>CM077908.1:5319438-5919438 GCA_039720435.1 Amazona ochrocephala
ACATTTCCAACCAGCCCTTCCCTGTTGGTGAGGACGAGGTCAAGCATGGCACCTCTCCTTGTCGGCTCCTCTATTACTTGCAGAAGGAAGTTGTCTTCCACACAATCGAGGAACTTCCTGGATTGCTTGTGCCAGGCTGCACCATCCCTCCAACCGATATCAGGGTGGTTGAAGTCCCCCATGAGAACAAGGGCCTGCGAGCGTGAGGCTGTTCCTATCTGTCTATAGAGCGCTTCATCCACAGAGTCCCCTTGGTCAGGCGGTCTGTAACAGATCCCCACAGTAATGTCTCCCATTGCTGTCCTTCTTTTAACCCTGACCCACAAACCCTCTGTTGACGGCTCACCTGTCCCCAGACAGAGTTCCATACTCTCCAGCCTATCCCTAACATAAATAGCAACTCCCCCTCCCCGTCTGCCGGGCCTGTCTTTCGTAAAGAGCCGGTAACCTTCCGTTCCAACACACCAGTCATAGGAGCCATCCCTCCACGTTTCTGTGATGCCTATCATATCATAGCCCCGTAGACGTGCACACATCTCTAATTCCTCTTGTTTGTTCCCCATGCTACGGGCTTGATAAGAGGAGAAGGAGGGAGATGCTGAGGCCTCTCTTTACAAATGATCTGGTCAGTGACCTCAGCAATGGGAATTCAGATGGTCCTTCACTCTGGGAGTCTGAGGGAGCACCACTGTGGGGAGGCAGAAAAAGGATGTCTTAATGCAGAAGTCTTATCATGCTAACTGTTCTGTCAGGATAGGCTGAGGTTGCAAGGATGTCTTCACCTGGCTTCCCTCTTAGCCAACTTTTCTGCTGTCTTCTCCACCCTTGTCAGCACTTTTATTGCATTGCCACCCCAGGACGAGAGGCTATGTGGCCTTCTCACAGGACCAGGGTAACCCTCAGCTGTCTTTTCAAATTTGAGCATCTTAACAGATGCACATCAGAAATGCAGATGTAGCAGAGAAGGAAAATTGCTACTTGAGCTAATAGGAGATTCTAAAAATAAACAGGGCTTCTTAGGTTGCTCTTGGAGCCCCAGTCAGAGCTTTCAATTAAATGACATTTATAACAGCATAATTAAGAGCTGAAAAGCACCCTAAAGATACGAAGTACTAAGCTGCATAAGTAGTATGACTATTACAACCACTGGAAATGTTTGGGAGTGACATTACTCTGAAGTGTATTTAATTTAGTATCTGACATAGTATAGATTCTGGAAGAGGGAGGAAAAGCATCAAATGTGTTTTTAGAAAGTGTTCATATGCCAACAGCTGATTTCTCTAAGGAGTGAATGCATGTTAACATGTACCTGTGCTGGTAGGATCGGCTGGTTACAGGAAGCGCATTTTGGTGCAAAAACCCTAGGGTGCAAGAAGAAATGTTCAAATCACATTTAAAGCTTCTTCCAAAAGTACAACCAAAAGACTTATTCTAATCATGCCTTGTTTTTAGCAAAATGTAGATCCACAGGGTTTGAAACTCCTCTAAATGTTTGATGATATTCGGGGAAAAGGAGATTTGGAGGAGACCGATCTAGACCAGCTTTATTGCTTAGCTCTTCCTCAACGCTAGGCATAGTGAACCCAGCCCTCTTCCCACATATGCCATTTCTCTTACCTTCCTTTACTCATAAAGCCATTCAAATTCTTCCAGAGGTTCACTGCTTTGACTGCAGAGCAGCTCCTGACTTGGGGACTGTCACTGACATCAGGAAGACATAACTATGCTAAATAGGAGAGGGGCTGATCATGGCTAGGATCTACTTAAACCAAATACATCAACTGGTCTTATTATCTACAGCTGCATTTTATGACAGTCACTGGGCCAACACTCACTCCGTCCTTGTAACACAGCCACCTTGATACCAATAGGGATGAGTACTCTTGCAGCATAAGCCCAGTTACTGGTTAAATGGAGCTAAGAGCACATTGCCTTTGAGTGGGAACAGAAAGGAGTCCAAATGCAATTACTTAAACCACAAAACTTTTTTGTCAGGTGAGGCTATAATCATTCTAACACTAGCTATGAATTACATGTCTACTGTCTAGTCTAGGTTAACCTAATTTACACTCACCAGTGTCATGCGCTACCAGAATGTCAATTCTTGGAAACAGCCAGCAGAAACCTACCATCACTTGCAGAATTAGCCTGATCTAATTAGTATTGAAAGTCCTGAAAGAAGTAGAGAAACAGCCACCAGAAAAGTACATCCTCTGACATAACTTTATTTTCAACCTCACTTGGCCACTGTATGCTGCACTGGGCCCATGAAGTGACCTTTAATATAACTTTAAAATACTTTACAAATGCCAACATGTGAGAGCAGCACTTGAGGGACGTCTGAGCAAACAGGAATGACCCTTTTATGTACAACTTACGTAGGCTTATAATTATAAGGCTTATAACTATAAGGCTTATACAGGCTTATAACTATACCAATAATTTAGCTACTATAATTTTTCTAAGCATCAATGGATTTGCATACTTACGTATGGTAGTCTTTGACACAGTAAATATTGTTCTCCACATCTACAGTGAAAGGGACGCCATCCAAACACTCGTTACACACCACACAGCGGAAGCAGCCAGGATGGTATGACTTTCCAAGGGCCTGCAAGATCTTAAGAGGAGGCAAATAGCAAAATAAGCAGATGCATGGTTACATGAGATCCAACCCCCATATACTGCTGTGTCTGATTCCTAATAATGATGGTGAAAAAAGCTCTTCAAGATGAAATTACCACTCTGCAGATCTGTTAGCAAGAGGCCTTTTAAAACAATCAACTTGCTTATTTCAATGGGTTTCAGTTGGCTCCCAATAAAGAGAGCAAACTGTGAAAATCAGTCCAACACCCATCAGTTGTGGCTCTGGAGGGCCAGTACTGCCAACAGAAATTAAAAACAGCTTCAGAGACCACTTATTGGAAAATACGTTGCAGACAAACACAAGCTACTGGGATACAGAGTTAATTCACAAAACTTAACAGGCTGTGACAGACAGAATCCAAACCAGTCATTATTCAAACTTGCAAAGTAAATACCAGACCAACTAAATAAATAGGTGTCCCTTCATTATTTAAGGATCCTAATCCATCACAGTTACTGACTGGTTATCACTCAGTCATAGGGGCCCATCAGTTTCTGTTAAAATTCCATCTGTATCCACATGTTTGGATACAGATCCATCCATCTGCCCAGGCTTTTCCCATGCTGACCTTCTCTATTGCATTTTAAAGGTTTCAAGGAAGGTCCTGAGGCAGTCAGTCTCAGCTATACCACTACAGAACAAATCCCCACCCTCCTGGCATCCTTATCTATAACCCTCACTGTAGCACTGGGACATCAAGGAGGATGCACCAAGCCCATGAACAAGCCTCTGGGAAGAGTGAGACATGGTATCATCTTCAGGCAGCACCAATTGCATACATTTTAGGTATAAGAAATACCTTTGGAAAGTAATTTCAAAAAGTATCTGCTAGCAGCAGCACTCAGCTTGGAGCTGCTAATAAGCTGGAGATGAAAAATCTCCACAGGCCAATCTCCATGGCCCTGTAGATGATTCTATGAATAAAGATCAAATCAACAGGAAATAAGAAGTGCCACATCAGAAAAACGCACAAAGTTAATTGAATTTAACCTTTTCCCCCCCTCTAATGAAGCCCTATAGCTTAGTTTTGGTTTGCAAGCCTAGCCAGAAACAACTTGCCTGTGTGTGTTGCAATCAAGGCAGCTATGCGACACACACTGTTAGCCTGGCATGGTTGTGCAGCCACCCCTTTTCACAGAGCAGCTCCTAATTCAACTGCACTTTCAGCCTTGAACAGCTTCCGGTGTGCTCAGGGCTGTGGGGCTGCAGCTCCCTGCTCCTTAACTGCACATGGGCACCACTGCTGTGCAGGCATGTTTATTGTATATGCGCTCCCAGGGAGGAACATGAAAGAATTAACCAACCAAGACTGATTAATTCCTGGAGCTCCCAGAGCTGTTTCCTTTTGTCGGAGCACACTTCCTGATGGGAGAAGGGCAGACAAGCACCTGCCAAGCTTCCAGCTACAGAGCTCCACCAATGAGATATTATGGACTCTAGTCTGGGATTCTGCCATTACGGGCCAGTGCAAAGCATGCAAGTCAGGATACCCCTCCCAGCATGACAGAAATCTAGAAATTTGCTCTTGGGCTAAAACAAACAATATCCTTGTCCAATCAGTGGTGCCAGGATATGAGCCAGAATCCTTGTTAGTGAAGTCTCTGTTCCAGCTCCTACCGAACCTCTGTGTTTGCATCACAATAGATACTTCCGTTAGGCATACTGAGGTTCACATACCTTTTAAAGAAAGAGGAAAATCGATATACTACATGATCTGCACTACTTCAGTGTGCAAGCCACTTCATTTTGTTTGGGAATTTCTGATTAAGATGAACAGACTAAATTCTTCCTACTTTTACCCATCAAAATAAATGATGCCAGCAGTATCTGGTCCAACCCACAGCACTTTGATTCTGACTGCTATCTCCCTACAAATCCCAGTGGCAAAATGCATTTTAACTGACACGGAGCAAGTGGCAGAAGGTAAATAAAGTAAGTCACATAGCAGGCAACAAACCTCAGGACTATTGCTACTGTCCCTCTCCTCTCTAGCCCAGATTCCATCCACTTGACAGAGCTCTTGCTATTCTACTGTCTCACAGAGCACACCCTATTTTCCTTTACCATGTTCTCATACAAAGCTGTGCTGTATTTTTCCCCCGTAGTATTAAAATTCTATTTATCTTTCTGTTTTTAAACTGGCATGTGGTAGAACAAACAGCCTCCCATGATCTCAGCTAGAAAAGAAGCCCAACTTACTGTGCTTTAAGAGTAATAGAGCATGAAGGTGTTTTTATTTACTGCCGCAGTTTCAAACGTTAGATCGAAAGCAGTGAGGACATAATGATAGTCTGACTAGGGAAAAGCACAATGTCTCACAGTGCAGTGCCCAAAGTACACGAACAGCAAGCTGCCCGCAGTTAGGGATTTAGGTCTCTTACCATTTCCATTATGAGGTGTCCACAAACAAAGCACTTGTCTGCTGTTTGCTGAAAACCTGAATACTATTAAAATGACAGAAAAAGAGAGGATTATTAGTAACTGTTGACGCAGAAGTCTCGGACACAGCACACAGACCAATATGATCAGGCTTGTGCCAAAGTTTATTGCGCAGATAGCTCAGTATATATAGGCACTCTACTTGTCTATCATTAACACACACAAGTCTAATTGGATACATGTATTGTTCACACGGCTAAATACAGAATAGGATTCACTCAGTAACAGCTTAATGATTGGTTAACTATGACAGCATATGCTTCAAGGTTACAGTTAACATTCCTTCTCTGCGTAGCTCTCAGTAGTTTTCCATGCTAACTTTTCCCAAGGCTTCTGCACGTACACGAACTTTAGTAACCCTCAGGTGAGGCCTCAGTGCCTGCGGGTCGCTACCTTACAGTTGTCAAGCAATTGTCTGGATTGCTCGCATGCCCATTCACAGTCAAATAGCTCTCCACAAATCCCTCTTTTTGTTTTTGAGCAATCCAGACCCGATTCACAGCACGACGAGATAGCATACCGATAATACACTTCCATAAACAACAAAAGATTAAAACAATAATAATCAATACCATTAAAACTGTTAAACCTTGTTTGATTAGTACTCCTAGCCAACCACTAATACCCCAACCCTGTAATAATCTTTGAAACCAATCCCAATCTGAGAGCACTTGTAACTTTAGTACTCCATCTTTTAGAATTTGAATGCTTCTATGTGTAGATTCAGAATGATCAGAAAGATTCATACAGCACATTCCTTCAAAATCTTCACATCCGTGACCTTGGGTTAGTAGTAAAAAATCAATTGCTGCTCTATTTTGCAGAGTAGCATGCCTTATACTATCTACATCTAATAAAAGATTACTTAAAGCTTCAGAAGTAGCATTAGCTTGTTTTGCAAGCCAACAACCTAGTCTATTTAAAGTAGTTAATGCGTGAGCAGTCCCGACTGAGGGGACAAGACTCGCGAAAAATCGCTCTGCTCTATTCCAAAATTCAATGTGATCATTACAAAAACTACTAAAAGCGTGTGAACTTCTTTTTACACGATAATTGCTTTTACATCTGATTTGCAAAATTTGTGATCGATTTGGCATTAATAGGGTCAGTCGTGCTAAACTACATGGTCCTCCTTTTATGTGAGAAGGGATCCCTGGCCAGGCACAATCCCCACAAACTAAAAAGTGACCACTAGGCAAGCTAACAGGTTGGTTAGTAGCTTTAGATATGTTGCTGGAGGTATAATCACACCAAGAGCTATGGTTAGCATACACCGGCAGGGTGGCATTAACCCACCAAGGTCGTGACTGATTCCTCCCAACATAATTGAAATATAGACAATAGTCCATTTTTACAGACCCTAATAATTCCAATTCTTGTGGTTCCAACGAACTCTTTGGCAGGTAAGGTATCCAGCCATCCCAGGCATCTACCTTTCCCGTGCCCTGTGCAACAGCCTGCTGAGCCGTTGGAACAGGCCAATTATCTATGGGCACAGCCACCAAACAAGTGGTGAATGGATTCTCTGGGGTTGATGTAGCTATACACAGGGAATCTTGACCTGTAAGATTTGCCAACGTAACCCAAATATTAGTCTTTGGTTGGTTCGGGATCCATGTTTCCCCAACAGTTAAAATCCACATGATGATTATCCAAGTGGCTGATCTGACTGATCCATATGTTCTTTCCATGGCCTCACCCACCGGCTCGGGACCCATCGTGGTCCTTCACCTGTCAAAGCACAAACATATCCTCTGCCAGTCATTTTTACCTCTACTGGGCCTTTCCATTCTCCTGTTCGCAAATCTTTAAACTGAACTTTTGCTGCCTCAACCTTTTGCACCTTTGATTGTAATGATGTATGATGGATTACAATTGGTGGAGATTCTCGGTTCCCTGTTAAGCGCAGATAATTTTATACGTACAGAGCTTTTGCAAGACGTTCAAATGGCATCCGTTCTCCCTCTTTTTGTTTTTGCAAAAGCAATTTCAGGGTAGCATGAGCTCGCTCAACAATGGCTTGACCTGTGGCAGAGTGTGGAATACCAGTGACTCTACGGATTCCCCACAGATTACAAAAATGTGCAAATGAATGCGACACATATGCCGGTGCATAGTCTGTTTTGATTTCTAAAGGAATGCCTAATGCAGCAATAGCAGCATGCATGTGTTTAATAACATGTTTAGCAGACTCACCAGTTTGAGCTGTGGCCCACATAGCATGAGAAAAGGTGTCAATGCTGACATGCACATATTTTAAACGGCCAAACTCAGCAATGTGCGTGACATCCATTTGCCATAGTTGTAAGGCAGACAATCCTCTAGGATTGACCCCTAAGCCTAGACCAAAACCAATTTTTTGGCAGGAAGCACAAGACTGTACAATGCCTCGAGCGTCAGTAATAGGCAAGTTAAATTGCCGAGCTAACACCCTCGCTGATTGATGGAAAAAATCATGTGAGAGACGTGCCTGTTCAAACAAATTAATTGTATGATTTGTCCATGTTGCAGCAACAAGTTGGTCTGCATTGTTGTTACCGATAGACAGACCATATTGGAACTGATGGCTACGAATGCGTGTGATAAAATATGGTGTTAGCCGCTGGTTTAACAAATGTAACAACTGCATTAAAAGCATATTAAAAGTTTTAACCATCGCTCGCTCAAGGCGTTGCACTGTCCCAACAACATAGAGAGAATCTGACACAATGTTTAACGGTGTTTCTGGCCATTGCTGGAAAACCCGTAATACTGCTCTTAACTCCAGTGTTTGTAGAGAATCACCAAGATGACCTTGCAAAATATAATGTTTCCACTGGCTGGCTGTGTACCAAGTGGCAGCAGCTCATTTAGATTTTTGCCCAGCATCAGTAAAAACTGGAAGCCCTTCTACTGGGGTTTCAGATCTGACTGGAATTTCTTCAAAAGTCTGGTCCTGTAAGATAGGTAAAAATTTTGTTGGAGGATAAGTGTTACTAAGTGTGCCTGGATATTCAGCAAGTGCAATTTGGAATGTCTCTGAAGTAGTCAGCAACCAGTTAAGATAATCCTGTACAATGGGAATGTAAATAACATCTGGTTCCCGACCCGCCATATCTATGATTCTTTTTCTGCCTTTTATTATCATGTTGGCAAAGAGTTCAATGCGGGTGCAGACGGTGTTTTTCGGCTGGAAGGATAAAAAGATCCACTCCAGTATTTTAAGGTCGTTATCGTTTTGCTGTATAATGAGACCAAGTAAATGTTTTCTTTGAGCTGAGGAATTGACAATTAACAGGCGCAACGGTAATCCTGTTATTTGTCTTTGCACTGTAGCTGTTAAAATTTTGTTTGTCACCTTTTCTAATGCTAATTTTTGTTCAGGTGTTAACTGTCTGCGGCTATTAGCATTAACAGAGGTGCCTAACAAAGACATTAAAGGAGCTAAATCATCATTTGTGATTCCTGCAATTGATTTCACCCATTGTATGTTTCCCATGAGTTTTTGTGCATCAGTAAGAGTGTTAATTTCAGTGTGCAGTTTGATTTTTTGGGGACGTACGGTGCTACCCGTAATTGTCCAACCTAAATATTGCCAAGGGCATTGCCGCTGTACTTTTTCTGGGGCTATGTGTAAATTTTTTGATCCCAGAGTATGTTGCAGTTCCTGCAAAATTTCAGTGACATCGAGTTTTTCACCTGCTATGAGAATGTCATCCATATAATGGTACACTAAAAGGGATTGATGAGTCTGTCTAAAGGGTTGCAAAGCCCAGGCAACAAAAGTTTGACACAGAGTTGGTGAATTTTTCATACCCTGAGGCAAAACTACCCATTGGTACCGTTTTGCAGGTTCCTGCTTGTTTATGGCTGGCACAGTAAAAGCGAATTTTTCTGCGTCGTCAGGGTGTAATGGTATTGTAAAAAAGCAGTCTTTCAAGTCAATAATCAATAAATCCCAATGTTCAGGAAGCATTGCAGGAGAGGGTAATCCTGGCTGTAAGGCTCCCATGTCTTGCATTACGGCGTTTATGGCTCGCAAATCATGGAGCAAACGCCATTTTCCTGACTTTTTGGGAACAGTAAAAATAGGAGTATTCCATGGGCTCGTAGATGGTGTTATATGTCCTGCATCCAATTGCTCTTGTACTAAATTCTGTACAATTTGCAGCCGTTCCTGCTTTAGCGGCCATTGGTCCACCCACACAGGAGTGGTGGTGGTCCATGTGAGTTTTAAAATAGGCTGCTCTACCATGGCCGCTGCTAAAAATTTTTAGTTGTGAGACGTGCTCCCATTTGTGACAGGACATCTCGACCGATTAGTGCTACTGGTAAGTGCATTACACATGGGCGGGTTGTCACCACGGTGCCATCAGTAAAAGCAAAAGAAACTGGAGTTTTACTGATCATGGTTTGCTGAGTTCCCTCCACCCCGATCACGCTAGTGTGTGCCGGTAATAGTGGCCAATTTGCTGGCCATCCGACAGCCGGGATGATAGTAACATCCGCCCCTGTATCAATTAACATAGAAAGGGTTATTGATTGTCCGTTTTGATGGGTGATAATTATCTTTTCCTCAGGTTTCCCCTTTGCTATGTCGATTGCCAACATAGTCTCCGGGGTACCTGCTGATCCAAATCCTCCTTGTCCTCTTTCACGAGTCTGGGCTTTTGGCACACAGGCTTGAAATGGTATTAATTGAGCAATTTTTGACTTTGCTGGTATGGTAAGAGGCGGGGTCAAGGTATATAACATGATTTTTATGACACCGTGATAGTCCGAATCAATAAGTCCTGGCACCGCAAATATACCTTTTCTAGAAACAGATGACCGACCAATAAGCAATGCACTTAATCCATGCCCTAACGGTCCTTTCTGGTCAGAATCAATTACTACGACTTCCGTGGAAGTCAGAGTAATGTCTACTGCTGTTGCCAGGTCCACTCCTGTGCTGCCGACTGTGGCGGCTGCACAGCGGTCCAAGCACCCTGCATTTGTGTCGTCGCGCGCGGGTGAATCGCGCTCGACTCCTTGTTTCCCGAGTTTTTGCACTCATGGGAATTGAAATAACTTCTCTTACAATGTATGCACCATTTCCTTGCCCGTGCAGTAGTTTGTCCAATCAGATCTGGATTAGGTGGACTCTTACAATTCCTTCTAAGATGACCTTGTTTCCCGCAATTAAAGCATTTTCCTACCCTTGGTTTTACAGCAGCTCCCACAGCTGCAGCCATTACAGTAGCTTTTTCTTGTTCGAGCATACGTTCAGCTGCCTCCAACAGATGTGCCGCATTTGACCCTCTTGGCAAATGATTGAGTGCCCTTTTCGTTTTCTCATTAGCATTATCAAATGCAAGCATATCCAAAAACTTAGTTTTCATGATTTCATCTAAATCAGGATGCGCCATTATAGCGACGTGCAAGCGATCAATAAATTTGCTGTACGGCTCTGTAGGTCCCTGCTGCACAGATGTAAATGCAGGCCGAACCTTATCATCAGGTATGCTAAGGAGGGCTTTAAAGGCTAAATCTTGACTCAATTGCAAGACTTCATGGGCAAATCGCGCTTGCCAATCAAGCCTCACAAATGGTCCCGCTCCCATTAACATTTGCGCTTGCACCCCGCATAACGGATCCCCCTGTTGTCGCGGTGTTGCGGCAGCTCTATCACAAGCAGTTTGCCAGTTTTGATAAAAGTGCAACTGTTGTGATGGAGAAAGTAACATTTGTGCAACCATTCGAGAATCATATGGAGTGAACAAATGAGAAGAAAAAATATGTTGTAACAGCGATTGCGAGTATGGCGACTTCAAGCCATACCGTGAAATGGCACTTTTAGCTTCTTTTAAAATTTTCCAATCTAACGCTTCCCACACATATCCCCCATTATCAGCTACAACCGGAAAAGCCATAGGCAATAATTGCCCCTCAACCAATGCATCACGAATTACCCCTCTCCACCTCGTGGATGGGTTCCCAAGGCCCCCCAGACTGCCCCCCGCCCCAACCCCGATCCCTGCCGACGGCACTGGCGGTGCAAGAGGAGGGGGGGGGTTAAAACCGGGAAAGTTAGGCGGGCCGTCAGGCGGAGAAGGCGTCGACTTTTCTTGCACTTTGTCCAGCCGCACTTCTAAGGCCTCCAATTTTTTCAACAACTCGTGTAGCTGGACTTCTTTAAGTCCGTTGTCGTGGTCGTCGATCCGCTCGCAACGAGATGGCGGCTCTGATGGTGGTAAAGGTGGAAAAAGTTGCGATGGTCTCACCGGTGACGGATCCCGTGAAGCGGCTGCAGAGGCCGTGGATCTCTGCTGAGAAGACTGCAAGTCATTGTTGGAAGATGAAGGTGGCGGCGGCAACGAATCAGCTACTTGTGTAGATGTCTCTGCGCTGGTTTGAGCCGGAGCCGAGTGACCCGATATTCCCCGGTCCCCCGCAGCCGCACGTCTTGGCGTTACAGCGGGTATGAGAGGCCCCATAAAAAGCATGCTAGTAGCCGATCCCGACTCCCCCGTCGGAGTCAGCGCTGCAAACGCAGACGCCGCAGCTTTTTGCTCTGCTTGCATGTCTTTTAGAGAGTCAGTAACCAATCTCCACACAGTGGAGTATTTGCTTGCCTCCTTGGACCCATTACTTATCTCTTCCCACTGCACTGCCCCAATTTTCTCCCAAGTTGCGATTTGAAAGGCAGCATCCGCTGAGGGGATCAACTCTTTTCCCTTTGCCCAGTGTAGCAAGGCTCTCAAGGCAGGCTCGTTATAATTTGCTCCTCTCACAGAAAGGATGTGTTGGAGGAGTTTCACCACTGCTGACTCTTCCCTGGTCAGTGTGGACCCCATCTCCTCCCCGGCCGCTCACCTGATCAGGGCGAGATTCCCAAAAACCTTTTGCGCTAGCGACTTCCAAGTGCCGGGGCAGCACCCGATATCGACCGGCTTCTGCCCCCTCCTTCCTGTCGGTCTCATCGGTTTTATCCAACGCTGATCTGAGGGTCCCAGTTCGGGCGCCACTTGTTGACGCAGAAGTCCCGGACACAGCACACAGACCAATATGATCAGGCTTGTGCCAAAGTTTATTGCGCAGATAGCTCAGTATATATAGGCACTCTACTTGTCTATCATTAACACACACAAGTCTAATTGGATACATGTATTGTTCACACGGCTAAATACAGAATAGGATTCACTCAGTAACAGCTTAATGATTGGTTAACTATGACAGCATATGCTTCAAGGTTACAGTTAACATTCCTTCTCTGCGTATCTCTCAGTAGTTTTCCATGCTAACTTTTCCCAAGGCTTCTGCACGTACACGAACTTTAGTAACCCTCAGGTGAGGCCTCAATGCCTGCGGGTCACTACCTTACAGTTGTCAAGCAATTGTCTGGATTGCTCGCATGCCCATTCACAGTCAAATAGCTCTCCACAAGTAACCACTCCTCTAGCTGCAGAAATACCTTTTAAGCGAGGGCTGTGCTATTTTCCAGCCTGTGCTATATATATGATAACAAACTATGCAATAGGTTTGGGAAATAGAAGCCTTTGCTTTGCTCTTGCAGCATGCTCAGATACCAGCTTGGCCTTCTGATCCAGTGCAAAGTTTCCATTGAGATGATTTTTATTTCCGAAGCCTATTTGACAAGTTTGCTTTTGGTGTGTTAGAAATAGCTTGAATTAACTCTTTTGGTTGATGATGTTGTGTAAGTAAATAACATAGGACTTACCTTCCAACTCCTATTCCAATTAGTGATCAGATGCTTACTGACGTCAGATTTTGACCTACATTTCACTCTATATGCAGGCTAGAAAAATGAAGACAGGCCCAAGGAGGATTTAGCTGCCTCATGGATATGAAGCATTTTATCCAGGGAAGAAACTAAAAGTCTAGTCATAGGAGCTTGGGCTTCCTGCAAAATGTGGACAACAGTAAGGTACCTCAGAAAGATGATACAAACCCCAACCAGCCTATGCTCCAGCCTGCAGTGGGAAATGGGAAGGTTGGTCAGGCCTGGCAGCAGAGCCCTCTAGGGTTCAAATGCCAGGGGCATGGCAGCAGGGAGGCACTTTGCCCACTTGGGACCAAAGCTTTGTGTTCCCTGCCTGAGTTGTTTTGACCTTAACTTTGTACTTGCATCCCCAAAGCAGATCCCGTTTCAGATGCCACAGTCTGTCTTTAGCCCTGTGTTTAGAAGTATACAAAAAATACCAAGGTTATCAGGCCAGACAACTGATGTACCAAACAACCGCCCTACAGGCAAGAGGTATTTGCCTGAGGAACTCCAGCCATGTAATTTTGAAACTGGTATTTGCAGTGGCTGAACTTTACCCTCACCCGCTGCAGTCCCACATAAGCAAAGTGCTGCGCATGCACTCTTTCCTGCCAGAGGGAAGGGGTGCTCAGTTATGTGTATGGTATCACAGAGTAATGCTTATTTCAGCAATTAAGGTTGTAGCAAAGCTCACCTGAAATGTACTTCAGTTGCACAAGATAAAAGAGAGAGAATGGGGAGGATGAGTGTAAACTGGACTCTTCTCCCAGAGCACAGGTTAATTGGTCCAGGCATCCAATGTATTCTCAGAGCCTCAGCCCAAGAGAGTTTACAGCTTGCTCCATTCCCTGCTGCCTCTCTGAGGCACGGTGGCCTGGCTGCCTACAATTCCCCCCTTGATTTAGTGAGGATTAACTGTCCTCTCACTCCACAAGACAGTGTTTCCCAGCCTAGAGCTGCATATGTTTTCCTTTTTATTGGTGTGAAAGGATTACGTATTATTTCCCATCAGTACATTGGAGACAAAATTATTGTTGCTATGCAACAGAGTGATTATGAAGGAAAAGGCCTCGCAGACTCTGACGGGCCCAGAAAGTCAGTAAGTGACAGTATGGCAGCTGTCACAACTCCAGATTTACTACACACAGCTCATGCAATCCTAAGAAACTTAAACTTCATCGAAAGAGACCAGGGTGCTGAGGAACAAATATAGAGTCCAATAGTCCTAGCTGGCTATTTCTACAAGATACCAGTTTTTGCCTTTTTTCTTTTTCTTATAGATGCAGAACAGAAGGCCTCACTGCTTGGGATGCTTCTTGGCTGCACTGTATCTGAGTAGCCATCTGGCTAGACTATTTCCTAAGGTGACAAACTCGAGGGTTACTGGAAACAGATGGGTAGGTCCAAGTGGCGCAGACAGCAAAGGATTAACGATAGTACAAACCCAGCTAATTCTAAAATCCTGCTGGAATGAATTTACCAGCACCATCTGGCTGTCACTTGATAAGGAATGCAAAGGAGCATTTACCCAGCTATTAAGAGGGAACATTGCTCCCCAAGAACAGAATGGTATAGTGGTCAGAATAATGTCATTTATTGCTAACTAGATTGTCATAAATTACAGTTTGTCAGAAAGAAAGGTTTTGTTGACACAAAATCACTCTTTATATGACTAACCCTATTAAACTAAAACCATGATTTTTTTTTAACGGGAGAACTGTTATTTTTTAAACACATCCAGAACTGGATTACCCAATTATGACTTTGCAAAACTGCAGTTAGTCTAATGAGCAGTGATAATGTATTTCATGGGTTCAGGGAGCTGTCCTTTACCACTACGCTCTCTTCTGATCATAGTCTCGATCCCAGATAAACAGTGAGATCAGGGTTTTGGATTAATCTCTGCTTGTGCTTTCAATCTACTTGGACTGGAACAGAATAACAGCCTCAGATCCCAGCAGCAGTTTTCTACATGATGGTAGTACTGTGAACACTAGTGTTTAAAGGTAAACAATAAATTATTTTCTCTACATTTTTGTAGCTCACTTGTCAACTTCTGCTTTGTAGTGTTTGTTCTTAACTTGGAGACTTCAAACAGGGCTCTTGTGCTAAGTTTTCAATTTTAGAAGCAGAGCTTACAAAGTCTTGAAATACTAATTAAAATTGGCAACCTCTGTCTTTGAAGCATTTTATTATTATTAACCTTCACAAAACTTGTGTGTGCAACAAAAGAGAACTTGTGACTTGCTCCAGACTGCAGACAAGGCAGAATGGCCTCTTTATTGTCTCTCAGCACACCCAAGAGTCTCCCCAATGTTGGGTGCCCAGTGTGGCTGGGTGGAAGAAGCACTGGTCCCCCAGAGCTTGTGAACTAGGTAACTGCAAGAGAAGAGGAGGTTATGTTCTACAAACTTGCAGGCTCTTTTATTACTGACATAGTTGGAGGGGGAAAATGAGCTTTTGCACACACCGGCCTCCCTCACAACCTGGAGACATGAAAAAAAAAATTTGAGATGAAACAGTGAAATAATGCAGGCCGATAGGCAAGAGCCCTGTGGAGAAGACAACTCACAGCTATGCTTCCTGTGCACAGGGTATTTTATACATGCAGTTTCATTCAGGATGTAAGCAGTCCTGGGCTCAGTTCTAGAGTTACTCTATAAGGTTTTATATGTGCCAGGTTTTGTTTGTTTGTTTGTTTTTTGTTTGTTTGTTTGTTTTGTTGGCAGACCAGTAAGATTATGTAAATACAGACCAGTCTCAAACTAGACAGAAATGTTCAGAAATCTACAGACAGTCTGTACCCAGGACAAATAAGAAGCCTAATTTTCAACTTTCCCAAATATTCATTATAGATACCCATTAAGCATATATAAAAACATTAAAAGAAGTTGTTTTAAAAAGAACACCTCTGAGATTCAAAGCTGAAAATGAACTATTACCCTTTACTCTCACTTCTGTGACTTAGAAATAAGATACTAGTTACCAGAATGCAAAGAAAACAAGTGCATGTTGAAAAGCTGGCATAGTATTTTTCCTCATTTCTTAGTTTGGTCCCAACTGTTTCCTCCCATATTTACCTTGTCCTTGACTTCTCTCCCAGGATAACAAAACCTCACTTTATGTGCATGAATCAAGAATTTGTAATCAAGCTCCCCAATGATACTTCTATAAAATAAGACTCTGGGAAACTAAATAAACCTTGAGAAATATGTTAATTATGTTAGAAGAGTAAAAATAAAGTATAAGACTTGGCTGGCTGATCTTTTCTTTTGTTTGCTGTCAAATATACTTTGATTATCAAACAGGCAAAAAAACTCTCTAATGATTCTGTCCAAAAGTCTTTGTTTCAATGCAAGAGGAAAACAAGTCTCCTTCTGTCCTGAATATTTAGGCCTCTTACTGTCCTCCCGTGATAATCTTGGGGCTTATAACTCTTCTGTCTAATGTGCAATATAGCCAAAAGAAATTAACAATGACTTTTGAGCATATAATGAACAATTATGCATGGAGGATAATCCCACCAAGTACTATGAGAAACAATTTCTCCTGTCTGCCCTCAGTCCTGTAACCAAGCCTGGTTGTCTACCCAGGGCCTTTTAAAGTTTGATCTTCTCATCATGATTTTCTAAAGCGAAAACATTCAGAAAATAGCATGCCTGAAAAAGGCTACAGGACCCCAGATTTCTACCTTAGGCAACATCAGATCTCTGAAAAGACATGTCGCTGCTTCTCCTTCGCATGCCTGTGCCCAAGGAGAGGCTGATGCACTTCCCTGCTGTTATGCACTCAACAAAACAAAGCCTTCCTCCTGGAAACAGACCCTGGAATCTCATTCAAGCCCATTTTCTTCTTTGATGAGGATGTTCAAAACCTGCTAAAGGTCTGTGCAAGCAGATAGAGAAGGTTACATTTCAGTAGGTGTGGCAGTTGCTGTCCCAGTAATGGTACAAAGCTGTAAAAACTACAATTCACTGTTACAGCACTGCAAACTCACCCAATGCAATTGCTCAGCCTAGACTTGAGATTCCTATACTTTTATGCTTTAAGGGCTTCTGAAAGGGATGATCAGGAGTTTTTTGCCAAAACACCTCAGGCATTTAATTCTGAAAACTAATTTCTGAATAATGTATTCCAACCCCAGGCTTCTTGTAATCCCTCACAGACTCTCTTCTCCTTGGTTTCCCATTAACAGAGCATCTGCCTTCTCGCTGCTTTACTGTTTGCTTTCTGCATGGGACCCTTAGTACATGGGACACAGCAATACAAGAAATTAATGGGATCATGTTAAGAGAGGGAGAAAATATCAAATTTGGTTTCATGCAGATGGGGTTTTGCTGTTTTTTTTACACACATATTTAAATGCAGCAATTAAACTGAACTGAACAAAATGGGGTCTTCTCAGGCTCAAAGATATGGGAGCCTCATGTCAGGTGGCAGAGATTAAAGGAAAATAGTCCAGAACTTACTCTTCATCTCACTGAAACCCTCCCTTTCATATACCCTATAGCTTAATCCTGTCTTGCTGCCAGTGAGGAAATACTACCAACATCTTATCTTCTTGCTTCTGTGTTTCCACTTTGTTATGTCTGAAGGACATGGGTAAGACAAGGAGGGACTTCATGTTCTGCACAGAGGTAACAATTGGTCTGGCTATGCACAAAACTCTGCCAAAAATTAAGAATTCAGCTGGCAGCTAACCTTGCCTTAGCAGTCAGGCATTTCATAGCCTCTGAGAAGGGGAAACCATTTAATTCCTAGAGAGCCTACAGAGAACCATGTGTACACTCACCAAGGCTATTTTCTGTCCAATTAAGAGACAACAATGATTTTCTTACCTAGAACTTCCTTAAACTCCTGCAGAAGCTTTGCAGAGACAATGATCAAGTAAAAAGCTTGAAGCAACAACTTTAAATCTGCCTCATGTCATACAGCCCAAAATCTATTAACTCAATTCACATCATACGTTTATACTCTTGCTGGGGGTTATTTATTGTCACTGCTACTATCTATTATGTTAGCATGGTTTAAGCCTGTCAGGGTCCGATTGGATAAAACCCCAGTGTCAGACCCTGTTTCGTTCATAATCCCAAGAGTGAAATTAAGAGGCAGATGAGTTCAAGTACCGTAATCGATTTTTTGGTTTATTATGAAAAGACAATTATTATAAAAAAGGGAAATTATTGTAATAGTGATAGAACAGATTGGAAAAAGGATGGAAATGAAGCAAGGATTCAGGGTGCAGAGAGAGAGAGAGAGTCACCACTGTGGATCCAGCGGTGTCCCGGGGATCCGTCATCATTGGAGGTGGTGGGAGTCCTTTAGGGTTCATAGTTGGTATTGGAGCAGTGTCCCCCAAGAGTCCATAGTAGTCGTCGGAGGTGGGTGTCCCTGTGGAGGTGTCCTTCTGGAGTTGTCCCCTTGAAGGTACCCTTGGAGATGTCCTGATGGAGTTGCCCTCATGGCAATGTCTCATGGAGGGTGTCCCTCAGGGTCCGTAGTAGTCATTGGTGGAGAGTGCCCTCACATAGGTGTCCTCCTGGAGTCATCCTCATGGCAATGGCTCCTTCTCGTGATTACATTTTCCCCCCTTTATAATGAGTTGGGGGGAGTACCTCTGTTCTTCATGTCACGTATTACAGGTTCCTGGTGGACCAGTTTCCTTGGTCTTGGCAGCCAGCTCTTCAACTGCACATCTGTCTGCAGCAATTCTTGGGATAACGGCCAGCAATTCTTCACACCAGTCCTTGGGATAATGGACAGAAGAGTCTTATCTCATCTCTTTCCCACTCATAATGGACGGTGGAGTCCCATTTCAGCTCCTCATGCCCTTCTCCCAGGCAATGAACATTGGAGTCTTATCTCAACTCCTCCCACCCATCTCTGAGACAATGGATTGGTGGAATTCCATCTCAGCTTCTCATACAAATCAGAACCAGGCAGCCCCAGCCGCTTGCTCACTCCTCCCCTTCTGTCTGTCCTGTACCCACCCCCCCACCCCCCACCCCCCCGGGATGGGGAGGAGAATCTAAAGATCCCAGGGGTTGAGATAAGAACAGTTCAGTAACTAAGGTATAACACAAAGCAACTACCACTAATAACGATAAAGGGAAATAAGGGGAGAGAGAATATAAAACTAAAAAGGGAAGGGAGAAAACACTAAACACAAGTGATGCACAATACAACTGCTTACCACCTGCCGAGATACCCAGCCCTACCCAAGCAGCAATCTGGGCCTTCTGGGTAACTCTCCCCAGTTTATACACTGGGTGTGATGGTGCTGTGGTATGGAATACCCCTTTGGCTAGTTTGGTCCAGGTGTCCTGTCTCTGCTTCCTCCTGGCTTCTTGTGCCCCTCCTCCCTGGCACAGCATGAGACTGAAAAGTCCTTGATAGGAGTAAACATTACTTAGCAACAACTAAAAACATTGGTGTGTTATCAGCGTTGTTCTCAGACTAAAGTCGAAAACACAGCACTGCACCAGCTATTAGGAAGGAGAAAAATAACTGCTACAGATGAACCCAGGACAGCATTGAAAAGGAAAAGACAGAATCCTTGAGCTGTTTTTCCATCATCCATGATTATGCAGTAATTCATCAACAAAATGGAACAAGTACATCTGACTGGGATTATTTATTACACAGCAAAGCATTTATTTTTCCTTCACGGCAACAGGAACAGTGTCCCTGTTATGGCTAGTTACCCATCTGTGTCCTAACAGCTTTCAGGGAAGGATTAAGCTGTCATTTGTTTTATTTCCTTTCATGAAATAACCATCCTAACAGGGCTAAGGCAAGACTCGGATACTGCTGGACTTGCTACTTTAAGGTGGCATGAAAAAGAGTGACTGGATCTTCCCTGGAGCTAAAGCAAAGGATGTGTTAGGACGACTATGGCATGCAGCATCCTTTCCCCATCCACAACTCCACAAGTAGGTCTAAAAAACTTCCAGCACTTCTTCCCTGGAAAGAATGAGCAAAATCAGCTGCCTGATTCAGAGAAATATAATCTGTGCCCTCAGTAAGAGCAAACTTGGGAAAACTATTTGCTAGAGGAATGTACCTTGTAGCTATTGACAAAGGTTTTGATGGATGTATCTGCACTTTGGACAGCTTTATGGCTGTGCAGCGGAAATTGCTCATAATCATAGAATCATAGAATAGTCAGGGTTGGAAAGGACCTTAAGATCATCTAGTTCCAACCCCCCTGCCATGGGCAGGGACACCTCCCACTAAACCATGCCACCCAAGGCTCTGTCCAACCCAGCCTTGAACACCGCCAGCGATGGAGCATCCACAACTTCCCTGGGTAACCTATTCCAGTGCCTCAACACCCTTACAGTAAAGAATTTCTTCCTCACATCCAGTCTAAACTTCCCCTGTTTAAGTTTGAACCCGTTACCCCTTGTCCTATCACTACAGTCCCTCATGAAGAGTCCCTCCCCAGCATCCCTATAGGCCCCCTTCAGGTATTGGAAGGCTGCTATGAGGTCTCCACGCAGCCTTCTCTTCTCCAGGCTGAACAGCCCCAGTTTTCTCTTCCTCTCTTCATACGGGAGGTGCTCCAGTCCCCTGATCGTCCTCGTGGCCCTCCTCTGCACTTGTTCCAACAGTTCCATGTCCTTTTTATGTTGAGGACACCAGAGCTGCACACAATTCTCCAAGTGAGGTCTCACAAGAGCAGAGTAGAGGGGCAGGATCACCTCCCTCGACCTGCTGGTCATGCTCCTTTTGATGCAGCCCAGGATACGGTTGGCTTTCTGGGCTGCAAACGCACACAGCCGGCTCATGTTCACTTTTTCATCGACCAACACCCCCAAGTCCTTCTGCGCCGGGCTGCTCTGAATCTCTTCTCTGCCCAACCTGTAGCTGTGCCTGGGATTGCTCCGACCCAGGTGCAGGACCTTGCAATTGGCATGATTAAACTTCATCAGGTTGGCATCAGCCACCTCACAAGCGTGTCAAGGTCCCTCTGGATGGCATTCCTTCCCTCTAACATATCAACCGAACCACACAGCTTGGTGTCATTGGCAAACTTGCTGAGGGCGCACTCAATCCCACTGTCCATGTCACCGACAAAGATGTTGAACAAGACCGGTCCCAACACCGATCCCTGAGGGACACCACTCGTTACAGGTCTCCAGCTGGACATTGAGCCATTGAGCACAACGCTTTGAGTGCGGCCACCCAGCCATTTCTTTATCCACCGAGTGGTCCACCTATCAAATTGATGTCTCTCCAACTTAGAGACAAAGGTGTCATGTGAGACAGTGTCAAAGGCTTTGCACAAGTCCAGGTAGATGACATCAACTGCTCTGCCCCTGTCCATCAGTTCCGTACCCCATCATAGAAGGCCACCAGATTGGTCTGGCAGGATTTCCCCTTAATGAAGCCATGCTGGCTGTCACCAACCACCTTGTTGTTTTTCATGTGCCTCAGCATGCCTTCCAGGAGAATCTGCTCCAAGATTTTGCCAGGCACAGAGGTGAGACTGACTGGTCTGTAATTCTCCGGCTCATCCATTCTCCCCTTCTTGAAAATGGGGGTTATATTTCCCTTTTTCCAGTCATCGGGAACGTCACCTGACTGCCATGATTTTTCAAATATGATGGACAGTGGCTTAGCAACTTCATTTGCCAGCTCCTTCAGGACCCGCAGATGGATTTCATCAGGTCCCATTCACTTGTGTACATTCAGGTTCCTGAGATGGTCTCGAACCAGGTCCTCTCCTACAGCAGGCCCAAGGTCTTCATTCTCACTGTTCCTGCGTCTGCCTTCCAGTACTTGGGTGGTGTGGTCAGAGCATTTGCCGGTGAAGACTGAGGCAAAGAAGTCATTAAGGACCTCAGCCTTCTCCAAATCCAGGGTAGCCAGTTCTCCTGATAGCTTCTGTAGAGGCCCCACGTTGTCCCTAGCCTGTCTTTTATTTGTAATGTACCTATAGAATCCCTTCCTGTTATCTTTCACATCCCTAGCCATGTTTAATTCTTAGTGGGCCTTAGCTTTCCCAATCTGGTCCCTAGCTTCCCGGACAACATCCCTGTATTCTTCCCAGGCCGCCTGACCTTGCTTCCACCTTTTATAAGCCTCTTTTTTCCTTTGAATTTTCCTCAGCAGCTCCTTATCCATCCAAGGAGGTCTCCTGGCCCTCCTGCCGCACTTCCTCCTGGTAGGGATGTATTGCTCCTGTGCTTGCAGCAGGTGATCCTTGAATATCAACCCACAGTCTTGGGCCCCCCTGCCCTCTAGGGCTATATACCATGGAACCTTACTGAGCAGGTTCCTGAAGAGTCCAAAGTCTGCTCTCTTGAAGTCCAGGGCAGTGAGCTTTCTGCAAGCTTCTCTCACTGTCCTGAGGATCTCGAATTCGACCATCTCATGATCGCTGCAATCAAGGCTGCCCTGGCGCGTCACATTTCCAACCAGCCCTTTCCTGTTGGTGAGGACGAGGTCAAGCATGGCACCTCTCCTTGTCGGCTCCTCTATTACTTGCAGAAGGAAGTTGTCTTCCACACAATCGAGGAACTTCCTGGATTGCTTGTGCCAGGCTGCACCATCCCTCCAACCGATATCAGGGTGGTTGAAGTCCCCCACGAGAGCAAGGGCCTGCGAGCGTGAGGCTGTTCCTATCTGTCTATAGAGTGCTTCTTCCACAGAGTCCCCTTGGTCAGGCGGTCCGTAACAGATCCCCACAGTAATGTCTCCCATCGCTGTCCTTCTTTTAACCATGGCCCACAAACTCTCTGTTGCCTGCTCACCTGTCCCCAGACAGAGTTCCATACTCTCCAGCCTATCCCATACATAAATAGCAACTCCCCCACCCTGCCTACCAGGCCTGTCTTTCCTGAAGAGCTTGTAACCTTCCATTCCAACACATCAGTCATAGGAGCCATCCCACCATGTTTCTGTGATGCCTATGATATCATGCCCCCATAGACGTGCGCACATCTCTGATTCCTCTTGTTTGTTCCCCATGCTACGGGCATTTGTATAGAGGCATCTGAGCCAAGATCCAATTGAAGCCGGCTCATTGGCTGGGGCAGCTGGAATATCCCTACATTGCTATGAACCTTTACTATAGGTGCTGGCCAGTGATTGGGTGCATTGGGATGGAATGATGCCCCCCCTCCCCCAACACATCTCGTTTAAAGCATCCTTGACCAGTCTGGCAAGCCTCCTACCAAATCCACTCTTCCCCTTCTTTGTCAGACCAGCTCCACCAGCACCCAGTAGACCTGGCCTACTAAATTGAGTCCCATGTTCAAGGTACCCAAACCCCTGACTACAGCACCACCCTTCTAACCATTTAATAACACGGTCAGCCCTCCTAGCCTTTTTAAGGTCCTGCCCTGTATCCTGGAGAATTGACAAAAAGACAGTCTGCGCTCCAGAGCCCCTAACCACCTCTCCCAGAGCTCTGTAGTCCTTCTTTATGTTCTCCAGGCTACTGCTATCTATATCAGTAGCACCCACATAGATCACTAGAAGTGGGTAATAGTCAGTGGTACCGACTAGAGCAGGCGGCTTCTCTGCAACATCCTTGATCCGAGCCTCTGGTAGGCAACACACCTCCCTTGAGACTGGGTCAGGCCGACAGATGGGTGCCTCTGTTCCTTTCAGAGTAGAGTCCCCTACTACTACGGCCCACCACTCTTTCCTGGCAGCACTAGTAGTGATCTTCTTTACCAGTGCATCAGCCGGTTGTTCCTGGCGGGAGTGTGGTTCCTCATCAGCCCCCTGCAGGACAGCAAAGAGGTTCTGGGTGGGGACAGCAGATTTAGGAGGAAGCCCCTTGCTTTTAATTGCCCTCTTCCTCCTTTTTTTGTTGTTTTTTTTCTGTTACCCTTTCCCAGCTTCCTGGGTTAGCGGCCTCCTTTCCTGCATGAGCGACAGTAGACACTCGAGGCCGCGGAACAGTCTGGTCCTGGAGCAAGCAGTGCTGCTTTCCCTCAGCTTCCCTGACACCTTTCAGCCTAGTAACAGCTTCCCGCAGCTCAGCCACCTGCTGCAGGAGGACCTCCACCAGGGAGCACAGAGTGCAGCCCTGCCCATTGTGCACCCTCCTCCCAGGAGAGCAGTGCAGGTGCTCTCTACGCCCCGAGCTCTGCACTGCAGCCTCCCTTCCCATCAGCTCTGTCTGGGTGCCTACACTGGCCACCGCCGGGGCAGCCAGAGCAGAGCTCCCAGACCGAGCCTTGCTCATACAGCGAGTGCTCACCATCCTGCTCACCTGCCCGTGCGAACGGCTGCGCAAACTGCCTCGAACCCGCCCTGTTTGCCCGCCTCAAACCAACCCGGGTCGCTCGTGCTCCCTGGGGCAGGTTTTTAACCAGTCAGGTCTGCCGCAGGTCCTCCTGGCACCACCCCCTCTGAGTCAGCTGCTCGCGTAGGCTGAGCTGCTGGCTCCTGGGCAAGCCCTGTCGAGGACTTGAAGCTCCCTTGGTGCCTGTTGATAATGAATAACGTCTACATTTCTGTTACACCTTTTGTCCAGAAATCAAAAGCACTTTTCAAAGAAAGGCCCCAATTTTGAACACTTAACACTAGCAGCTCCTCATGTCATACTTTTATGGACCAGTTTGTTTGGAAACAACTTGGCAGCCAAAGCTCTCTGGTACTGGCTATGCTTTAAGCAACAACTGAGCTCTCACAAAAAATGTGACCCACACAGCATTTCACTGCTGAAGTGCAACTGCCTCTGGGGTGGAAGAGACCCATGCTGGAGCAGCTGGCACCAGCGCTGTTGTGAAACTCGATAGGGACAGCTCAGCCAAAGAGGGATAGCCCTGATCTTAGAAGAGGCACCAAACACTTCTAAGGATCAGGTAATGGTTTTTCTCAAGATCTTGCCTTCATAGACCATATGCAATATTGCAGCAAATTCCATGCGTCACCTTTGATAGAGATGACCTGTCTTGAGTGGAAGTTAAAGAACCAGGTATCACATACGAGCCATCAACCACAGCTCTGGGGACTCTGCTCTGGCAGGAGCCATTCTGACACAGAAAACAGCAGTGTTAGAGGAGAGTTAAAATACCGACACCTATAGGATGTTAAACATTTCTAACAGTTTCAGGAAGAAGAATCACAGAATCATAGAATGGTTAGGGTTGGAAAGGACCTTAGGATCATCTAGTTCCAACCCCTCTACCATGGGCATGGGCACTACACACTAAACCATGTCACCCATGACTCCATCCAACCTGGCCTTGAACACTGCCAGGGACGGAGCATTCACACCTTCCTTGGGCAACCCATTCCAGGGCCTCACCACCCTCATAGCAAAGAACTTCTTCCTTATATCTAACCTAAACTTCCCCTGTTTAAGTTTGGACCTGTTACCCCTTGACCTATCACTGCAGTCCATAATGAAGAGTCCCTCCCCAGCATCCTTATAAGCCCCCTTCAGATATTGGAAGGCTGCTATGAGGTCTCCACACAGCCTTCTCTTCTCCAGGCTGAATAGCCCCAACTTTCTCATCCTGTCCTCATACGGGAGGTGCTCCAGCCCCTTTATCATCCTTGTTGCCCTCCCCTGGACTTAATTCAACAGCTCCATGTCCTTCTTATGTTGAGGACACCAGAAATGCACACAGTACTCTAAGTGGGGTCTTATGAGAGCAGAATTGAGGGGCAGGATCACCACCTTCGACAAGATATTCACATTGCTTTTGATGCAGGGAAGGACATGGTTCGCTTTCTCAGCTGCAAGCACACACTGAAGCCAGCTCATATTCAGTTTCTCATTCAGCCAACATCCCCATGTCCTTCTCCACAGGTCTGATCCGAACCTCTTCTCTGCCCAATATGTAGCTGTGCCTGGGATTACACCAATTCTGGTGCAGGACCTTGCACTTGCTTGAACTTCATCAGGTTGGCACTGGCCCACCTCTCAAGAGTGTCAAGGTGCCTCTGGATGGCATTCCTTCCCTCAAGCGTATCAACCGAATCACACAGGGTGGTGTCATTGGCAAACTTGCTGAGGGCACTCAATCCCACTGTCCATATTGCTGACAAAGATGTTGAACAGGATAGGTCCCAACACCAATCCCTGAGGGACACCACTTGTTACTGGTCTCCAGCTGGACATTGAGCCGTTGTCCAGTTCTCTGCATGCAGCCATGTAGCCAACTCTTTATCCACTGAATGGTCCATCCATTGTATTTATATCCCTCCAGTTTAGAGACAAGGATGTTGTGTGGAACAGTGTCAAACGCTTTGCACAAGTCTAGGTAGATGACGTCAACTACTCTGCCCCTGTCCATCAGGTCTGTAGCCCCATCATAGAAAGCCACCAAATTAGTCAGACAGGATTTCCCCTTAATGAAGCTATGCTGACTGTCACCAACCACCTCATCATTTTTCATGTGCCTTAGCATGCCTTCCAGGAGAATCTGCTCCATGATCCTACCAGGCACACAGGTGAGACTGACTGGTCTGTAGTTCCCTGAGTCTTCCATTTTCCCCTTCTTGAAAATGTGGGTTATATTTCCCTTTTTCCAGTCATTGGGAACTTCATCTGACTGCCATGATTTTTCAAATATGATGGACAGTGGCTTAGCAACTTCATTTGCCAGCTCCTTCAGGACCCACAGATGGATTTCATGAGGTCCCATGGACTTTTGTACATTCAGGTTCTTAAGATGGTCTCGAACCTGATCCTCTCTTACAGCAGGCCCAAGGTCTTCATTCTCACAGTCCCTGCATCTGCTTTCCAAGACTTGGGTGGTGTGGTCAGAGCATTTGCTGGTGAAGACTGAGGCAAAGAAGTCATTGAGAACCTCAGCCTTCTCCAAATTCAGGGTAGCCATTTCTCATATTTCCTTCCAGACAGGGCCCACATTATCCCTAGTCTGTCTTCTCTTTGCAAAATACCTATAGAAGCTCTTACTTTTATCTTTCACATCGCTGTCCAGACTGAGTTCTAACTGGGCCTTAGCTTTCCTGACCTGGTCCCTAGCTTCCAGGACAATATCCCCATATTCTTCCCAGGCTGCCTGACCTTGCTTCCACCTTTTATAAGTCTCTTTTTTCCTTCTAGTGTGAGGTGTCCCTGCCCATGGCAGGGGGCTTGGAACTAGGTGACCTTAAGGTCCTTTCCAACACTAACTATTCTATGATTCTATGATTCTAAGTTTTCTCAGCAGTTCTTTATCCATCCATGGAGGCCTCCTGCCCTTCTTACCCCATTTCCTTTTTGACAGGACACAACGCTCCTGAGCCTGGAGCAAGTGACCCTTTAAATACCAACCAGTATTCTTGGGTCCCCCTGCCCTCTAGGGCTTTATCACATGGAATCTTACTAAGCAGGTCCCTGAAGAGGCCAAAGTCTGCTCTCTTGAAGTCCAGGGCAGTGAGCTTGCTGCACACTCGTCTCACTCTTCTGAGGAACTCGAACTTGACCATCTCATGATTGCTACAGCCAAGGCTGCCTTGGAGCATCACATTCCCCACCAGCCCTTCCCTGTTGTTGAGCACGAGGTCAAGCATGGCACCTCTCCTTGTCGGCTCCTCTATTACTTGCAGAAGGAGGTTGTCTTCCAGACAACCAAGGAAACTCCTGGATTGCTTGTGCCAGGCTGTACCATCCCTCCAACAGATTCTGGGGTGGTTGAAGTCCCCCATAAGGACAAGTGCCTGCAAGCATGAGGCTGCCCCTACCTGTCTATAGAACGCTTCATCCACAGAGTCCTCTTGATCAGGCGGTCTGTAACAGATCCCCACAATAATGTCCCCCATAGCTGTTTTCCCTTTGACCCTAACCCACAAGCTCTCTGTTGGAGGATCACCTTTCCCCAGACAGAGTTTCATACTTTCCAGCCTATCACTGACATAAATAGCTACACCCCCTCCCCGTCTGCCGGCCTGTCTTTCTTAAAGAGCCTATAACCTTCCATTCCAACACTCCAGTCATAGGAGCCATCCCACCATGTTTCTGTGATGCCTATGATATCGTATCCCTGTAGCCATGCACACATCTCTAATTCCTCTTGTTTATCCCCCACACTATGAGCATTTGTATAGAGGCATCGGAGCCAAGCTCCAAATAAAGCTGACTCATTGGCTGGAGAGTCTGAAGTAGCTCTGCATTGCTCTGAGCATTCATTACAGGTGCTGGCATCTGACTGGGAGCGTTGGGATGGATTGATGCCCCCCACCCCAAACACATCTATTATAAAGCTGCCTTGACCAGCCTGGCAAGTCTCCTATCAAAGCAGCTCTTCTTTTTGTCAGACCAGCTCCACCAGTCTCCAGGAGACCTGGCCTCCCAAATTGAGTCCCATGTTCTAAATAACCAAACCCGCGACTATGGCACCATCATTCTAACCATTTATTAACCTGCCAAATCTGCCTGGCCTTTTCAAGGTCCTCCCACTTTGACCTGGAGGATCAATGAAAAAACTGAGTCCCAGAGCCCCTAACCACCTTTCCCAGGGCTCTGAAGTCCTTCTTAATGCTTTCCAGGCTACTGCTGTCAATATCACTAGCACCCACATGGACCGCTAGAAGTAGGCAATTGTCAGTAGGACTTACCAGACCAGGCGGCCTCTCAGCAACATCCCTGATATGAGCCCCCAGTAGGCAACACACCTCCCTTGAAATTGGGTTAGACCGATGGATGGGTACCTCCGTACCTTTCAAGGTGGAGTCACCTACTACTATGACCCACCACTTTTTTCTGGATGCACTAATAGTTATCCTCTTTACTGGCGTGGCAGCTGGTTGTTCATTTGGTGTGGTGGGTGTTGCCTCATTAGCCCCTTGCAGAGCTGTTATGTGGTTCTGGGTGGGGATGTCAGGTTTTGGAGGAAGCTCCTTGCTTTTAACTGTCTTCTTCCTCTCTCTCTCTTTTTTTTTTTTTTTTGTTTACAAGTTCCCAACCTCCTGGATTAATGCCCTCCTTTTCTGTATGTGCTATGGTGGATGTTTGTGGCCCCTGCACAATTTGGACCTGGAGCAAGCAGTCCAGCTCCATCTCAGCTTCCCTGATATCTTAGTCTATTGACAGTCTCCTGCAGCTCAGCCACCTGCTGCAGGAGGTCCTCCACCAGGGTACACCAAGTGCAGCCCTGTCTGTTATTCGCTCTTGCCTCAAGAGACAAGTCGAGGTACTTTCTACACTGAGGTCTGCACTGCAGCCAAGGTAGCCAGTGCAGAGCTCCCAGACTGAGACTGGGCCCGGGCACTGGCCCTAAGGTGAGTTGTCACTATCTGCCTCGCCTCACCCTGTTTACCTGCTCTGTTCCTCATGCTCCCCAGGCGGTGTTTTATCCGCTCAGGGCCGTGCCCGTCCCCTCTGAGTCAGCTTCTTGCATCAACAGAGCTGCTGGCTCCTGGGCAAGTCCTATAGAGGACTTGAGGCTCTCTTGGTGGCTCTTGCTGTTCAGGATCGAGACTCCTGGACGCTAAGTTTTCCCCACGCTTCAGTGCTGAAGTCATCCTCTCTGGAGCTACTCACCTCAGAGAACAACAAATGAAAAATCGACTCCTCACAACTGTCCTTGGCAATCCATGGAAAGATCATCCTGCTGTTGCAAGCCTAACCATATACACACAGGCCCCTCCAATTCAGTTGTTACTACATGGATTTCACTACTGACCCCAGCCTGACAGTACAGTACCTCCTGCCCAATTTTCTGAAGCTGCTCTGCTAATTCCTGTTATCTTTGTGTCATACTTGAAATAACCAGGTCACAAGCTGCAGGGTCACAATTCTAAAGAGCTGTGACCTGGCTCCCATACCTATAGGAGCACCTAATTCTCCTGATCTGCTCCCAGGCAAACAAAAGCTAAGGAAGAGCAAGGACACCACCTGGAGACAGTATTTTCTTAGCTGGAATACAATTATAACATAGGTAGACTACCTCTGTTACCTCTCCAAATTAAAATAAACTTTTTCATATGCTCTTACTTAAGAATGAGATCCCTGACATCGCACTACCATACTGTCAGTAGGGAATCCATGGATAAAGCTGCACTAAGATTTGGAGTTACAATAGAGACTGAATTTCTGTCATACAGAAAAAGCATCTGGATATCTGCTTTGGACTGAAAACACCTATTTTTAGAAAGGATTGAGGTTTCCAAGTGGTTAAGAGCAAGACCTGGGAATATGAAGGAGTTAAATAATTTCCTTTTTAATTGCTACTTTGTAGCCTTTTCCTCCAACTTTGAGAAAAGCTTTGAGCTTTTGGTCCACAGAACTCTAAAATAAGCAAAGTTGGTTTATTTTATTAAGGAAACAAGACAATTCCTAGTATTCTTCCTATAACATTTGCTCAGGAGAAGCTGAGAGGAGATGAAATATCTTTCTGAGAAGTAGCTGGCTTAACATGTGCAGGGACAATGTCAGAATTTGATTTCTTTTGCTGACTTACACAGCCGTGAGTCCCTTGGTCTGCTTCTCTCCCATCCCTCTGTGCTACTGGGAATCTGCCAAGACACACCTGTGGGAGGTTTGGGCTTTTAAATATGTGCTTTAAATGTCCCAACAGTTCCCCAACGTGTAGAGTTTATTCCTATCAGACCCTTAACCTCAGTTTTCTTCGGAAAAGCACTGCAAGTATCTCCCTTCAGAAGCTGATTGTAGAACACGTCTAAGAACTAAAGAGGTTTTCTCACCCCTTGAAAACAGAATATTCTCCAAAAGATTGAGATTTTTAGATTTGAAATTCTCATGTTCGGGCTGGAATTATAAGCTAACAACAACAGACATGTCATTAAGTTTGGATGAAAGCTTTTGACCATGGGGAAAGCACATTCCAACACAGTTCAAAATAAAAATCTCAAAGGTCTGAGCCATCAAAACAGGAACACATTTAAATTATAACAGGAAACTTATTTTCTGCACAAAATACAATTTGCTCTTTTCAACATGCTCCAGGCTGAGAGTAAAGGTGTAACACATGAAGGCAAATATGGTTTATATTTGGGGAATTTCTATTATTTTTATGGATTGCATTGATGAAAAACGCATTTGCACACTCTAAACTGCCAGTAACATTTTTGTTGTGGGGTATATTTTGAATAATTCCTTTGCAAAAAGCACAGCCATCTTTTCATTAGAAATGGAAAGTCGTTCTGGAAGACCCAAGCTGGTATTTTAATAAATAAAGGTGATACAAGTTCAACATACTGATTCTCCAATTCATCATCCTCCAAGCTAAAATATATCATTCCTCTCTCATTTCAATTCCCAACCATGCTGTCCTCTTAATTATAAATGGTCTGCCACTTATCAAATTATTCTCTGTGTCCTGCATAATCCTCACCCTGAATTGCACAAATATTTTATTTTTTGGAACAACACAGCTCAGCAACAAGTTTTAATTTTTCTTTTCATGACTTAGTCCCTATTACAGTAAAGCATTTGTGAAAGCCCTGTGTGCATGGAGAAAAAATTAATTGCTCCTCCGTGGCTAAGAGTTTTTACCTAATCACAATGCATCTCCACATCACTCCGAGCAGGGCAGTGATTAAAACTGTGCCTGCAACAAAGCAACATTGTACACAGTGATGATGTGCTCTGGTCAAAAATGCCTCCCCTCTTGTTATGATGGGTATTCCCCAGGTGTTTGACTTTGAGCTCTAGCTTGGCAGGCAAGCCTTTGTGGCTGCAATTCAAGTCCCAGGCTTGAGCAGCTCCAGTGTTTATTCTCGTAATTTACGCTTTGTGATGGCTTATGGACAGTTATGTGTGGAGAGCTATTTGGCTGTGAACGGGCATGTGAGCAATCCAGACAACTGCTTGACACTTGTAAGGTAGTAACCCACAGGCACTGAGGCCTCGCCTGGGGTTTACTAAAGTTCGTGTACGTGCAGAAGTCTTGAGGAAGTTGGCACGGAAAGCTGCTGAGAGAGATGTGCAGGAGGGAACTGATAACTGCAACCTTGAAACATATGCTGTAATAGTTAACCAATCATTAAGCTGTTACTAACACTTAGCTGAGAGACATTAACCAATTAGATATTAAGCAGGATACCAAGTAGAATGTAGGCGGAGAGCACTATGCGCATGGACAGAGGGTCTGAACAAATCCTATTGTACATTGAGTCGCGTGAACAATACATGTATCCAATTAGAGTTGTGTATGTTAATGATAGACAAGTAGAATGCCTATATATACTGAGCTATCTGCACAATAAACTTGGCACAGCTTGATCATATTGGTCGTTTATGCTGTGTCCGGGACTTCTGCGTCAACAGTTATGTACTTGGTTTCATAGCCACCACTTCAAACCAAGGGCCTGATCCTGCCATTATTGAGTTAGTGGTAAATGCTTCCCAATTCCAGCACTGGCAGGAGGCCTCAGATGAGTAAACTGTATCTCAAAGCAAACAAATTGATAGAAAAGAAGAATTTGGTTTAAAAACAAAACAGCAAAAATACAAACAAACAGCCTGAATCTTACTTACTAGGAAGTCTTCTTCACAGTACACCTTGCCATTGACATTGTAGAATGCTTTTCCTCGTAGTCTTCTCCCTGTTAAAATACAGTATTGTCAGGATTTTGTGCTCCATGCCCAAACCCAGCCATTACTCAGAATGCAGTGTGGAAACCATGCCCTGCTGTGCCTGTCTGCATGGCCAGCTCCTGGCCCCTCTCCTCCCCCAGGGTCCATCCAGACATGGGTAATCATTTGGCTCTTAGTTCCATCCTGCCTTAACAAATTCCTTATCAACTAAATGTTGCTTCTAAGTGCAGGTCACAGAACCCAGCTGATAGCAGTTCCTGGAAAAATTGAAATATAAACCCAAAAATGACTACTCTGGGGGGGAGGCTCATTTATAAATTGAGACCATTTCCTTAGCAGGTGAAATCACAACAGGCACACATCCACTGCAATCAGCATCAGCAAGGTGTTTGTCTCTGAAGGAACAAACAAGGGACACTGCAAATGGATCTTCCTATCCCCTTTACAAATATTAATACATTCAGCAATGCCACGGCAGCTACACCCAGAGCTGCCTACATTACTAAAGCAGTACAAGGCACACATGATGGATGGAAGGGCAGAAAAATCACACTGAAAACAAGAGATTTCATTTTCAATCTTAAACATTTGCCATTTCATTAGCACTTTTGGAACTCTATTGACAAAGCCTGTGATCATCATTAACTGATGGCTCTCTTTACAGCTAAGAATGCACAACAGACTCCAGAGAGTCACAACAAAAAGGATTAAAACCAGGAATTCAAAAACCACCGAGCCTAAACAGTTCTCAGATAGAATATATCAGATCTGTCTTACACCACAGTTGCTCCACTGAAAGCATCACCATTTTGTCAATGAAAACCAGTGAGGGAGAAGGGAAACCACACTCATCATGACTCACTTTATTGCCACTGTGCCAGAGTCCCACTGGGCAAAGCTCCCAAACATTTGGGTGTTCTCACAAGCCGTTTGCAGCCTTGGCAAAGAGAGGGCACAGTGCCTACCATGGGCTGTACACCTGCTGCTGTTAGCAGTGACGCAGAGCGAGGAAGAGGGCAAAAGGCTACAGGTCAACAAATGAGCCCCCCAGTCACTGCTGAGGCTTTTACTCCACAGAGTAAGCCTGGATGTCTCCTACTGAGGCAGAGTGAGTAGATCCGCCATAAAAACCGCTGGTCTTTGCAGTGGGTTTGACTCCAAGGGCCATTGAGCTGAGCCAGCTGGCCGAGCAAAGGACAGGAGTGGTCTCCAGGGTTTCCATAAGCTATGTTGAGACAAATAAGATTAATTTTCAGTGCTTGAAAGTGTCTTTTACATGTTGACACTGTGATCTGATCCTGGGAAACACTGTGTGGCACAAAGAAGTTGGGATCTGGGTTGATGCTTTTGGGAAAACACATGCTGCATGTGGTTGTCTGGTGGACTTCCTGTTGTGGCCAAGAGAAATGCTTCTTTTGTCTGCACATTCTTGGGCCGTTGATCTCACAGGCTGCTGTCTCCATACTTCTGGTAGGTGGAGTCAGCTCTTGTTTGTCTTTCTAGCTTCCTGGTAGATTTGGGGGGGGACCAGGAGCCAGGTGGGATGGGCAATGCACTGAGACTGTCCTATCTCCTCCCGGACTCTTAAGTCAAACTGGTCCATCCTACATGACACACAAACAAGGCATGGGGCTGTGTTGTGGTTTAAGCCCAGCCATAAATCTGCCACGATGTCGTTAGCTCACACACCCCCCCCCTTCTTCCCCCCGCTCCCAGAGGGATGGGGAAGAGAATAGAAAGAAGGCAACTCCCACGGGTTGAGATAAGAACAGTCCAGTAACTAAGGTATAACACAAACCCACTACTTCTACCAATAATAATAATAATGATAAGGGAAATAACAAGGGAAGAAAATACAACTGCTCACCACCCGCTGACCGATACCAAGCCCAACCCAGCAGTGATCTGACCCTTCTGGGTAACTGCCCCCAGTTTATATAGTGGGCATGACGTGCTGTGGTATGGAATACCTCTTTGGTCAGTTTGGGTCAGGTGTCCTGTCTGTGCTTCCTCACGGCTCCCCCTCCTCCCTGGCAGAGCATGGTCAGACTAATCATTACTAAGCAGTAGCTAAAAACATTGATGTTATCAGTGCTGTTCCCAGGCCAAAAGTCAAAAACAAAGTGTAACCCTGGAACTGAAACAGATTCTGTAACTAGGTAATTAGTTACAACTGTGAAGATTTGTTACCTATGCTGCTTTGTTACCATTGTATAGTCCCTTCCCAAGAGGCCAATAGGGTCTCAGGAAAATGTTTAAAGTAAACAATCAAAGAATAGGTATTCTTTCAAGATAAATGATTGTAATTAACTTGACAAGAAAATGAGGAAAAATCTCAATGTAGGTGAAGGGTAATTCCGGCAGGGGGAGATCGTGACCTCTGACTCAATAGCCCCCTACTCAAATCACACCCCAGACTCAATTTAGAACAATAGAAAAATTTTGCGCACATGTATAGAAATTAGCATATGGTGTGTGTTTGCTGTGACAAATCAAAACTGGAATATAGAATGGAATGTATGAATATGTAACAATCTTATGGATAAATATCTGAATGTTTCAAACCCTGGTTATGCACGCTTGGAGGAAAGATCCCCTGTGCATCCAGCACTATAATAAAGAATGCCTCCCTTTTAACACTACATTGGTGTTACGAGGTTTTTCTTGACCGAGGTTAGTCGGTAACAACAGCACTGCACCAGCTGCTAAGAAGGAGAAAAATTACTGCTACTGCTGAACCCAGGACAGTATCCACCCCTTATTCCATACCATTCACATCATGTTCAGATCCCACATTTTCAATATACCATCACTCTTATCTCATATATATGCATATATATACATCCACACACACAGAGAGAGAGAAATCATTCCTTAGTGCATGGACCAATCCCCGTAAAGCTGCTAAGTCCATCCGGTCCATGATGTCGGGTTCCATCTCTTGTAACAGTCTTTCAGAGCAGGAGAGGCTGTGTGCAGTTTTCACACTCGTGAATAACCTGGGCAATAGGGTCCATTGCTAAGTCTACCCCTCGATCATGAGTCCATCTGTATGTTGCATCTCTGCCCTGATGGCCGGAAGTGCCATGGGCCCATCAGGCTCAAAATAATTCACCCTCCCCTCCAGCAGTTTCTGCAGCTTGTCGTTGGGGATTCCATACAGCTGCCTTCCATCTCCAATGCTTCCAAAGCACTGGAGGGGCCCAGTGGACAAGATACTAGCCCATACTGTCCCACACACCCTGCCACTCATGACTGTCCAGCCTCAGGGAAAATCTCTTGGTTCTCCTATATCGTCGTCTAACCCTAGAGAAGATCCAAACACGACCCAGCTTAACTTTCGAGATCAGACAAAATGGTCATGGGCAAAACACACTCTGTATGCTTGCCAACATGTTGATCCCCATCACAATCAGCAGGCAGGTCTCTAGGGTACCCAAAGGCCATTCAAAACCTTCAGAACTCTCAAATGACGTTGCTGTACTTGCCGGCGGTCTCACCACCAGCTTCTCTTTTTCTGAGTCCAAATTTTCCACCTCTGCCTTGCTGGGAAGTGCTGCGTGGTCTCCTGCATCCTCCTGGGGCTCGGGCTCTCGGGGCTCGGTGGGCGACTGCCGGGGATGGTCTCGGCTGCCATAGGGCTGGGCTCGGCCGCGGGTCTCGGCTCTTCCGCCGCCTCACTGCTCAGCAGCTGCCTCCTTCCCCTCCTCGACCACCCCGACCTCCTCCATTGGCAGCTGCTCCCTCCCAGCCTCCTGGTCCCAGGGCCGCTCTCCTGGGCCGGTTCAGCTGCCAGCAGCTCCTGGGGCCGCTCCCCCTCGACTCCCTGCAGCCTCACAAAGACAGAGGCGAGGATGAGGATCAGGACAGTGAAGAGCAGTGGGACGGCCCACTACAAGTCCATGGCCATGTCCATCCCGCCCTGCTGCTGGAGCCCACCTGTATTACAAGTCATTGCCATAAAGTACAATGAAACAAAAATCTTATCCCAAGCCTCCCATCCGATAAACACTGAAGCAGCAAATACCAGCTGTAAGTAAGGTAAGACATGCTGAAACTCCGAGATCAAGAGCAACAACTTTGAGAGACAATAAATCAGCATTGTGATGAGTGACTGCTAATCTGAAACAATGAATGCTTATCACAAATACGATTAGACACACTCTGGTCAGATCTGTCGTTATCTCAACCCTTTGTGCCCCAAAGAACTGTCCTGGTTAAAGCCCAGCCATAAATCTGCCACAATGTCATTAGCTCACACACCCCCCCCCCTTCTTCCCCCACTCCCAGAGGGATGGGGAGGAGAATGGAAAGAAGGCAACTCCCACGGGTTGAGATAAGAACAGTCCAGAAAATGAGGTATAACACAAACCACTACTGCTGCCACCAATAATAATAATGATAAGGGAAATAACAAGGGAAGAGAATACAACTGGCTCACCAGCCGCCGACTGATACCCAGCCCAACCGAGCATTGATCTAGCCCTTCCGGGTAACTGCCCCCAGTTTATATAGTGGGCATGTCGTGCTGTGGTATGGAATACCTCTTTGGTCAGTTTGGGTCAGGTGTCCTGTGTCTGTGGGTGACGGGATAGAAATAGTTAACAAAATGGATCCAGGCTTATGCCCTGGTCAGGCTTAAGGCTTGGGAACAGTGAAGAAAACACCAGGTGTTAATGCCCTGATCCAGCCTAAGCCTTGGGAACTGTAAAGACAACAATGAAGGGTAAAGATCTGTTAGCAAAACAAAGCAGACAGTTTGCAAGATAAAGCAGGATGTGCATCTCAAAGACAGACCAAACAATGTGAATATTTGTAACCCTTAGTAGTTTTGCTGAATCAGGATGATAAGGAAGTAAGAGAGTGGAAAGTTACTGCTTAGCACTTAGTAGACTATAAAAGGGATGGGAGATGCCAAATAAAGGTCTTCAGATTTCACCAGAACTGGAGTCTGTCTTTGATATGCCACAAATGGTGCCCGAAATGAGGCTAATTCATTGGAGTTGGTGACTGGTGGCATAGTGCGGCTGAACTCAGAGGAGTCCGGTGGGGGAGCACTGAAGAGGTCCAGTCATAAGGATCATATGGAAAAGGTGAGCAGCCAGGAATGGGACTATGGGGGGGAATATTACTAAGGAAGAAGCCTCTGTTTTACGGATGTTTTCAGTCCTTCTTAAGAAGAAGGGAGCAACCTTTAAAGAGACAGACTCAAAGTTAATGTCAAAATGGTTGAAGATGCGTTATCCAGAGATTGATGAGTCCACTGTATTTGAGGTCTCTTTGTGGGATGGTGCAAGAGTTAAATTGTGGGACACAGCCACAAAAGGCAATGACACTGACAAAAATTTGTTAGCCATTTGGAGAACTATTTTAGAAATGTTAAAGTCAAAAAATGAGATAGCGGAGCCCAGTGCCCCCCCCCCGAACTTCTGCGGGTCGCAGCTGTGTCTGCGAAGAGTGAGGATGGGGATGAAGACGATCCTTTGGACCCAGGCCCTATTAATCCCAAGAAGGAGCCTACTCTCAGGTCAGCTGAAAGCTGTGGGAGGAAAAGTTTTAATTGCACTTGATAACACTGAAAATCCAGAACACATTTATGAGGAGCCTGTGCACGTTCATCAGACTGCTGTTGCTGCTACTGAGGTTCTGACGCCTGATAATTCTGATGCTGACCTGGATAGTCCTTTTGACCCGGGGCCTATTGATCTGGAAAAGGAGCCTGATTTATATCCCCCAGATCCTCATGATAAATGGGCAGCTGTAAAGGGAGAAGAGAGATGGGTGGGGCATGCAGATGTATTGTGTGTTTTACTGGTGGTGTATGTGCCAGAACAAGACCCGCGGTGGGAAGGTGTCTCATATGCTCTTATCAAAGATATCAGGCGAACAGTGACAGACCATGGACTTAGGACCCCATATACAACTCATTTGATACAGTCTTTCTGTGATACTCATGTACTAGAGGTTGGCAAATATAAGTATGTCTATGTTTCAATCGGCCCTTGCAGACCTTTATAGATATTGCTGGCCGCTTCTTCCAATGTAGGCTGGCCACCTGCTTCGGAATGAGTGTGCATTTTGGTCAGTATAAAAGCCCAAGCCTCATGTGATGTGGGGGAAGCAGAGTCTCCACGGGGATGCCCGCTGAGGTTGAGCCTGCCGCCTCGTACTGCAATGATGCTGCTCGGAGCTGGTTTCCTGATTGTCTTCACGGGGTCCTTGTGCCACGTTCTGTGCGTGGGGGCGTGTAGTAGGGGTAATGATTGTCTGTCTGGATTTTGTGTTTCAAATATTGTAGTTGTGTGGAGTGTGCTTGTGAGATCCCATGCATGTGTGTGTGTGTTGAGGGCAGACGGTGTTCTGTGTATTTTTTGTTGTCGGGTTCACGTAAAAGATTTTAATGGGTAGCAGATCAACATTTCAGGCAAGAAAGGGTTAATACAAAAGTGCGGTTGCTGGCAGGTATTTATGGCTGCTGCTGAGCAGGCAGGCAGCTATACCTGCGGCCGAGCAGGACAGGCAGCATTTGTAGCTGCGCAAAGCAGGGTGAGCAACTTCGGGGGGGAAAAAAAAAAAAAAAAAAAAAAAACAAAAACAAATTGATAGAGTTTTGTAACCATGTTCAAAAGAAGCTGCCCCCCGATTTGGCTCCCAGTGCTCCACCGGTGGAACAGCCAGGATGGACACCGGAGCTGTGGAGTGAAGAAAAAAAACAACAAAACTCTTGATCTATTGAATTATTGGGGCAGTTTGTAGAGACACCACAAACAAAGCCTAAAGAGGCCTGCAACACACTGGGCACAGGGGAGGAGCCTTGCTTAGTGTGTTTAAAGTAAACTGGGGGTGAATTGAAGACTTGGAGGAACAGGTAGATCGGTTGAAACAAGGACTGCTAACTGAAAAAGCAAGAGGGGTAGTGCAACCACAAGCTTTACCAGACGCCACCCAAGCAGCATCAGGGTGGCAGAGAAAGAAGAAAAAAAACGGGTAATGACACAGCAAACTCCTTGACTGTTAACACTGTGCAGTTTGCTTCTGCAGCTGTTTCACATTCCTTTTTCATCAGAATGCCTTTGCTTTAAGGAATCACTTTAACATGTCTTCTTCTCAAGAACTGATAACCTGGGGGAGGGGGTATATTTGTGTCCTCCTACCTACAGGTCCATGGTGGCTGCCTGCAAAGTTTGTCAACCCTTGCCATGAGCTGGACAAACAAGTGGAAGAACCCGATGCCTCAGCTATAGGAGCTGACCGTGAATACCCCCAGCAGAAAGAGACAGAGGAAGAGAAAAACAAATGATTGCAAAACATCACTTGAGGGCAACTGAAAAGTAACAACTTGAATACGTATGCTTGTAAAGCAGCTATTATTAGAGGCTGTGATTTTGTGTATAAAACCACCTGTATTTACTAGCCAGTTGCTAATAAGAAACTACAACTTGTATGGATTTGTCACTTGTAAAAGAGATGTTAGAGCATGCAAATTTGCAGCAGCTGCTAGAAAATGCTAAGGTATTTTTAAGTACTTTAAGTATTTTAGTATTTTAAACTAGAAAGATTTTAATACAATGGTAGAGTTATAAAGCAGGCAACGGAACAAATTAAGAGGGTGGGAGGACTCCACTGATAAGAAATTTCTTTGGCTGATCCCTCACTGCCACTGGCATCTTCAACATGCTGCTGCACCCTGTAATAGTTACTCTGCTAATGTAAATCTGTATGTGCTTTGCCATAGTAGCGACTTGTTACTGGATGAAGCAGGTGAACCTCTGCACTAACAACAAGGTGCAAAGACTGAGGTTAGCCAAATGCCTCCTACCACAGTCAAGGGCAAGACTGGGTTGGCCTCTGTGTTTGCCACCAAGAAGAACCTTTAGCTCTGCTGTTGGCTGCAACCCAGCAGGTGTTGAGTGGTGGGGACACATGCCATGCCAGACCTTGATGTGAGGGATGGCCTCTCCTGTTATCAGAGAGCTATCCAGGAGAGAAGGGCAGGACAAGCAGCCTGTGGTTGGAATATGTTGGAGATATGATCTAGTCCAAATCCCCTGCTCAAGTAGGGTCATCTAAAGCAGGTATTGATAGTAGATATGTAAAACAAAAAAAAGGGAATGCAAGGATTTTCTCCACACAAACAGTTAGCAAAAGCGCAATTTGTACTAAATTTTTTAAATTTGTCTAGTTTTGATTCTCTTTCTACAATACAGCACTTGTGACATCTGACGGATGATTCCTTGCCCAACCCACCATTTCTATATAAAGACCTACATGACAACATGTGGAAAGGACCAGAGCCATTGCTGACATGGGGTCAAGGATACGGCTGTGTACAGCTAGCGACAGGACCATACTGGCTGCCAGCAAAACGTATAAAGCCCCAGAACTCAACAACATAAAGAAACTACAATGACAGAAATCTTTGTAATATCTGTTCTATTATGTGTGACCATGGGTAATGGACAAGTATACTGGGCACATTTGTTAAATCCCCCATTATTCCAACCTGTTACATGGTGTGTAGGATTCACTGGTATGCCACATGTTATAAAGGTTCAAGTGACTTCAAATCAGACTAATCTTACTGAAATAATGCTGCCTGGAGTAGTGGGTGGTTATGTTAATTACACAGGTCAAGCAGTGATAGAGCGGACACACCAAATTGTAAAAAACATGCTAGTAAAACAAAAAGGGGGAATGATAGGGGAGACACCGAATGCACGAATCAACAAAGCATTGTTTGTCTTAAATGTTTTAACATTATCCAGTTCTGATTTACACATGGGCATGAATGTCCCCCCAGTGATGAGGCATTTTTCTGAACTAACCCATGTAGGCTCAGATCCAATACCAGGGAAAGAAACTGTTATGGTAATGGAAAAGTCTCTGGAAAATCATAACTGAGAAGGTGCTTTTAGGTTAACAACATGAGGAAGAGGCTATACTTGTGTCTCTACAGAACGAGGACCCCGATGGATCCCCGCATAATGTACCCGTCCGTTTATACAAGCGACAGCTGCCAATGAAGATTGATGTTGATTCATCGCTGGTTTGAAGTTAACCTGTTGCCATGGGTTCAGCAGTAGCAGTCATTTTTCTCCTTCTTAGTACCTGGTGCAGCGCTGTGTTTTTGACTTTCGGCCTGGGAACAGCGCCGATAGCACCAGTATTTATAGTTACGGCTTAGAATGTTTTGGTCTGACCAAGGACTTTCTGAGTCTCATGCTCTGCCAGGGAGGAGGGGAAGCCGGGAGGAAGCAGAGACAGGACACCTGACCCAAACTGACCAAAGAGAGGTATTCCATACCACAACACGCCATGCCCAGGATGTAAAAAAATGGAGAGCAGAGACCTGGAAGGGTGGGATTCGCTGCTGGGTCGGGCTGGGTATCGGGTGATGAGCAGTTGTATTCTCTTTCCTTGTATTTCCCTGGTCATTATTATTATTGGTGGTAGCAGTAGTGGTTTGTGTTATACCTTAGTTACTGGACTGTTCTTATCTCAACCTGTGGGAGTTGCATTCTTTCGATTCTCCTTCCCATCCCTCCGGAAGCAGGGGGAAGAAAGAGGGGGGAGTGAGCAAACTGCGTGGCTGAGAGGCTTAAACCACAACACCTGTAGGAACTGCACAAAGTTAACCGGTCTCTTTTTGGAGAACCAGTCAACAGAGAGCGTATCCATGCGGGAGCGTATCGCAACTGAACTTTCCAGCCACTAGTAATAGACTGGGAACATTTAAGCCCGGAAAGGGTACCACTGGACAACAGGGTTGCTTTTAGATGTTGATTCTGTGAGACACGCCTCACTACAGAACAGAACGACTCTTGATTTTTATTGTTAGCTCAAGGCCATGGGTGTGAAGATTTTGATGGTATGTGCTGCACGAACTTACCAGATCATCCATAAAAGCATTCCAGACTTAAGAAGAAGGACAGCACACCTTCAGGAAGATGAGGGACTAAATTGGTTGAACAAAGTGTTTTCTGGCTTGAACATTACAGGATGGCTTTACTTTATCTTAATCATTTTGTTAGACTTTTTAGGTATTCTAATATGTGTGCCTTGTTTGCTACAATAGTTAATGGAGAATATAGAAACTTTGGCAAAAGTAGATCATAAATCTATAAAAGCTGTCTTTTAGTAAAACAAAAAGGGGGAGATGTGGGTGACAGGGTAGAAATAGTTAACAAAATGGATCCAGGCATTATGCCCTGGTCAGGCTTAAGGGTTGGGAACAGTGAAGAAAACACCAGGTGCTATTGCCCTGGTCCAGCCTAAGCCTTGGGAACTGTAAAGACAACAATGAAGGGTTGTCATGGGTTCAGCAGTAGCAGTCATTTTTCTCCTTCTTGGTAGCTGGTGCAGCGCTGTGTTTTTGGTTTTTGGGCCTGGGAACAGCACTGATAACACCGATGTTTATAGTTACGGCTTAGAATGTTTTGGTCTGGCCAAGGACTCTCTGAGTCTCATGCTCTGCCAGGGAGGAGGGGAAGCCGGGAGGAAGGAGAGACAGGACACCTGACCCAGACTAACCAAAGAGGTTATTCCATACCACAGCATGTCATGTCCAGGATGTAAAAACGGAGAACAGAGACCCAGAAGGGTGGTGGGGGTGCACTGTGGGGGGTGCACTGCTTTCTCGGGCTTGATATTGGGTGGTGAGCAATTGTATTCTTTTCCCTTGTATTTTCTCTTGTCATTATTATTATTGGTGGTAGCAGCAGTGGTTTGTGTTATACCTTAGTTACTAAGCTGTTCTTATCTCAACCTGTAGGAGTTGCATTCTTTTGATTCTCCTTCCCATCCCTCCAGGAGCGGAGGGAAGAAAGATGGAGAAGTGAGTGAGTGAGCAAAACTGTGTGGTTGATAGGCTTAAACCACAACAAGGGTAAAGATCCGTTAGCAAAACAAAGCAGACAGTTTGCAAGATAAAGCAGGATGTGCATCTCAAAGACAGACCAAACAATGTGAATATTTGTAACCCTTAGTAGTTTTCCTGAATTGGGATGATAAGGAAGTAAGAGAGTGGAAAGTTACTGCTTAGCACTTAGTAGACTATAAAAGGGATGGGAGATGCCAAATAAAGGTCTTCAGATTTCACCAGAACTGGAGTCTGTCTTTGATATGCCACATGTCTCTGTTTCCTCCCGGCTTCCCCTCCTCCCTGGCAGAGCATGAGGCTCAAAAAGTCCTCGGTCAGACTAAACATTACTAAGGAGTAGCTAAAAACATCGGTGTTATCAGCGCTGTTCCCAGGCTGAAAGTCAAAAACACAGCACTGCACCAGCTACTAAGAAGGAGAAAAATGACTGCTACTGCTGAACTCAGGACAGGCTGGGACAGCAATTAGTTGGTCACAGGGCCTCTCTCAACTGATGCGGGAGCAATCACCTCTGGATCTTCCTGCCTGCTTATCCTACCTGTTATAAACCTCTCCGGTGAAAGGTAAAGGAAAGGTAAATGGAAGAGAATGAAGAAAACGAAAGAGGCCAGAATGGCTTTTTAAAGTTGTCTCTGACCCAGAGTTTATACACAACTTGTCTTTGGATGATGGAAGTCAAGTGGCTGCACCCAGAACAGGGACTTGCTTTGGACTGATGCAGCACTTATACCTTGCTCACACACAGCACCAGTGCAGAGCCAGGGCTTTTGCTTCAAGTGGAGAAGCGCTGGCCATCACCCTCACCACACACCATTATGGTTGGAAGCAGTAGAGATAATTAGGGACAAATCCTGAACTCCATCGGTGGAGGGATCTCTGCAGGAAAGGAACACCCTAATTCAGGGAGGTGTCAGCATCTCCCAAGGGGCTGCAGAAGGTTCATGAGGACCTATACATCCCACTTTGTATCCTAGTGTGCAGAGCCTGGCAGTGCCAAGGTTGATAGAAATGACCCAAATTCTGCTCTTGTTATTTCCATAGCACAGCATCACTGGCAGAAACCCATGGGGTCAGAGCTTTCTCGGACTGGAAAGGAGTGGGAAGCCTACAACTCAAAGCAAACAAGGCAAAAGTGATGTTTTGGACTGGTTCTCAAAGACATTTCTGTTATCAGATGCATTTGGCAGATAATGGCCCTGTGACACAAAGCAAGCTCACCTCACTGAAAGCCTCATCCTCAACCAGTGTAGCCAAGCCTGGGTTACTATTTGCTTTTGTAATACTGAAACAAAAAAGTCAATAATTTCTGACAAAACTTGATGCAACTCACCGACACCTCATTATAATAATAATGAGCAGTTACAATAAGCAGACTAGCACAGAGCTCAACAAGTATGAGGTTTCACACACACACACTGTGCTTCTCTCCTCCTCCTGCTGGATACTGGCCTTGGCATGTCCACCCAGTCAGACCAGTTTCCAACAGCAGCAAGAGGCTCCATTTCACACCAACCAGGGAGCAGCAGGTCAGCTGGGAAGGCACGGGGGACCATGGACAGAGGCACAACAGCCCAGCCTGCAGCTCGCCTGCAGGCACGTAACACCAGCTTTGATAGGGAAGCCTCTTTTATTCCCCCCAAGTGCTCTTTAGCCTTCTGACAACAAATGCTTGCCACAAGTAACTTTTCCTGACTGACACTACGCCTTTGAGGGGTTGTGAGCACTAGGATAAGGGGGTTCCACCATATCAGGTGGGAGACAGAGACCTTGCAAATGCTCCAGCAAAGAGTGCAAAGATTCCTGTAGATAATCTAGTAGTTAATAAAACACAAGCTGGAAATTACTCTGTCCCAAGGAATGGTCACAACTGGCATTTGCAACCAAAACACAATTGTCCAAGAGAATGTCCCCAGAGCTGTGGTTGATGGCTCGTATGTGATACCTGGTTCTTTAACTTCCACTCAAGACAGGTCATCTCTATCAAAGGTGACGCATGGAATTTGCTGCAATATTGCATATGGTCTATGAAGGCAAGATCTTGAGAAAAACCATTACCTGATCCTTAGAAGTGTTTGGTGCCTCTTCTAAGATCAGGGCTATCCCTCTTTGGCTGAGCTGTCCCTATCGAGTTTCACAACAGCGCTGGTGCCAGCTGCTCCAGCATGGGTCTCTTCCACCCCAGAGGCAGTTGCACTTCAGCAGTGAAATGCTGTGTGGGTCACATTTTTTGTGAGAGCTCAGTTGTTGCTTAAAGCATAGCCAGTACCAGAGAGCTTTGGCTGCCAAGTTGTTTCCAAACAAACTGGTCCATAAAAGTATGACATGAGGAGCTGCTAGTGTTAAGTGTTCAAAATTGGGGCCTTTCTTTGAAAAGTGCTTTTGATTTCTGGACAAAAGGTGTAACAGAAATGTAGACGTTATTCATTATCAACAGGCACCAAGGGAGCTTCAAGTCCTCGACAGGGCTTGCCCAGGAGCCAGCAGCTCAGCCTACGCGAGCAGCTGACTCAGAGGGGGTGGTGCCAGGAGGACCTGCGGCAGACCTGACTGGTTAAAAACCTGCCCCAGGGAGCACGAGCGACCCGGGTTGGTTTGAGGCGGGCAAACAGGGCGGGTTCGAGGCAGTTTGCGCAGCCGTTCGCACGGGCAGGTGAGCAGGATGGTGAGCACTCGCTGTATGAGCAAGGCTCGGTCTGGGAGCTCTGCTCTGGCTGCCCCGGCGGTGGCCAGTGTAGGCACCCAGACAGAGCTGATGGGAAGGGAGGCTGCAGTGCAGAGCTCGGGGCGTAGAGAGCACCTGCACTGCTCTCCTGGGAGGAGGGTGCACAATGGGCAGGGCTGCACTCTGTGCTCCCTGGTGGAGGTCCTCCTGCAGCAGGTGGCTGAGCTGCGGGAAGCTGTTACTAGGCTGAAAGGTGTCAGGGAAGCTGAGGGAAAGCAGCACTGCTTGCTCCAGGACCAGACTGTTCCGCGGCCTCGAGTGTCTACTGTCGCTCATGCAGGAAAGGAGGCCGCTAACCCAGGAAGCTGGGAAAGGGTAACAGAAAAAAAACAACAAAAAAAGGAGGAAGAGGGCAATTAAAAGCAAGGGGCTTCCTCCTAAATCTGCTGTCCCCACCCAGAACCTCTTTGCTGTCCTGCAGGGGGCTGATGAGGAACCACACTCCCGCCAGGAACAACCGGCTGATGCACTGGTAAAGAAGATCACTACTAGTGCTGCCAGGAAAGAGTGGTGGGCCGTAGTAGTAGGGGACTCTACTCTGAAAGGAACAGAGGCACCCATCTGTCGGCCTGACCCAGTCTCAAGGGAGGTGTGTTGCCTACCAGAGGCTCGGATCAAGGATGTTGCAGAGAAGCCGCCTGCTCTAGTCGGTACCACTGACTATTACCCACTTCTAGTGATCTATGTGGGTGCTACTGATATAGATAGCAGTAGCCTGGAGAACATAAAGAAGGACTACAGAGCTCTGGGAGAGGTGGTTAGGGGCTCTGGAGCGCAGACTGTCTTTTTGTCAATTCTCCAGGATACAGGGCAGGACCTTAAAAAGGCTAGGAGGGCTGACCGTGTTATTAAATGGTTAGAAGGGTGGTGCTGTAGTCAGGGGTTTGGGTACCTTGAACATGGGACTCAATTTAGTAGGCCAGGTCTACTGGGTGCTGGTGGAGCTGGTCTGACAAAGAAGGGGAAGAGTGGATTTGGTAGGAGGCTTGCCAGACTGGTCAAGGATGCTTTAAACGAGATGTGTTGGGGGAGGGGGGGCATCATTCCATCCCAATGCACCCAATCACTGGCCAGCACCTATAGTAAAGGTTCATAGCAATGTAGGGATATTCCAGCTGCCCCAGCCAATGAGCCGGCTTCAATTGGATCTTGGCTCAGATGCCTCTATACAAATGCCCGTAGCATGGGGAACAAACAAGAGGAATCAGAGATGTGCGCACGTCTATGGGGGCATGATATCATAGGCATCACAGAAACATGGTGGGATGGCTCCTATGACTGATGTGTTGGAATGGAAGGTTACAAGCTCTTCAGGAAAGACAGGCCTGGTAGGCAGGGTGGGGGAGTTGCTATTTATGTATGGGATAGGCTGGAGAGTATGGAACTCTGTCTGGGGACAGGTGAGCAGGCAACAGAGAGTTTGTGGGCCATGGTTAAAAGAAGGACAGCGATGGGAGACATTACTGTGGGGATCTGTTACGGACCGCCTGACCAAGGGGACTCTGTGGAAGAAGCACTCTATAGACAGATAGGAACAGCCTCACGCTCGCAGGCCCTTGCTCTCGTGGGGGACTTCAACCACCCTGATATCGGTTGGAGGGATGGTGCAGCCTGGCACAAGCAATCCAGGAAGTTCCTCGATTGTGTGGAAGACAACTTCCTTCTGCAAGTAATAGAGGAGCCGACAAGGAGAGGTGCCATGCTTGACCTCGTCCTCACCAACAGGAAAGGGCTGGTTGGAAATGTGACGCGCCAGGGCAGCCTTGATTGCAGCGATCATGAGATGGTCGAATTCGAGATCCTCAGGACAGTGAGAGAAGCTTGCAGCAAGCTCACTGCCCTGGACTTCAAGAGAGCAGACTTTGGACTCTTCAGGAACCTGCTCAGTAAGGTTCCATGGTATATAGCCCTAGAGGGCAGGGGGGCCCAAGACTGTGGGTTGATATTCAAGGATCACCTGCTGCAAGCACAGGAGCAATACATCCCTACCAGGAGGAAGTGCGGCAGGAGGGCCAGGAGACCTCCTTGGATGGATAAGGAGCTGCTGAGGAAAATTCAAAGGAAAAAAGAGGCTTATAAAAGGTGGAAGCAAGGTCAGGCGGCCTGGGAAGAATACAGGGATGTTGTCCGGGAAGCTAGGGACCAGATTGGGAAAGCTAAGGCCCACTAAGAATTAAACATGGCTAGGGATGTGAAAGATAACAGGAAGGGATTCTATAGGTACATTACAAATAAAAGACAGGCTAGGGACAACGTGGGGCCTCTACAGAAGCTATCAGGAGAACTGGCTACCCTGGATTTGGAGAAGGCTGAGGTCCTTAATGACTTCTTTGCCTCAGTCTTCACCGGCAAATGCTCTGACCACACCACCCAAGTACTGGAAGGCAGAAGCAGGAACAGTGAGAATGAAGACCTTGGGCCTGCTGTAGGAGAGGACCTGGTTCGAGACCATCTCAGGAACCTGAATGTACACAAGTGAATGGGACCTGATGAAATCCATCTGCGGGTCCTGAAGGAGCTGGCAAATGAAGTTGCTAAGCCACTGTCCATCATATTTGAAAAATCATGGCAGTCAGGTGACGTTCCCGATGACTGGAAAAAGGGAAATATAACCCCCATTTTCAAGAAGGGGAGAATGGATGAGCCGGAGAATTACAGACCAGTCAGTCTCACCTCTGTGCCTGGCAAAATCTTGGAGCAGATTCTCCTGGAAGGCATGCTGAGGCACATGAAAAACAACAAGGTGGTTGGTGACAGCCAGCATGGCTTCATTAAGGGGAAATCCTGCCAGACCAATCTGGTGGCCTTCTATGATGGGGTACGGAACTGATGGACAGGGGCAGAGCAGTTGATGTCATCTACCTGGACTTGTGCAAAGCCTTTGACACTGTCTCACATGACACCTTTGTCTCTAAGTTGGAGAGACATCAATTTGATAGGTGGACCACTCGGTGGATAAAGAAATGGCTGGGTGGCCGCACTCAAAGCGTTGTGCTCAATGGCTCAATGTCCAGCTGGAGACCTGTAACGAGTGGTGTCCCTCAGGGATCGGTGTTGGGACCGGTCTTGTTCAACATCTTTGTCGGTGACATGGACAGTGGGATTGAGTGCGCCCTCAGCAAGTTTGCCGATGACACCAAGCTGTGTGGTTCGGTTGATATGTTAGAGGGAAGGAATGCCATCCAGAGGGACCTTGACACGCTTGTGAGGTGGCTGATGCCAACCTGATGAAGTTTAATCATGCCAATTGCAAGGTCCTGCACCTGGGTCGGAGCAATCCCAGGCACAGCTACAGGTTGGGCAGAGAAGAGATTCAGAGCAGCCCGGCGCAGAAGGACTTGGGGGTGTTGGTCGATGAAAAAGTGAACATGAGCCGGCTGTGTGCGTTTGCAGCCCAGAAAGCCAACCGTATCCTGGGCTGCATCAAAAGGAGCATGACCAGCAGGTCAAGGGAGGTGATCCTGCCCCTCTACTCTGCTCTTGTGAGACCTCACTTGGAGAATTGTGTGCAGCTCTGGTGTCCTCAACATAAAAAGGACATGGAACTGTTGGAACAAGTGCAGAGGAGGGCCACGAGGACGATCAGGGGACTGGAGCACCTCCCGTATGAAGAGAGGAAGAGAAAACTGGGGCTGTTCAGCCTGGAGAAGAGAAGGCTGCGTGGAGACCTCATAGCAGCCTTCCAATACCTGAAGGGGGCCTATAGGGATGCTGGGGAGGGACTCTTCATGAGGGACTGTAGTGATAGGACAAGGGGTAACGGGTTCAAACTTAAACAGGGGAAGTTTAGACTGGATGTGAGGAAGAAATTCTTTACTGTAAGGGTGTTGAGGCACTGGAATAGGTTACCCAGGGAAGTTGTGGATGCTCCATCGCTGGCGGTGTTCAAGGCTGGGTTGGACAGAGCCTTGGGTGGCATGGTTTAGTGGGAGGTGTCCCTGCCCATGGCAGGGGGGTTGGAACTAGATGATCTTAAGGTCCTTTCCAACCCTGACTATTCTATGATTCTATGATTATGAGCAATTTCCGCTGCACAGCCATAAAGCTGTCCAAAGTGCAGATACATCCATCAAAACCTTTGTCAATAGCTACAAGGTACATTCCTCTAGCAAATAGTTTTCCCAAGTTTGCTCTTACTGAGGGCACAGATTATATTTCTCTGAATCAGGCAGCTGATTTTGCTCATTCTTTCCAGGGAAGAAGTGCTGGAAGTTTTTTAGACCTACTTGTGGAGTTGTGGATGGGGAAAGGATGCTGCATGCCATAGTCGTCCTAACACATCCTTTGCTTTAGCTCCAGGGAAGATCCAGTCACTCTTTTTCATGCCACCTTAAAGTAGCAAGTCCAGCAGTATCCGAGTCTTGCCTTAGCCCTGTTAGGATGGTTATTTCATGAAAGGAAATAAAACAAATGACAGCTTAATCCTTCCCTGAAAGCTGTTAGGACACAGATGGGTAACTAGCCATAACAGGGACACTGTTCCTGTTGCCGTGAAGGAAAAATAAATGCCTTGCTGTGTAATAAATAATCCCAGTCAGATGTACTTGTTCCATTTTGTTGATGAATTACTGCATAATCATGGATGATGGAAAAACAGCTCAAGGATTCTGTCTTTTCCTTTTCAATGCTGTCCTGGGTTCATCTGTAGCAGTTATTTTTCTCCTTCCTAATAGCTGGTGCAGTGCTGTGTTTTCGACTTTAGTCTGAGAACAACGCTGATAACACACCAATGTTTTTAGTTGTTGCTAAGTAATGTTTACTCCTATCAAGGACTTTTCAGTCTCATGCTGTGCCAGGGAGGAGGGGCACAAGAAGCCAGGAGGAAGCAGAGACAGGACACCTGGACCAAACTAGCCAAAGGGGTATTCCATACCACAGCACCATCACACCCAGTGTATAAACTGGGGAGAGTTACCCAGAAGGCCCAGATTGCTGCTTGGGTAGGGCTGGGTATCTCGGCAGGTGGTAAGCAGTTGTATTGTGCATCACTTGTGTTTAGTGTTTTCTCCCTTCCCTTTTTAGTTTTATATTCTCTCTCCCCTTATTTCCCTTTATCGTTATTAGTGGTAGTTGCTTTGTGTTATACCTTAGTTACTGAACTGTTCTTATCTCAACCCCTGGGATCTTTAGATTCTCCTCCCCATCCCGGGGGGGTGGGGGGTGGGGGGGTGGGTACAGGACAGACAGAAGGGGAGGAGTGAGCAAGCGGCTGGGGCTGCCTGGTTCTGATTTGTATGAGAAGCTGAGATGGAATTCCACCAATCCATTGTCTCAGAGATGGGTGGGAGGAGTTGAGATAAGACTCCAATGTTCATTGCCTGGGAGAAGGGCATGAGGAGCTGAAATGGGACTCCACCGTCCATTATGAGTGGGAAAGAGATGAGATAAGACTCTTCTGTCCATTATCCCAAGGACTGGTGTGAAGAATTGCTGGCCGTTATCCCAAGAATTGCTGCAGACAGATGTGCAGTTGAAGAGCTGGCTGCCAAGACCAAGGAAACTGGTCCACCAGGAACCTGTAATACGTGACATGAAGAACAGAGGTACTCCCCCCAACTCATTATAAAGGGGGGAAAATGTAATCACGAGAAGGAGCCATTGCCATGAGGATGACTCCAGGAGGACACCTATGTGAGGGCACTCTCCACCAATGACTACTACGGACCCTGAGGGACACCCTCCATGAGACATTGCCATGAGGGCAACTCCATCAGGACATCTCCAAGGGTACCTTCAAGGGGACAACTCCAGAAGGACACCTCCACAGGGACACCCACCTCCGACGACTACTATGGACTCTTGGGGGACACTGCTCCAATACCAACTATGAACCCTAAAGGACTCCCACCACCTCCAATGATGACGGATCCCCGGGACACCGCTGGATCCACAGTGGTGACTCTCTCTCTCTCTCTGCACCCTGAATCCTTGCTTCATTTCCATCCTTTTTCCAATCTGTTCTATCACTATTACAATAATTTCCCTTTTTTATAATAATTGTCTTTTCATAATAAACCAAAAAATCGATTACGGTACTTGAACTCATCTGCCTCTTAATTTCACTCTTGGGATTATGAACGAAACAGGGTCTGACACTGGGGTTTTATCCAATCGGACCCTGACAGGCTTAAACCATGCTAACATAATAGATAGTAGCAGTGACAATAAATAACCCCCAGCAAGAGTATAAACGTATGATGTGAATTGAGTTAATAGATTTTGGGCTGTATGACATGAGGCAGATTTAAAGTTGTTGCTTCAAGCTTTTTACTTGATCATTGTCTCTGCAAAGCTTCTGCAGGAGTTTAAGGAAGTTCTAGGTAAGAAAATCATTGTTGTCTCTTAATTGGACAGAAAATAGCCTTGGTGAGTGTACACATGGTTCTCTGTAGGCTCTCTAGGAATTAAATGGTTTCCCCTTCTCAGAGGCTATGAAATGCCTGACTGCTAAGGCAAGGTTAGCTGCCAGCTGAATTCTTAATTTTTGGCAGAGTTTTGTGCATAGCCAGACCAATTGTTACCTCTGTGCAGAACATGAAGTCCCTCCTTGTCTTACCCATGTCCTTCAGACATAACAAAGTGGAAACACAGAAGCAAGAAGATAAGATGTTGGTAGTATTTCCTCACTGGCAGCAAGACAGGATTAAGCTATAGGGTATATGAAAGGGAGGGTTTCAGTGAGATGAAGAGTAAGTTCTGGACTATTTTCCTTTAATCTCTGCCACCTGACATGAGGCTCCCATATCTTTGAGCCTGAGAAGACCCCATTTTGTTCAGTTCAGTTTAATTGCTGCATTTAAATATGTGTGTAAAAAAAACAGCAAAACCCCATCTGCATGAAACCAAATTTGATATTTTCTCCCTCTCTTAACATGATCCCATTAATTTCTTGTATTGCTGTGTCCCATGTACTAAGGGTCCCATGCAGAAAGCAAACAGTAAAGCAGCGAGAAGGCAGATGCTCTGTTAATGGGAAACCAAGGAGAAGAGAGTCTGTGAGGGATTACAAGAAGCCTGGGGTTGGAATACATTATTCAGAAATTAGTTTTCAGAATTAAATGCCTGAGGTGTTTTGGCAAAAAACTCCTGATCATCCCTTTCAGAAGCCCTTAAAGCATAAAAGTATAGGAATCTCAAGTCTAGGCTGAGCAATTGCATTGGGTGAGTTTGCAGTGCTGTAACAGTGAATTGTAGTTTTTACAGCTTTGTACCATTACTGGGACAGCAACTGCCACACCTACTGAAATGTAACCTTCTCTATCTGCTTGCACAGACCTTTAGCAGGTTTTGAACATCCTCATCAAAGAAGAAAATGGGCTTGAATGAGATTCCAGGGTCTGTTTCCAGGAGGAAGGCTTTGTTTTGTTGAGTGCATAACAGCAGGGAAGTGCATCAGCCTCTCCTTGGGCACAGGCATGCGAAGGAGAAGCAGCGACATGTCTTTTCAGAGATCTGATGTTGCCTAAGGTAGAAATCTGGGGTCCTGTAGCCTTTTTCAGGCATGCTATTTTCTGAATGTTTTCGCTTTAGAAAATCATGATGAGAAGATCAAACTTTAAAAGGCCCTGGGTAGACAACCAGGCTTGGTTACAGGACTGAGGGCAGACAGGAGAAATTGTTTCTCATAGTACTTGGTGGGATTATCCTCCATGCATAATTGTTCATTATATGCTCAAAAGTCATTGTTAATTTCTTTTGGCTATATTGCACATTAGACAGAAGAGTTATAAGCCCCAAGATTATCACGGGAGGACAGTAAGAGGCCTAAATATTCAGGACAGAAGGAGACTTGTTTTCCTCTTGCATTGAAACAAAGACTTTTGGACAGAATCATTAGAGAGTTTTTTTGCCTGTTTGATAATCAAAGTATATTTGACAGCAAACAAAAGAAAAGATCAGCCAGCCAAGTCTTATACTTTATTTTTACTCTTCTAACATAATTAACATATTTCTCAAGGTTTATTTAGTTTCCCAGAGTCTTATTTTATAGAAGTATCATTGGGGAGCTTGATTACAAATTCTTGATTCATGCACATAAAGTGAGGTTTTGTTATCCTGGGAGAGAAGTCAAGGACAAGGTAAATATGGGAGGAAACAGTTGGGACCAAACTAAGAAATGAGGAAAAATACTATGCCAGCTTTTCAACATGCACTTGTTTTCTTTGCATTCTGGTAACTAGTATCTTATTTCTAAGTCACAGAAGTGAGAGTAAAGGGTAATAGTTCATTTTCAGCTTTGAATCTCAGAGGTGTTCTTTTTAAAACAACTTCTTTTAATGTTTTTATATATGCTTAATGGGTATCTATAATGAATATTTGGGAAAGTTGAAAATTAGGCTTCTTATTTGTCCTGGGTACAGACTGTCTGTAGATTTCTGAACATTTCTGTCTAGTTTGAGACTGGTCTGTATTTACATAATCTTACTGGTCTGCCAACAAAACAAACAAACAAACAAAAAACAAACAAACAAACAAAACCTGGCACATATAAAACCTTATAGAGTAACTCTAGAACTGAGCCCAGGACTGCTTACATCCTGAATGAAACTGCATGTATAAAATACCCTGTGCACAGGAAGCATAGCTGTGAGTTGTCTTCTCCACAGGGCTCTTGCCTATCGGCCTGCATTATTTCACTGTTTCATCTCAAATTTTTTTTTTCATGTCTCCAGGTTGTGAGGGAGGCCGGTGTGTGCAAAAGCTCATTTTCCCCCTCCAACTATGTCAGTAATAAAAGAGCCTGCAAGTTTGTAGAACATAACCTCCTCTTCTCTTGCAGTTACCTAGTTCACAAGCTCTGGGGGACCAGTGCTTCTTCCACCCAGCCACACTGGGCACCCAACATTGGGGAGACTCTTGGGTGTGCTGAGAGACAATAAAGAGGCCATTCTGCCTTGTCTGCAGTCTGGAGCAAGTCACAAGTTCTCTTTTGTTGCACACACAAGTTTTGTGAAGGTTAATAATAATAAAATGCTTCAAAGACAGAGGTTGCCAATTTTAATTAGTATTTCAAGACTTTGTAAGCTCTGCTTCTAAAATTGAAAACTTAGCACAAGAGCCCTGTTTGAAGTCTCCAAGTTAAGAACAAACACTACAAAGCAGAAGTTGACAAGTGAGCTACAAAAATGTAGAGAAAATAATTTATTGTTTACCTTTAAACACTAGTGTTCACAGTACTACCATCATGTAGAAAACTGCTGCTGGGATCTGAGGCTGTTATTCTGTTCCAGTCCAAGTAGATTGAAAGCACAAGCAGAGATTAATCCAAAACCCTGATCTCACTGTTTATCTGGGATCGAGACTATGATCAGAAGAGAGCGTAGTGGTAAAGGACAGCTCCCTGAACCCATGAAATACATTATCACTGCTCATTAGACTAACTGCAGTTTTGCAAAGTCATAATTGGGTAATCCAGTTCTGGATGTGTTTAAAAAATAACAGTTCTCCCGTTAAAAAAAAATCATGGTTTTAGTTTAATAGGGTTAGTCATATAAAGAGTGATTTTGTGTCAACAAAACCTTTCTTTCTGACAAACTGTAATTTATGACAATCTAGTTAGCAATAAATGACATTATTCTGACCACTATACCATTCTGTTCTTGGGGAGCAATGTTCCCTCTTAATAGCTGGGTAAATGCTCCTTTGCATTCCTTATCAAGTGACAGCCAGATGGTGCTGGTAAATTCATTCCAGCAGGATTTTAGAATTAGCTGGGTTTGTACTATTGTTAATCCTTTGCTGTCTGCGCCACTTGGACCTACCCATCTGTTTCCAGTAACCCTCGAGTTTGTCACCTTAGGAAATAGTCTAGCCAGATGGCTACTCAGATACAGTGCAGCCAAGAAGCATCCCAAGCAGTGAGGCCTTCTGTTCTGCATCTATAAGAAAAAGAAAAAAGGCAAAAACTGGTATCTTGTAGAAATAGCCAGCTAGGACTATTGGACTCTATATTTGTTCCTCAGCACCCTGGTCTCTTTCGATGAAGTTTAAGTTTCTTAGGATTGCATGAGCTGTGTGTAGTAAATCTGGAGTTGTGACAGCTGCCATACTGTCACTTACTGACTTTCTGGGCCCGTCAGAGTCTGCGAGGCCTTTTCCTTCATAATCACTCTGTTGCATAGCAACAATAATTTTGTCTCCAATGTACTGATGGGAAATAATACGTAATCCTTTCACACCAATAAAAAGGAAAACATATGCAGCTCTAGGCTGGGAAACACTGTCTTGTGGAGTGAGAGGACAGTTAATCCTCACTAAATCAAGGGGGGAATTGTAGGCAGCCAGGCCACCGTGCCTCAGAGAGGCAGCAGGGAATGGAGCAAGCTGTAAACTCTCTTGGGCTGAGGCTCTGAGAATACATTGGATGCCTGGACCAATTAACCTGTGCTCTGGGAGAAGAGTCCAGTTTACACTCATCCTCCCCATTCTCTCTCTTTTATCTTGTGCAACTGAAGTACATTTCAGGTGAGCTTTGCTACAACCTTAATTGCTGAAATAAGCATTACTCTGTGATACCATACACATAACTGAGCACCCCTTCCCTCTGGCAGGAAAGAGTGCATGCGCAGCACTTTGCTTATGTGGGACTGCAGCGGGTGAGGGTAAAGTTCAGCCACTGCAAATACCAGTTTCAAAATTACATGGCTGGAGTTCCTCAGGCAAATACCTCTTGCCTGTAGGGCGGTTGTTTGGTACATCAGTTGTCTGGCCTGATAACCTTGGTATTTTTTGTATACTTCTAAACACAGGGCTAAAGACAGACTGTGGCATCTGAAACGGGATCTGCTTTGGGGATGCAAGTACAAAGTTAAGGTCAAAACAACTCAGGCAGGGAACACAAAGCTTTGGTCCCAAGTGGGCAAAGTGCCTCCCTGCTGCCATGCCCCTGGCATTTGAACCCTAGAGGGCTCTGCTGCCAGGCCTGACCAACCTTCCCATTTCCCACTGCAGGCTGGAGCATAGGCTGGTTGGGGTTTGTATCATCTTTCTGAGGTACCTTACTGTTGTCCACATTTTGCAGGAAGCCCAAGCTCCTATGACTAGACTTTTAGTTTCTTCCCTGGATAAAATGCTTCATATCCATGAGGCAGCTAAATCCTCCTTGGGCCTGTCTTCATTTTTCTAGCCTGCATATAGAGTGAAATGTAGGTCAAAATCTGACGTCAGTAAGCATCTGATCACTAATTGGAATAGGAGTTGGAAGGTAAGTCCTATGTTATTTACTTACACAACACCATCAACCAAAAGAGTTAATTCAAGCTATTTCTAACACACCAAAAGCAAACTTGTCAAATAGGCTTCGGAAATAAAAATCATCTCAATGGAAACTTTGCACTGGATCAGAAGGCCAAGCTGGTATCTGAGCATGCTGCAAGAGCAAAGCAAAGGCTTCTATTTCCCAAACCTATTGCATAGTTTGTTATCATATATATAGCACAGGCTGGAAAATAGCACAGCCCTCGCTTAAAAGGTATTTCTGCAGCTAGAGGAGTGGTTACTTGTGGAGAGCTATTTGACTGTGAATGGGCATGCGAGCAATCCAGACAATTGCTTGACAACTGTAAGGTAGCGACCCGCAGGCATTGAGGCCTCACCTGAGGGTTACTAAAGTTCGTGTACGTGCAGAAGCCTTGGGAAAAGTTAGCATGGAAAACTACCGAGAGATACGCAGAGAAGGAATGTTAACTGTAACCTTGAAGCATATGCTGTCATAGTTAACCAATCATTAAGCTGTTACTGAGTGAATCCTATTCTGTATTTAGCCGTGTGAACAATACATGTATCCAATTAGACTTGTGTGTGTTAATGATAGACAAGTAGAGTGCCTATATATACTGAGCTATCTGCGCAATAAACTTTGGCACAAGCCTGATCATATTGGTCTGTGTGCTGTGTCCGAGACTTCTGCGTCAACAGTTACTAATAATCCTCTCTTTTTCTGTCATTTTAATAGTATTCAGGTTTTCAGCAAACAGCAGACAAGTGCTTTGTTTGTGGACACCTCATAATGGAAATGGTAAGAGACCTAAATCCCTAACTGCGGGCAGCTTGCTGTTCGTGTACTTTGGGCACTGCACTGTGAGACATTGTGCTTTTCCCTAGTCAGACTATCATTATGTCCTCACTGCTTTCGATCTAACGTTTGAAACTGCGGCAGTAAATAAAAACACCTTCATGCTCTATTACTCTTAAAGCACAGTAAGTTGGGCTTCTTTTCTAGCTGAGATCATGGGAGGCTGTTTGTTCTACCACATGCCAGTTTAAAAACAGAAAGATAAATAGAATTTTAATACTACGGGGGAAAAATACAGCACAGCTTTGTATGAGAACATGGTAAAGGAAAATAGGGTGTGCTCTGTGAGACAGTAGAATAGCAAGAGCTCTGTCAAGTGGATGGAATCTGGGCTAGAGAGGAGAGGGACAGTAGCAATAGTCCTGAGGTTTGTTGCCTGCTATGTGACTTACTTTATTTACCTTCTGCCACTTGCTCCGTGTCAGTTAAAATGCATTTTGCCACTGGGATTTGTAGGGAGATAGCAGTCAGAATCAAAGTGCTGTAGGTTGGACCAGATACTGCTGGCATCATTTATTTTGATGGGTAAAAGTAGGAAGAATTTAGTCTGTTCATCTTAATCAGAAATTCCCAAACAAAATGAAGTGGCTTGCACACTGAAGTAGTGCAGATCATGTAGTATATCGATTTTCCTCTTTCTTTAAAAGGTATGTGAACCTCAGTATGCCTAACGGAAGTATCTATTGTGATGCAAACACAGAGGTTCGGTAGGAGCTGGAACAGAGACTTCACTAACAAGGATTCTGGCTCATATCCTGGCACCACTGATTGGACAAGGATATTGTTTGTTTTAGCCCAAGAGCAAATTTCTAGATTTCTGTCATGCTGGGAGGGGTATCCTGACTTGCATGCTTTGCACTGGCCCGTAATGGCAGAATCCCAGACTAGAGTCCATAATATCTCATTGGTGGAGCTCTGTAGCTGGAAGCTTGGCAGGTGCTTGTCTGCCCTTCTCCCATCAGGAAGTGTGCTCCGACAAAAGGAAACAGCTCTGGGAGCTCCAGGAATTAATCAGTCTTGGTTGGTTAATTCTTTCATGTTCCTCCCTGGGAGCGCATATACAATAAACATGCCTGCACAGCAGTGGTGCCCATGTGCAGTTAAGGAGCAGGGAGCTGCAGCCCCACAGCCCTGAGCACACCGGAAGCTGTTCAAGGCTGAAAGTGCAGTTGAATTAGGAGCTGCTCTGTGAAAAGGGGTGGCTGCACAACCATGCCAGGCTAACAGTGTGTGTCGCATAGCTGCCTTGATTGCAACACACACAGGCAAGTTGTTTCTGGCTAGGCTTGCAAACCAAAACTAAGCTATAGGGCTTCATTAGAGGGGGGGAAAAGGTTAAATTCAATTAACTTTGTGCGTTTTTCTGATGTGGCACTTCTTATTTCCTGTTGATTTGATCTTTATTCATAGAATCATCTACAGGGCCATGGAGATTGGCCTGTGGAGATTTTTCATCTCCAGCTTATTAGCAGCTCCAAGCTGAGTGCTGCTGCTAGCAGATACTTTTTGAAATTACTTTCCAAAGGTATTTCTTATACCTAAAATGTATGCAATTGGTGCTGCCTGAAGATGATACCATGTCTCACTCTTCCCAGAGGCTTGTTCATGGGCTTGGTGCATCCTCCTTGATGTCCCAGTGCTACAGTGAGGGTTATAGATAAGGATGCCAGGAGGGTGGGGATTTGTTCTGTAGTGGTATAGCTGAGACTGACTGCCTCAGGACCTTCCTTGAAACCTTTAAAATGCAATAGAGAAGGTCAGCATGGGAAAAGCCTGGGCAGATGGATGGATCTGTATCCAAACACGTGGATACAGATGGAATTTTAACAGAAACTGATGGGCCCCTATGACTGAGTGATAACCAGTCAGTAACTGTGATGGATTAGGATCCTTAAATAATGAAGGGACACCTATTTATTTAGTTGGTCTGGTATTTACTTTGCAAGTTTGAATAATGACTGGTTTGGATTCTGTCTGTCACAGCCTGTTAAGTTTTGTGAATTAACTCTGTATCCCAGTAGCTTGTGTTTGTCTGCAACGTATTTTCCAATAAGTGGTCTCTGAAGCTGTTTTTAATTTCTGTTGGCAGTACTGGCCCTCCAGAGCCACAACTGATGGGTGTTGGACTGATTTTCACAGTTTGCTCTCTTTATTGGGAGCCAACTGAAACCCATTGAAATAAGCAAGTTGATTGTTTTAAAAGGCCTCTTGCTAACAGATCTGCAGAGTGGTAATTTCATCTTGAAGAGCTTTTTTCACCATCATTATTAGGAATCAGACACAGCAGTATATGGGGGTTGGATCTCATGTAACCATGCATCTGCTTATTTTGCTATTTGCCTCCTCTTAAGATCTTGCAGGCCCTTGGAAAGTCATACCATCCTGGCTGCTTCCGCTGTGTGGTGTGTAACGAGTGTTTGGATGGCGTCCCTTTCACTGTAGATGTGGAGAACAATATTTACTGTGTCAAAGACTACCATACGTAAGTATGCAAATCCATTGATGCTTAGAAAAATTATAGTAGCTAAATTATTGGTATAGTTATAAGCCTGTATAAGCCTTATAGTTATAAGCCTTATAATTATAAGCCTACGTAAGTTGTACATAAAAGGGTCATTCCTGTTTGCTCAGACGTCCCTCAAGTGCTGCTCTCACATGTTGGCATTTGTAAAGTATTTTAAAGTTATATTAAAGGTCACTTCATGGGCCCAGTGCAGCATACAGTGGCCAAGTGAGGTTGAAAATAAAGTTATGTCAGAGGATGTACTTTTCTGGTGGCTGTTTCTCTACTTCTTTCAGGACTTTCAATACTAATTAGATCAGGCTAATTCTGCAAGTGATGGTAGGTTTCTGCTGGCTGTTTCTAAGAATTGACATTCTGGTAGCGCATGACACTGGTGAGTGTAAATTAGGTTAACCTAGACTAGACAGTAGACATGTAATTCATAGCTAGTGTTAGAATGATTATAGCCTCACCTGACAAAAAAGTTTTGTGGTTTAAGTAATTGCATTTGGACTCCTTTCTGTTCCCACTCAAAGGCAATGTGCTCTTAGCTCCATTTAACCAGTAACTGGGCTTATGCTGCAAGAGTACTCATCCCTATTGGTATCAAGGTGGCTGTGTTACAAGGACGGAGTGTGTTGGCCCAGTGACTGTCATAAAATGCAGCTGTAGATAATAAGACCAGTTGATGTATTTGGTTTAAGTAGATCCTAGCCATGATCAGCCCCTCTCCTATTTAGCATAGTTATGTCTTCCTGATGTCAGTGACAGTCCCCAAGTCAGGAGCTGCTCTGCAGTCAAAGCAGTGAACCTCTGGAAGAATTTGAATGGCTTTATGAGTAAAGGAAGGTAAGAGAAATGGCATATGTGGGAAGAGGGCTGGGTTCACTATGCCTAGCGTTGAGGAAGAGCTAAGCAATAAAGCTGGTCTAGATCGGTCTCCTCCAAATCTCCTTTTCCCCGAATATCATCAAACATTTAGAGGAGTTTCAAACCCTGTGGATCTACATTTTGCTAAAAACAAGGCATGATTAGAATAAGTCTTTTGGTTGTACTTTTGGAAGAAGCTTTAAATGTGATTTGAACATTTCTTCTTGCACCCTAGGGTTTTTGCACCAAAATGCGCTTCCTGTAACCAGCCGATCCTACCAGCACAGGTACATGTTAACATGCATTCACTCCTTAGAGAAATCAGCTGTTGGCATATGAACACTTTCTAAAAACACATTTGATGCTTTTCCTCCCTCTTCCAGAATCTATACTATGTCAGATACTAAATTAAATACACTTCAGAGTAATGTCACTCCCAAACATTTCCAGTGGTTGTAATAGTCATACTACTTATGCAGCTTAGTACTTCGTATCTTTAGGGTGCTTTTCAGCTCTTAATTATGCTGTTATAAATGTCATTTAATTGAAAGCTCTGACTGGGGCTCCAAGAGCAACCTAAGAAGCCCTGTTTATTTTTAGAATCTCCTATTAGCTCAAGTAGCAATTTTCCTTCTCTGCTACATCTGCATTTCTGATGTGCATCTGTTAAGATGCTCAAATTTGAAAAGACAGCTGAGGGTTACCCTGATCCTGTGAGAAGGCCACATAGCCTCTCGTCCTGGGGTGGCAATGCAATAAAAGTGCTGACAAGGGTGGAGAAGACAGCAGAAAAGTTGGCTAAGAGGGAAGCCAGGTGAAGACATCCTTGCAACCTCAGCCTATCCTGACAGAACAGTTAGCATGATAAGACTTCTGCATTAAGACATCCTTTTTCTGCCTCCCCACAGTGGTGCTCCCTCAGACTCCCAGAGTGAAGGACCATCTGAATTCCCATTGCTGAGGTCACTGACCAGATCATTTGTAAAGAGAGGCCTCAGCATCTCCCTCCTTCTCCTCTTATCAAGCCCGTAGCATGGGGAACAAACAAGAGGAATTAGAGATGTGTGCACGTCTACGGGGCTATGATATGATAGGCATCACAGAAACGTGGAGGGATGGCTCCTATGACTGGTGTGTTGGAACGGAAGGTTACCGGCTCTTTACGAAAGACAGGCCCGGCAGACGGGGAGGGGGAGTTGCTATTTATGTTAGGGATAGGCTGGAGAGTATGGAACTCTGTCTGGGGACAGGTGAGCCATCAACAGAGGGTTTGTGGGTCAGGGTTAAAAGAAGGACAGCGATGGGAGACATTACTGTGGGGATCTGTTACAGACCGCCTGACCAAGGGGACTCTGTGGATGAAGCACTCTATAGACAGATAGGAACAGCCTCACGCTCGCAGGCCCTTGTTCTCATGGGGGACTTCAACCACCCTGATATCGGTTGGAGGGATGGTGCAGCCTGGCACAAGCAATCCAGGAAGTTCCTCGATTGTGTGGAAGACAACTTCCTTCTGCAAGTAATAGAGGAGCCGACAAGGAGAGGTGCCATGCTTGACCTCGTCCTCACCAACAGGGAAGGGCTGGTTGGAAATGTGACGCTCCAGGGCAGCCTTGATTGCAGCGATCATGAGATGGTCAAATTCGAGATCTTCAGGACAGTGAGAAGAGCGTGCAGCAAGCTCACTGCCCTGGACTTCAAGAGAGCAGACTTTGGCCTCTTCAGGAACCTGCTCAATAAGGTTCCATGGGATATAGCCCTAGGGGGCAGGGGGGCCCAAGACTGTGAGTTGATATTCAAGGATCACCCGCTGCAAGCTCAGGAGCGATACATCCCAACTAGAAGGAAGTGCTGCAGGAGGGCCAGGAGACCTCCTTGGATGGATAAGGAGCTGCTGAGGAAAATTCAAAGGAAAAAAGAGGCTTATAAAAGGTAGGAGCAAGGACAGGCGGCCTGGGAAGAATACAGGGATGTTGTCCGGGAAGCTAGGGACCAGATTAGGAAAGATGAGGCCCACTTAGAATTAAAAGTGACTAGGGATGTTAAGGAGAACAGGAAGGGATTCAATAGGTACATTGCAAATAAAAGAAAGGCTAGGGACAACGTGGGGCCTCTCCAGAAGCTATTGGGAGAACTGGCTACCCTGGATTTGGAGAAGGCTGAGGTCCTTAATGACGTCTTTGCCTCAGTCTTTACCGGCAAATGGTCTGACCACACCACCCAAGTCCTGGAAGGCAGGTGGAGGGATAGTGAGAATGAAGACACTAGGCCCACTGTAGGAGAGGATCTGGTTCGAGACCATCTTAGGAACCTGAACGTACACAAGTGCATGGGACCTGATGAAATCCATCTGCGGGTCCAGCTGGAGACAAGTAACAAGTGGTGTCCCTCAGGGATCGGTGTCGGGACCGGCCTTGTTCAACATCTTTGTCGGTGACATGGACAGAGGGATTGAGTGCGCCCTCAGCAAGTTTGCCAATGACACCAAGCTGTGTGGTTCGGTTGATACGTTGGAGGGAAGGAATGCCATCCAGAGGGACCTAGACACGCTTGTGAGGTGGGCTGATACCAACCTCATGAAGTTTAACCATGCCAATTGCAAGGTCCTACACCGGGGTCAGAGCAATCCCAGGCACAGCTACAGGTTGGGCAGGGAAGAGATTCAGAGCAGCCCTGTGGAGAAGGACTTGGGGGTGTTGGTCGATGAGAAACTGAACACGAGCTACCAGTGTGCGCTTGCAGCCCAGAAAGCCAACTGTATCCTGGGCTGCATCAAAAGGAGTGTGACCAGCAGGTGGAGGGAGGTGATCCTGCCCCTCTACTCTGCTCTTGTGAGACCTCACTTGGAGTATTGTGTGCAGTTCTGGTGTCCTCAACATAAAACGGACATGGAACTGTTGAAACAAGTCCAAAGGAGGGCCACGAGGACGATCAGGGGACTGGAGCACCTCCCGTATGAAGAGAGGAAGAGAAAACTGGGGCTGTTCAGCCTGGAGAAGAGAAGGCTGCGTGGAGACCTCATAGCAGCCTTCCAATATCTGAAGGGGGCCTATAGGGATGCTGGGGAGGGCCTCTTCATGAGGGACTGTAGTGATAGGACAAGGGGTAACGGGTTCAAACTTAAACAGGGGAAGTTTAGATTGGATCTGAGGAAGAAATTCTTTACTGTAAGGGTGTTGAGGCACTGGAATAGGTTACCCAGGGAAGTTGTGTGTGGAGAATTTTATTGATGAATGGCTAGTGTATAAAGGCCATAGCCAGATGAATTTAATGTTTCCTCAGCAACAGAACCAGGTCTAAGGTAGATCAGAGATCGCAGTGAGACCGGTCCTCAAGGTCCTGCTGGCTCCCCTGGTTCTGCTGGTAATCAGGTTCCCACTGGTTTCCCTGGCCCTGCTGGTGTTCATGGTACCGCTGGACCACAAGGTCCCTGTGGATGTTAGGCCCCTGTGGTAACAAAGCGCCTTTCAGACTAACTATGCTAGCTGTAAATTCCAAGCATGCAGAGATAAGAGTAACATTTTGAAGGTTAACCAATTAGGAGCTCAGCTTTGCAATATGTATGAGGCTCATTATCTAGTGTATTTAACCAAGTGTCTTTGCCAATAAAGTTTGAAGTTTGCTGATGACCAAACGGTGTCCGCTCTTCCCTTCGCCGACAAAATGGTGACCCCGACGTGATACAAAGTAAAACTCCCCGACAGGATCGAGAAAAAGCGGAGAGACGCTGTACTGAGCGGTAGGACGCTGCGCCACGGTCGAGCGAAGTAGGGTCGAGTCCTGTCTGCAGCCCAGGACGGTGCAAAAGCCATCAAGGGGGAAAAGGGGCCGAAAGCACCCCCAGGATCGTATAGGCGGTCTGGGTCGTACGTGCCACCGAAGCCTGCAGGAAGAGCTGCAAAACAGCGCGCGCTGACGTCTAAACATGGATAGGCAAGTGGCATATGATTTATTTATAAGCTTCCTAGAGAAGCGTAATCTCAGAGATCTTAATTTAAAAAAGGAGGTGCCAGAGCTGTTAGCTTATGGATATGCAAAAGGAATGTTTGTTAATCCTCATACAGTGCATGATCTAAATGAGTGGCGTAAATTTGGGGATGTGTTATGGGAAGCTGTATTAGAGGATGATAAGACAGCAAAGAAACTGGGAAAGGTGTGGCAAACGGTGCATAATGCGTTGTTGCAGTATGCAGCTGAGAGTAAAGCGGCTGAAAAAGCAGTTGAGGCACATAGGAAAAATAGGGATTATGGACAAACAGGATCACCAGAGGGTGAGCCCCTTGCACCTGCTGTGACTAGTATTAGAATTCCTTGCGCGCGGGACGTGCAGGAAAAAGAGGAAATTGAGCCCACTGCTCCTCCGATTGAGGAGGAAGAAGGGGATAGTGGTCCGGGTATAGTGAGAGAAGCCGCAGGTACTTCGCGTGATTCGCCCCCACCTAAGCCCCCTGTAAGCCAATATAAAGAATGCCCCAGACCCCCACCAAGTGTGTCAAATCCTATCCCAGGGGCTCCAAACGACCTATGGGAGGAGATGGCAAAACAAAGGAGGGAGGCATGGGCGGCATTGGCAAGGGAGGCAGCACAACGGGGCGATGATAATGTGCTCGAGGCGGTTTCTCACTTGACTTGCCCAGTGACTTACACCCCGGTATATGATCAGCAGGGACAACATGTGGCAAATCAAGGGGCATATAGTATCCTTGACTGGAAATTGCTTTCTCAGCTGCGAGCTACAGTTAGTCAGTTTGGTGTAAAAAGCGAACCCACTAAACAAATGTTAGAATATATATTCAACACGATGTTATTGCTTCCGAGTGATCTTAAAGGAGTTGTGAGGTTAATCTTCACTCCGCATCAACACTTGTTGTTTAATGCCCATTGGCAGGCATTGGTTAATGAATCGGTAGCGATTAACCGAGCGCCAGGGGACCCCTTGCAGGGAGTAACAGTTGATGAGTTGATGGGTTTAGGACCGTTTTTGCGTACAGAAGCGCAGATATTAATAGGTGCAGATAAAGTTAGAGAAGCTATGCGACTTGTAAGGGCGGCAATAGATAAAGTAAAAGAACCGGGTGGTATGCCTGCATATATGGGAATTAGACAAGGCAGGGAAGAGTCGTTTGGGAGCTTTATAGATAAAGCGGCCGCCGCCATAGATCGGGCAGGAGTTCCAGATTATATGAAAGGGGCATTGTTAAAACAATGTGCTCTGCAAAATAGCACACCTGCCACTCAAAGGGTGTTATCCACTCTAGGAGCAAATTGGTCAATTGAAGAAGCATTAGAGAGAATGGCAATGCAGCCAACTGGGGTTCAAGCCTTTTTAGTGGAGGCAATAAAAGAATTAGGCTTAGGAGTTCAAAAGCAAGCAGAGTCAACGCAGAATCAGGTGTTAGCTGCTCTTGCACCTCTCCGAACATCTGCTACGGTAGCGGCCGGGGGACAAAGGACACTCCTGAGATGTTATCGATGTGGCCAGAGAGGTCACGTACGTCGAGAATGTCAAGCCCGAGGGGTATGGTGTCAAAATTGCCTGTCATCCAATCACAACACGACTGCATGTATACGGAGATCGGGAAACGGGAAGAGGAGCGCGAAGAGCAGCCGCGCACCGACACAAATCGCTGCCGTAACATCAGCGCCACCTACTGTCTTCAACCAGCAACAGCAGGCAGCCTCGGACTCGATCTGGCAACATCAATAGATATCACCCTGATGACTAATCAGCCAATGAAAATTCCTACTGGCGTTTATGGACCCTTACAAATTAAAGGACAAGTTTGTGGAACATTGTTATTAGGACGATCATCAGCAACCTTGTTGGGACTTTTTGTGTTGCCTGGAGTTATCGATGCAGACTACACGGGGGAAATACACATCATGGCCTACACCCTTTATCCACCGTTAAAAGTTAAAAAAGGACAACGCATAGCACAACTGGTGCCATTGCCACAGTTAACATCAGGCATGTGTCCTGCTAACAAACAGAAGCGAGCAGCACAAGGATTTGGATCTACAGGACTCACGTTGTTGTCAGTCAATCTACATGATAGACCTAAAAAGCGTGTGGAACTTTGTTATAGAGGAAAGAAAATTGAACTCTGGGGACTTTTGGACACTGGGGCGGACACAAGCATTATTAGCCCCAATGAATGGCCCCGGGATTGGCCTCTTTTTCCTTCCTCTGATACTGTGACAGGAGTTGGAGGCTTCACCTTGGCGAGCAAGACGCCTCCCATTGCAATCAAAATTGATGAACAACAGTTGATAATGACCTTCTCTGTAGTTCAACTGCCTCCTACAGTTGCTTGTTTAATTGGTAGAGACGTGCTGGCTCAACTTGGAGTAGTTCTAACAAATGAGCACCCTTTGGGGTAATCGCCATTGCTTGGACTTTCCCCATCCCTCTCACGTGGAAGTCTGATACTCCAGTGATGGTTAAGCAATGGCCACTAAAAGGGGAAAGTCTCACACAAGCTCACCAGTTAATTCAAGAACAGTTTCAACAGGGACATTTGAAACTCTCTACCAGTCCATGGAACACACCGATATTTGTGATCAGAAAGAAATCTGGCAAGTATCGTCTGTTGCATGATCTGCGTGCTGTTAATGAACAGATGGAACCTATGGGAGCTCTGCAGCCTGGACTACCCAACCCTGCCATGATTCCGCAAGATTGGTCATTATTGATTGTTGATCTGAAAGATTGCTTTTTCACAATCGCCTTGCATCCCAATGACTCGAAACGCTTTGCCTTCACCCTACCTGCTATAAACAGAGGTGAACCTGATAAGCGTTTTGAATGGACAGTATTGCTGCAGGGAATGCGTAATTCACCCACATTCTGTCAACTTTATGTTGATGCAGCCTTGCAGCCATTGAGGAGATCATGGCCAGACACAATTGTTTATCATTATATGGATGACATTCTTTTTGCTCAACAACAACCTTTTTCAGAAGTTCAAGTCAATCAGATAAAACAGACATTGGCAATACGCTCCTTAATGATAGCAACAGAAAAAATACAGCGTACAGAGCCATGGAAGTATTTAGGTTGGAAAATAACTCAACAGACAGTTGTGCCACAAAAGCTACAGCTGAACATAAACATTTCTTCATTGCATGATGCACAAAAACTGTTGGGAGACTTACAATGGTTGAGACCAATTGTGGGTATCCCCAACTCTCTGTTAGAGCCTCTGCGACCGTTATTGAAGGGCACTGATCCATGTCAACGAGTTGTGTTAACAGATCAACAACAAGAAGTTTTACAGCGAATTGTAAAGTGTGTTCAACGAGGTCATGTTATTCGCAGAAACCTTGAGTTGCCTATTGATATCACTGTTTGGAATAGCCCTGAACAAGTTCTAGGCGCTCTTTCTCAACTGGAAAAGAAAACGGGGGAGACCAGGGTATTAGAATGGTTGGCTCCTCCGCTGCAGCTTCGAAAAACTCTTGTAACAAAAATTGAGCAAATTGCAGGTCTGATAAAAAAGGGACGACTTAGGACAATAGAAGTCTCAGGCAGAGAACCGGAGGTAATTCACCTGCCGATAAAACGTGAGACTCTCGATTGGTATCTAATTAATTCAGGTGATCTACAGGAAGCACTGTTGGGCTCAGGGGCTTTGGTGGAAACAGGGAAATTAACACCTCCCACCTTGCAATGGATGTCAGAATGGAATTGGGTGGTAAGACCCTTGAGGGAAGACACGCCGATTTCAGATGCAGTGACAGTCTTCACAGATGCTGGAAACAAATCCAGGAAAGCAGCAATCACTTGGCAAGAGCAAGGACACTGGAACCACAAACTTTTGGACGCAGAGCCGACCGACAGCTTACAAACGTTAGAGCTGCTGGCGGTTGTGTGGGCCGTAGTGAACTTTGAGTGTCCAGTGAATATAGTGACAGACTCCTTATATGTAGCTGGGGTAGCTATGCGAATAGAGGACGCTGCCATTAAAGAAGTGAACAACAAGAGACTATATGAACTGTTGTTACAGCTGAGAAAGGCCTTAAGAGAACGCACAACGGCCTATGCAGTCATACATATTAGGAGTCATAAATGGAATGAAGGGTTGGGAGAAGGGAATGCCCGAGCAGACAAATTAGTTGCATCAGCAGAGAATAACACCTGTCCTATGAACAAACATGTTTTGGCAAGAGAAGCGCACAATTTGTATCATCAGAATGCCCGAGGGTTATCACGAAACTTTGGAATAGGGATCGAAGATGCAAGAGCCATTGTAAGAGCTTGTCCTATATGTAGCCATCATAATGGGGGAATAGGACTAGGATGTGGAGTAAACCCACGAGGTCTCAAAGCAAATGAGAAGTGGCAAATGGACATCACCCATGTTGCTAGCTTTGGTAGACTAAAGTATGTGCATGTAACAATAGACACATACAGTAAATATATTTGGGCCACAGCACAAGCAGGAGAAAAGGCATTACATGTGATACGGCATCTATTGAGCTGTTTCGCAGTAATGGGAGTTCCAAATAGTATTAAGTCAGACAATGGTCCTGCCTATGTGAGTGCCAAAGTGAAGAACTTCATGAACGACTGGGGTGTGAAACACATAACAGGAATACCTAACTCTCCCACAGGTCAGGCCATAATAGAAAGAGCTAATGGTACCTTAAAACGTTATCTTGCCAAACATGAGACAATAACAGATCCACAGATGCGCCTAACTAAGGTTCTTTATGTGCTCAATCATTTGTGTATTTTTGGGGACTCTGATATTCCTCCAGCTATGCAGCATGGGCAAAAACAAGTAAACACAGATATCAGTAAAGAGGAGATATGGGTCAGGTATAAAGACCCCAAAACTGGAATATGGCAGAACCCTGCTAAAGTTCTGTATTGGGGACGGGGATATCTGTGTGTTTCTGCTCCTGCAGGACCCTTGTGGGTGCCGGCAAAATGGACTAAGCCTGTTCCAGATGCCACATCGGTAAGCTCAGGAGACAGCAACGACGCACAACCAGAAGAAGAGTCAACAGAATAAGATCACTAAAGAAAGAACTGAACATGAACTGCTTAAAGATAATTGTGTTATTGGTATTTTGGACTGCTTATAGTGTAATGTGTAGTCTTAGTTGTTGGATTTGCGAACATCTATCTTCATTTCTGATGACATTCACCCTACAGACAGCCTTAGGTCAATATCTTTCAGAGAAGCTGATTGATAGTCACTATATGGATAATGTTTGGACAAAATGGGCTCACGAAGCAGGAGTAAACGACTTTTGTTTATCGTTGCATCAAGTTGGTAATCCATTTAAAACCTGTTTGATTGGAAGTCCGGTTGTTAATCTCTCTGATTTTACAGATGAATGGGTAAATTTGTCAATCCCTTTAAATACCACAGTTATTAGACAAGCTGCTAACCTTACTTCTTGGAATTTTATGTCTACTTTGAATGCTTTACTAATCAGGAATTTAACAAAGGTGATCTTACATCCACAGGAATTAAGTTTATTGGGTTCAGAACCGGCAGAAGGATGTGTTAAGTTTAGTTCTATATCCAGTATGGCAGGACCAGTTGAAACTCCTGTATCACCCTTAGATGTGAAATATAATAATCAATCTTATTGCCCAATGCATGAAATCAAATATCCAGAAACCAGAGCCAAAGCACTACCTTCAGGATATTTTTTAATATGTGGGGATAGAGCTTGGCCCGGTATCCCTTGTAAACCATTTGGGGGACCATGTTATATTGGAAAGTTAACACTGATAACACCACAAAAACATCAACTGTTGCAACTTTCTCAGTTACATCAGAAACAACATCGAACAAAAAGAGCATTGCAGGTTCTGAATGGTAATTGCTCTGATACAGTACTCTTATGGGACACTGCAGCAACAGTTGCATCTGCTATATTTTTGCCATCTCTTAGCTCTGTGCATAATGCTTTAACAATCAAAGCTTTAACATGTTGGGCAGGAAAACAAATCAATATAACTTCTAAAATTTTGTATGATCTTCCTACAGAAGCTGATAGTATAAGAAAAGCTACCTTGCAAAATCGCGCCGCTATTGATTTTTTATTACTTGCTCATGGTCATGGCTGTGAAGAATTTGATGGAATGTGTTGTTTTAACCTTACTGATAAATCCCAGTCCATTCATGATAAGATCAGACAGTTAAATTTCAACATGAAGAAATTGCAAGAATGGCAGAGCCCATTAGACACATTGTTGGGCGGCTGGGGTTTATCAGGTTGGCTAAGAGAGCTGGTGAAACAAGGACTTGTGATTTTGATTGTGCTCATAGTAGGATTATTGATTATTGGATGTCTTCTTTCTTGTGTGAAAACCATGACCATGAAGGCCATGAATAATGTGCTTTTAGCCCAAAAAGAAAACGGGGGAAATGTGGAGAATTTTATTGATGAATGGCTAGTGGATAAAGGCCATAGCCAGATGAATTTAATGTTTCCTCAGCAACAGAACCAGGTCTAAGGTAGATCAGAGATCGCAGTGAGACCGGTCCTCAAGGTCCTGCTGGCTCCCCTGGTTCTGCTGGTAATCAGGTTCCCACTGGTTTCCCTGGCCCTGCTGGTGTTCATGGTACCGCTGGACCACAAGGTCCCTGTGGATGTTAGGTCCCTGTGGTAACAAAGCGCCTTTCAGACTAACTATGCTAGCTGTAAATTCCAAGCATGCAGAGATAAGATAAGAGTAACATTTTGAAGGTTAACCAATTAGGAGCTCAGCTTTGCAATATGTATGAGGCTCATTATCTAGTGTATTTAACCAAGTGTCTTTGCCAATAAAGTTTGAAGTTTGCTGATGACCAAATGGTGTCCGCTCTTCCCTTCGCCGACAGTTGTGGATGCTCCATCGCTGGCGGTGTTCAAGGCTGGGTTGGACAGAGCCTTGGGTGACATGGTTTAGTGGGAGCTTTCCCTGCCCATGGCAGGGGGGTTGGAACTAGATGATCTTAATGTCCTTTCCAACACTAATTATTCTCATTCTATGACTCTATAGAGCCAGAGCTTGCATCCTATAAGCTGCTGTGCCTGGGGCTACAGCCTCTCAGCATGTCTACCTCCATCATTCTGCATGTTACTCCCTGTCTCTGTCTATCCATTATCATGTGGGGCGATACAGCGGAAGAAGTCTTTGAGAAAGGGAGGAAAATAATCCAAATCCAGCCGAAAGCCGGTTTTTACATAAAACTGAGTAAGGTCAAGGGACCTGCACAGGAGATTCAATTCTTGGGAATAAAATGGCAAGATGGACGTCACGAGATCCCCACAGATGTGATCAACAAGATAACAGCAATGTCTCCACCAACTAATAAGAAAGAAATACAAGCTTTCTTGGGTGTTGTGGGGTTCTGGAGAATGCACATCCCAAATTACAGTTTGATTGTAACCCGTCTCTATCATGCGACCCGGAAGAAGAATGATTTTAAATGGGGCCCTGAGCAACAACAAGCCTTTGAGCAAATCAAATGAGAGATAGTTCATGCAGAAGTCCTGCAACCAGTCCGGACCAGGCCAAATGTAAAAAATGTACTCTACACCACAACCGGGGAGAATGGTCCTCCCTGGAGCCTCTGGCAGAAAACTCCAGGGGAGACTTGAGGTCGACCCCTCAGCTTTTGGAGTCGGGGATACAGAGGATCTCAGGCCAGCTATACCCCAACTGAAAAAGAGATACTGGCAGCCTATGAAGGGGTTCGAGCTGCTTGAAAAGTGACTGACAGTGAAGCCCAGCTCCTTCTGGCACCCCGGTTGCCCGTGCTGGGCTAGATGTTCAAAGGCAGGGTCACCTCTACCCATCATGCAACCAATGCTACATGGAGTAAGTGGGCTACACTAATTACACAACGAGCTGACATAGGAAATCCCAGTCATCCAGGAATTCTAGAAGTCATCGTGGACTGGCCAGAGGGCAAAGATTTTGGAATGTCACCAGAGGAGGAGGTGATGCATGCTGAAGAGGCCCCACCATATGATAAACTGTCAGAAAGTGAAAAGCAGTATGCCTTGTTCACTGATGGGTCCTGCTGTATTGCGGGAAAAAATCAGAGATGGAAGGCGGCTGTATGGAGCCCTCTATGACAAGTTGCAGAAACTGCTGAAGGAGAGGATGAATCGAGTCAGGTTCCCGAGGTGAAAGCCATCCGTCTGGCCTTGGACCTTGCTGAATGAGAAAAACGGCCACTACTTTGTCTCTATACTGACTCATGGATTGTGGCAAATGCCCTGTGGGGGTGGTTGCAGCAATGGAAGCAGAGCAACTGGCAATGCAGAGGTAAACCCATCTGGGCTGCTGCACTGTGGCAAGATATAGCTGCCCAGGTGCAGCACCTGGTGGTGAAGGTACGCCATGTAGATGCTCATGTAACCCGGAGTCAGGCCACTGAGGAACCCCAGAACAACCTGGTGGGCCCATGACACTTCAGGCCATCAGGGAAGAGATGCAACATACAGACGGGCTCGTGATCGAGGGGTAGACTTAACAATGTACACTATTGTCTAGGTTATTCACGAATGTGAAACATGTGCTGCAATTAAGCAAGCTAAATGGTTAAAGCCTCTTTGGTATGGAGGACGATGGCTGAAGTACAAATATGGGGAGGCTTGTCAGATTGATTATATCACACTCACACCAAACCGCCAAGGCAAGCGCCATGTGCTTACCATGGTGGAAGCAACCACCTGGAAACATACGCTGTGCCCCACGCCACTGCCCAGGGCGCTATCCTGGGCTCAGAGAAACAGATTTTGTGGCAACATGGCACCCCAGAGAGAATTGAGTCAGACAATGGGATTCATTTCCGGAACAGCCTTATAGACATCTGGCCAAATAGCATAGCATTGAGTGGGTATATCACATCCCCTACCATGCACCAGCCTCTGGGAAAATTGAACAGTACAATGGGCTGTTAAAAACTACACTGAGAGCAATGGGTGGTGGGACTTTCAAACATTGGGATACACATTTACCAAAGGCCACCTGGTTAGTCAATACCAGAGGATCTGCCATCCGGGCTGGTCCTGTCCAGTCAGAACCTTTACATACTGTAGAAGGGGACAAAGTTCCTGTGGCGCACATAAAGAATTTGCTGGGGAAGACAGTCTGGGCTATTCCTGCTTCAGGTAAGGGCAAACCCACTTGTGGGATGGCTTCTGCTCAGGGACCCGGATATACTTGATGGGTAATGCGGGAAGATCATAGAATCGTAGAATAGTTAGAGTTGGAAAGGACCTTAAGATCATCTAGTTCCAAACCCCCTGCCATGGGCAGGGACACCTCCCACTAAACCATGCCATCCAAGGCTATGTCCAACCCAGCCTTGAACACTGCCAGCGATGGAGCATTCACAACTTCCCTGGGCAACCCATTCCAGGGCCTCAGCACCCTTACAGTAAAGAATTTCTTCCTCATATCCAATCTAAACTTCCCCTGTTTAAGTTTGAACCCGTTACCCCTTGTCCTCTCACTACAGTCCCTCATGAAGAGTCCCTCCCCAGCATCCCTATAGGCCCCCTTCAGATACTGGAAGGCTGCTATGAGGTCTCCATGCAGCTGTCTATTCTCCAGGCTGAACAGCCCCAACTTTCTCATCCTGTCTTCATACGGGAGGTGCTCCAGTCCCCTGATCATACTCGTGGCCCTCCTTTGGACTTGTTCCAACAGTTCCATGTCCTTTTTATGTTGAGGATACCAGAACTGGGGAAGTCCGATGTATACCTCAAGGAGATTTGATTTTAGGGGGAAAACAGCCAATGAACTCAATTGTATGCTGTTGCCTGCTATGTAGCACGTTTATAGCCCACCAACTAGATGTCTTCAGGGCACCAGTGAATGGCCCTTACTTCCCTCCAACCATCTTCCCAACAAAGAATGAACTTTGATGAAACCAGACGACTTCTGCAGTAAAGGAACAACCAGCATCAGCAGGCAGCGATCCAACACTGCACACAGCCTCTCCTGCCCTGAAGGCTGTTACAAGAGATAGAGCTCGACATCATGGACCGGATGGACTCAGCACTTTTATAGGGATTGGCCCACGCACAAAGGAATGATCTCTGTGTGTGTGTGTGTGTGTATGCATATATGCATATATATGAGATAAGAGTGATGGTATATTGAATATGTGGGATCTGAGCATGATGTGAATGGTATGGAATAAGGGGTGGATACTGTCCTGGGTTCAGCAGTCGCAGTTATTTTTCTCCATCTTAGTAGCTGGTGCAGTGCTGTGTTTTTGACTATCAGCCTGGGAACAATGCTGATAACACCAATGTTTTTAGTTACTGCTCAGTAATGTTTAGTCTGACCAAGGACTTTCTGAGTCTCATGCTCTGCCAGGGAGGTGGGGAAGCCAGGAGGAAACAGAGACAGGACACCTGACTCAAATTAACCAAAGAAGTATTCCATACCACAGCACGTCATGCCCACTATATAAACTGGGGGCAGTTACCCGGAAGGGCTAGATCACTGCTCGGTTGGGCTGGGTATGATTGGCAGGTGGTGAGCAGTTGTGTTCTCTTCCCTTGTTATTTCCCTTATCATTATTATTATTGGTGGTAGCGGTAGTGGTTTTCTGTTATACCTTAGTTACTGGACTGTTCTTATCTCAACCTGTGGGAGTTACATTCTTTGGATTCTCCTCCCCATCCCTCCGGGAGCAGGGGGGAGGAAGGGGGGGAAGTGAGCAAGCAGCTGCATGGCTGAGTTGCCGATTGGGCTTAAACCACGACACTCTCATTTGTCATTATTATTTCTGTTACATGGCCAGGTCTCACATAATTAAAAACCTCATAAAGGTTGAGCCAGAAGTGCTTGTTCTGGTGATGGGATATGAGGAGAAAACCCCTATGTAAATTTCACTGGATTTGTGTCTTACGAAATTACTTATAAAGAGAAAAAAAGGGTGGGAAAGTAAAAGCAGTCCTACTGCTGATTCATCTGATGTCGAGCAGGATAGACTCCACGTCCCATGGAGGTTTCTTAGGTCAGTTCAGATCTAGCAGAGCAGGTACTAACTTGCCCATAGCTTCTCTCAGACATAGTTTACATTATATCTGATGCTCTAAATGACACCTGGAACTGAAAACAGTGCAACACAAGAGATCAAGAGATTTAATGAGCTCTGACTTCAGAGGCTTCAGAGTGGATCAGGTTGTCTGTGAGGTTACAAGAAGGGTATAGGCTGCTCTGCACGGCCTGTGGCTCAGGCAGGAATTATACGACTTCACTGCACCCACCCTCATGCTGAGATTTTGGCTTGTGCACATAATTACCTGATGGACTGGTACGTAACTCCCTGTGGAGCACACTGCCTTTTCGTCAATTCTCTGGGATACAGGGCAGGACCTTAAAAAGGCTAGGAGGTTTGACCATGTTAATAAATGGTTAGAAGGGTGGTGCTATAGTCAGGGGTTCGGGTACCTTGAACATGGGACTCAATTTAGTAGGCCAGGTCTACTGGGGGCTAGTGGAGCTGTTCTGAAAAAGAAAGGGAAGAGTAGATTTGGTAGTAGGCTTGCCAGGCTGGTCAAGGATGCTTTAAACTAGATGTGTTGGGGGAGGGGGGCATCATTCCATCCCAACACACCCAGTCGGTTGGCAGCACCTACAGTAAACATTCGAAGCAATGTAGAGATATTCCAGCTGCTCCAGCCAATGAGCCTGCTTCAATTGGATCTCGACTCAGATGCCTCTATACAAATGCCCATAGCATGGGGAACAAACAAGAGGAATTAGAGATGTGTGCACATCTACGGGGGTATGATATCATAGGCATCGCAGAGAAGTCGTGAGATGGCTCCTATGACTGGTGTGTTGGAACGGAAGGTTACCGGCTCTTTAGGAAAGACAGGAGCGGTAAGCGGGGAGGGGGAGTTGCTATTTATGTTAGGCATAGGCTGGAGAGTATGGAACTCTGTCTGGGGACAGGTGAGCCGTCAACAGAGGGTTTGTGGGTCAGGGTTAAAGGGAGAACATCAATGGAACACATTACTGTGGGGATCTGTTACAGACCGCCTGACCAAGGGGACTCTGTGGATGAAGCGCTCCATAGGCAGATAGGAACAGCCTCACGCTTGCAGGCCCTTGTTCTCATGGGAGACTTCAACCACCCTGATATCTGTTGGAGGGATGGTACGGCCCGGCACAAGCAATCCAAAAGGTTCCTCGATTGTGTGGAAGACAACTTCCTTCTGCAAGTAATAGAGGAGCCGACAAGGAGAGGTGCCATGCTTGACCTCGTCCTCACCAACAGGAAAGGGCTGGTTGGAAATGTGATGCTCCAGGGCAGCCTTGGTTGCAGCGATCATAAGATGGTCGAATTCGAGATCCTCAGGACAGTGAGAAGGGCGTGCAGCAAGCTCACTGCCCTGGACTTCAAGAGAGCAGACTTTGGCCTCTTCAGGGACTTGCTCAGTAAGGTTCCATGGGACACAGCCCTAGAGGGCAGGGGGGCCCAAGACTGTTGGTTGATATTCAAGGCTCACCTGCTGCAAGCTCAGGAGCGATGCATCCCAACTAGAAGGAAGTGCTGCAGGAGGGCCAGGAGACCTCCTTGGATGGATAAGGAGCTGCTGAAGAAAATTCAAAGGAAAAAAGAGGCTTATGAAAGGTGGAAGGAAGGATAGGCGGCCTGGGAAGAATACAGGGATGTTGTCTGGGAAGCTAGGGACCAGATTGGGAAAGCTAAGGCCCACTTAGAATTAAACTTGGCTAGGGATATTAAAAATAACAGGAAGCGATTCTGTAGGTACATCGCAAATAAAAGACAGGTTAGGGACACCATGGGGCCTCTACAGAAGCTATCGGGAGAACTGGCTACCCTGGATTTAGAGAAGGCTGAGGTTCTTAATGACGTCTTTGCCTCAGTCTTCACCAGGAAATGGCCTGACCACACCACCCAAGTCTTGGAAGGCAGACGCGGGGACGGTGAGAATGAAGACCCTGGGGCCACTGTAGGAGAGGATCTGGTTCGAGACCACCTTAGGAACCTGAACATATACAAGTCCATAGGACCAGATGAAATCCATCCGCGGGTCCTGAAGGAGGTGGCAAATGAAGTTGCTAAGCCACTGTCCATCATATTTGAAAAATCATGGCAGTCAGGTGAAGTTCCCGATGACTGGAAAAAGGGAAATATAACCCCCATTTTTAAGAAGGGGAAAATGGATGACCCAGGGAATTACAGACCAGTCAGTCTCACCTCTGTGCCTGGCAAAATCTTGGAGCGGATTCTCCTGGAAGGCATGCTAAGGCACATGAAAACCAACAAGGTGGTTGGTGACACCCAGCATGGCTTCACTAAGGGGAAATCCTGCCTGACCAATCTGGTGACCTTCTATGAAGGGGCTATGGAACTGATGGACAGGGGCAGAGCAGTTGATGTCATCCACCTGGACTTGTGTAAAGGCTTTGACAATGTCTCACATGACATCCTTCTCTCTAAGTTGGAGAGACATCAATTTGATAGGTGGACCACTCGGTGGATAAAGAACTGGCTGGATGGCCGCACGCAAAGAGTAGTGCTCAGTGGCTCAATGTCCAGCTGGAAACCAGTAACGAGTGGTGTCCCTCAGGGATCGGTGTTGGGACCGGTCTTGTTCAACATCTTTGTGGGTGACATGGACAGTGGGATTGAGTGCGCCCTCAGCAAGTTTGCCAATGACACCAAGCTGTGTGGTTCCGTTGATATGTTGGAGGGAAGGAATGCCATCCAGAGGGACCTTGACACGCTTGTGAGGTGGGCTGATGCCAACCTGATGAAGTTTAACCATGCTAAAGGCAAAGTCCTCCACCTGGGTCGGAGCAATGCCAGGCACAGCTACAGATTGGGCGGGGAGGAGATTCAGAGCAGCCCTGTGGAGAAGGACTTGGGGGTGTGGGTTGATGAAAAAGTGAACATGAGCCGGCAGTGTGCGCTTGCAGCCCAGAAGGCCAACCGTATTCTGGGCTGCATCAAAAGGAGTGTGACCAGCAGGTCGAGGGAGGTGCTCCTGCCCCTTTACTCTGCTCTCGTGAGACCTCACTTGGAGTATTGTGTGCAGTTCTGGTGTCCTCAACATAAAAAGGACATGGAACTGTTAGAACAAGTGCAGAGGAGGGCCACGAAGATGATCAGGGGACTGGAGCACCTCTCGTATGAAGATAGGCTGAGAAAATTGGGGCTGTTCAGCCTGGAGAAGAGAAGGCTGTGTGGAGACCTCATAGCAGCCTTCCAATACCTGAAGGGGGCCTATAGGGATGCTGGGGAGGAACTCTTCATTAGGGACTGTGGTGAGAGGACAAGGGGTAATGGGTTTAAACTTAAACAGGGGAGGTTTAGATTAGATATGAGGAAGAAATTCTTTACTGTGAGGGTGGTGGGGCCCTGGAATGGGTTGCCCAGGGAAGTTGTGAATGCTTCATCCCTGGCGGTGTTCAAGGTGGGGTTGGACATAGCCTTGGATGGCATGGTTTAGTGGGAGGTGTCCCTGCCCATGGCAGTGGGGTTGGAACTCGATGATCTTGAGGTCCTTTCCCACCCTTACTATTCTATGATTCTATGATTCATGGTCCTCCCTGGGAGCGCACATACAATAAACATGCCTGCACAGCAGTGGTGCCCATGTGCAGTTAAGGAGCAGGGAAGGGAACTGTAAAGGTGGTGAGGCACTGGAACAGGTTGCCCAAGGAAGTGGCAGAAGTCACTTTTCACAGACTCCAGCCATTTGAAGCCTAAAACACTGAAAAGTGGCTACTGTGGATTCTTTTCAGAGCAATCTGGCACACAATTTTTCTCCCGTTTCTGGACCCAATCCTGCATTCCTTTCACACTCAGACTCCCATTGACTTTAAGGAATGCAGGACTGGATCCTAAATGTGAGCAATAGCTCCCAATGGTTACAATCTATTGAGAAAGGCACACTTTAAAAACCATTTGGGCTCATCCACCAGGCCAGAATGCCAGTAAAGATCTTCCATTATTTCAGAAAAATGCTTGGTGTGTGAATTACACACACACTCACACATTTTCCTGGTTTCAAGCTGCAGGCACAGATTGGCTTGAGATGCATCAAAATGTTTTGAGCACTGGCCTGATAGCTCATAAAGAAACCATGCATAATTTTAGGTTTGGAAAAAAAAGAAAAACTCCAGGGGAAAAAAAGCCACCAAAGCAAACATATAAGCAGCTGAATCTTTAAGACTGTTTTTCAGAGAACTTTTGTAAAAGCCTCTAAAAGAAAGACCTGCATTACCTAAGACAAAATAGAGCCTTGCCCTGCTATTTTTAAGGATGCTGTATATTGAGTTACAAGGCTATTACAATGCAAATCTCAAATGTACAAGTTTTTTTACTTGGCCATAAACACAAAAGAGTATACATTGTCCTTTCAGAAGAAAAGGTTTGCTGCTAAAAGAGCAGAAGCCCTGTGCAAATAACCAACATTCTTTCTGCCTGAGGTCACCAATTTGGCAGTCTGGGATTTGACAATCTAAGCAGGGGAGAGACTCCCTTTCCCCCCCCCTCCCCCCCCAGAAGAATGCTGGGATTTTAGTTGAAATTTAAACTCTTGCAAACAAAAGGTGGCATCGTGTGCTAGAGGCCTATGAAGGCGGAGTACAGGATTTGTATTGTTTTCTCCCTTTACATAGGTATATAAAGTATTCAGAGTCTGCGAACAAATTCTAATTAAATATTATCATCAGATAGGCATACATAGCAAGATATGAACAAACACTTTTAAGAGATTAGGAGATTTATTTTTAAAAAATATCAATACAGGGAAAGCACAAAAATGGTTTAAAATATAATTTAAATTATCATTTAAAATATTTTAAAATAAAATTGAAAATTCCTCCATAGTTTATGTTCCTTTATTAATTCATATTTGTACACTAAAAAAGAGCTTTTCAGAGCAAATTAACTGTTGCTACAAAGTCAGTATTCATTCTCACTCTCCATCTTGAGTTGATCTGTCCTGGAGAGGCAGATGGCAGTTAATTGTTTTTCCTCCCAATTACCTCTGCACAGCTCTTACTTGGGCTCTCACAAAAGTAGGCTCTTGTATAACACAATTATCATTTCCATTTCTGGGCTGCAATCCAGGCTTTGCACTGCTCTGTGCTCTGTGCGACAGCAGCATGCCAGCTCCTGTTGTATGGATATGCTAGTACCACTCCCCTCCCATCCCAGCTGACTGTGCTAAATTGAATTTGCAGCTGGTGTGAATTGTGACAGCATCACCAAATTCATTGCAATTTATAGAAGCTGCAGACCTGCGCAACTATCTTTGCAAGAAAAAAGTCTGCCTTTGCTGTGCACTCACTAACATCCAGCATCTCTGCAGTTTACCTTAACCTGCCATGATGTCAAGTGAAAAAGTTCATTATCTTCCCTAGCATTTTGCCTTGTGTCAGCTACTGCACTGAAGAAAGTACCCTTCTATCCAGAAAGCACACCTTTCCTGTACACAAAAAAAAAAAAAAAAAAAAAAAAATCACACTGAGGCAGGTAACGCGTCTTGCTCTGACCACTCTGCAGCATTCACTACCACCAAAGCCAGCAAGTCCAAGATTGAGAGGAGAGGAAGTGGAGGGTACATTTCTGCCCCAACCTAGCTGTGTGACTTACACTGTCAGTCTCCAGCAGGATTACATAGATAGCTAGCTAATATCTTTTGTTACCTTGCTGGAAAACCCCACCTTTCTCGGCAGGGTATCCCCATAATCTCTGTGCCATGTTTGGCATGGAGTGGAATTCTCTCTTCCCTTCCCTCTTCTCCTACTCTTTGGACAGGTTATTTAACCAAAAGGTTATTTAATGCCGCAGGGACAAGAATATCTCTGACCTCTGGTACTTGGGCAAAGCACTCCTGTACAGACCGTATTATAAACTTAGCAGATACTTTCAAGCTTCCATATAATTTTCGCAAGTTAAAATTGGCAGATGTTTCCTTTTTCTCCCACTTATGTATTTATTCTATCCCATACCACCCATCAATTTCAGGCTTAAGGCATAAATTATTTCCATGGAGCTCCAAAAGAAGAGCTCATTTTAAAAAGGAGGCTGTAAAAAAATAAGCCAAGCATATATTTAAAAACAGAACTACAACTGCCTGCATTGATCTAATAGCTATTTCTGGCCTACAGATTAACATATATCTTAAAATACATTTCTTAATAAGCTAGCAAGCAGACACACTAACAGGGAAATGTAAAATAAAACTCTAAATGTACTTCAATTCAGTTTTTTCTTTCCGGGGGCTGGGTTTACAAAGACAAAAAAAAAAAAAAAAAAAGTGAAGAACAAGGGCAAAGCAGCACAGACCACTTGGTAAGAACCACGAGAAGCCTCTCCAGCACTGAGCAAGCTGTGAGGGGAGCGGATAGAGCTCTTCCCCCAAGGTACCTTCCACTGTGGGAACCTTTTATCACTCCATCACAGACCCTGCTTGTTATCAGCAAAGAATGCCACTTTCCCAAGCTGCTGCCTCTAAGCCAGGACTTAAAAGAGTACTTGTTTGTCCTGGCTTAAGCCCCTCACGCAGTTCATTCACTCACTCCCCCCAGTCCCGGGGGGATGGGGAGGAGAATCGAAAGAATGCAACTCCCACAGGTTGAGATAAGAACAGTTCAGTAACTAAGGTATAACACAAACCACTGCAGCTACCAACAATAATAATAATGACAAGGCAAATACAAGGAAAGAACACAATCGCTCACCACCCAGCCCGACCAAGCAGTGCACCCCCCACCCTTCTGGGTCTCTGCTCCTTGTTTTTACATCCTGGGCATGACGTGCTGTGGTATGGAATACCTCTTTGGTCAGTTTGGGTCAGGTGTCCTGTCTCTGCTTCCTCCTGGCTTCCCTCCTCCCTGGAAGAGCATGAGGCTCAGGAAGTCCTTGGTCAGACCAAAACATCACCAAGCAGTAACTGAATACATTGGTGTTATCAGCGCAGTTCCCAGGCCCAAAGTCAAAAACCACAGCGCTGCATCAGCTACCAAGAAGGAGAGAAATTACTGCTACTGCTGAACCCAGGACAGTATCCACCCCTTATTCCATACCATTCACATCATGCTCAGATCCCACATTTTCAATATACCATCACATGTATATATATATATACACACACACACACACACACACACACACACACACACACACACAGAGGGAGAGAGATCATCCCTTACTGCATGGACCAAACCCTATAAAGCTGCTGAGTCCATTAGACCATGATGTAGGGCTCCATCTCTTGTAACAGCCCTTCAGAGCAGGAGAGGCTGTGTGCAATGTTCACACTCGTGAATAACCTGGGCAATAGGGTCCATTGCTAAGTCCACCCCTCGATCATGAGTCCATCTGTGTGCTGCATCTCTGCCCAGATGGCCTGAAGTGTCATGGGCCCACCAGGCTCAAAATAATTCACCCTCCCCTCCAGCAGCTTCTGCAGCTTGTCGTTGGGGATTCCATACAACTGCCTTCCATCTCCGATGCTTCCAAAGCACTGGAGGGGCCCAGTGGACTAGATACTCACCCAGACCCACACCCCACTCTGCTTAACTCTTGGGACCAGAGAAAATGGTTGTGGGTAAAACACACTGTATGCATGCCAAAACTGTGATCCCCATCACAATCAGCAGGCAGGTCTCAAGGGTACCCAAAGGCCATTCAAACCCTTCAGAACTCTCAAATGATGCTGCTGTACTTGTCACTGGGGCTGGTGTAGCTCCTGTGCTTGCCAGCTCTCTCACCACAAGCTCCTCTTTGTCTGAGTCCAGATCTTCCTCCTCTGCCTTGCTGGGAAGTGCTGCGTGGTCTCCTGCATCCTCCTGGGGCTCGGGCTCGCGGGGCTCTGCAGGCAGCTGCTGGGGAATGCTCTTGGCCGCCTCGGGGCTGGGCTCGGCTGCCGCCTGCCCCCACCGCTCAGTAGCCGTGGAGCTCGGTTTCTCCACCTGCCCCCCCTGCTCAGCGGTGGGGCTCAGCTCCTCTGCTGCCCCCTTCCCGGCCTCCTGGTCCCGGGCTGTTTCGGTCACCGGCGGCTACTGGAGCCGCCACCCCTCGGCTCCCCACAGCTTCACGAAGACGGATGCGAGGACAAGGGCTAGGACGGTGAAAAGCAGCCTAACTGCCAGGTACAAGTCCACATCCACGTCTGCCCCCCCTGCTTCCAGAGCCCGCCCGTATTACAAGCCATTCCAATAAAGCACAATGAAACAAGAACCTTAACCCAAAACCCATATCCGAAAAATGCTAAGATAACAAATACTGGCTGTAAGTAAGGTACAACAGGATGAAACCACGAACTCAAGAGAATCAAGAGCAACAACTTTGAGAGCCAATAAATCAGCATTGTGACGAGTGGCTATTAATCCTGTCGTTATCTCAACCCTTCGTGCCCCACATTGGGTGTCAAAAAGAACTGTTATGGTTTAAGCCCCTCATGCAGTTCGTTCACTCACTCCCCCCTCTTTCTTCCCCCAGTCCCGGGGGGATAGGGAGGAGAACCAAAAAATGCAACTCCCACAGATTGAGATAAGAACAGTTCAGTAACTAAGGTATAACACAAATCACTGCAGCTACCAACAATAAGAATAATGACAAGGCAAATACAAGGGAAGAGGATACAACTGCTCACCACCCGACGACCGAGCTGCGAACTCAAAACTCTTCCAGGTTCCTGCCCCCAGTTTTTTTTTACATCCTGGGCATGACGTACTGTGGCATGGAATACCTCTTTGGTCAGTTTGGGTCAGGTGTCCTGTCTCTGCTTCCTCCTGGCTTCCCTCATCCCTGGCAGAGCACGAGACTCAGAAAGTCCTTGGTCAGACCAAAACATTACCGAGCATTAACTGAAAACATTGGTGTTATCAGCGCAGATCCCAGGCTGAAAGTCAAAAAACACAGCGCTGCACCAGCTACCAAGAAGGAGAAAAATGACTGCTACTGCTGAACCCGACACTGTCTTATCATGCTATCCCAGGGTCTCAGTGCCAGCCCATGCCATGGCAAAATAAATCCATAAATCACCAAACTGCAGCCTATTCCAGCCCAAGTCTTCCTGACTTTTTCAGGACACAACCTTCCCGAGCTGCCCTGCTGGCAGCTACCCATGCAACATAGTGGGTGTTTTTTATTTGAGCTCCAACAAGGAACACCATGAGGGCAGCAACAAGGATCCATCTAGCATGGTACCCTGCCTCCAGCTCTGGCCAAGAGTGAAAGCTCAATGGAAAAGAGAATTAGAAACGGCTTGCACAGGCTGGTGTGTTCCCAAGAATAACCTCTCAGCTTCCAGCAGCCAGAACTTAAGACCTTTCTGCACTGCAGGTTGCATTGTAAGTATTATGTTTAATAGTGTCACTGGACCAATCTTTCTTTAATTTGTCTAATTTCTGTATGAGATCATTTATACTTTTGGCCTCCATGCTGTCCCTACAGCAGTGAGTTCTACAATTTCATTATGCATTGTATGAAGCATTCCCTTTTTGCTTGTTTCAAACCTCTGCTGATTTCAAGCATCTGTTGCATCCTAAAGAACAAGCAGCCCCTACAGCCATCATCACCAGCCTGGAGAAGAGCTTTAGAAATCAAAGCCTGAAACTTCAGTCTTCAACTGCATCTGGAAACAAATGGGATACAGATCATAGGCACAATTGGTATTTTTATCTAGCAGCTTTTTGATATTCAGCTCAGGTACTCTTTGTACAACACAGAGGTAGACACATGTAAGTCAAACTAATAGTGCTGGCTCAAGAAGTTCACACTTTGTGTGTGAAATCCTTGCAGGAGACATGACCAAGCCACTGAGTTCTGTACTGCAATGAGCAGCCTTCATGAGAAGTGAACTGCTACAAGACACAATGGGAGACAGTTTCTGTGGGAATACATCTAAAAGATGATATTTGGTCCCTACACCATCTGGACATTCGGACCAGGGCAAGAACCCACTGGAAATTCCACCTGACAAACTTAACTAGCAAAAGTTAGGCAAACTTGTTGAGCTGAGCACACTGCAGACCCCTTACCACTGCTACTACGTTCTTTCTTGCAAGTGAGACCAAGCCATTAGGCCTTAGTTGAAATAACTTTACTTTTTAGCATGAGTATGACTTAGCACTTAAACACGACTACTCGCTTAGCAGGGTCACCTCTGAGGGTGGGGAACTGCCCTTCTGGTGAGGCATGATAAGCAATGCATTAGAATTTGGGCCTGTAGACAGCTTGCATCTGCTCCTGTAAATGGCTTCTAAATAGGGACATCCCTAATGGTAAAATATGATAACAATTTGAAAGAAGAACTAAGCACATATTAGCAGTTGATTAATAATACAGAAGCTAAAAGGTAAACACCTGTAAGAATCCTGATTAATACTAACCAATAGACTTGTAGCCCTAACCCAAGTGTGCAGTAGGAGAAGAGAACTACAGTTATGCAACTTACTGAACTGTATGAGTGGATAAAATTATAACAAGATGGAAACAAAGTATAAAAAACCCTGAAATTTACTGTGCTTGGGACACGTGTATGGATGTTTAAACCCCCACGTGCTCCCGGTGCCAGTAAAGGTCTGTGCTTTACTTTACAGTGTGTACTGTGAAGTGATTTCTTTGAATCACAAGTCATTATTCTCTTCTTCATTCAGGTTCAGCCTCAACTAAAAATCACAGCTTAGCCTGGCTCTGAAGCAGATAATCAGAAATCTGATCAAGACCTGGAACAACAAGTCAAGATTGCTGAATGTCATCTCTGCACAGTGTGAGCTGCAGCATCACCTTCACTCCTAATACTTTAAACATAAAAGTATGTTGAACAAAAGGAGCGGACACAGCCTAATCTTGTAGCAGCAGGCAAGAGAGCCTCAAGGGAGATGAGCAATTTCCCTAAGCTATCTTCTGGGTTGTCTCAGAGAAACAAGAATGGATTTGCACAGGAACAGTTTACTTTCTTGCTCCCCATAGCATTGTATGCTCAGAGTGAGCAGCATCAAAGGGCAAAGCTGCTGAACCTCAACACACCAGCAATGCTGGATTAGAGCCACATCCAGAAAGTGCTCAGAAGTCAACACCAATGGCACCCATGTGTTTCTGAAATCAAGCTCGCAGTGCTCAGTTCTCATTCCCTTGAGATAAATCTTTACAATAAAGTGAGATTGTTGAGATCCACAATGCCTAGAGATGGCATCTTGAGTGATAACTTTTTTCATGTGATAATGAAAGAATGTATCAGGGAATGGTCCTTGGGACTAGAAGTGCTAAGAAAGCTTAGAAAGGGTAGTACACAGTGGAGAAAAATCTAACTAGCCTCAGGATAGAAAAGTATTAAAATATTCTGCCAGTTCTGAAGCATGTTTTTGGGTTTAGATTATTTAGCAGTATTGCAGAGACAACTCTTCTATTGCTCATGCTGGTGAACAATTACACTGATGTGAGTAACATTAATTCAGATTTTTATATTCTACTATGAATAAAATAAACCTGAAAATCATGGTTGCACCAGATAACTGAAATTAACTGGGGCTTGCTCAGCCAATTCCAAGTGTAATCAGTAATCAGCCCTCCAAAATGAGCTGTCCTTGATGTTTTGTGGTGGACTGACCACAGCTTCCAGCAGCAGATCACATCAGAACTAAAACCACAAGCAGCTTCCAAACACAAAGCTCAAGAGGTAGGACTCCTGATAATACACTTGGTTGTTTTGACACTCATGTACAACAAAGATATTGTTCCTTTAGCTTTCCTTTTAAGAAGTATGTGAGATTTCAGCCAATTCTCCCCAACAATTAGTTCAGGATGAATGTACTTAACTCTGGATTCAGCTAGACAGAGCTCAAATAGATGCAAACAATTTTTCACTAAATCAATTTCCTTCCCCTCTTCCCTATCCATCATGAGACATCAGCTCACCACTAAAGCCAGCGGTGACTAAGCCAAATAAAACCACTGCCTTCAGCCAAGCTCACATTAAAGTTGGTTATTCCTTCTTTTGATTTTCCCTGGTTTTCAAATTTTGCATATCCTGTTCACTAGCCCAATATTTGGCCCAGGTGTAAAAGCAGTTATAGCAAACCACAACCACCAAATGGCACTGGATGCTATCAACCCCAAAGTGCACAGAATCAACTGCAGAGCTTCACTGATAAAAGAAAACTTTCCCCTTTGCACATATTTAACTAGAATCTATCAGAGGTTTCCATGTGCAAGTAGTGTACGCCTGCATCTGCCAGAATCTGTGCTGTGCCATCTCTGTGTGTAACGCCAAATTATCTTGACCATCATCATCTAAACACCATAGTACCTCTGAGACATTATTAGCTGCTGACAACTTCACTTGAAACAACCTCATTCAGTATTGCCTGAAAAAGAACAGTTGTAACAACAGGGATGACTTGCTACTAAAATCTAACCAGGCCAATAAAAAAAAAAAAAAAAAACAACATCTTGTCCTGGGTTCAGAAGTAGCAGTCATTTTACAACTTAGTAGCTGATGCAGTGCTGCCTTTCCGACTTTCAGCCTGGGAACAAAGCTGATAACATGGATGGTTTTAGCTGTTGCTAAGTAATGCCTACTCTGACCAAGGACTTTATGAGTCTCATGCTCTGCCAGGGAGGAGGGGAAGTCGGGAAGAAGCAGAGACAGGACACCTGACCCAAACTAGCCAAAGAGGTATTCCATACCACAGCACATCATGCCCAGTATAGAAACTGGGGGCAGTTACCCAGAAGGGTAAGATCGCTGCTCGGGTCAGGCTGGGTATCGCTCAGAGGGTAGTGAGCAGTTGTATTCTCTTACCTTGTTATTTCCCTTATCATTACTATTATTGGTAATAGCAGTAGTGGCTTTGTGTTATACCATAGTTACTGGACTGTTCTTATATCAACCTGTGGGAGTTGCACTCCTTCAATTATCCTCCCCATCCCTCCAGGAGCAGGGGGAGGAAAGTAGGGTGAAGTGAGCAAGTGGCTGCGTAGTTCTGGGTTGCCAGCTGGGCTTAAACCACAACAGCTCCTTTTGGTGCCCAACATGGGGCACGAAGGGTTGAGATAATGACAGACCTGACCAGAGTGTGACTAATCGTATTTGTGATAAGCATTCATTGTTTTCAGATTAATAGTCACTTGCCACAATGCTGATTTATTGGCTCTCAAAGTTGTTGCGATTGATCTCGGAGTTTCAGCATGTTGCACCTTACTTACAGGCAGTATTTGCTGTTTTAATGTTTATCCGCTGGGGGGCTTGGGATAAGGGTGTTGTTTAACTGACCTTTATGGTAATAACTTGGAATAAAATAGACTCATTAATCATGAAACTGATCTGGCTTTCGTTCCCAGTGTGGTCACCACCACTATACTTTGAAAAGTATATAACAGAAGTGTTTAGCAATTACACTTTCAATCCGCCTCCCCCCCCGCAGGGGGTCAACCTATGGAGGAGGCACTCCCTTACATCCCCAGCCACCCCACCAGACTATTTACAGCATCAGTTGAGAGTTCTGAAGATTCTGAAAGTCCTCCAGGTACCCCTGAGACCTGCCTGCTGATTGTGATGAGGATGACCATGTCGGCACACATACAGAGTGTGTGTACCCATGACCATTACACCTGAACTTGAAAGTTAAGCAGACTTGGGTTTGGGTCTTGTCTAGGGTTAGACGACAATCATAGAACCATAGAATAGTTACGATAGAAAAGGACCTTAAGATCATCGAGCTCCAACCCCCCTGCCATGGGCAGGGACACCTCACACTAAACCATGCCACCCAAGGCTCTGTCCAACCCAGCCTTGAACACCGCCAGGGATGAAGCATTCACAACTTCCCTGGGCAACCCATTCCAGGGCCTCAACACCCTTACAGTAAAGAATTTCTTCCTCAGATCCAATCTAAACTTCCCCTGTTTAAGTTTGAACCCATTACCCCTTGTCCTCTCACTACAGTCCCTCATGAAGAGTCCCTCCCCAGCATCCCTATAGGCCCCCTTCAGATACTGGAAGGCTGCTGTGAGGTCTCCACGCAGCCTTCTCTTCTCCAGGCTGAACAGCCCCAATTTTCTCAGCCTATCTTCATACAGGAGGTGCTGCAGTCCCCTGATCATCCTCGTGGCCCTCCTTTGGACTTGCTCCAACAGTTCCATGTCCTTTTTATGTTGAGGATACCAGAACTGCACACAATACTCCAAGTGAGGTCTCACAAGAGCAGAGTAGAGGGGCAGGATCACCTCCCTCCACCTGCTGGTCACACTCCTTTTGATGCAGCCCAGGATACAGTTGGCTTTCTGGGCTGCAAGCGCACACTGCCGGCTCATGTTTAGTTTCTCATCAACCAACACCCCCAAGTCCTTCTCCACAGGGCTGCTCTGAATCTCTTCCCTGCCCAACCTGTAGCTGTGCCTGGGATTGCTCTGACCCCGGTGGAGGACCTTGCACTTGGCATGGTTGAACTTCATCAGGTTGGCATCAGCCACCTCACAAGCGTGTCAAGGTCCCTCTGGATGGCATTCCTTCCCTCCAATGTATCAACTGAACCACACAGCTTGGTGTCATCGGCAAACTTGCTGAGGGCGCACTCAATCCCACTGTCCATGTCACCCACAAAGATGTTGAACAAGACCGGTCCCAACACCAATCCCTGAGGGACACCACTCGTTACTGGCCTCCAGCTGGACATTGAGCCATTGAGCACTACTCTTTGTGCGCGGCCATCCAGCCAGTTCTTTATCCATCGAGTGGTCCACCTATCAAATTGATGCCTCTCCAACTTAGAGACAAGGATGTCATGTGGGACAGTGCCAAAGGCTTTACACAAGTCCAGGTAGATGACATCAACTGCTCTGCCCCTGTCCATCAGTTCCGTAGCCCCTTCATAGAAGGTCACCAGATTGGTCAGGCAGGATTTCCCCTTAGTGAAGTCATGCTGGGTGTCACCAACCACCTTGTTGTTTTTCATGTGCCTTAGCATGCCTTCCAGGAGAATCCGCTCCAAGATTTTGCCAGGCACAGAGGTGAGACTGACTGGTCTGTAGTTCCCTGGGTCATCCATTTTCCCCTTCTTGAAAATGGGGGTTATATTTCCCTTTTTCCAGTCATCGGGAACTTCACCTGACTGCCATGATTTTTCAAATATGATGGACAGTGGCTTAGCAACTTCATTTGCCAGCTCCTTCAGGACCCGCAGATGGATTTCATCTGGTCCCATGGACTTGTATATGTTCAGGTTCCTAAGGTGGTCCCGAACCAGATCCTCTCCTACAGTGGGCCCAGGGTCTTCATTCTCACTGTCCCTGCGTCTGCCTTCCAAGACTTGGGTGGTGTGGTCAGAGCATTTGCCGGTAAAGACTGAGGCAAAGAAGTCATTAAGAACCTCGGCCTTCTCTAAATCCAGGGTAGCCAGTTCTTCCAATAGCTTCCGGAGAGGCCCCACGATGTCCCTAGCCTGTCTTTTATTTGCGATGTACCTATAGAATCCCTTCCTGTTATCTTTAACATCCCTAGCCAAGTTTAATTCTATGTGGGCCTTAGCTTTCCTAACCTGGTCCCTAGGTTCCCTGACATCAGAGGACCAAGAGGTTTTCCCCGAGGCTGGATAGTCATGAGTGGCAGGGCGTGTGGGACAGTATGGGCAATTATCTAGGCCAGTGGGCCCCCTCCAGTGCTTTGGCACTTCACCACTGAACCAGTGCAAAATCCAGAAAAATTAGTAAAACCCTTAAATGAGGTGTGTTGTCATCCTGGTCATACCAGAGAGGGACAAACCATGGCAGCGTGCTGGGTCTTGGCCTATGCTTACAGAGCCCTGCTCAACACTATCCAGCACCTTCAAAGGAAAAAAAATGTCTCAGGATTTGATGGCAAAGCAACAGACAGTGCAGCATCCATCTCCAAATACAACAGCTACACCAACCCCAATGACTAGTACAGTAGGTACTCAAACCCTGACTACAACAGATAAGGCAGCTACTCCAACTACAGCAACTACACCAATCCCAGTGACAATTACTGCAGCTACTTAAACTCCGACTGCAACAGACAGCAAACTCCAGCTCCAAGCACAGCAACTACACCAGCCCCAGTAACAAGTACAGCAGCTACCCAAACTCTGACAACAGACAAGGCAGCTAACCAAATTCCAAGCACAGCAACTACACCAACCCCAGCGACAAGTACAGCAGTTACTCAAATCACGACAGCAACAGACAGCACAGCTACAGGTACTACTCAAACCCCAAGCACAGTGGCTGCACCAACCCCCGCAACAGATACTGCAGCCATTCCAAACACAGTGAAAAATCACTGCAGCTAAACCAAAAGACCAATTCATGCCAATATCAGTTGCTCCTGTATGCAAGGGGAAAAGCAAAAGAGAGGCACAAAAAGCAACCCTTACAGTGAAGCAAGATGAAAAAACAATGCTCTTACTACATGGGACAGCATCTGACCAAGAGTTATTATTATGTGAATCAGAGAAAGAAGAAGAGGTGTCTTTTCGACCTCAGACCTCAAGTGAGATACAGAATATGCAAAAAGATTTCTCCCATCAACCTGGGGAGAACATCATCACCTGGTTGCTCCAATGCTGCGACAATGGGGTCAACGGTCACGAACTAGAAGGTAGGAAACCTACGTAGCTGGGATCACTTGCTAGGGAAGGGGGAATTGACAAACCAATTGCAAGAGAGAAGCGGTCCCTCAGCCTTTGGAGGCGGCCCTTGGTAGCTGTGAAAGAAAGGTTTCCATACAAGGACGATGTTATGAGTTGTTCGGCCAAGTGGACCACGCTAGAGAAAGGTATCCAATCTCTCATGGAATCAGCCATTGTAGAGATTATCTACCACATCAAGCGGAATGCTGTAAATGCACCCATAGATCCATATGAAGTCAAATTTACATGACTCATGTGGCAGAAATTTACACAGAATGCAGCGTCATCATATGACCACTCATTCGCAGCAATAGCCTGGATTGACATAGTAACACCAACAGCAGATGAAACGATTCATCAACTCTGAGAGTTCGAAGACAATCTCACCCCTACCATAATTTCAGCTGTGGTAAAACTGTCTCAGGAGTTCAAACACTGAGAGATGACCTATCCGATCTGTTCAGCTCCCACATGTACGAACCCACATCTCGGCTATTAAAAGACGTCCTACTGCGTGAGAATATACAGAATGTGCACACCACGAGACACTCTGTGGTTTTAACCTGCGGGATCACAGAGAAGACATGAGGAAGTGGGAAGGAAAACCTCCCTCAGCTCTGGGGGAACGGGTGTGTGAACTGAAGAGAAAAACAAAGGCCAAGGATGATCATCCCATGAAAGCTACAGCTTCAGTCTCTGGTGAGCAGGTTCCCAGATGGAGTAGAAGAGTTGATTTTACTCTAGCTCCTGTGATAAGGAAAACTAATACCTCTCTACCAGACACAAGTAACCAATATTGTGATCACTATTAGAGGGGCCCTGCCTCCAGCCAGGTAGAAGTAGGGGACAATCAGATTTACTGGACTGTGTGGATCAGATAGCCTGGCACATCAGTCCCACAGAAGTATAAGGCTCTAGGGGATACCGGTGCACAGCGTACCCTGATGCCATCAAGCTTTCAAGGGGTGGAACACATTTCTATTTCTGGAGTGACAGGAGGATCCCAAGAGTTGACTGCACTGGAGGCTGAAATCAGCCTGACTGGGAGGAAGTGGCAAAAGCACCCCACTGTGACTGGTCTAGAGGCTCCATGCATCCTTGGCATAGACTACCTGAGGAAATGATACTTCAAAGACCCAAAATGGTACCGATGGGCTTTTGGTATTGCTGCTTTGTAGACAGAGGAAATTGAGCAGCTCCCCACCTTGCCTGGTCTCTCAGAAGATCCTTCTGCTGTGGGGTTACTGAAGGTCAAAGAGTAACAACTGCCAATCACGACCACAACAGTGCACCAGCAGCAATATCGCACCAACCAAGCTTCCCTGATTCCCATCCATAATCTGATTCATAGACTGGAGAGCCAAGGAGTCATCAGTAGGACACACTCACCCTTTAATAGCCACATATGGCCAATGCGGAAGTCTAATGGAGAACTGAGACTAACAGTAGACTATCGTGGCCTGAACGAAGTTACACCACCCTTGAGTGCTGCCGTACCGGACATGCTAGAACTGCAGTATGAACTGGAGTCAAAGGCAGCCAAGTGGTATGCCACAATTGATATTGCCAATGCATTCTTCTCAATTCCTTTGGCAGCAGAGTGCAGGCCACAGTTCGCTTTTACTTGGAGGGGCATCCAGTACACTTGGAACCGACTGCCCCAGGGGTGGAAACACAGCCCTACCATCTGCCATGGACTGATCCAAACTGCACAGGAACAGGAGTAAGCTCCAGAACACCTGCAGTACATTGATGACATTATCCTGCGGGCTGATACAGCAGAAGACTTTGAAAAAGGGAGGAAAACAAAACAAATCCTGCCGAAAGCCAGTTTTGACATAAAACTGAGTAAGGTCAAGGGACCTGCACAGGAGATTCAATTCTTGGGAATAAAATGGCAAGATGGACATCGCCAGATCCCCACAGATGTGATCAACAAGATAATAGCAATATCTCCACCAACTAATAAGAAAGAAGCACAAGCCTTCTTAAGTGTTGTGGGGTTCTGGAGAATGCACATCCCGAATTACAGTTTGATTGTAACCCGTCTCTATCATGTGACCCAGAAGAAGAATGATTTTAAATGGGGCCCTGAGCAACAACAAGCCTTTGAGCAAATTAAACGAGAGATAGTTCATGCAGTAGCCCTTGGGCCAGTCCGGATCGGGCCAGATGTTAAAAATGTACTTTACACCACAGCTGGGGAGAACAGCCCTACCTGGAACCTCCGGCAGAAAACTCCAGGGGAGACTCGAGGTTGACACCTCAGCTTTTGGAGTCGGGGATACAGAGGATGTGAGGCCAGCTGTACCCCAACTGAAAAAGAGATACTGGCAGCCTATGAAGGGGTTTGAGCTGCTTCAGAAGTGATTGGCACTGAAGCACAGCTCCTCCCGGCACCCCGGTTGCCCGTGCTGGGGTTGATGTTCAAAGGCAGGGTCTCCTCTACACATCATGCAACTGATGCTTCATGTGAGTAAGTGGGCTGCACTAATTACACAACGAGCTCAAAAAGGAAATCCCAGTCGTCCAGGAATTCTAGAAGTCATCGTGGACTGGCCAGAGGGCAAAGATTTTGGAATGTCACCAGAGGAGGAGGTGATGCATGCTGAAGAGGCCCCACCATATGATAAACTGTCAGAAAGTGAAAAGCAGTATACCTTGGTTAGTGATGGGTCCTGCTGTATTGTGGGAAAACATCAGAGATGGAAGGTGGCTGTATGGAGTCCTTGATGACAAGTTGCAGAAACTGCTGAAGGAGAGGGTGAATCGAGTCAGTTTGCCAAGGTAAAAGCCATCCAGCTGGCCTTGGACCTTGCTGAATGAGAAAAGCAGCCAGTACTGTATACTGACTCATGGATGGTGGCAAATGCCCTGTGGGGGTGGTTGCAGCAATGGAAGCAGAGCAACTGGCAACGCAGAGGGACACCCATCTGGGCTGCTGCATTGTGGCAAGATATCGCTGCCCGGGTGCAGAACCTGGTGGTGAAGGTACGCCATGTAAATGCTCATTTACCCAGGAGTCGGGCCACTGAGGAACCCCGGAATAACAAACACGTGGATAAAGCTGCTGAGATTGAAGTGGCTCAGATGGACTTAGTTTGGCAACATAAGGGCAAATCATTTTTGGTCTGGTGGGCCCATGACACTTCAGGCCATCAGGGCAAAGATACAACATAAAGATGGGCTCATGATCGAGGGGTGGACTTAACAATGGACACTATTGCCCAGTTTTTTCATGACTGTGAAACACGTGCTGCAATTAAGCAAGCCAAGCAGTTAAAGCCTCTTTGGTATGGAGGGCAATGGCTGAAGTACAAATATGGGGAGGCCTGGCAGATTGATTATATCACACTCTCACCAACCCACCAAGGCAAGTACCATGTGCTTACCATGGTGGAAGCAACCACTGAATGGCTGGAAACATACGCTGTGCCCCACGCCACTGCCCAGAACACTATCCTAGGCCTTGAGAAACAAGTCTTGTGGCAACACAACACCCCAGAAAGAATCGAGTCAGACAATGCAAGTCATTTCCGGAACAACTTTAAAGACACTTGGGCCAAAGAGCATGGCATTGAGTAGGTATATCACATGATAAATGATAAATGCACATTACAGTTGCATAAACACAAATGATTCAAAGTATGGAGTGCTTATAACAGCCAGGTTGAAGCCATTTTCTAGATGCAGGCCTTAAAACAACCAAGTACTATTTTTCTAGGCTGTTGCTTCAGAAAACACCATTGAACACTTACAGATTGCAAATAAAAAACTTTTGAAGTTGGAGTCTTGCATGGGAATTTTGCCTCAGGAAGCAGGCAAGATGAGCTCTCACTCTGTACACTAGTTGCTAAAGGAATACATATTACAAAATAAAGCCACTTAATAAGGCTATGGTAGATCTGACTTACCACAAGAGCAGCATGTGAAGCAGTTGGTATGATAGAGATTACCCATTGCTTGGCAAGCCTGGCTCACTCCATGCACACCTTTTCCACATTTTATACAAATACCTACAAAGCAGAAAGAGAATGAAAGTTAGAACCCTCCACTGTTCCAGGCCATCGATTCATATCACTTACAATACCCCCCATCAGGCCCTATGTCAATGAGCTCCTCACCCTGAACGGATTCAAGTACCCAAGACAGCTGCAAGTGGCTTGAGTGAAACAGATGCATAGAAATTAACCCAAAATAAATGGGAGGGAAGCCTCTGTTGGTATGGATGCTGAAGCTGGCTAAAGACAGAAATCCAAAGGAGGCAGGTACAACGAAAAAGGACAGAAATAACACATACTCTCTGGAAATAACTCTGTTTGCAAAAAAAAATAATTTAGTGACACCTTCACAACTAGGTGCTCGATCACATTCCATTCAATAATCATTAATAAAACAACAACCCAGTCCAAATCCAAACGACTATTCTTTGCCCCTCTCCAGCAATGCCAAGGGTCATTTGCCAAGATGAGTAGTTCCAGAGAGAACACTTTCAGGAGCAGAGCATGAGGAAAACACAGCATTCAGGAGTCTCAACCCTGAATGGCAAGAGCCATCAAGGGAGCCTCAAGTCCTCATCAGGATGTGCCCGGGAGCCAGCAGCTCTGCTGACACGAGCATCTGACTCATAAGGGATGGCACCAGAAGGGATGACGTTGCCCTGAGCGGATAAACACTGCCCAGGGAGCACAGTACGACAGTTTGCACAGGCAGAATGAATGGGCAGGGCCCAGTAGGCTTCAGAGGTAAGCTCAGCCAGTAGTCATCAAGAAAGTGCTCTAGGATGGCATCCTCCTGACAGAAAGCAAAGAAAACTAAGTTCTCTCTGCCAGCCAAGAAGGACATGGCGACCCAGACAGAGGTCCCTTATAAACACGTAACTGTCCAGGTATCTGGCTGTAGTGAGTACCAGAGCCTGTCAGCAATGTTAGATGGTGGTTGTGCAAGATGTCAGCAGGTTAATGATTTGCTCTGTATGGTGGCAGAGCTACAGGTGAAGAAGGTGAAACAGCTAAGGAGCATAAGGGAATCTGAGGAGGAGACTGACTAGTAGACCCATGCTCTACCCATCCCCGAGAGTAACAAGCCAGCCACCCGAAACAAAAGAACTTCAAGATCCCCTACCTTTTTGCCATCAGGCAGATGGAAGGAACCTAGGAGACAAGGGAGGTTGGAAATAGGTTACTACTTGGAGTAGATGGCATATTACCCCCAGCTCACATCACCTTCCCAAGTGCCCCTTTACAATAGATATGAGGCCCTGGTACTTCAGGATCAGGAAGGTGAGGAAGATTATGATAAGGGATCATCCAGGTTAGAAGAGTTCCCACAGAAAAGTCAAAGAGCACATCATTCTGGTTCTCCTGCTGCACTTACTTCTAGTTGGGATGCAACACTCCTGAGCTTGTAGTAGGTGATCCTTGAATATCAACCCACAGTCTTGGGCCCCCTTGCCATCTAGGGCTGTATCCCATGGAACCTTACTAAGCAGGTCCCTGAAGAGGCCAAAGTCTGCTCTCTTGAAGTCCAGGGCAGTGAGCTTGCTGCACGCTCTTCTCACTGTCCTGAGGATCTCGAATTCGACCATCTCATGTTTGCTGCAACCAAGGCTGCCCTGGAGCATCACATTTCCAACCAGCCCTTCCCTGTTGGTGAGCATGAGGTCAAGCATGGCACCACTCCTTTTCGGCTCCTGTATTACTTGCAGAAGGAAGTTGTCTTCCACACAATCGAGGAACCTCCTGGACTGCTTGTGCCTGGTCGTACCATCCCTCCGACAACATATCATCCTTATAGGGAAACCTTTCCGTCACAGCTGCCAAGAGCTGCCTCCAAAGGCTGAGGGACCATTACTCTTTTGCAATCACTTTATGAATTCCTCCTTCCCTAACAAATGATCCCAGCTGCTTGGCTTCCGTACCTTCTAGTTCGTGACCTTCCGCCCCATTGTCACAGCATTGGAGCAACCAGGTGACAAAGTGGTCCCCTGGAAGACGGCTGAAAACTCTCCACATATTCTGCAGCTTGGTTGAGGTCCAGAGTTGAGAAGTCACCTCTTCTTCCTCTTCCTCCAGTTCATGTACTAACAGCTCTTGTTCAGATGCTGTCCCCTATAGTAAGGGTATTGGGTCTTCATCTTTCTTTACTGCACAAGTTGTTCTTTGTGCCTATTGTTTGCTTTTCCCTTTGCTTACACAGGAAGCTGATATTGGCATGGATTGCTCATTTAGTTTAGCTACAGCGTCTATCACTGTGGTTGGAGTGGCTGCAAGGTCACCAGGGTTGGAATGACTGCAGAGTCTGTTGTCAGGGTTGGTGGAGCTGTTGTGCTTGGAGGCTGAGTAGCTGTGTTTTCTGTTGCTTTGCCATCAAATCTAGAGACATCTTGGATGATGTAAAGTGTTGAGCAGGGCTCCAGAGGCATAGGCCAAGCCCCAGCATGTTGCAGCAAGCTGTCCCTCTTTGATATTGCCAGAACTACTGTATACCTCGTTTAAATTTTCTGTTAATTTTTCCAGATTTTGCACTTTCTTAGGGATGAAAATCCAAAGTACTGGAGGTGCCCACTGGACCAGGTGCTTGTCCAGATAATCCCACACACCCTGCCACTCATGACTGTCCAGCCTCAGGGAAAATCTCTTGGTGGTCCTTCTATATTGTCATCAAACCCTAGAAAAGACCCGAGCTGGACCCTGCTTAACTTCTGAGATCAGATGAAAAAGGGTATTCTCAGGGTGGAATTGACGTGGGTAAAACACATACTGTATATGATGGCAACACGTCAATCCCCAGCAAAAGCAGCAGGCAGGTTTCAAGGGTATTCAAAGGCTGTACAAAACCTTTAGAACTGTCAAATGCTGCTATAAATAACCCGGTGGGGGAGCAGAGGGCATGAGGGAATGTCTCCTTCATAGGTTGACCTCCCAAAGACACACAAAAAAAAAAAAAAAAAAAAAAGTGTAATTGCTAAAAAATTCCCATTGTTTGCATTAGACAGACTCTGGTCAGATCTGTCATTATCTGAACCCTTCGAGCCTCACATTGGGCACCACAAGGAACTGTCATGGTTTAAGCCCAGCTGGCAGCACAGAACCACACAGCCGCTCACTCGCTCCCCTCCTTCTTCTTCTCCCCACTCCAGGAAGAATGGGGAGGAGAATCAAAAGAATGTAAACTCCCACAGGTTGAAATAAGAACATGTCAGTAACTAAAATATAATACAGAACTACTACTACTACCACCATTAATAATAATGATAAGGGAAAATAACGAGGGGAAATAATACAATTGCTCACCACTCACGAACCAAAACCCAGCCCCACCCAAGCAGTGATCTGGGCCTTCTGGGTAACACCCCCCAGTTTGTATACTGGACATGACATGCTGTGGTATGGAATACCACTTTGGCTAGTTTGGGTCAGGTGTCCTCTCTCTGCTTCCTCATGGCTTTCCCTCCTCCCTGGCAGAGCAAGAGACTGAGAAAGTCCTTGATCAGAATAAACCCATACGGCTAAAAATAATTCACCCTTACTTACGTTGCCAAACTAAACTCATCTGAGCCACTTCAATCTTCGCAGCTTTATCCACTTGTTGGTTGTCCTGGGGTTCCTCAGTGGCCTGCCTCTTGGGTACATGAGCATCTACATGGCGTACCTTCACCACCAGGTGCTGCACCTGGGCAGCTATATCTTGCCACAGTGCAGCAACCCAAATGGGTTTACCTCTGCATTGCCAGTTGCTCTGCTTCCATTGCTGCAACCACCCCCACAGGGCATTTGCCACCATCCATGAGTCAGTATAGAGACAAAGTAGTGGCCATTTTTCTCATTCAGCAAGGTCCAAGGCCAGATGGATGGCTTTCACCTCTGCAAACTGACTCGATTCATCCTCTCCTTCAGCAGTTTCTGCAACTTGTCATAGAGAACTCCATACAGCCACCTTCCATCTCTGATGTTTTCCCACAATACAGCAGGACCCATCAGTAAACAAGGCATACTGCTTTTCACTTTCTGACAGTTTATCATATGGTGGGGCCTCTTCAGCATGCACTGCCTCCTCCTCTGGTGATATCCCAAAACCTTTAGAATTCTCAAATACTGCTATAAATAGCTTGGTGGGGGAACACAGGGGGTGGGGGAATGTCTCCTTCATAGGTTTACCTCCCAAGGAGAAAAAGAAAGATGTGTAACTGCTGCAAACTCCCATTATATGTCTCCCAAAGTATAGAGGTGATGACCATGCTGAGAATGCATGCCAGACCAGTTTCATGATCAATGATTCTATTCTATTACCAGTCATTACCATCAAGTACAGCAAAACAAGAACCTTAGCCCAGGCCCCAAAACCAATAAACACTTGTCATAGTTTAAGCCCAGTCAGTAACCCAGAACCACACTGTCGCTTACTCCACACTCCAGCTCCCAGAGGAACACGAAAGAGAATCAGAAGAACGTAAACCCCATAGGGTTGAGATAAGAACAGTCCAGTAACTAAGGTATAAAACAAAAATTAATACTGCTACCACCAAGGATAATAATGATAAGAAGAGAGAATACAATGCTCACCTCCTGCTGACTGATACCCAGCCTGACCCAAGCAGCCATCTGGGCCTTCCAGGTAGCTCCTCTCCATTTATATATACACTGAGCATGACATGCTGTGGGTATGGAACACCCCTTTGGCTAGTCTGGGTCAGGTGTCCTGTTTCTGCTTCCTCACAGCTTCCCATGCCCCTCTTCACTGGCAGAGCATGAGACTGAAGAAGTCCTTGATTGGAGTAAACATTACTTAGCATTGATTATCAGCACCATTCTCAAACTAAAGTCAGAAATACAGCACTACACGAGCTACTAAGAAGGAGAAAAATGGCTGCTACAGCTGAACCCAGGACAACTCCACAGCATGTTTGACCTGAAAACTTCAGATGCACAGACATCATGGTAGAGAGACTTCATTACCTTCTCCTGACATTGCACGAGTCATCACTCTAATATACGGCAGGAAAAGGTCAAATATTACAGCTGCCCTCCTTGACATAATTAAAATGGGTTCATGATTAAACAAGCAGACTAGGTTAAAAGTTTCCAGGTGCACTTTCCTATTTTCTCAGATAACCGCTTATTTCCAGCATATGCATGACAACCTGGAAAAGGCATGGCATTAGGCAACCATGTTTGGTTATAAATTCAGCGGCTCCTGCACCAAGCAGTACCCAAGCACTACATATGTCCACAGCAGCCCCACATTTCCATTACCCTGCAGAGGAGCCACCAGCACTGGCTCATTAATTCTCACCTGCCTCATGGAGGTTATTTATCACTTCAAGAAGTATAAATAGGTTAGTGTGAACAAAAGTATGCATATAGTCAGGTAATATCTGCTCTGGCTACCCCGGCGGTGGCCAGTGTAGGCACCCAGATGGAACCAATGGGAAGGGAGGCTGCAGTGCAGAGCTCGGGGTGTAGAGAGCACCTGCACTGCTGTCCTGAGGGAAGGGTGAGCAATGGGGAGGGCTGCACTCTGTGCTCCCTGGTGGAGGTCCTCCTGCAGCAGGTGGCTGAACAGCAGGAAGCTGTTACCAGGCTGAAAGGTGTCAGGGAAGCTGAGGGGAAGCAGTGCTGCTTGCTCCGGGACCAGACTGTTCCGGGCCCTCGAGTGTCTACTGTTGCCCATGCAGGAAAGGAGGCTGCTAACCCAGGAAGCTGGGAAAAGGTAACAAAACAAAAAAAAAAAAAAAAAAACAAAAAAAAAAAAAAAAAAAAAAGAAAGGAGGAAGAGGGCAATTAAAGGCAAGGGGCTTCCTCCTACATCTGCTGTCCCCACCCAGAACTGCTTTGCTGTCCTGCAGAGGGCTGATGAGGAACCACACTCCTGCCAGGAACAACCAGCTGGTGCACTGGTGAAGAAGATCACTACTGAAGAAGATCACTACTGGTGCTGCCAGGAAAAAGCAGCAGGCCATAGTAGCAGGGGACAGTAACCTGAAAGGCACAGAGGCACCCATCTGTCGGCCTGACCCAGGCTCAAGGGAGGTGTCTTGCCTACCAGGGGCTCAGATCAGGGATGTGGCCGAGAAGCTGCCTGCTCTAGTCGGTCCCACTGACTATTACCCACTCCCTAGTAATCCATGTGGGTGCTACTGATATAGATAGCAGTAGCCCGGAGACCATAAGGAAGGACTACAGAGCTCTGGGAGAGGTGGTTGGGGGCTCTGGAGCTCAGATTGTCTTTTCGTCAATTCTCCAGGATACAGGGCAGGACCTTAAAAAGCTGGGAGAATTGGCCAGGTCAATAAAATGGTTAGAAGGGGGGTGCTATAGTCAGGGGTTTGGGTACCTTGAACATAGGACTCAATTTAGTAGGCCAGGTCTACTGGGGGCTGGTGGAACTGGTCTGACAAAAAAGGGGAACAGCAGTTTTGGTAGGAGGCTTGCCAAACAGGTCAAGGATGCTTTAAACTAGATGTGTTGGGGGAGGGGGGCAGCATTCCATCCCAACACATCCAGTCACTTGCCAGCACCTACAGTAAACATTCAGAGCAATGTAGGGATATTCCAGCTGCTCCAGCCAATGAGCTTACTTCAATTGGATCTCGGCTCAAATGCCTCTACAAAAATGGCCATAGCCTGGGGAACAAACAAGAGGTATTAGAGATGTGTGCACGTCTACGGGGGTATGATATCATAGGCATCACAGAAACATGGTGGGATGCCTCCTATGGCTGGTGTGTTGGAATGGAAGGTTACAGGCTCTTTAGGAAAGACAGGAGCGGTAAGCGGGGAGGGGGAGTTGCTATTTATGTTAGGCATAGGCTGGAGAGTATGGAACTCTGTCTGGGGACAGGTGAGCCGTCAACAGAGAGTTTGTGGGTCAGGGTTAAAGGGAGAACAGCGATGGGTGACATTATTGTGGGGATCTGTTACAGACCGCCTGACCAAGGGGACTTGCTGGACGAAGCGCTCCATAGGCAGATAGGAGCAGCCTCACGCTTGCAGGCCCTTGTTCTCATGGGAGACTTCAACCACCCTGATATCTGTTGGAGGGATGGTACGGCCCGGCACAAACAATCCAGAAGGTTCCTCGATTGTGTGGAAGACAACTTCCTTCTGCAATAGAGGAGCCGACAAGGAGAGGTGCCATGCTTGACCTTGTCCTCACCAACAGGGAAGGGCTGGTTGGAAATGTGATGCTCCAGGGCAGCCTTGGTTGCAGCGATCATAAGATGGTTGAATTTGAGATCCTCAGGACAGTGAGAAGAGCGTGCAGTAAGCTCACTGCCCTGGACTTCAAGAGAGCAGACTTTGGCCTCTTCAGGAACCTGCTCAGTAAGGTTCCATGGGATACAGCCCTAGAGGGCAGGGGGGCCCAAGACTGTTGGTTGATATTCAAGGATCACCTGCTGCAAGCTCAGGAGCAATGCATCCCAACTAGAAGGAAGTTTAGCAGGAGGGCCAGGAGACCTCCTTGGCTGGATAAGGAGCTGCTGAGCAAAATTCGAAGGAAAAAAGAGGCTTAGAAATGGTGGAAGCAAGGATAGGCGGCCTGGGAAGAATACAGGGATGTTGTCCGGGAAGCTAGGGACCAGGTTAGGAAAGCTAAGGCCCACTTAGAATTAAACTTGGCTAGGGATGTTAGGATAACAGGAAGGGATTTTATAGGTACATTGCAAATAAAAGACAGGCTAGGGACACCGTGGGCCCTCTCCAGAAGCTATCAAGAGAACTGGCTACCCTGGATTTGGAGAAGGCTGAGGTTCTTAATGACTTCTTTGCCTCAGTCTTCACCGGGAAATGCTCTGACCACACCACACAAGTCTTGGAAGGCAGGCGCAGGGACAGTGAGAATGAAGACCCTGGGCCCGCTGTAGGAGAGGATCTGGTTCGGGACCACCTTAGGAACCTGAACATATACAAGTCCATGGGACCAGATGAAATCCATCTGCGGGTCCTGAAGGAGGTGGCAAATGAAGTTGCTAAGCCACTGTCCATCATATTTGAAAAATCATGGCAGTCAGGTGAAGTTCCCGACGACTGGAAAAAGGGAAATATAACCCCCATTTTTAAGAAGGGGAAAATGGATGAGCCAGGGAATTACAGACCAGTCAGTCTCACCTCTGTGCCTGGCAAAATCTTGGAGCGGATTCTCCTGGAAGGCATGCTGAGGCACATGAAAACCAACAAGGTGCTTGGTGACAGCCAGCATGGCTTCACTAAGGGGAAATCCTGCCTGACCAATCTGGTGGCCTTCTATGAAGGGGCCACGGAACTGATGGACAGGGGCAGAGCAGTTGATGTCATCTACCTGGACTTGTGTAAAGCTTTTGACATGGTCTCACATGACATCCTTGTCTCTAAGTTGGAGAGACATCAATTTGATAGGTGGACCACTCGGTGGATAAAGAACTGGCTGGATGGCCGCACGCAAAGAGTAGTGCTCAGTGGCTCAGTGTCCAGCTGGAGACCAGTAACGAGTGGTGTCCCCCAGGGATCTGTGTTGGGACCAGTCTTGTTCAACATCTTTGTGGGTGACATGGACAGTGGGATTGAGTGCGCCCTCAGCAAGTTTGCCGATGACACCAAGCTGTGTGGTTCGGTTGATACATTGGAGGGAAGGAATGCCATCCAGAGGGACCTTGACATGCTTGTGAGGTGGGCTGATGCCAACATCATGAAGTTCAACCATGCCAAGTGCAAAGTCCTACACCTGGGTCAGAGCAATCCCAGGCACAGCTACAGGTTGGGCAGGGAAGAGATTCAGAGCAGCCCTGTGTAGAAGGACTTGGGGGTGTTGGTTGATGAGAAAATGAACATGAGCCGGCTGTGTGCACTTGCAGCCCAGAAAGCCAACCGTATCCTGGGCTGCATCAAAAGGAGCGTGACCAGCAGGTCGAGGGAGGTGATCCTGCCCCTCTACTCTGCTCTCATGAGACCTCACTTGGAGTATTGTGTGCAGTTTTGGTGTCCTCAACATAAAAAGGACATGGAACTGTTAGAACAAGTGCAGAGGAGGGCCACGAAGATGATCAGGGGACTGGAGCACCTCCCTCATGAAGACAAGCTAAGAAAATTGGGGCTGTTCAGCCTGGAGAAGAGAAGGCTGTGTGGAGACCTCATAGCAGCCTTCCAATACCTGAAGGGGGCCTATGGGGATGCTGGGAAGGACTCTTCATGAGGGACTGTAGTGAGAGGACAAGGGGTAACGGGTTCAAACTTAAACAGGAGAAGTTTAGATTGGATATGAGGAAGAAATTCTTTACTGTAAGGGTGGTGAGGCCCTGGAATGGGTTGCCCAAGGAAGTTGTGAGTGCTTCATCCCTGGTGGTGTTCAAGGTGGGGTTGGACATAGCCTTGGATGGCATGGTTTGGTGGGAGGTTTCCCTGCCCATGGCAGGGGGGTTGGAACTAGATGATCTTAAGGTCCTTTCCAACTCTAACTATTCTATGATTCTATAATATACCAGGATATTTAGAAAGATTCTATTCTTTTAAGGAAAGCTAAACACCCCTTTAAAACCTGACACCTCAACCCTCTGAACGAAGGCTTGTTGTTTGAGGTTTTTTTTGCTTGTTTGTTGGGCCATGTCTTCCTGTAAGTACGTCCTGCAGGAGTCATAGACTGGTTTGGGTTGGAAGAGACCTTAAAGCTCATCTAGTTACAACCCCCTACCGCAGGCAGGGACACCTTCCACTAGACCAGGTTGCTCAAAGCCCTGTTCAATCTGGCTTTGAACACTGCCAGGGGTTTCTCCCACCTTCAGCTCATTAAAGATTTTAGTTCTGAAGTACCTAACCTGGCAAGCCTCCCTTTCCCTGCCTCAGCTGCAGTGACAAGCCCTGTCTCTGCAGCTGCGAGGCTCAGTCCAGGGAGGTGCTCAATGCTTCTGCAAACAGCCACACTCTTCTACTCCAGTAAGACAGGAAGACTCTCACACCATAAGAAAAGCTTGTCCTGATCTAGCAAGTTGAAAACCCTTAGGACAGCTGGTTAAATACAGCACTAACAACATGTAAACAGGATATTCTAATTTTGCCTCCTCCACCTCCAGGAAACAGCAAGACTAAATATATACATAAATAGGCTCATTTCCTTCTTATGGATCCAACCGGAGAGAAAGGTAAAAATTAAAAAAATCAACACACTGCCAACTTCCACAGCAAAATGAGGCTTCTCAGACCTTAGGTAGTCCCATGTGTTCAGTAGCTCTCCACCACATACCTAAGGCAGGCAAATGTTGGTTGTTACAGTCTTCAGTCAGATTCTTGTCTGCAATGATTCTTACAGGAGAAAATGCCTATGAAAGGACTTGAGCTCTGTTTTCACCTTCAGTAACTTGCTCTTCAGGGCAGCTGTAGCCAGCCAGAACCGCTCAGACCCATAGGAATAGACAGATCTCCTTTTTCTCAATAGCAAAGCAACCCTTCCACTGAGATGGGCAGTAGCACTGCAGTAGATGTGCTCCAATGACTGAATAAATCCAGCTTTACAACTCTTGGTCCTGTACAGAAGATGCCACACAGTGTGAAGTACTCATGGTTAACTTTATATTAGCAGAATTTCTGCTTGATCAGGTATTGTGTCTGGACTAATTTTACTTTTTGCTGGATCAGGCACTGTCAATTCCAGATCAGGTAAAAGTCTGCTCTCAACAGCTGGTGTGAACTCCAGGGTATGTGGTCTGTCTGGCTCATCTGACAAATGTGAATACACACTTGATCCGTATCCGATTAGTATTGAGGAATAATCCAGAAATGCATGAATATCACACTCCGCACCATCCCTCTCTCCCCTGCTTTGTCCCTGTCTCACTTACCTTGACACAAAATGGGAGCAAAGTGGGTATAAAAGGCCAGAAAAAAATAGAAAAAGAATAGAACTATTTTTCTCAGATGAAGAGAGTGGGAAACAGATATGGTCATAGCACTCAACTAAGTAGTATGCTTTGACTCTGCTTACACACTCAATTACAGACTGTTTCCCAGCTAGTGATAAACTATCATCCAGAGTTAAGAGACTGCACGCCTACTTGGGGCTTTGCCACACACCTTTTATACTCTCAAGGACAGACCAATGTCTGAGATGAGTTATCTCAGGAAGGACATGGCAAAAAAAGGCAAACCCCAACTTATAATGGGGTTTTGGCATCATCTGCTCTTTTTGCAACCTGCCCACTGCACCTGCAGCCAAATCCTTGGCCCAAAACACCTCTAGGGAGAAACCTGCAACCACTTAACTGCTCCTGTTAAAGAACACATGTCCTGATATAGCACTTGGCATTGAGATGCAATCCGTGAAATATACTTCAGCCTCAACAGCTAATGTCAGAGACTATTTGCTTGAGAGGATAAAGGATTCATCTTATAAAACAATCACTATGCACTGTTGCCCTGGTGCCTAACGAGCCTTGTCTTCACAAAACAGATGCTGGCAGCTGCCAACCAGCCCTCAGCACTGTGGGACCCAACCACACATCACAGGAGACCAGTTCTCAGAACCAATACTGGGTGCTTTCCCTACACCCACCCTGCTTACAGTCTCTATGCCAAGATGGCAAAGCACCCTTTTTTTAAGCTGAATTTTGGAAGATGGACTCTGTTTCTTCTGAATCTGGATTACAGACTCAAGTCAAAGGGATGAACCAGAGGCAAGATGCTCTTTCTCTCCCTTCCTGACACCCCACCATCCCCTCAAGCATCCCACCACCCAGACATCACTCATTTAGTAACTCATCAGCTCCACTGCCTACAAGCATCAGGCAGCAAAGGAGTTGTAGCTAAATATTTTGCAACACTTACAAAAATACAACTAAAGCACAGCTGTGGAGCAAACCCGTTGTCATGGGTTCAGCAGCAGCAGTAATTTTTCTCCTTCTTGGTAGCTGGTGCAGAGCTGTGTTTTTGACTTTTGGCCTGGGAACAGCACTGATAACACTGATGTTTTCAGTTACTGCTTAGAATGTTTAGGCTGACCAAGGACTTTCTGAGTCTCATGATCTGCCAGAGAGGAGGGGAAGCTGGGAGGAAGCAGAGACAGGACACCTGACCCAAACCAGCCAAAGAGGTATTCCATACCACAGCATGCCATGTCCAGGATGAAAAAACGGAGGGCAGAGACCCGGAAGGGTGGGATTCGCTGCAGGGTCAGGCTTGATATCGGGTGGTGAGCAGTTGTATTCTCTTCCCTTGTATTTTCCCTTGTCATTATTATTATTGGTGGTAGCAGTAGAGGTTTGTGTTATACCTTAGTTACTAAACTGTTCTTATCTCAACCTGTGGGAGTTGCATTCTTTCGATTCTCCTCCCCATCCCTCTGGCAGCAGGGGGAAGAAAGAGGGGGGAGTGAGTGAGTGAGTGAGTGAGTGAGTGAGTGAGTGAACTACGTGTCTGACTGGGCTTAAACCACGACATGCCTCCAGGACAATTATTAATTTTTCCTGTGCTCAAAATGAAAACAGCTCAAAGTACTTTTATAGACACTCTCAGCTTGGCCCTAGTGCTGGCAGCTCTGGACCAACAAGCAATGCCTTGAAATGGCAAAAGCCTAGAAAATAGGTGTGTGGGTGGTGGTGGTGTGTGTAAACTCACAGGCATAAGCTTCATCAAATTGAAATAACATAGTTCTCAAATTTAAGCAAATATTGCCATGTACCTGCTAAAACTCTCAGCAGCTCCCTCTCCTGTTCTGAATCAAAGTTGCCTCTTTTGTTTTATACATTGGTTAGGAACATTAATTTAAAAGCTCCCCAAATGCGCATGCTGATGAGTGGGCACATCATCCTCACCCAACCACACAGACTGGGAGAGGGGGAAGAAGAAGTATTTAGACACAAAAGGAAAAAATTCTTCTATCACTTGTTACCTTGTGTCATGGTTTAAGCCCAGGCTTAAACCACAACACCCTGACATCTGTGGCTTCAGGTCCAGCTAATGTTTGTGCACAGTTGTGTGCTCTCAGCAGCACCCCAGAGCCTACCCTTGCCCCACTAGCACTGCTGCCACTAACCTCCAGAATTCCCATGGTTGGGATTCTGCTCCATAATAAAAGCCCCCAGGCACAACATACAGCACTGCTGGGGGACAGGGTAGCCAGGTCCACCAGTCCCCAACTCTGCTGTGATCCAGGCAGAGTGGCCTTCAGCAGCCCCTCAGCTTGCCATCCCACCTGCAGAGCAGGGTTAGGAATTCCTCATGTGGGCACACTGCTGACCAACCCATTTGGAAATGGAAAAGCTCCAAGCCATTCTCATGGCTTACTCATTATTCATGGAGTACTTCCCCCAGACCTTGCAACGCACCCTTTCTCTCTGACCTTGCAATAATCTAAAGACCACGTTTCCCAAATCTGCAAGTCTTTAACCAAGCACAACACCCAGCAATTTCAAAGGAAGTTCTGCCCACAAGTGAGTCCAAGATTTCGCCTTAAGCTCAGGAGGCTAGGGTGTTTTGTGGCATTTTTTTCTTTCATGAGCCTCAAAAATAAATTAGATAGACACAAGTGACCCAGCCAGAGCCAGGCCACTGCTGCAACCAGATGGATCCAAGCTGTCCCCCCTCCTGCACATCATTACTCCCACCACCCCATGGGAAAGCCAGACAAAGCCATACAAGGTGGGGAGCACAGGCAGCAGCAGGGAAAGGCAGAGCTTCACACATTTGGCACACCAGGAAACTGATCTGCAAGTTCACACTTGGAACATCTTTAAAATATTTTCTTTGTGAATAAATGCAAATCAGCCCCCCAGGGATGACCTCTCTCTGGGCTGGTTCTTCAACCAGCCTGAATACCTCCCAGGTGTAGAGCAGGGGCTGAGAAAGCCTTTTCCCCCAGATTTTGCTCTTACACAGCATTCAAGGCTGTTTCAGCCTAATCCAAGCTACCCCTTTTTTCCCCCCCTTTTCTTAGTAGGTCAAAAAGGATTTTTGATTTTTAATTTATTTTTTCTTTAAATAGCATGGTGTTGTGGTTTATGCCCAGCTATAACTCACCCAGTTCACTGTGGAATAATTAGGAAATGTGGGATAATTAGGAATTAAACTTATATTTGAAATGCAGCATTGTCCACCAGTGTTGTCAGCATTGTTCCCAAGCTGAAAGTCAAAAACACAGCACTGCACCAACTACTAAGGAAAAGAAATGACTGCTACTGCTGAACCCAGGACACATAGTCTAGCACTCCAGAGTCATTCCACCCCAACACAAGGGCTCTCTGAAGCTCTAGGGCAAAGTGGAATTTGGTGAACGAATTGGCACATCTCCACTGACAGAAACTACAGCAAGGGACAAACCTTGCCTTGTGCCTGTCATGTGCTGCATTCAAAGCTCTAAACCCAAACCTGCAGTGGATTTGGTTTTTCTGCTCTGAGTTGGGCAACAACCAACCTGCTTTGCAGGTGCTGCATGTGTCACTGTCAGGGAGCCCTGAATCACTCTAAGACCAGGCAACACCTCCCAGCACAGCCACTCTCACCAACCTCATGCAGGAATGTCTCCCTCAAAACTAACATACAGAAATAAGACTGGAAGGTTCTCCTCCCAGGCCAAGCAAAACAGAAAGCTTTCTTCTAATTAACACAGCATCTGGAAGATCGGATGAGAAAGTTGGGGCTGTTCAGCCTGGAGAAGAGAAGGCTGTGTGGAGACCTCATAGCAGCCTTCCAATATCTGAAGGGGGCCTATAGGGATGCTGGGGAGGGACTCTTCATGAGGGACTGTAGTGAGAGGACAAGGGGTAACGGGTTCAAACTTAAACAGGGGAAGTTTAGATTGGATATGAGGAAGAAATTCTTTACTGTAAGGGTGGTGAGGCACTGGAATGGGTTGCCCAGGGAAGTTGTGAATGCTTCATCCCTGGCGGTGCTCAAGGCTGGGTTGGACAGAGCCTTGGGTGGCATGGTTTAATGGGAGGTGTCCCTACGCATGGCAGGGGGGTTGGAACTAGATGATCTTAAGGTCCTTTCCGACCCTAACTATTTTATGATTCTATGCTAAAATGTTAGGAAAAAAACATTAAGTATCAATAAGCAGGACCTATTATTTTGCTGAAGAAAGGGGCAAACAGTACCTGGAGCCCCCAGCACTTCATTCACAGCACAGTGTCAGGGTTCTCTCTATAACCACCTGCAAATTAGAGGCAATGGGTGTCACATACATCACCCATGTTGGCACCAGTTCCTCAACTCCATACATCCTCTCCACATTTAGGTCATGATATTTTTAAATTACTTCTGTTCTGAACAGAAGAGAACAAGGAAATGAATAGCAGAGGATGCAGAACTCCGGTTCTGGACACTACCTCTACTGCACCCTGCCAAAAATCACACAGAAAAGTCAAGTTCAGTTTCTGTATCTAGTCTCTTCACACTGACACTTCAATGCCCCAAGATGGTGAGATCCCAGCTCCTGCTTTCCTAGGGTTCATACACATCCTCTATAAATCCATCTCCTGCAAGGAAGCAGAGCAACTTAGGAAGAGTAGTGATAGCTGGCTTTGTACAAGCTCAAAGAGGTCAGCAGGACTTAACAGCATTATAGTCCTCTTTCACACCATTAACTCCACCTGCTCTTTCTTATTTACATCAAAATTTGCTGGAACTTGATGCCTATCTGTCAAGGTACTAAGCTCCTAGGGTCACTTCCTGTAGCCACAGTTCAAAGCTATATACCCAATAACTCCACAGTGGATATATCCTAGGAGGTGCAGAGGCAGCTTGGCAGGCCAGGCAGAGCAGCACAGCAAGGGTAAAACACAAACGTGAACTTACTTATTCCTTGGTCTCTGTGGTGTAATAAAAACAACTAGAGACTACTACAAGCTGTCAAAACCAAGTCATGGCTTTGACGTGACCTAACCAGGATTGTCATGAATGAGAGATCTGGATTTAATCAGATAGCATTCCATTTTCTAAATAACAATGTAATTAGTTAATAACCTGCATGGATTTTATTGAGATGTCTTGAGGGTTTGTTTGCTGTCCTCGTCCCACCCACCTACCCTGAGTTAAGCCACTAAGGTCTACACATGAGCAGCAGGGGTTTTTCACTGGACCAAGCACATCACTTGCTGTGAACCACTGTTGCTTTCCAGGGCTGTACCACAGAGGCTCAGCCCTGCTCTAGCCAGGAACAGGTACAAGCCAACATGCTTTTCTTAGAAGACCTACACTTCAGAAAATTACATGCTTATTTCCTCAAACCAACTCAAAATCTGGACTCTAACACATTGTTGTGCATCTGTTTTCTACTGAGTGTTTAGACCTGGGAAACATAGCTTTCATTAAAAATGGGCAACCCAACAACTGCAGAGAATTCTCATATAACAGCTTGGCAGAGAGTGAGCTGCAACAGTTATTAGTCATTGATCAAAACTCATGCCTTGTCCCTTGAGGAATCACTCATTTCCCCCCCATCTACATCTGAGATGCTCAAGGTTAACAGCATGGCAACTACCACAACACAGAAACCTCAAGAGCACCAACATTTTACCAATTACAGCTCTTTCCAATGGAAAAAAAAAAAAAAAAAACAAACCAAAAACAACCACAAAACAAGCAAATAACCAAACCAAAACCAAGCAAAAAAAATAATTAAAAAATAAAATAAATCTACATTTTCTTTGAACTGCCTTAGTTATGGAGAGAGAGAATGATAGAATCATAGAATAGTTAGGGCTGGAAAGGACCTTAAGATCATCGAGTTCCAACCCCCCTGCCATGGGCAGGGAAACCTCCCACTAAACCATGCCATCCAAGGCTATGTCCAACCCCACCTTGAACACCACCAGCAATGGAGCATTCACAACTTCCCTGGGCAACCCATTCCAGGGCCTCACCACCCTTACAGTAAAGAATTTCTTCCTCAGATCCAATCTAAACTTCCCCTGTTTAAGTCTAAACCCATTACCCCTTGTTCTCTCACCACAGTCCCTAATGAAGAGTCCCTCCCCAGCAACCCTACAGGCCCCCTTCAGGTATTGGAAGGCTGCTATGAGGTCTCCACACAGCCTTCTCTTCTCCAAGCTGAACAGCCCCAGTTTTCTCAGCCTATCTCCATACGGGAGGTGCTCCAGTCCCCTGATCATCCTCGTGGCCCTCCTCTGGACTTGTTCTAACAGTTCCATGTTCTTTTTATGTTGAGGACACCAGAACTGCACACAATACTCCAAGTGAGGTCTCACAAGAGCAGACTAGAGGGGCAGGATCACCTCCCTCGACCTGCTGGTCACACTCCTCTCGATGCAGCCTAGGATACGGTTGGCTTTCTGGGCTGAAAGCGCACACTGCCGGCTCATGTTCATCTTTTCATTGACCAACACCCCCAAGTCCTTCTCCACAGGGCTGCTCTGAATCTCCTCCCCGCCCAACTTGCAGCTGTGCCTGGCATTGCTCCGACCCAGGTGTAGGACCTTGCACTTGGCATGGTTAAACTTCATCAGGTTGGCATCAGCCCACCTCACAAGCATGTCAAGGTCCCTCTGGATGGCATTCCTTCCCTCCAATGTATCAACTGAACCACACAGCTTGGTGTCATCGGCAAACTTGCTGAGGGCGCACTCAATCCCACTGTCCATTTCTCCGACAAAGATGTTGAACAAGACCGGTCCCAACACCGATCCCTGGGGGACACCACTCATTACTGGTCTCCAGCTGGACACTGAGCCACTGAGCACTACTCTTTGCGTGCGGCCATCCAGCCAGTTCTTTATCCACCGAGTGGTCCACCTATCAAACTGATGTCTCTCCAACTTAGAGAGAAGGATGTCATGTGAGACAGTGTCAAAGGCTTTACACAAGTCCAGGTAGATGACATCAACTGCTCTGCCCCTGTCCATCAGTTCCGTAGCCCCTTCATAGAAGGTCACCAGATTGGTCAGGCAGGATTTCCCCTTAGTGAAGCCATGCTGGGTGTCACCAACCACCTTGTTGGTTTTCATGTGCCTTAGCATGCCTTCCAGGAGAATCCGCTCCAAGATTTTGCCAGGCACAGAGGTGAGACTGACTGGTCTGTAATTCCCTGGCTCATCCATTTTCCCCTTCTTAAAAATGGGGGTTATATTTCCCTTTTTCCAGTCATCGGGAACTTCACCTGACTGCCATGATTTTTCAAATATGATGGACAGTGGCTTAGCAACTTCATTTGCCAGCTCCTTCAGGACCCGCGGATGGATTTCATCTGGTCCTATGGACTTGTATATGTTCAGGTTCCTAAGGTGGTCTCGAACCAGATCCTCTCCTACAGTGGGCCCAGGGTCTTCATTCTCACCGTCCCCGCGTCTGCCTTCCAAGACTTGGGTGGTGTGGTCAGGCCATTTCCTGGTGAAGACTGAGGCAAAGAAGTCATTAAGAACCTCAGCCTTCTCTAAATCCAGGGTAGCCAGTTCTCCCGATAGCTTCTGTAGAGGCCCCACGGTGTCCCTAACCTGTCTTTTATTTGCAATGTACCTATAAAATCCCTTCCTGTTATCCTTAACATCCCTAGCCAAGTTTAATTCTAAGTGGGCCTTAGCTTTCCTAACCTGGTCCCTAGCTTCCCGGACAACACCCCTGTATTCTTCCCAGGACGCCTGTCCTTGCTTCCACCTTTCATAAGACCCTTGTTTCCTTCGAATTTTGCTCAGCAGCTCCTTATCCATCCAAGGAGGTCTCCTGGCACTCCTGCTAAACTTCCTTCTAGTTGGGATGCATCGCTCCTGAGCTTGCAGCAGGTGAGCCTTGAATATCAACCCACAGTCTTGGGCCCCCCTGCCCTCTAGGGCTGTATCCCATGGAACCTTACTGAGCAGGTTCCTGAAGAGGCCAAAGTCTGCTCTCTTGAAGTCCAGGGCAGTGAGCTTGCTGCACGCTCTTCTCACTGTCCTGAGGATCTCAAACTCAACCATCTTATGATCGCTGCAATCAAGGCTGCCCTAGAGCATCACATTCCCAACCAGCCCTTCCCTGTTGGTGAGGACGAGGTCAAGCATGGCACCTCTCCTTGTCGGCTCCTCTATTACTTGCAGAAGGAAGTTGTCTTCCACACAATCGAGGAACCTTCTGGATTGCTTGTGCCGGGCCGTACCATCCCTCCAACAGATATTAGGGTGGTTGAAGTCTCCCATGAGAACAAGGGCCTGCAAGCGTGAGGCTCCTCCTATTTCCCTATGGAGCACTTCGTCCAGCAAGTCCCCTTGGTCAGGGGGTCTGTAACAGATCCCCACAATAACATCGCCCATCGCTGTTCTCCCTTTAACCCTGACCCACAAACTCCCTGTCGACTGCTCGCCTGTCCCCAGACAGAGTTCCATACTCTCCAGCCTATCCTTAACATAAATAGCAACTCCCCCTCCCCGCTTACCGCTCCTGTCTTTCCTAAAGAGCCGGTAACCTTCCATTCCAACACACCAGCCATAGGAGGCATCCCACCATGTTTCTGTGATGCCTGTGTTATCATACCCCCGTAGATGTGCACACATCTCTAACACCTCTTGTTTGTTCCCCAGGCTATGGCCATTTTTGTAGAGGCATTTGAGCCGAGATCCAATTGAAGCAGGCTCATTGGCTGGAGCAGCTGGAATATCTCTACATTGCTTCGAATGTTTACTGTAGGTGCTGCCAACCGACTGAGTGTGTTGGGATGGAATGATGCCTCCCTCCCCCAACACATCTAGTTTAAAGCATCCTTGACCAGTCTGGCAAGCCTCCTACCAAATCCACTCTTCCCCTTCTTTGTCAGACCAGCTCCACCAGCCCCCAGTAGACCTGGCCTACTATATTGAGTCCCATGTTCAAGGTACCCAAACCCCTGACTATAGCACCCCCCTTCTAACCATTTATTAACCTGGCCAATCCTCCTAGCCTTTTCAAGGTCCTGCCCTGTATCCTGGAGAATTGACGAAAAGACAATCTGAGCTCCAGAGCCCCTAACCACCTCTCCCAGAGCTCTGTAGTCCTTCTTTATGGTCTCCGGGCTACTGCTATCTATATCAGTAGCACCCACATGGATTACTAGGGAGTGGGTAATAGTCAGTGGGACCGACTAGAGCAGGCAGCTTCTCAGCCACATCCCTGATCCGAGCCCCTGGTAGGCAACACACCTCCCTTGAGCCTGGGTCAGGCCGGCAGATGGGTGCCTCTGTGCCTTTCAGATTAGAGTCCCCGACTACTATGGCCTGCTGCTTTTTCCTGGCAGCACCAGTAGTGATCTTCACCAGTGCACTAGCTGGTTGTGCCTGGTGGGAGCGCTGTTGCTCATCAGCCCCCTTGAGGACAGCAAAGTGGTTCTGGGTGGGGACAGCAGATGTAGGAGGAAGCCCCTTGCCTTTAATTGCCCTCTTCCTCCTTTTTTTGTTGTTTTTTTCTGTTACCTTTTCCCAGCTTCCTGGGTTAGCAGCCTCCTTTCCTGCACGGGCAACAGTAGACACTCGAGGGCCCGGAACAGTCTGGTCCCAGAGCAAGCAGTGCTGCTCCCCCTCAGCTTCCCTGACACCTTTCAGCCTGGTAACAGCTTCCTGCTGTTCAGCCACCTGCTGCAGGAGGACCTCCACCAGGGAGCACAGAGTGCAGCCCTGCCCATTGCTCACCCTTCCCTTAGGATAGCAATGCAGGCGCTCTCTACACCCCGAGCTCTGCACTGCAGCCTCCCTTCCCATCGGCTCCGTTTGGGTGCCTACACTGTCCACCACCGGCGCAGCCAGAGCAGAGCTCCCAGACCGAGCCTTGCGCGTACGGCGAGTGTTCACCATCCCGTTCGCCACCCCTCTCGCCTGCCCGCACGAACTGCCGCGCAAACTGCCTCGAGCCCGCCCTGTTTGCAGCGCTCTGGGTCGCTCGCGCTCCCTGGGGCAGGATTTTAACCAGTCAGCTCTGCCGCCGGTCCTCCTGGCACCGCCCCCTCTGAGTCAGCCGCTCGCCTCCGCTGAGCTGCAGGCTCCTGGGCAGGCCTTGTCGAGGACTTGAGGCTCCCTCGGTGCAAGTTGCTGCTCCGAGGTGAAGCTCGTAGACGCCAAGCCTCCCCCCCCCGATCAGGCGCTGCAGGCCTCCGCTCGCGAGACAGAAGAGTGCCAAGTGAAACAGTCCACAGAGACCGTGGGTCTGATCCTGCTCTATTTCATGTTGATGACAAGAACAGGCAAGGCAGCAGACAGCAGCACATGGTCTAGTCAGCACACTTTTTTTGAGCTGAAGAAACCATGGTAGTGGCAAGATCTATTCACTATCCCCTTGCTCAGAACCATTTCCCTAGCCATTACTTCCTAGTCATTCAACATCTGACCCAAACCAATGGATTTAGTAGGAATTTCCAACCAGGGAACAAAGACGGGGGGGGGGGGGGGGGGGGGGGGAGGATCCTGCTCTAACACTACTGAAGGCAATGTCACATCCACAAGGCCTGGAAACTGAATCAAGCCACAGCAGCAGAGACTTCAGCCATCTCGATTCAGTCAGGTCAGCACTTGATGGATTACAATAACAACCAATCATACTTCTCTCCCCACCTTATTAGAAATCCCTTCCTAACAAAGGTTTCCAATCAGCTACATCCTGCACACATGCTGCAGTTTTGCACATGCAGAGGACACACATGAGGCAAGCCTCAAATTATTCACATTTAAATTTGGGACATCCACAAACAGTTGCCTAGCCCCGTGTTGTAAGTCCAACACAATGCCCACTGACCCAACCAGGGAACTGCGTTCAGGACTGGCCTTACCCAATGCTTCCTGAAACCCCTCAGGCTGGTAATGCCAGCACACAGGGAACACTGGAGACTGAGAAAGCACAGAGCCACTCAACTTCCTGCCCAGCAGCTTTACTCATGGGATCCCAGTTCCCTGTACCACATACAGTTGGAGACAACCTTGGAGCACAAAGAGAAAGGTTTATGCAATGACCACCTGTTCTGCTGACAAGCAAGGTACACCACAAAATGACCACACACTAGTTTAATAAACAGTATAGATACATAACAAGCACACTAAAGCCAATAACCACACTAAAGCAAACAAACACACTAATGAGAATTAAGTAAATCTTTCTCTCTATATAGAGAGAGAGAATAAATAAGTACAATAAAGCAAATCAGAGATATATGTATATAAGTACTGAAGACAGGTAGCAACACATCAAATCATTACTGCATAAAGAGAACAGAGATTAAGAAGAAATACATCACCAGTTACCACTGAGTCATCATCCAGGCCCACACTTCCAGCTAGGAAGCCCCATTGCAGCCAATGCCAGGAGTCTCAGGTAATTGAGAAAATTCCTACACAGTGCATCCACCCATAGGTGAGGCTTCTTTCATAGCCATAAGAGGGTCCTTTTATACCTTAAGAAAAACAACCAGCTTCATTCTGGATCTCTAATTGTTTACTTGTGGGGCTATGCAGTTTCTCACAATCTCACTGTTGTCCACTCTGAGAGCATTGACCAGGCACCTCAGCGTGGCTAAGTATGAAGGTCATAGAACAGCTGCACACCTATGTTTTCCTGCCTCTTTCTGACAGAGTCATGATGAATATAACCATATATACTCTACCAAATACACTGTGAAAGAAACATACTTTGTTATGTCTCTCAGTCATGAGAGGGAACCAACTCCCAGCTAGGTTCCCATCCATTACACTTCCAGAATAAAAGGGTATTTTCCATGCCTGGGAGAGGCCCCAGGGTCTCCACAGACCACAGGAAATATGAACCAAGTGAGGTGCAGCATCTAAATATGCACAACTGTCAACCTGCATTTAGGAATGGCTTTTCTCTTTATTTTAGCTTTGAAGCTTTCAATTATTTTATAAAGTGGCAACATGAAAAGGGAGAAAGCATCTTGTTTTAATTTTCCAGAATTTCTGTGGTGTCACGAGTTAAATAGTTCACCAATTAAATGTTTGAATGGCCAGGAAAGTATCCGAGAGTCCCCCCAGCACAGTGTCTTCCACAGTAGCTATCTACTCTTCACAAAAACTATGGACATGTTCTGAACAGAAACATGCCTTATTCAGCCAGACATAACCTTTTATAACCTATAAAAGGCCTCCTCATAGGCCATTTGATCCATTCCCTAGCTATTTCATGACAATATGTGGTACTAATATTCTTTATGTGTACATGCTGCCTTCCCTGCACTTCTGATTCTCACAAATACACACATTAACTAACCCTCACAGCAAACTTGATGCATTTCAGTGCTGCTGCTTGCAATTAAAGACTTCAGAATTAACAACCTCCCCCAGATCTAGCCTTCAGTATTGGTGGTGTTATTCCAACTCACTCAAATCCCTCCTTCAAAGTCATTTGATTTCTCACCCCTAGCACTGGAAGGAACTCAACTCTATTACATACCTCAGCTCCCAAAAAACTCACTATGGGGGAAACTCTCAAGCACACATGCAGCACCCATCAGCAGATCCCATGCCAGCCCAACCTCAACAGGCAGCACCTACCAAATTAGCCCACTACACCCCTTCATCCAACCATGCAGCAGCTGCCACTGTTGCCCCTAACCTTGGCCACAGGGAGGGTCAGGGCTTGCATCTACATTGGGCAAGATGACAGCCAATCTGCACTTGTCAGCACACATGCATCACAGCCCCAGCAACACAAGAACAGAGATTTGAACCCAACTGCCTGCAGGTTTTCACGCAAACCTGCCAAGAGGAACTTTTACAACATCTCAAATTTGGAAACAGGTGTCACTAGCAATAAATCCTGACCCCCAGCTGAGTCCCCCTGTGTAAGCCCTTACATGTTTTATACTCACAGTAGCTCTCAGCTGAGCATTAATGAGTGTTTGTGCTCTGGGGTGCTAAGTTTTTTCCCTTAATGAGTCATAGGCTTTTTCTTAAAAGTTTGCTGGAATGCATAAATGTGACATTAGAGATTTTGTAAAACTGCTCAAAAAAAAACAAGGAATGAAGTTTCAGATTACGTGAAATACTCCAGCTGGAAGAGATACACAACTTGCTTGGCCCTTTTCCTGTGCTCCTCTGTCTCATGGCCCAGTAACAAACAAGGCTATGCTAACAGGGAGTTAAAACAACACAATGAGGTTAACAGGTAACACATACCACACAACAAAAATATCTGCTCCAACATAGAAAAAAGGAACAAAACCTACTTCCAGAGACAGCATCCATACAGACACAGGGAGGGAAATCACAAACATCCAGCCAAATACTGGCATCTATTGGTCAATCATTAGCACATCTGCTAATTTTGTTAAGATATGAAGGCTGATCACTGGTCCCTGCTCCCAAATAAGCCAACAAATCCTGCTGCCAGCCTCGGGAGCTGTCATGCCCCTGGAACATCTCCAAGCAATGCCATATCACAGCCCCAGGCACCTCCATCCTGTCAGGACTTGATCCTTACACAAAGTTAGATGTAGACCTCCAAAACAAGTCTTTTTAAGCTCATAATAAAGTTTACAGATACCATGCATATACCTGCATTCCTTCTTTTTTGCTGCTTCAGTTTTGCTTTATATCATACATTCCCTGACCTGTCAGAGAGAAGGCACTTTGTCCAGGATGGACATAAAAATCAAACATCACGTTATACTTTAAGAGACATCTAGTTTCTCCAGCCACAGAAAAAAATTATTTTGGCTACAACTAATGCTGACTGCAGAACCACTCCACTCAGGCAGGCTGCAAGATAAAGCAGGGATTTAAGACACCACAGGAGCAGCTGCACCACCTCTTCCACCAGAGAGGCAGGGGACCCAGGTAGCAGGGTCCCACAGGATCCCAACACCTTCACCCCAACAACAGTGATTTCATAGAATCATGGAGTAGTTTGGGTCGCAGTGGACCTTAAAGCTCATCTAGTTACAACCACCTGCCATGGGCAGGGACACTTTCCACTAGAACAGGTTGCTCAAGACCCCATGCAACCTGGCCTTGAACACTGCCAGTGATGGGGCAGTCACAGCTTCTCCAGGCAACCTATGCCACTGCCTCACCACTCTCATAGGGAAGAACTTCTGCCTAATATCTAATCTAATTTTACCCTCTTTCTGCAAGTGTTTTGGTTTTAGTAAAACTGTTTGGCTTATCACTGCTGGGTGGAAGTTGGGTTTTCTGATTTTTCCTTTTGTTTTGTTTGGGGTTTTGTTTTTTGCATTGTTTTTTTAATTTCCATTGCTGAACAACCCTTTGAAACATCTGAAAACTACTGCACCGGATTTTTTCTCCATTCTTTAATAAGTATTTTAGTACTTAGCAAATTCTCTTGCTTTGAGAAGGCTTTCCATGCATCCAACATCCACATGGCTGTAACAGACACTTAGACCCTAATTTATTAGCCATGGATATTAAGAATTTCAGTCTAGACCACTATCTTCGCTGCTGCCACCAAGCCATCAGCAGGAGCACACAAAGTCACATTTAACATGTGTAAATGATACAAAAGCGTTAGAACTTCAGGGGAATTTTCCAGTAAGCAGCATCAATTCCAACCACATTGTAACTACAGCTATTTTGACAGGTACCTGTTCCTTAACAACAGCATCACATTTCTAATCTGCAAACTAAAATGGCCACAGAATCCATTAAATTATTTACTCCCAATTCACACTCCATGTATGAACTTCCAGTGAATGATTTAACATCAAACTGGGACACTCACATCCATAAATCTTTGTGGAAGATGAGGCACAGAGGCCAGATAAACAGCTGAAAACACAAGTTAAACTACAGAAGATTAATTTTTGTACTTTTAACCTCACTTAGGAGGTCTCCCTGACCACCCTAAGGCAGCATATCTGATCAACAGTCATAAGGGACTTCATACAGCTACCTTCTATCTCCGACACTTTCCCACAACACTGCAGGACCCATCAGTAAGCAAGGCATATTGCTTCTCACTTTCTGACAGTTTATTATAAGGTGGGTCCTCTTCAGCACGCATCACCTCCTCCTCTAGTGACATTCCAAAAAACTATTCCTCTGACCAGTCCATGAGGACTTCTAGAATTCCTGGGTGACTAGGATTTTCTACTCAAGCTTGTTGTTTAGTTAGCGCAGCCCACTTACTCCATGTATCATCAGTTGCGTGATACATAAGGAAGAGCCTGCCTCCGAACATCCAGCCCAGTACAGGAGACCCAGGGTGCCAGGAGTGTTACCATAAAAGTCAGCCAGAAAGGCTCTCCAAGACTCAATTTGGAGTTCCAGAAAGCGGGCATTCTTCACTGCAGTTCTGGGCACACGTGCAAAATATTACACAAAAGTAAGTGCACCTGTTACTTGCCAGCAGCAGATACATATTTAGCATACTCATACCCATTTACAGCTTTTCCAATAAATTATTTACTGATACATGATATTTCCAGAAGCTAATTCTATTGGCATCCCAATTAAACATGTGCTTTCTTGATGACTTGGGGTCTCTGCGGTCGATGATCCTCACTGCGTTTACTGCATGACCTCAGTGCTCGTGCATGCTCACAAGGTCCTAGTGCTGAGTTCGCAGTTGGTACGTCCTTGCTTCTGTACTCTTCCAGTCTCACTCGACATGGGTGCCACTCTCACCTTAAAGACTAGCATCCTTGGTCTTATTTACTGTCTCCTGCATTGTCACAAGTCCCATGAGGTTCCTTCCCCTGTCAGCCAAACATTCCTTTCTCTCTGCATGCTAGCAAGTTAGAAAAATTTTGTCTATTCTACTATGTAAAGGCACACACTACTGTTAGTATAAAATTTAAGCCCACATGAGGAGCTGTCCTACAGTGCCAATCACTCCTGAAGAACCTCAAACCCCTTCACAGGCTGCCAATTGGAGTATAGCCGGCCTCGGATCCTCTGTATCCCCAATGCCAAAAATCTAGGGGTCAACCTCAAGTCTCCCCTGGAGCCTTCTGCCAGAGGCCCAGGGAGGACCATTCTCCCCAGCTGCGATATAAAGCACGTTGTTCACATCTTGCCCAGTCTGGACTGGTCCAAGGGCTACCGCATGAACCCTCTCTCATTTAATTTGTTCAAAGGCTTGTTGTTGCTCAGGACCCCATTTGAAACCATTCTTATTCCAGGTCACGTGATAGAGAGGGCTTACAATCAAACTGTAATTCGGGATGTGCATTCTCCAGAACCCCACAACACTTAAGAAACCTTGTGTTTCTTTCCAATTAGTTGGTGGAGACATTGCTGTTATATTGTTGATCTATCATGTCTGGTACAGCAGCACTCAAGGGTGGCATGACTTCAGTCAGGTCACGATAGTCTACTGTTAGTCTCCACTCTCCGTTAGACTTTCACACAGGCCATATGGAGCTATTAAAAGGTGAGCAGGTGTGGGTGTAAAGGACCATGATGCGATGGATTTCTGAGCTAGACTAGCTCCTGGGAAAGCTTTGAGATAGCAGAGGAATGTTGCTGGTAAAGTTTTGGGAGTATTGCAGAGAAAGGTAGGCAAGATTAGAAGGAAGAAAGAAGCGAGAAGCAAGCAGCCAATCAAGGCAACCAGTGAGCAAGATATCAACCAACGAAGAAGCGAAGATACCCACATGGGTGGTGTTAGCTAACCAACTGTATTAGCCACTCATACATGCAGGTACTTCGTATAGCCTATATCAACCCTGGACATTCAGTTAATAAACGATTTTGTTTCCTAACCAGAAACAGGGTCTGTGCCTTATTCTCCACAAGCAGGTCCTGCTGATCACTCCTTGGCTCTCCAGTCTACCAATGACCTTATGGATGCAAATCAGAGAGACTCGTTTGGTGCAATACCGCCACTGGTACACTGTTCTGGTCATGACTGGCACTTATTCTTCGATCTTCAGCAACCCCACAACAGAAGGATCTTCTGAGAGACCAGGCAAGGTGGGGAGCTGCTCAATTTCCTCTGTCTACAAAGCAGCAATACCAAAAGCCCATCAGTATCCTTTCGGGTCTCTGAAGTACCCTCTCCTGAGGTAGTGCATGCCAAGGATTCATGGAGCCTCTGGACCAGTCACAATGGGGTGCTTTTGCCACTTCCTCCCAGTCAGGCTGATTTCAGCCTCCAGTGCAGTCAACTCTTGGGATCCTCCTGTCACTCCAGAAATAGAAATGTGTTCCACCCCTTGACAGCTTGATGGCATCAGGGTACGCTGTGCACCGGTATCTACTAGAGCCTTATACTTCTGTGGGATTGACATGCCAGGCCATCTGATCCACACAGTCCAGTAAACCCAATTGACCCTCTCCTCCACCCTGGCTGGAGGCAGGGCCCCTCTAATAGTGATCATAAGAGTCTCCACTTAAGCCTTTTGATAAGGAATACTTACCCCTTTCTACAAGAGTTGGAGTAAAATCAGCTCTTCATCTGGGAAGCTGCTCACTGAAGACTGGAGCAACAACTTTCTTGGGAGGACCATCCTTGACCATTGTTTTCCTCTTCAATTCACACACCCATTCCTGCAGAACTGAGGTAGGTTTTCCATTCCACTTGCTCATATCTTCTCCATGATCCCACAGATAAAACCATAGGGTGGCCTGTGGCATGTACCTCCTACATCTTCTCTCTCGGGAAACAGGGTGCCTTCTGTGATTAGCAAAGGTGCTGGCTGGCTGGATAGATCGGATAGATTATTTTTCAGTTTTACCTCCTGGGACAGGAGTTTTCCCACAGCTGAAATGATGGAAGGGGTGAGATTGTCTTCAAACTCTTGGAGGTGGCGAGTCAATTCATCCATTGTTGATGGTGCTGCCTCACTCCAGGTCATTGATGCCAACAAGTAGGCATATGATGATGGCGCACTCTGCATAAGTTTCCACCACACTGGTCATGTACATTCAATTTCATAAGGATTTATGGGTGCATTCCCAGCATTCGGCTTACGATAGATCATCACTAGAACGGCCAATACCTTCAGGGACTGGATGCCTCTATCATGGTCCACTTGGCTGAGCGACACATAACATCATCTTTGTAGGGATACCTTTCCTTCAGAGCTGCCAAGAGCCTCCTCTAAAGGCTGAGGGCTCCTTTCTCTTTTGCAATCGATTTGTCAATTCCCCCTTCCCTAGGAAGTGATCCTAGCTGCTTGGCTTCCCTACCTTCTAGTTCATGACCATCAGCCCCATTGTCCCAGCACTGGACCAACCAGGTGATGATGTGCTCCCCAGAAGACAGATGAAATTTTCCATATATTCCACAGGTCGGTTGAGGTCCGAGATCAACAAGTTACCTCTTATTCCTCTTCCCGATTCCTGTATTACTAGCTCTTGTTCATATGGCATCCCCTGTAGCACATGCATTGGGTCTTCTTCTGTCTTCACTACAAGGGTCGCTCTTTGTGGCTCTCATTTGCTTTGCCCCTTGCTTACAGGATCAACCGATACTGGCACAGACTGGTCCTTTGGTTCAGCTGCAGTATCTATCACTGGGGTTGGAGTGGCTGCAGTGTCTGTCATCAGGGTTGGTGTAGCTGCTGTGTTGTTGGTTGCTTTGCCATCACATCCAGAAACATCTTTTTCCCTTTAAGGTGCTAGACAGCGTTGAACAGGGTTCTGTAGGTGTAGGTCAAGCCCCAGTATGTTGCAGCAAGTTGTGCTGTTCTCCTGGCAATACCAGAGAGGGACATCTCTTTCACATGTTATAGTAGTTTTTCCAGACCTCACACTTATTCAGGGGTAAAGTTCCAAAGCACTGGAGGGGCCCAATGGCCTAGATACTTTCCCATATGATCCCACATACCCTGCCACTCATGACTGTTCAGCCTTGGGGAAAATCTCCTGGTTCTCTTAGATTGTCATTTCACCTTTGACAAAACCTGAGCCTGACCCTGCTTAACTTTCAAGATCAGACAAAATAGGGTGTTCTCAAGGTGGTATGGCCATGGATAAAACACATACTGTATTTGTGGCAACATCCTGTTTCCCAGCAAAAGCAGCAGACAGGTTTCAAGTGTACCCAAAGGCCATACAAAACCTTTAGAATTGTCAAATGCTGCTGTAAATAGCCCGATGTGGGAGCAGAGGATGTGAGGAAATGTCTCCTTGTCGTGGTTTAAGCCCAGTCAGCAACCCAGAACCACGCAGCCGCTCACTCACTCCCCCCACTCCTGGAGGGATGGGGAGGAGAATCCAAAGTATGTAACTCCCACAGGTTGAGATAAGAACAGTCCAGTAACTAAGGTATAACACAAAACCACTACTTCTATTACCAATAATAATAATGATAAGGGAAATAACAAGGGAAGAGAAAACAACTGCTCACCACCCACCAACCGATACTCAGCCCGACCCGAGCAGTGATCTAACCTTTCCGGGTAACTGCCCCCAGTTTATACAGTGGGCATGATGTGCTGTGGTATGGAATACCTCTTTGGTTAGTCTGGGTCAGGTGCCCTGTCTCTCCTTCCTCCCGGCTTCCCCTCCTCCCTGGCAGGGCATGAGACTCAGAAAGTCCTTAGTCAGAGTAAACATTACTGAGCAGCAACTGAAAACATCAGTGTTATCAGCATTGTTCCCAGGCTGGAAGTCAAAAACACAGCACTGTACCAGCTACTAAGGAGAAAAATGACCGATACTGCTGAACCCAGGACACTCCTTCAATAGGTTGACCCCCAAGGAGGGGAGAGTCCTTGCCTCCCCAAGTATAGAGGTGACGACCACACTGAGAACGCACACCAGACCAGTTTCATGATCAATCCTTCAAGCCTCACATTAGGCACCAGAAAGAACTGTCATGGTTTAAGCCCAGCCAGTAACTCAGAACCATGCAGACACTTGCTTGCTCACTTCCCCCCCTGCTCCAAGAGGGATGGGGAAGAGAAACAAAAGAATTTAAATCCCACAAGTTGACTTAAGAAGAGTCCAGTATAATACAAAACTACTACTACTACCGCCAATAATAATAATAACGGAAATAAAAAGGGGAGAAAACATAAGACTAAAAGGGGAGGGACGGGACAGACACACACAAGTGATGCACAGTATAATTGCTCACCATCCACCAACCAAAACCCAGCCTGACCCCAGCAGCAATCCTGTCCTCCCAGGTGACTCCCCCCAGTTTATATACTGGGCTCGATGCACTGTGGTATGGAATACCCCTTCGGCTAGTTTGGGTCAGGTGTCCTGTCTCTGCTTCCTCCCAGCTTCTTGTGCCCCTCCTCACTGGCAGAGCATGAGACTGAAAAGTCCCTGATCAGAGTAAATAACCCTAGCAACAACTAAAACCATTAGTGTCTTATCAGCATTGTTCTCAGATTAAAGTCAAAAACAGAGTCTACACCAGCTACTAAGGAGACAAATAACTGTTGCAGCTGAACCCAGGACAGCCGATTTAGCCTCAGCAAGGACAGAGCCCTCTCCTCACCCCAATTTTCCATCCCAAGGAGGACACCGATCCACGACAGTCTTACAAGCTCCGACAGAAATAAAGCTACGTTTGCACCGGTACTCCAAACATCATACAGATTTTGCTGAACAAAACACTACAAGTGCTTCACCAGCCGCACTCGTTGTCTAGAAGAGATGTCACAGAATGGCTGATAACGATGGCAAATGCCAGGGGTGCTGGAGGTTACCGGTGAAGCGTCAGCAGCCCAAGAGGGAGAGGCACACGAGAGTCACTGCAAGCCCCGAGAGCACAAACAGCTTCAGTAACACCTCAGACAAGCCTCCCGTCCGCACGTGGAAGGAGAAACACCAGACGTCCTGGCAAACCGTTCGCAGACTAGACAGAAAAAAGATCACGTACCAGGAAAACGAGCTATGGTGGAAGCCCTTCAGACACCAGCTAGACAGCATTGTGGCTACACGGGCCTTCAGCAGGTACCTGGCCCGGAGCAGCCCGGGCACCACACGCTTGCCTTCTCCACAGCCAAACCGGCACGACCGCGCACAATGCCGCCCCTCAGCCGCTCACCCCCTCTCGCGCCCCTCGCCAGCAGCTCACTCACCGAAGTACTCCTTCTTCACATGCATCTCCAGCTCCTTCTCCAGCTCCAGCGTCAGCGCCTCCAGCCGCCTCTCCGCCTGGCTGGTGCCGCTCTCCCGGCACGGCATCACCTGGCAGGGGAGCTTGAATTTGGGCGCCGAAGCGGAAACTTTGGTCGGGCAGTAGGCGTAGGGGGACACGGCCTCGAGGGCGGCGGCCGGGTGCTGCTGGTCGTGCCGCGGCGGGGACTGGGCATAGATCTTGTGATAGACGTCCCCCAGCTCCGGCGCGCCACCGTCCTCCTGTAGGCCGGGCCCCAACAGGGATGAACGGGGCGAAGGCAGTTGCAGCTCGGGGTAGGCACTCATGGAGCCGCGGGAGCTCCACGAGCTTTGGCTAGAAATGCTGGAGCGAGGGCTCACCACGGCGGCACCCACCGCGCCGCGGCCTTCGGGACCGCAAAGGCTGGAGCGGGGACTGGTCAGGGCAAGCCCGGCGCCGCCCGCACTCTCCGGCTCAGCGCTGCTGCCCAGCGGGCCGTGCTTGGAGCCCGAGTAGCTAGAGCGAGGACTAGTGGTACAAGAGCACTGGCTAGCGGTGCTGGAGCGGCGCTGGTCGTAACCCACGCTGATGCCGCTGGTGCGGTTGCTGCTGAGTTTGCTACTGCTACCGCCATCGTAACTTGCGAGGCTGGCGCGGGGGCTGGAGTGCTTGCTGGTGTCGCTGGCCGTGCTAGTGCAGTTGGAGTGGGGGCTGAGGGTGGCGCCGTCGTACTGCACCAGGCTGGCGCGGGGGCTGCTGTACTTCTGACTGGGTACCATCAAGCTGGAGCATGGACTTGAGAACTTCTCGTAGGACAGCGCCGCCGCGCCGCCCAGGCTGGAGAACTTGCCACGCTCGGCGGTGGGGCCCAGCAAGTAAGCGGCCAGGCTGGCTCGCGGGCTGGCCGCACTATACTTGCCGTCCGGGCCGCCGCCAGACGCTCGCCCGTTGCCCTTGGCCACGTAGCCTCTCTCATAGGCGCTGCCCGCGGCGTAACGGTAGCCCTCGGCCGAGTAGCGCTTACCCTTGTCGGCTAAGCCACTGTAGCAGGGCAGCACCACCTCGGAGCGAGTGCACAGCCCCTCCTCCCAGCACGGCAGCCCCGCGCACGGAGGCGGCTCAGCGGCGCGGAACGGGGCGGCTGGCGCCGTAGGCAGATAGGCTTTGGCGGGGGACAGCGTGGCAGTGCTGTTCGTCTTCCGACCCCATTGCTCCGTCGTCACGTGGGCGGCGGTAACCTGTTTGGTCTCCTCCAGGTCGGAGTGCAGCACCAAGTCTCGGCGGCCGCCACTGCCATACGAAACCTCTGGGCAGGGCTCGTACAAGTATAAATCCTCCATGAATTTAGTGGCCTTCAATACCATGTCGTTCTCCTCGCGCTTCTCCATACTGGGCCGGAGCCCAGCGGCGTGAGGCGGGGCAGGGACGGCGAACTCTCTACGAAAGCACAGTCCAGAATAGAAAATGAAAAAAACGCGTACAAAAAAAAATATTTTTTTTTTAAATGAAGGGGGGGAAACAAAAAAAAAAAAAAAAAAAAAAAAAAACACAAACAAAACAAAAAAACAAAACAAAACCACACACTTCCTGTGGCCCTGGCGGGATGCGGTTTCTTGGCCAGAAAACTACTCAGCGATGACCAAATGAAACAACTCAATTCTACTTTCTAGCCTTAAATAAGTCAATGGCGCGCTGCGCGGAGGAATTTGCGGTCGGCAGCTCCCTGCCCCCCCCCCCCCCCGCCAGCCGCCCCGAGGAGGGGCCGCGGAACTTCCCGCATTCCTGGGCGGGTGATGATTTGCGGTGGCCAGCCCGGAGGAACTTTGCGGCCCAGCGAGCAGAGCACGGAAAAGTAGGGACTCCTTTGTATAGGGCAGAAATGCGAGGAAGGAGACTGGGCGCTGCGTCCCGCTGGAATGTAGTTAATACCGGAACCAATGATTTTCACCGAGTCAGTCAGGAAGAAGGGAGTCACGGTGCTTCTCAGCAGTTTTTCTTCTCTTCTCACTTTGGCTGGTGCTTATCGAGAGCCCTGCCCGGAGCTGACTATCGGATGGGACTGTCACCGAGAAACTGGAGACTCGGCAAGGAACCCCAAAGGCAGCCGTGCACGGATGGGTTTGTCGGAGAGGCAGGCGCTAAGGTTCCCGCCTTCCGGGAGGCGGTGGCGCTTCTGCTTCTCTCCCCCTCTGAGATCGGGATAGTGCTTGCGGGACTAAGGGCTGTAGTCAGCCCAGTACTACCAATAATTTACACGTATGTGTAACCCTGGAGCCGTGCAGGTGACCTGCTGCCAGCACCGCAGCTGATCACTGTTAGCAGTTAAATAGTTTTTTGGGTTGTGTGGGGTTTTCTTTGTTTTTAGGCCGTGCTAAGACATATGATAAACATATTGTGGCCTAAAGTAATCTACAAAATGATACGAGTTTAAGCAAACATGCTACTGTGTAACTTTGCAAGAGCTTCATCTGTTGATTCAATAACAAGACCCAGCATTGCTTGTCACTTATATCTGTACATGCACAAAAGAGGCTGTCAGAAAACAATGTCCACAAAATGGCTACTGAACTGAGACCTCCCATACTAAACCACAACCTTAAAGCTGTGTTGTTTTTGTGTGGGTTTTTTTTTTTTTGCAATTAAGCTGAAATCCCTGACTCATTTGTGTTGATGGCAGAAACGGTGACAAAGCCCTAACAATGGGTACCTGAGCCATGTCCTTACACTACTAGGTACTGAACACCCTGTGAGGAAAGAAGAAATATATTGCAAGTTTGAGCTGTAAGCATTTTGCCATGCCAAGAACACTTTATCCTGTTATCATACCTAATTAAATATTAAAAGAAACTGTGTACTCAAAAATGTCCCCAGCTGTGGAGGGCAATTGATTGTTAATCTTTGTGTGGAAGGGTGGCAAGAGGAAAAGAAAATCCAACAAACCATGTAAATGCATAGAGCAAGACCTGAAAAGCAAATCTATTAGACATGGGAGAGGTAGTCACAGTGAATGTGAACATCCATGTGCAAATACAACCAGTCTTGGGAGTCAAGTGTTCTTTTCTAATACGTTTTCACATCTTTCATTACACTTTTTGCCAATCTCATAAACAAGCTGTTAACTGTGTGCTTCCACAGTTTAGGACTAGTGGAACAAGTTACATTTCACCTGTAGTCTGCAGGTGTGTGATGGCTGAAAGCACCTCTTGCAGCTGTGTGTCCTAGTACATGCCATCACTCCTCCAGCTAACACAGCACAGGCCTGTGTGTCAGCAACAAAAGCTTCCCAGCAAATGTGCCACGACACACAACAGGATCAAAGCAGCAGTTCAAGTCCTTGTCTCATTCAAGCCTTGGACTTTCTGGTAAAGCTGTCAGCAAAGACACAAACTGTACTGTTAACCACATGGTGTGGACACATACCCACCAAGAACAAAGAGAGGTTCCTTCCTCAGAGCACATGGAAATTGCCATTACCTTGAGCCCTCCATCTACCCTACCTGGGACTCTTCACAACATTCCTTTGGGGCAGTAGGTGTCTCACAGGCTGCTGCCTTCAGGTGCAGGAGCTTCAGAGCTCCTTCTTCGATCCTTCCTGGGACCTGTACTAGGATGTTCTATCCCATTACAGACTTTGAACTACCTACTGCAATTTTTTATAAGGTTGTCTTCTTGAGAAACTAGGAGAGGGTCATAGACAACCTGGGAATTTGGTCCATCAGAGCACATGTAAAGAAAAATTAAGTTTTTGTTTTGTTTTAATAAACTTTACAACTTTAGATAACTTTACTATTAATCTAGCAGTGGGTAAGACATATTGTGAGGCCCCTCCAGTGTGCTCATGCATGGAAGCTGTCTTTACAGTAAGAACTGCAGAGCTGATGCTGCATGAAGTCAGAAGCGTAAGCTACAGCAGGAGCTGCTTGTCCTTCTAGCTCTATCCTCTTGAGCCAGAAATCTGCCCTTTTTCAACTTTTTGAGGCAGCACAGTTTTATACTGCTGCTGCTGCCAGCAGGTAGCAAGCTTCTACAGTAAGCCTCTTGCTATGTAAGTCATTAAAGCATGTTGAGGATGAACTCCTGGGAAAAACATACGGGAGACCAAGAGAATCAGGGGAATCTAAGGAAATACATTTTTTAGTAAGCAATGTGGATCAAATGATAAAAATCACTTACTTTTACTGTTGAAAGCTTACGCTCAATAAGTAAATCCTCAAAGCCAGGCCCAGATGAGCCTGCTGCAGCCCTGCTCCAGGGGCAATACTACAGACCCCCTCTTCACCAGTAAATCGTACTTCTGTCATATACATAATGAGCATAACATTTATCCACACTATAGCCACAGATGTAGGCCACATAGGTGAAATAAATGTTTGCAATGGTATGTAGCACACTCAAACACTGCTGCATTTCTTATAGAGGACCATATGTGCCAGGCTATGCAAACAAAAAGTACCCCTATCATTCTTCTGTTATGTAATAGAAAACTCAAAGTACTGGGCAGTTACAGCTCGACAATCCCGAAGCGGTTTTCTCCTCGCTTTATTTTAAACCACGACAGTTTGCTTAATTTTAACAACCAGCAATAAAATGCATTTATTGCAAGAAGACTCACTTCCATAACTAAGAGCACAAGAGCTGTCATAGAGCATTTGTCTTGGGTTCAGCTGTAACAGTTATTTTTATCCTTCCTAGCAGCTGGTGCAGTGCTGTGTTTTGGCTTTAGTCTGAGAACAATGCCAATAACACACTGATGGTTTAGTTGTTGCTAAGTAATGCTTAGCCTGATCAAGGACTTATCTGTCTCTCATGCTCTGCCAGTGAGGAGGGGCACAAGAAGCTGGGAGGAAGCAGACACAGGACACCTGACCCAAACTAACCAAAGGAATATTCCATACCACAGCACATCATGCCCAGTATATAAACTGTGGGGAGTCACCTGGAAGGCCCAGATCACTGTTCAGGTCGGGCTGAGTATCAGTCAGTGGGTGGTGAGCAATTTTATTGTGCATCACGTGTGTTTATTTTTTTTTCCCCTTACCTTTTTAGTTTTATATTCTCTCCCCTTGTTACTTCCCTTATCATCATTATTATTAGTAGTAGTAGATTTATATTATACTTTAGTTATTGGACTGTTCTTATCTCAACCCCTGGCATTTACATTCTTTTGATTCTCCTCCCTATCCTGTGGGGGAGTGGGGGGGGGAAGGAAGGGGGGTGACTCACCAAGCAAGTGGCTGCATGGTTCTGAGTTACCAGCTGGGCTTAAACCACAACAACATTATAAAAGCTGAACTTAATTGGTGTAGTAATCCTTACACATGATTTTAAGTTATATCAGTAATATCAGATATTAAGGAAAGCCAACTGCTTCTGTTAAATAAAGTCCTTTGAGACTCAAAGAGAGCAAAAAAGTCAGGTGGAGTTATTGATCTATGAATATCAGCTGGCTGGGCCTCACAGGTAGCACACTCCAGTTTCTTCTAATTGCCAGTGTGTCGTGGTTTAAGCTTCTATAAACCCATACAGTCGCTCTCTCACTCACTCCCCACTGTCTCTTCCCTCCGCTCCTGGAGGGATGGGAAGGAGAATCGAAAGAATGCAACTCCCACAGGTTGAGATAAGAACAGTTTAGTAACTAAGGTATAACACAAATCACTACTGCTACCACCAATAATAATAATGACAAGAGAAATACAAGGGAAAAGAATACAATTTCTCACCATCCAATATCAAGCCCGACCACGCAGTGCACACCCACCAGTGCCCCCCACCGTGCACCCGCACCACCCTTCCGGGTCTCTGCTCTCTGTCTTTACATCCTGGACATGACGTGCTGTGGTATGGAATAATCTCTTTGGTTAGTCTGGGACAGGTGTCCTGTCTCTCCTTCCTCCCAGCTTCCCCTCCTCCCTGGCAGAGCATGAGACTCAGAAAGTCCTTGGCCAGCCTAAACATCACCAAGCAGTAACTGAGAACACTGGTGTTATCAGCACTGTTCCCAGGCCCAAAATCAAAAACACAGCGCTGCACCAGCTACCAAGAAGGAGAAAAATGACTGCTGCTGCTGAACCCATGACACAGCGCCTTCAAGAAAATGCCGCCCAAGCCACCAGGTGGCGAGACCTGATGGCCTGCTGGGGGTTTTGTCTCCGGTTTATTACCAACAAAGCAGAGAATACATCCATGTAAGAAGCCACTGGTGAAATTCTGGCCCTATTAAAAACAATAGCAAAAATCCCACTGACTTGTGCTGTGGTGTATGTTATACTAGATGTGGCTCTACTGACAAAATGTAGGAAGAAGTGCTTTGTCTCGCTTCAATTTAATGATTTGAAGCTGCTCTACAGGTTTACTTACTGAACTGGACACTACCTGATTTTTTGCAATTTCCCTCCTTGTCTCCAACATTAAGAAAACAGTGAAATTATACCTTGAAGGCTGCAAGGTAAATAAGCCTTATTATTACTCAGGGATTTACTGCTCTGATTTCCAGTTTTAAAACTGATTGGTTTCTTGGTAAAGAATGTAATGATTATTCCTTTTCTCTAGTCTGTTTTAAGTCCAATTAAAAAAACCTTTTGGTGTTTTGGCAAAACACCAAAAAACCTTGTGAAATTCATACAGAAATTATGTTGAGGAATGGTTTTATTTTGGATGGGGGGACTGAAGTTTTTATTTTCTTTGAAGTGATAGCTCTCTTGTGTTTTATATTGCTTTGTTTTGCTTGTTTGGGTCCTGTATGTTAATTTGTGTTGTGATAACTTTAAGCAAACTTTTTGGAATATAAAGTTTGGATATTAATATATATTTGGATTTAAGTGATTTCTTTGTAAATCACCTTGTTCTGACATGGTTTTAAAAATACTCATTTGCAGTTGATCACAGCTTTTACAAACTGAAATTATTGGCTTCACTAAGGGAAAATCCTGCCTGACCAATTTGGTGACCTTCTATGATGGGGCTACGGAACTGACGGACAGGGGTAGAGCAGTTGATGTCATCTACCTGGACTTGTGCAAAGTGTTTGACACTGTCTCATATGACATCCTTGTTTCTAAGTTGGAGAGACATCAATTTGATAGGTGGACCACTTGGTGGATAAAGAACTGGCTGGATGGCCGCATGCAAAGAGTAGTGCTCAATGGCTCAATGTCCAGCTGGAGACCAGTTACGAGTGGTGTCCCCCAGGGATCGGTGTTGGGACCGATCTTGTTCAACATCTTTGTGGGTGACATGGACAGTGGGATTGAGTGCGCCCTCAGCAAGTTTGCCGATGACACCAAGCTGTGTGGTTCAGTTGATATGTTGGAGGGAAGGAATGCCATCCAGAGGGACCTTGACACGCTTGTGAGGTGGGCTGATGCCAACCTGATGAAGTTTAACCATGCCAAGTGCAAGGTCCTCCACCTGGGTCGGAGCAATGCCAGGCACAGCTACAGGTTGGGCGGGGAGGAGATTCAGAGCAGCCCTGCGGAGAAGGACTTGGGGGTGTGGGTTGATGAAAAAATGAACATGAGCCGGCAGTGTGCGCTTGCAGCCCAGAAGGCCAACCGTATTCTGGGCTGCATCAAAAGGAGTGTGACCAGCAGGTCGAGGGAGGTGCTCCTGCCCCTCTACTCTGCTCTCATGAGACCTCACTTGGAGTATTGTGTGCAGTTCTGGTGTCCTCAACATAAAAAGAACATGGAACTGTTGGAGCAAGTCCAGAGGAGGGCCACGAGGATGATCAGGGGACTGGAGCACCTCTCGTATGAAGATAGGCTGAGAAAATTGGGGCTGTTCAGCCTGGAGAAGAGAAGGCTGTGTGGAGACCTCATAGCAGCCTTCCAATACCTGAAGGGGGCCTGTAGGGATGCTGGGGAGGGACTCTTCATTAGGGACTGTGGTGAGAGGACAAGGGGTAATGGGTTTAAACTTAAACAGGGGATGTTTAGATTGGATATGAGGAAGAAATTCTTTACTGTAAGGGTGGTGAGGCCCTGGAATGGGTTGCCCAAGGAAGTTGTGAATGCTTCATCCCTGGCGGTGTTCAAGGTGGGGTTGGACATAGCCTTGGATGGCATGGTTTAGTGTGAGATGTCCCTGCCCATGGCAGGGGGGTTGGAACTCGATGATCTTGAGGTCCTTTCCAACCCTAACTATTCTATGATTCTATGATTTTAGGGCACCATCTTCTAGTAGACAGATCTGAGACAAGGGGGGGTACAAAATTACAAAACGAAATATATAAACCTTTAGAATCAATTTTAATTAATGTTAAGTTTGATGGCTTTGTAACAGTAGTAATGGAAAATTACTGAGATGCATGATATACAGAGTCAAAATATAGAGTACAGCTAGAGAACATACTGAGTATTCTTGTACAAGATAAACTGCTATAGTTAACATAGTTTAGGCTTTTATGACCTTAGTACAAAATGAGTGTAAGAAAACAGGCTAGAAGAACAGGACGTAAAGATAGGGAATATCTGGAATGGCAGGGGCCCAGAATGGGCTGCAGTTAAACTAACTGATAAGTAGGAGAACAGGATGATTGTTATGTCTGTGGTCTTAATGAACCGATTAAGCTGGTATAAGCATCTACTGCGTGTGCTTCAAAGGCTGCCAGCAGTGATGAAGATTGTTGGAAGAAGTAAACGACCCCCAAAGACCCCCACCACATTTTTGTACGCATGTGGGGAACTTTCTGGAAAATGATGTAATCCATACATAGCCTCATAAATATGTATGTGTGCTCGGTAGCTATATAAGGACTGCTTGTGTAGCAATAGGGGGACACACGTTAGGGGGAGCTATCCCCCGTGTCTCCCGGCGCCGCAATAAAGAATACCTGCTTGTCAACTTAAAACTTTGTTGGAGAGTTTGTTCCTGGAGTTTTCTCCGAATCAGAACACATTGTATTATTTGAATGACTGTCTTTGCAAGGCACAACTATTTAAAGTATTTTTGACTAACACTACTCTGCAGGTGTACAGGTCATTTCTCAATCTGCAATAAAACACTATTTAACATTTTTTACATTCTTCTTATTCACTGCAAATGCAGCTATTCACTGCTGTGCAAATTTAACTTGGGACAGGCCCCTGTGAAATTCCAGTTGCAACAGGCGCTTTGTGGATGTGCTAGGTTAGGCAAACAACATATGTCCATACACTTACAATTAATGCACCATTTATGGATCTTATTTCTTTTATAGTTTCATCTTCCACTTCTTTTACATATTTCATATATATATATATATATTTTCAGATATTTTCACTTCTGGCCAAAGCACTTCATTGGCTTATACTTTGGAAACTGCACATGGCCTTAATCATGCTTCTTTACAATCACAGGACACAATCCCTGTATATTCAAACACAAACAGCTTAATAGCAGCTGCTACATTTGCATAAATACATAATTTAGCTGGCCAGTTCAATTAGCAGTGCACCCACTTGGTACTTCTAAGGAGGTCTCAGGTTATACAGCTTCTTAATTCAGAAATTTGGAAATATAAAGACAAACTTGGAATTCTACAGAGCTAAAATTTATCTTGACGTGATAAGAAAGTTTTGATTATGATACTGCAAACCATCATCTGGCAAAGAAATCAGATAGCATTAGTACATTTAATAAAACCCAGAAACACTGTGTGAGGGTCAGATTGCTATACGCATGCCCCCTATTCTCTGCTGGTGAAAAGCATTAGACTAACTGTATGCATCTCTTCATAGCCATTCAAGAAACGAGACAGGCTATGAGCACTGACCTCCTGACCTGGCAATACAATGCAGTTGGGCTATGATGAGAAGGATCATTTCAGAAGAAGGAGGACATTGGTTTGTGGAGAATACCAATTACATTTCATGGTATTTTCCATATAAAATGGTATTACAGAGATAACACTTGCTAACTGAAAATAATGAACACATTTGCAAGAAGTATAGAGCTGTTCCATAAGCAATGGAACTAATGAAAGATAGTCTCCTACAGGTCTGTATTCTAAATCCTTTGCATTCTTCAGTTTGTAACCTCCCCTCCAAATCCCCAGTAATGCTGCAGTCCTGTTGCACACCTTTGTCCCACAGAGCTCTCCCACTGCTACAAACTTACTCTAGTCCTCAGCCACTATAAGCAGTACCCTCCAGGTTCCTTCCACCATAGAATCATAGAATCATAGAATACTTAGGATTGGAAAGGACCTCAAGATCATCTAGTTCCAAACCCCCTGCCATGGGCAGGGACATCTCACACTAAACCATGCCATCCAAGGCTATGTCCAACCCCACCTTGAACACCGCCAGGGATGAAGCATTCACAACTTCCCTGGGCAACCCATTCCAGGGCCTCAACACCCTTACAGTAAAGAATTTCTTCCTCATATCCAATCTAAACATCCCCTGTTTAAGTTTAAACCCGTTACCCCTTGTCCTATCACTACAGTCCCTCATGAAGAGTTCCTCCTCAGCATCCCTATAGGCCCCCTTCAGATATTGGAAGGCTGCTATGAGGTCTCCACACAGCCTTCTCTTCTCCAGGCTGAACAGCCCCAGTTTTCTCAGCCTATCTTCATACGGGAGGTGCTCCAGTCCCCTGATCATCCTCGTGGCCCTCCTCTGGACTTGCTCCAACAGTTCCATGTTCTTTTTATGTTGAGGACACCAGAACTGCACACAATACTCCAAGTGAGGTCTCACAAGAGCAGAGTAGAGGGGCAGGATCACCTTCCTCGACCTGCTGGTCATGCTCCTTTTGATGCAGCCCAGGATACAGTTGGCTTTCTGGGCTGCAAGCGCACACAGCCAGCTCATGTTCATTTTTTCATCGACCAACACCCCCAAGTCCTTCTACACAGGGCTGCTCTGAATTTCTTCCCTGCCCAACCTGGAGCTGTGCCTGGGATTGCTCTGACCCCGGTGGAGGACCTTGCACTTAGCATGGTTAAACTTCATGATGTTGGCATCAGCCCACCTCACAAGCGTGTCAAGGTCCCTCTGGATGGCATTCCTTCCCTCCAACATATCAACTGAACCACACAGCTTGGTGTCATCGGCAAACTTGCTGAGGGCGCACTCAATCCCACTGTCCAACAAAGATGTTGAACAAGACCGGCCCCAACACCGATCCCTGAGGGACACCACTCGTTACTGGTCTCCAGCTGGACATTGAGCCATTGAGCACTACTCTTTGCGTGCGGCCATCCAGCCAGTTCTTTATCCACCAAGTGGTCCACCTATCAAATTGATGTCTCTCCAACTTAGAAACAAGGATGTCATATGAGACAGTGTCAAACGCTTTGCACAAGTCCAGGTAGATGACATCAACTGCTCTACCCCTGTCCGTCAGTTCCGTAGCCCCATCATAGAAGGCCACCAAATTGGTCAGGCAGGATTTCCCCTTAGTGAAGTCATGCTGGGTGTCACCAAGCACCCTGTTGATTTTCATGTGCCTCAGCATGCCTTCATATTCACCTATACCTCTAAACTTGTTAGTGTTCTTTTATCTCTGGCATTCCTCTATAACATCTTTATTTCTCTCCCAGGCCCACCTACATACCACCTTTTCTCTGTCCCCTTTATAATATCCACAGCTCCTAGCAGCTTTCTAAGCTCCTAATTCTGTCTCTTGGCCATACTTTTTTTCTCAGCACTCTCCTGCTACCTCCAGTTATCACTGCTTAGATGCAAACTGCCACGTGGATTTGCATGAAGACCTGGCACAGTACCACACCTCAGAAGGTTAAGTGCTACTGTAGAAGGGCTTCCGTGCATTTCTCCTTACCTACAGCCACTTGTGGAATTGCAGTAGCTTTGAGATCACTGATGTAATTGCTTAATGTTTGCAAGTTGCTTCAAATGCTGCTGGAGAGGACTGGCAGAATAATTCCCTATCTTTTCTTTAGGAAATCATACTGAAAATTTCTCACCATTTCCTCATGTGAGTGGAGTAGTATGCTGATGAGAAAGAAAAAAATAATGACGTACCTAAACAGCAATTTTCCTCTCTTAATAGAAACAGATATCAAGCTATATCTAGGAGTACCCTTATTTACTTCATCCTATTCCTCCCTTAAAGAATCACAGAAAGAAGAATCAAGACCTCCAAATCCAAGCACTAAATTGCCTCCCCCTCCTATTCTGTTGTCTGCAAGTGTATGTTATCTGTAATCACTCTGCTTAGACAGCAGACCATAAATCATCTTGGGTAAGCAAAACACAGATGACTGACTTGTGCAAGATTTGCTGCATGTCATGGGTTCAGCAGCAGCAGTCATTTTTTTTTCTCCTTCTCGGTAGCTGGTGCAGTGCTGTGTTTTTGATTTTGGGCCTGGGAACAGCACTGATAACACCAGTGTTTTCAGTTACTGCTTGGTGATGTTTAGGCTGGCCAAGGACTTTGTGAGTCTCATGCTCTGCCAGGGAAGGGGGGAAGCAGAGACAGGGCACCTGACCCAGACAAACCAAAGAGATTATTCCATACCACAACACGTCATGTCCAGGATGTAGAAACAGAGAGCAGAGACCCGGAAGGGCGGTGGGGGATGCACTGCGGGGGTGCACTGCTTGATACTGGGTGGTGAGCAATTGTATCCTTCCCTTGTATTTGCCTTGTCATTATTGTTACTGGTGGGGGTGCACTGGGTGGTCGGGCTTGATATTTGATGGCGAGCTATTGTATTCTCCTTTTCCTTGTATCTGCCTTGTCATTATTATTATTGGTGGTAGCAGTAGTGGTTTGTGTTATACCTTAGTTACTGGACTGTTCTTATCTCAACCTGTGGGAGTTGCATTCTTTCGATTCTCCTTCCCATCCCTCCAGGAGCAGAGGGAAGAAAGAGGGGGAAGTGAGTGAGAGAGTGACTGTATGGGTTTATAAGCTTAAACCACGACACTGCATTACTTTGATCCTGGTGTCTGCTTTCTTGCATGTTCAATATTTTAGATGCACAAAACTGATGGCTTCTGGTCCTTATAGCCGCAAAGAGAAGAAAGAAAATATCTCTACCTATAGACACAGAAACAGAACACAGGGAAAAAACAAATCTATGTTCCTTAATTCAGTGTTTAAGGAATATCCAAACTGGAGTATGAATAGTGGATTCAGAAAAACTAAACTGAAACAGTACCAAGAGTTGATACTATATGGTATACAGCATGGGGCCCCCAAACTGAAAAATGTATCTAAATTATATGAGGTTAAACAAGAACCTGAAGAAACCCCATCAGCTTTCTATGAAAGTCTGTGTGATGTAGCTAAGAAATGGACAGAAGTTGGACAGAGCCTTGGGTGACATGGTGATTCGTAGAAAAAACTAAGAGCTTGCCAACAAGGTTTAAGTTGACAAGCAGGTATTCTTCACTGAGGCACCAGGAGACATGGGGGATAGTTCCTCCTAGTGTGTCTCTCCAAGCACCAAACAAACCGTGATTATATAGTCATCAAATATATATATATTCATTACATTCCATACATATTCATGAAGCTACTTATATATGACATCATTCCTCAAGAAAATTCCTCCCACATGTGCATAATAACATGGTAGTGGTCTTTGGTACCTCTGGTGGCCATTTCTTCATCATCTTCCTCTTCATCATTTCATCCTTTGGCTGAACTCTAAGTTTAGAAAATCCCATTGTCAAGCCAATAACTACCAGTCCAGTTAGGGCCAGTCTTGGTGGAACATTTACCCAGATACTTCCTTCTATCGTTACAGACTCATCAAGCTTAACGTCCTTTGACTACAAAGTAGAACTGAATTTACTTACTTACAGTGGATTATATTTCATCCTATACTTCTCTATTTCAATGGTCTAGTGCGAGGTGTCTGTTGTGGTTTAAGCTTATAAACCCATGCAGTCGCTCTATCACTCACTCCCCACTCTTTCTTCCCTCTGCTCCTGGAGGGATGGGAAGGAGAATCGAAAGAATGCAACTCCCCCAGGTTGAGATAAGAACAGTTTAGTAACTAAGGTATAACACAAACCACTACTGCTACCACCAATAATAACAATGACAAAGCAGATACAAGGAAAAGGAGAATACAATAGCTCACCATCAAATATCAAGCCTGACCACCCAGTACACCCCCACCAGTAACAATAATGACAAGGCAAATACAAGGGAAGGATACAATAGCTCACCACCCAGCTCGACCAAGCTGTGCACCCCCACCGGTGCACCCCTCACCGGCGCACCCCTCACCGGCTGCACCCTCACCACCCTTCCGGGTCTCTGCTCTCCGTTTCTACATCCTGGACATGATGTGCTGTGGTATGGAATAATCTCTTTGGTTAGCCTGGGTCAGGTGCCCTGTCTCTCCTTCCTCCTGGCTTCCCCTCCTCCCTAGAAGAGCATGAGGCTCACAAAGTCCTTGGCCAGCCTAAACATCGCCAAGCACTAACTGAAAACACTGGTGTTATCAGCACTGTTCTCAGGCCCAAAATCAAAAACACAGAGCTGCACCAGCTACCAAGTAGGAGAAAAAAAAAATGACTGCTTCTGCTGAACCCATGACAGTGTCCCTGCCCATGGCAGGGGGGCTGGAACTAGATGATCTTAAGGTCCTTTCCAACCCTGACTATTCTATGATTCTAATCCAAATTTAAAATTTTGGGTCAGTAGAAATATTGAAGATACAAAGACACATTACTGCGCTCAGCTACAGTAAAGTATTTCACTATCTTTCTTGTCCTTTTCATATGTGGCACTGGAATTCACTAAGTAAATAAAAAAATACAAGCATCAAGAATGAATTGTTACTGTGAAAAGAAGCTATAAAAGTTTATCAGTGTTACAGAATCTTGCATCAGTATAAACAACTCGAGAATGCTGTGTGACAGAAGAGCAATTTGTACCACTGCAAATAGCAATTTGTAGACTGATGTAATGAGCCTGCCTCAAAAATTGTTAGTGAAGACAAAGCCTACATTAAGATTGCCAAGCTAAGGCACTGGGAAGAATTTCTCCTTCATTTTAACATTTCAGTCTTGTTTTCCAGCTACACTTCCTTCCATATCACTGCTATTAGGAGTTGAACAAGTTGTCAGTTGAAAAGTGGCTTGCCTTAGTTTGTCTTTTTTTTTCTTAATTACTGTAAAGCTTAATAAATACTTTGATTTATAATTTGCTCTCAAGGGCATGAGAAAGTTAAGTTGTAAAATTCTACATTAATACAATGTTGGCGACTAGTAGCCAATTAAGGACACTCATACTCCATCAGTTCTGAAAAGCAGTTTTCATTTAGCACAGCAGCTTGCATTTTTAGTGGTTCATTCAACACTGCTAAACTTAATAAGAACCAATTAGAACAGCTGACACTATATGAACAGCCTGTCATATGTAAGCCTTAATTTTGGAAGATGTAACCAGACATGTTAAATTCTAGTGCACACAAATGTTCATAGCAAGAACTATAAAAGCTTCCCATTGTAGCACTGAAAATCCTTTCTGTAATGCCTCTAATTTACATCTTTACCTCTTAGTCTTCACTCACGCTAGCCAAGAAGCAACTACCTCAAAAGGATTTAATTTCACAGTGGAGTATTATGACTCCAAACAAGCCATTGCATGACTTAGCTAGAAGAAGAGATAAAACATTAATTGCATTGCAGAATCATAGTTTTGTACTGGATTGACAACTTAACATCAATGATGATCTGGCCTTTGTATCAGACAGAACCAAATGCAGGAACCAAAACCTATGACGATGCTGGTTTTTTTTGGTTGTTGTTTGTTTTTTTTTTAAATATTCTGCTGCTATAAAGTTAAAAACTTGTTCAAAACTCAGTTTGCAATTTGTCATAGAATAAATCTTTGTCTGCTCCATTCCTCTGCACTGTAAGGCCACTTCTGTATACTTACATATGAATAGAAGCAGTTCTGGTTCACTAATACAAAATTGGAAAGCAATTTCAGTGCAGTGACAAGTGATGGCTGATTAACATATTCTAAGGATCAACATTCATGATTCTGAGAGCTACCAAAATAGCTAGATGAATGCAGTTGGTTTTAAGATACCAATTCTAAACATTACACTTTTGTCCTATGAACAGTGTAATGTACAAAAGACTGATGCTTTCTTGTTTCTGAAAGCATGAGGTGGTGAAAGCATGCATGTAGTGGCACAAATGCTCCAACTGAGGAGGCCAATAACTGCCCAAGAAGAGAACCATTCACAAAAGTTTTATTAAAAAAAAAAAAAAAAAAAAAAAAAATAATCCCCTTTCACCTCAAACAAGTGAAGCTTAAGTTCTGTACTACTAGGCTATGTTTAGAAAAATGAAAATAAGACAGTAATTTTTGAAGGCTACAAACTGTAAAATCCCATAAGTCAGCATAAACTTGGACTGTGCAAACAAATTAGCAAATATTTCAGATGTCATTTATTTGGTCCATCAGATGTACAGTATAGTAGTAGTATCTGGGTCTACAAAACATCAAATATAAATAACCTGAAACTGTAACAATACACAAAATTTGCTTCTTACATTGATATACCAGGCAGTACGAGCTGAAAAACTTGAGTAAATTAACAGTTTTACAGTAATGTACAGTGCCAGCTGAAGTTTAAGAACACCGTTAAAACATGGCACTAATTTCCTTTATTGAATTTTCTTCTTGACTTGTTCAGGGTGTGGAAAAATTTTTAGGACTAGGCTAAAACTGTTTTTCTTCAAGAAGAAAAAGAAAAGTAGTTACATGAAAAGTAGATTCTATGAAATACTTATCTGTAAGTATTTATGAACTATGTTTCTACTACATTTAATATATGGAATTCACATGGAAAAACTTTGAGTCTATTGAGATGAGAGCTTTATCAAGAGAAACAGACACAAATTATTTAAGCCAGTGGTTTGGTATTTACTTGGAACAAAGGCCTTAAAATTAGTCTAGTTCTGGACATTTTTCACATCCCAACATAATACTGTTACTGTATTACATCATCTGAATAATTTTGTCAAGGGACATTTGCATGTTCAGTCTAACTGTATAATTTCATCTTGCTCTTCTGTCTGCTCAGTACACACTCTCTTTGTACTGACACACTCTTTATCTTCTAGTTTTCTCTTGCGGGTTTTGTTTTCTATATCATCATCAACATTGCCTGAAGCACCTTCATCTTCAGAATCAACAATCAGTAGATCATCTTGATCTGGAGCTGCAAAATATGTTTTTAATTCAAATGGATACTGTAAAATTTCATACATAAATATGTCTCTAATACAAAAATCCACCTTGGAGCATTCTTTATCCATATTCTGTCACTTAACTGCAAGAATATTTTGAAAAGTGTAAAGCAGAACTAAGAGATATTTAACTTACATCTGTCAACAAGCATTCAGATTCATACGCTACCCCTATAAAACAGTATGTTTCCAGAACATTAGCCTTCAGTTCTTAAGCATCCCATATTGATTTAAGTTAAACTACTTTGAATATGTTCATATCTTCTACATTAGGAAGGTGATGGTACTTCTTCCTGAATAGGAAATACTATTTTCTTACCATGCTTTGCTTGACAGGTAAAAAAGAATTATTTTGGAAGCAGATAATAAAGATTTAATTTTGTTAATTTAAAAAGATGTGATCAAAGACATCCACAAAGTAATTTTTAATCTCCAGGGAGAAAGTAATAAATTTGATTGATTCTTTTTTGTCAAGCAAGAGCATGACCATCAGATAGAATGGGTCTAACAATTTAAAACACTATACAAATTGATGCATTTAAGATGACACCCCACCAAACCCTTGCAAGGTAAATATAATTTCAAGGTGTATTTACTGTAAGTCTTTGTAATAATCTTAAATGTGCATTCTTTAACAATTAAAAATGTGCATTTTTCTATTTAACATTATATTTATGCACAAAGACAATTTAAATGCCTTTTATTTCATGTTGGCAAAGTCAAGTCATAAAACTGAAAACAACTATTCTAATTGGACTGCACTATTGAAACTCTCTTTAATTTCATATTTATTACTGTTATTTACCTGTTGATGTTGAGGGCTGTGCTCCATCATCACTACCATTGGTAATGTTCCTAGATGTTGGTTCTGATGGTTTAGGGCCAACTTTTTCAGGATTATCACCAACAACTTCAAATTCTACCTCTTTTTCTAGGTCTTCACTGCAGAAGAATACATATGCTTTTAAACAACCAGGTAAAAATAAAAAAATTCTGTCTTTTTAACAAAGAAAGTATGTCATTCCGGTGTTAGAGCACCCTGCAACTGTGACAAAATGAGAAAAACATTAAAAAAGAGGAAAATCTGTTCAGTCCTCCTTTAGAATTTATGCTTTGGTTATTCGTCAACACTGTTCCACTCAGTGCCATGACTTAAAAGCATTACCTGAGCTTACCTTTCTTCCTCAATGTCACATGCCTATTCTCACTCAAAGTGGAGCGTGGCAAATTACTGTATTAAAGCATATATTACTTATCCAGGGTTAAATACACATATCAATTATTCCAAAGTAACTTCTATTTGCATTGCTGTATCTGAACACAAGTAGTCAAACAGAGAAATTACTACCCCAGTAGGCTGGGTGTTTTTTTTGCCTTAAGAAAAAATAAAAATAAAAATGTTAACAGCAGTTTCTCACTTGTTGGCTGCCCCAAAAGTAAATTTGTTTTATGCACTGTATTTTTATGTTGTGCAATGATAACTTATTCAAATAAACATTTTCCAGTTACTCTTGGGAAAAAGCCCTAAACAACCTAAACACACTAAACTCCATAAATTCATTAAAAAAATAACAATTCCTCTTCTACCTCTTTATTTTCTGTCCACAACTTAATCTTTGAGCTTTATTCATTAATTTAAATTTTCGAGTTGGCAATTCCCTGTGGAACTGTTCTACATCTATACACAAAAATAATTATTTCAGAATTCTTACCTATGAAGCACATTGATTAACAGTGTATAGTCCTGGAGGAAATCATCTGCTTGTAGTCGAGTGCCGTTTCGAATTCCGAAGTCTGATAACTTCCTGTGGTTATTCGCTACAAAAAAAAAAAAAAAAAAAAAAAAAAAAAAGTGAAAGCCTGCAGTGTATACAGCTATTTATGTAAAAATCCATTACACCTGAATAAGTAAAATGAAATGAGTATTTCAGAACTTTTATGTAGAAACCTAAGATTAACATTTATTAGCTATATTTAAAGTAAAAGCTAGCCATCAGGAGTTAAAACTACATTTAAGCCTATCAGGAGTTAAAACTACATGTTTGACTTATTTACCCCTCATGCATCATGTTCAAGCACTTCACTATTATTACATTTAGAAACATTTTGGAGATATTTGTATTACAATAATGTTTACAAGCGTCATAAAAAGACCACAGTCTAAGAACAAGAAAAAAAAGGGGCTTGCAAAGAGAGGAAAATGACTGGTGTACTTTCATAGCTGAATACCTGCTCTTGAAAGGAATCCTGACACTCCAGGTGAAAAGTACTTTAAATAAGAAAACTGAGCTGGGCATGCAAGCTTGTAGACAATACCACTAAAATATTCTCAAGCCACTTAAATACTTGCAAATCCAGTTATCTTCAAATATTAGTCTACAGGATGAACATGAACATTTGCTATACTTCCATTCTGTGTATCTCGGTTTCTTCCTAATTTCTATCTACTCTTATCTAAAAAGCTTCAGTATGCATACCTTCTGTTTCTCCTTCTTCTGAAGAGATAAGGATAGTTCCTTTTCCATCATCTATTTGTACATCTGGTGCTACCATAGCAAATTTTTCTTTCACTATCTGAAAAGATGTAGATGATTATTTAATTAATCAGACTTAAAAACACTTATAAAAAAGAACCTTGAATTATGTTGATTTTCTTATCCTGGCTCATTTTCAGACATCTGCTGAAAGCCTATAAAGCCTATACTTTTTAATTTTTTGATTTTTTTTTAATTTCCATGAACAAAAGAATTATAATTTTCACTATCTGAAATCTACAGGTTTAGATATGCTGAAAAAAATTTTAATACCTCATAAAATGGCAGAAATACAAATCAACTGTGACCATACAGCTGTAATGTGGCTACTGAACAACTGAAATACAATTTTTTTTTTTTTTGCTGTTAGATATGAACAGGCTTTAAAACCATCAAAAAGTCACAAAATACAAACATTCTTTCACAAGATATAAAAGCGCATATGTGCAAGAAGCATACTGGCTAATCTAGGTCTTCTTATTGCTCAGAGAAATGCAAAACGTAAAGAAAATATAAACAGTTGTTGTTCAGTCAAAATACATTGAACAAAACCCTAACATTAACAATTTACAGTGTTAGAACAATAATGAAAGCCATAGCCAATACTTAAGATTTACCTTATCCTGGAGCGTTAACACAGTAACTTTGTGTACATTAAGTTTCACAGTCACTTCTGGCTTACTTGCACATACATAACAGTTAGGATTTGGTGGATCCAAAGCACAAGGAACCAATAGTTTCTTTCTGGGATTTGGCTGCTTGTTCAGAAAAATCTTGAGGACAAACAAGAACAAAACAAGTTATTCTGTAAGTAACAGCACTCATAAAACCTGTTTTCCTACAGATTTATTTTTAGTCTCACAGGTTTTCTTGTTCCCTAATCCTCCTTGACATGCCTGCTTAACAGGAGAAAGTGCATATTACAGCCAGTCCACAATAACACCTGTGCTGACTGACCAGCTGCTGCCAAATTAAGAAGAAACAACCATGTTTCAAGTCATGTCAGTCTGGTTCTCTCCTATCCAGCAACTAATTTTCATTAAATCAGAGGAATTTAATGTTGCTTAAGATTTCCACTTCTCTTTTCATTGTGACTGAAAGTTCACAGCACATTCAGGATCTACCAAAAATCTACTAAAGCAACAAGTGAGAGACAGTAAAACTACACAATAGCTAAAGCAAGTTAAAATGACTTCTAAACAAATAATAACTGACAAGTAAAAAGTATCATTCCCACTTACCGTTCTACACTGATCTATTTTTCCTGATAAAATCTTCAAACCCTGCAGCACTATCAGACCAGCTATTACCGCATTAGTAGTAGCTATAGCTGGGATAATATTTCCTGCCATTGCTGCAAAATAAGCAAGAGTATGCAGATTAACAGTAAATTAAAATGAGAAGTTTAAATTATTATTTAAATAAAACAGTGTTGTATTTTATCCTTACACTTAATATCAAATCTGCTCTTCATATTCATACTGAAAACATGCATCCTGAGGTTCGCAGCAGAAGTGACAAAATCCAGTGCAGAAGGATCATCCTTGACAATAAATTAATACACAAACTATTTAAAAATCAGATTAGTCACCGGAAAAAGTTTGCAACACACACCTAAAACCTTAAAGATAAAAAAAAAAAAAAAAAAAAAAAAAAAAAAAAAAAAAGAGCAAGCCTCTGCAATATTCCATTTCAAAGTCAATATACTTCCTCTTTCAGATGGCATGTTTAGTCAGAGCAGTAATACTTTAAATACACGTTTAGAAATTGTACTTAGTATTTTAGTAGTGTATTAGTATCAATAAAATGCCTTGCATGTTCAAAAAAAATACCCAAATCCTAAATCTTAAAATGTTTTATTCTCAGTTTCAAAAATTGGTGTTTCAGAAAGAAGTATTTTTACTAACTGTTGTAATATTATTTTATTATTTTGTCCCTCCTATATTTACAAACTACTTTTTTTTTTTCTTATTCTAAATGGACAATGACTGCAGGAAGATTACACTGTGGTGCCGAGAGAAAATTCTTCTTTTTCTTCAGTGAAACTAGTAATATATCGCATACCTATCATCAGAGCTAATTTACAAGGTACAACTCGGTAGAACTCTAGCTACAAACCACTGTTTATGAGCATGTTTTAGAGAAAGCTAAAAAGGAAAAAAGTTGCATTATTAAAATATTTTCAAAAATCAAAATACAACAAGTACTTCTGAATTTAAGCTTTTTGAAGTTGGTGAATTATTTTACATCACAATAGTTAACCCTTACACTCAGCGAGTTACAAAATATAGTGTTAAAGTATGTATTTGTTTACATATGCAAGGTGCTTTCAGCGAAGTGCCAGACATTCTTAGTAGTACTATTTTGGAATGTAACCAAATGAGCCCAATATTTATACTACATATATAGAGTATAACCGGTTCTTATGTATTTGGCAGACTAACTTTATCCCATATAAGCTCTGCTCCATCACCCTTCTCGGCCAGGTCAAGTCTCAGGGTTTCAACACTCTTTGAAAATAAGTGTGCATAGCTCTTGACATCGAGAACCTGCTGATCCTTCAAGACTGCAGAGGACTCATTTTGTTTGTCAGATGTGCTTTTCTCTTTGGGAAAAGAAGAAATAATTAAGATTAGGAAGACCTAAAAATCTCACAAAAGATCTCTCAAAGAGAGATGAATTTTCCAATTCAGCAAAAGTCTTTTCTAAATTGAAGAATATCTTTAAATTATAGTAGCCCCAACATTTTAAAACGAATCACAAATCTGAATTTAAAACTGCAACTACATTTACATCAATCACCTACACATGCACAAATTAAAGCAAATGTACTTTTACAGCAAAACTCAGCTTTCAGAGACAAATGTATCAGTGCTCCTAGAATAAGCTGATATGTAATTTTGTGAAATGTGAATTTTCTACAGCAAATACCAAGTATCTAAAACAACAATTGCAAAACATTTTTAGAAAAAAATGGTTTCTATATAGAGAAAAATTTAAAATCTTCAGGAATCACAAAGAATTAAGATGTTCATTATCAGTACTCAACTGTGGCAGTAAGAAAATGTATGTATCGTAGAGCTGCCTTAACAAACAGCAGGTATGGCTTACAAATAAACAGTGGGAGGAGGGACAATTACCTTGATTTTGTACATCAGTCCAGTCCAGTGGCACTGGAGGCTTTCTTTTCTGCCACAGCTTATCCATTGTCAGCAGATATCTAATGTCATCTTTGAAAAGCTAGGAAACATTAAAATAAACAACAAACAAACAAACAAACAAACAAAGCACATTAAAATGAAAGGTAAAAAAAAAAGGTATACTTTATTTTTAAAATTGTTGTGAAATCGAAAAATCAGTATTAGATTTATGAGGCCTTGCTCTTCTCCTTGAAAATATTTTCAACCACACAGAATCATAGAATGATTAGGGTTGGAAAGGACCTTAAGATCACCTAGTTCCAACCCCCCTGCCATAGGCAGGGACATCTCACACTAGACCACGTCACCCAAGGCTCTGTCTAACCCGGCCTTGAACACTGCCAGAGATGAAGCATTTACTACTTCTTTGGGCAACCTGTTCCAGTGCCTCACCACCCTCACAGTAAAGAACTTCTTCCTTATATCTAACCTGAACTTCCCTTGTTTTAGTTTAAACCCATTACCCCTTTTTTCCTATTGCTACAGTCCCTGATGAAGAGTCCTTCTCCCGCATCCTTGTAGGTCCCCCTCAGATACTGGAAGGCTGCTATGAGGTCTCCATAGAATCATAGAATAATTAGGGTTCGAAAGGACCTTAAGATCATCTAGTTCCAACCCCCCTGCCATGGGCAGGGAAACCTCCCACTAAACCATGCCATCCAAGGCTATGTCCAACCCCGCCTTGAACGCCGCCAGCGACAGAGCATTCACAACTTCCCTGGGCAACCCATTCCAGGGCCTCACCACCCTTACAGTAGAGAATTTCTTCCTTACATCCAATCTAAACCTCCCCTGTTTAAGTTTGAATCCATTACCCCTTGTTCTATCACTACAGTCCCTAATGAACAGTCCCTCCACAGCATCCCTATAGCTCCCCTTCAGATATTGGAAGGCTGCTATGAGGTCTCCACACAGCCTTCTCTTCTCCAGGCTGAACAGCCCCAGTTTTCTTAGCCTGTCTTCATACGGAAGATGCTCCAGCCCCCTTACCATCCTCGTGGCCCTCCTCTGGACTTGTTCCAATAGCTCCATGTCCTTCTTATGTTGAGGACACCAGAACTACACACAGTACTCCAATTGGGGTCTCACGAGAGCAGAGTAGAGGGGCAGGATCACCTCTTCCAACCTGCTGGTCACGCTCCTTTTGATGCAGCCCAGGATACAGCTGGCTGTCTGGACTGTGAGCGCACACTGCCAGCTCATGTTAAGTTTCTCATCTACCAACACCCCCAAGTCCTTCTCCACCAGGTTGATCTGAATCACTTCTCCACCCAACCTGTAGCTGTGCCTGGGATTGACCCAACCCAAGTATAGGACTTTGCACTTTGGCTTGGTTGAACTTTATGTTGTTGGCATTGGCCCACCTCACAAGAATGTTAAGGTCCCTCTGGATGACAGATTTGAAAAATTTCTCATTCCTCATTCTCTAAAGCTTACTATATAAAGTACGCTCAGTTCTGCTTAATCTGAGGAGGAGTGAAGTAAAAATCAAGAAACAAAAATCCAAACATGTAGTGGGTTCACGTGCCTACTAAAGCCATCCCTGTAGCTCTTCACAGCTCCCCGAGATAATTCTTACCTACATGCCAATATGTTTCCAAAGTAATTACTACCTATCAACATTACATTCTATACAAATTTCCTCTATTTACCCACTTTCAGTAACTATTTAGTTTGTATTTTCTCATGCCAGAGCCTGATTATACACAGATGACTGGTAGCTTTTTAGGTCCTCAGATTGGTTCCAATTATGCCCAGTGAAATTCTTATAGAATTCAGGTTTACCTTTTCATATTAAAAGGAATGTGAATGAAGTTTTTTCTGTACAGTACAGACAAGCTGTTGAAGCCATCTGTACAGATGTAGATGGAATGCTGTAAAACAAACAAGTGTTGTAAAAGAACAAGACTACAGCAATATTAGGGGAAGCTGTAACATAACTGCATAATAGATAGCTAGCATTAAGTGTCCAACTGGGGTTTGACAACTTTACAGCACCTCATACACTTCAAATAAAGACATTTATTGCAGATAAAGAAGATACCTTAGTAAAAAGTTTAACTGGATCATATCCAGTTGATTTAGCCCACTCCTTAGTTGAAACACGTTTAATCTCACCATCTTCACTGGATGCTTGTGCTCTGGTTTCTGCTGGCTCCCCTATTAATAAAGTGTTAATCAATATTTTAAGAAAATAAAAAAAAAAGCAGCAAGCAAAGTCCCATCCAAACATTTCCCCTGGAGTCAATAACAAAAATTATGCAGGGACCATAAAACGGCTTTACTGTGCCCAACAACACTGAATTAGACACAGTAGGACAACTCTTCTTTGCTTCTGCAACTGCAACTCACTAATTTAACTTGATGTCACCTCTTTCTTTTATTGGCAGAAACAGCAAATAATTGTTCCCTAATATTCTCCACATAATGTTGTGATTTCATAAATGTCCAATGATTCCCTTTTAGTATTCTCCTGTCTTAGTCTGGTTAGAACTTCAACACAAAAAAAAAAAAAACAAACCAAAACAAAATCTTACCTCTGGTTATTTCTATAGAAAAAACATTCCATGCATACAGATGCTATTCATTTTGTGTTTCTTTCCCAGTCACATCCAGCAATTGCTATCACAATTCCTAATAAGCAGCAGGTTGACATTTTCATAAAACTATCTATTAACATCCTGACTGAATGAGAAAATTCAGAGACCATCCTTTATATGTAAACTTGTGAACATTTCCCCCCCTCACCAACGCATGATTTGCATCGCTTCATATTTATCTGCACCAAATCTACCTAATGTTACATTGCCAAGTCATTTTGCATTGTGCAGCTTTCTACTACTTTTTGCAGTTGGTCCTCATCTTTATTATCCTGAATGACTTTGCCTAATCTTGTATGCTGAACAGCACTGGTCCTATCCCCAAGATGAGACACTCCTCTAATCACCACTTATCTCTATCATTTAAGTAGTTTATCCACTTCAGGATCTCCATCCTTTTTTCTCCCCATGACTGCTGAGCTCCTTCAGATTCCTCACAAAAAATTTGAGATTCAGAAGTATAAAACAGATATGTTTGTCCACAGGTTTCCCAACTCTTTTAAAGGACCTGTAGAGCCCTGCAAGGCATGAATTCCCTTTGCAAAGGTTGCACTGACTCTCCCCTGATACACCATGTATGTCTGCTGATTCTAAACAGCATTATCACTATGAACAGTTTGCTCATTAAGATAAGAGGCTACAGCTCAGGCCCTCCTATAATTGCCCCGGTATCTTTGTTTAAATAAGTGGCATTGTGTCTGCTACCTTCCAAGTATTCCAGCAGCCACTGTTTTGAGTGATTTTATGCACCACTGTTTTTAAGGCTCAGCTATTTCATTCTGCACATCCTGTAGGAACAACCTGTTGGGTGATCGCTATCTGATGTTCAGAGAATCTGAAGAGTTGGAAGATCCTCTAAGCTCCCTCTCCCAAGTCCATCCATCTATCAAAGGATCCAAAAGAAGAAACAATGATGCTTATTCACCTGCACAGTAACTACAGTTACTGTCCTTACAGAAAAATACTGAATAGCTACCAAAAAAAAAAAAAAAAAAAAAAAAATCACTCAATATTTCCTATGCAGATTAACACTGAAGTGTTTCAGGCTAGAAGAGTTCAAATATAATCCTGGTATTTCCTTGCAACCCCTCAGCTAAGAGTGGAAAATGTAGAGTGACTACAAATATCACTCAGTTCTCAGTTCAAAAGACAAGCTTCCCAGCTGCAAGGAAGGAAGTGCTCCATCAAATCCAAATATATAAGGGGGGAAAATAGCCCACCCTGTAAAGATCAATTATATTTAATTTGCACTTCAAGCTCACTTTTCACCTCAAGTTTCTATGCACATGGGGAAGACAGCCTGCTACAGAGAGAAAGGAGTCTCCCAACAGGTACAAGCCTATTCATCTAAATTATACAACTTACACCTGGATGTGTTAACTGGAACTTTATGATTAGCATACTGATTGTGTTCCTCACAGCTGTTCTACCCACACTACCTGAGAACAAATAGTAAATACCAGTGACCCATCTTATGCTGTATTAAAAAGCTTTCACAACAACTGAAGAACTGAAGTAATCAGCCCCACAAGGGCCACAGTTCTGACAGGCGAAACCATTAAACTGTTGTCACTTTGCAGGTTTTTTTTGCACATGATCCATGCAAAAGCCTCTGGTATGCACTATGCATCAAGTTAACTAAAAACATAGAAATTGTTTCAAATATCTTATAAGTGGCAGTATGAGGGAACTAAATTATGCATGTTGGACATGAAGATCTGTTGAGCAAACTACTGTCAACACACCCCAAACTCTTACTGCCCAAGGGCACAGTAAATGGAATCCTTAAAAGAAAATGTAACTGAACTCTCTAACCTTAAGAGATGTACAGAAACAAGAACAGTTCAGTAACAGGGTAAGCTACCAGCTTATTTCACACTCACAAGCAGCTTCAGGATCAGCTCTGTCAGGAGAGACTTCTTGATCAGCATCTTCTTCTCCAAACAACTGGCTATATAATAATTAAGAACAACAACAAACTAGAATTTCATCATATCTTGTTAAAGACTGAAATATTTGCTAATGGATATATATCCACTTTAGAATTCTTGCTATTAGAGCACCATTTCATACATTGCTTTATAAATTGTTTGGATTAATCACACACAGTCTTAACACTGACAACATAAAATGTCCAATACAAAAATGAATTTAGCAAACCAGTTCTGTTTAACTCAGTAGTTCACCTAGCATTGTATTTATACTGCAGTACTGAATGCATTGGTTATAACCCTCCAAGATCCCAGAAAACTTTACATCTGTTAATACATGCATTAAACTGAAAAATGTGTTAACTTCACACACAGGTGAAGAATAAAGTAAACTGAACCTACACTACAGTGCCAAACTGCCAGATTTTCTGCGATATTAAAGCAAGGCCTAAGTACTAACCAACCTTCCATCTTTACATTAAAAAAAACCCACACCAAAAAAAACAACAAAAAAAAAGAAAAAAAAAACACACACCACACACACCAAAAAAAAAAAATCCAAAAAAACCAAACAAACCACCAACAAAGAAACACCAAACAAAAACCCACAAACCTGTACCCCAAAACCCAGGTCAAAGAACTGGAGATTTTCCCTATAATCCATATTCATTTGAAAAAGTAACCAAACCAAAAAGTATATGTCCACTTCAATTCTCTGCCTGTAGGTTTAGCAACCAGAAGAGTAAACCACAGTACCTGTTTTCTTTTTAAATAAATTACTTACTTGAACAAATACTTAGCCCACACAATGCAGTGGATAGGTTCCGATGGCGTATTTCGGATTGTGCAGCCTGGAAAAGTCTTCTGAGTTGGTTTGGGATGACATTCATAACATTCTGTCACTCCCTGGTGAAAAGTGAAATATTTACTTGTCACACTGTGAAGGCTACTGATAGCACATGCTATTACCAGCTGAACTGTATCTCAAAACACCCAATACCCTGTTGTCTAAAATAGCCAACAATTTAAACTTAAAGTGACAAGAGTAATAATACACAAACTAACCTTTTTGATAACTGTTACTTGTCCAAGGTAGCCTGCGGTTCCACTCTCTATAAGAGGAACATCAGCAGCCAGACACATCCTGTTCACATGGTTACGGGCAACTGCAAATTAAAGAGTTTTTAAAGAAAAACTTGAATAATTTGAAAAAAGTTTTACTTCTCCAAATTCAAACTAGCCTCCTATGCAAACATGTATCCTTAATCTGCCTTATTTCATTACAGAGCACTACACCTTTTTCCCAATTTTCCAATTAACACAAAATATATCAACACTTAAATATAGCAAACTCAACTGAATAAAGTTACATATGTACACACAGTAATCATCAGTTCACATGAAGCAGCAGTACAGCAGTTAATATTTACTTTCTAACCACCTGTCAAAGCACTAACTACCCTTTAAGTTCCTAGTAAAGCACACAAGCATTAGTGAAACTACAGAGAAGTTAAGAGGATACTTGTTATTTAACTGACATTGCAGAAGTACTAGGAGTAGAACACATTAAAGGTCTGTTTGTATGAACAAGCAACAGTATTTTTATCCCCAGTATAAAATCATGGTGAAAACTTCACCTCTGTTATCCAGAGCATTCATAATCAACGTAAACTGACGGAAGAATTCCACATTATAGTCAGGGCTACGGGAGAAAAAAAAAACAAACAAACACAAAACCCCAATACTCAAAATGGTATATCAAAGTTATTATTATGCCATAACAGAAATGATACACATGCAAAGTGTGGACTGATGTTCCTGTGATAAATTACACATATTATGAGTTTACCGCTAGCCTTTAACTGCCCCATTTGCCTTCTGCCCATTTTAAAGCTGGATGAAAGCTGCTGGAATGAAGCTATTGCAATTAGTACTAATTTGACCAATGAAACAAGCAGACAACTAAGAAGTGATTATACAGTTCTGACCTAATGAGTAAATTGGCTGAGCTATGGTAACAGACCTTAAAAACCACCAGCTGGGGCTAAAACGCTCACACTGTAATTACCATAGCTCTTCAGACTGTTGGTAATTCATTATACTGTGATAGATCAATTGGTTTTGATTGTACCTCCATACTCTTAGGAGCCAAGACACAGGATTTTAAAATCTCGATGCTTTAGTATCTTTACACTGCATTTTTCTGATTTAAAGAAGGTGACAACAGAGTACAGAGGAAACAGGATTAATGGCTTTACAGTTTCAGAAGGATGCAATGAGTCAGTGTTTCAGTGGCTAATAGCAAATTCAATGGTGTTTAAGGCCAGGTTGGACAGAGCCTTGGGCGACATGGTTTAGTGGGAGGTATCCCTACCCATGGCAGGGGGTTTGGAACTAGATGATCTTAAGGTCCTTTCCAACCCTAACTATTCTATGATTCTATGACAGAATATCAGTTTTTAAAAAATCAAAGAAATGTAAAACATGGGAAACAGCTAATGAAAATCTATATAATCCTGTACTTATTGGTTATGGATCATAAAGACTAAATTTTAACAGTTTTGTGCATGTATAAATGATAGTTACCTAAAAAGGACTTTTTTTCATTACAGACTCAACATTCACATTTATTTTAATCTAATTATTGCTCAAAACATCAGGGCAGCCTTACAGTGTAGAAACTTATATAGTAAGTATTGCTAATAAAATAAAAAGTAGACACAAACAAATGACTACAGCTTAATACCAGAGCTTAAGAAAACCCATTCAAAACCCACACTCTCACTCAGGTTTGTGGTAATCTCACATTTACAGCTTTTTCTTCTTACTGTGGTGGCTGTGTAAAATATCTTAAAGCACCTCATCATAGCACTTAAATAACACAGTACTTGCAAACCAAAACATGCAATTAGAGCAGAAAACCGAACATACTTCATGATGCTATCATGGTAAGCTATAATATTAGCCTCTGGATAAAACTGTAACACGCTTTCCTTGGCAACCTAGAAATAAACAAACAAACAAACAAACAACACAACTTATTATTTCTTCCTTCCTTCTAAAGATAGACTTAATACCAGTTGAGTATCAAGTTGACTACCTTAAGAGATTTAAATACTTTTGTAATGAAATGCTGTGGATAGTCATGATCAACCAACCAACATTTCCCTCTTCATAGTAGAAATAAGATTGTGACATATTTCTAACACTCAGTATTATTTTGTAGACAGTAAGACATAACCTTTGACTTTTTCCTCACCTGTGACTTTGATCTTCCAACATGTTTCTTTTGAAACAAAAACTGCCTGTTGAGATTGCTGACATCAATAGTATCCAAATCAATCTATAAACACACAAGAGACAGCCATTTCACCTTCACAGAAGCAAAAGGAACAAAACCATTAACGGAGTTTGAAGCAAATGCAACTGACCAAAATGCATAAACTTTAAAGACTCTTTTTAAGACCTGCATACAGGGGTTACATCTGTACTATAACAACTAGTGAACGAGTGATCACTTAATCATCTTCAGGAATCCAGACATTTTAAATAATTACTAACAATGGAGCCATATGTAAAAAATTAAGGATTACACAACAAACTTTCTAAATAAAGAGTCCCTACTAGAAACCACAAGTGAATTTTGAGATACATATGCACAGTACTTAGGACAATCGGTTACTAACCTTTTACTACTTACCACAGGATAAAGATTTTAGTGGGAATTTATCAGGAGCACAGTGTACAGACTCAGAAGGAACACTGCAGAAATTTGTCTAGATAAGTCCAGTCAGACTCTACATGTGACTAATCACCCTGAACACTGGCTCTGTTCCACAGTTCCCCAAGGTTGAAGAAAGGCTACTCAGCAAACTAATTAGTATTTCTACTTTACATTTGAACATAGCTTTGAGCAACTGAATCAGTACACTGAGGACTGCACCGTCTTCTAATTCATACACTGCAGAGCAAAAGGTTTTACTGGTTGTCACCAGGACTAACTATTTAAGTGTATATTAAAAAATTATGAAGTCTACTCACAGAAAAAAAGAATAATCCCATCATGCAATTAAGACAACTAAAAACCTATACAGCAGAACACCTGTGATGAGCAACCTCAAAGGATGCCATGACTGTAATCCCCATAACGGCCACAACTTTATTTATTAATTTATTTATTTATTGATGCACATGAGCATCAGAATTTCAAATGTGTTTATCTCCTACCACAATAATTGAGATTTAATTAGAACTTTGAGAAGATTTATTCCTACCTTTGATGCCACTACTTTTCCTTTAAACAATTTCTCTGATCAACCACTCTTTTAGAAGTCCTCTCCTGTCCCTAACATTTTTAACTAGAAATAGAGACAATCTTTCTGAGCCGGAGATATTTCTCCCCGATTCCCAAAGACAATTGTCCTAGGTTCAGCTGTAACAGCTATCTTTCTCCTTCCTAGTAGCTGGTACAGTGCTGTGTTTTGGCTTTAGTCTGAGAACAATGCTGATAACACACTGATGGTTTAACTGTTGCTAAGTAATGCCTACTCTGATCAAGGACTTCCTCAGTTTCATGCTCTGCCAGGGAGGAGGGGCACAAGAAGCGATTAGCAGAGACAGGACACCTAACCCAAACTAGCCAAAAGGGTATTCCACACCACAGCACATCATGCCCAGTATATAAACTGGGGGGAAAGCACCCGGAAGGGCAAATTGCTGTTTGGGTCAGTCTGGGTATAGGTCAGCAGGTGGTAAGCAATGGTATTGTGTATCATTTGTGTTTATTAGTGGGGTTTTTCCCCCTCTTTCCCTTTTAGTTTTATATTCCCTTCCCTTGTTATTTCCCTTATTATCATCATTAGTGGTAGTAGTAGTAGTTTTGTATTATACCTTACTGGAGTGTTCTTATCTCAACCTGTGGGATTTACATTCTTTTGATTCTCCACCCCATCCCTCCAGGAGCAGGGGGGAAAGGGGGTGGGGAGTGATCAAGCAGCTGCGTGGTTCTGAGTTAACAGCTGTGCTTAAACCACAACAATGCTGACATAACGATCACAGTAAGACTTCCAACTATATAGAAAGTACTATCAGACTGAGTATGAGTGTGGAGTTTTAAACACAACCTACTGAGAGTATTCTCATACACTTCTAATTTTATTAACGAAATCTGAGTAACAAAAAAGTATGCCACGCAATTCTCATGGAAGACCCTTTACAAGTGAGATCCATGCTCCAAGATTAAACTGCCTGTTTTCTGGAGAATATTTTTTAAAGCTAAATTTTAATATATTAAGAACTGTAATAGTAAAAATATGATTTAAACATTGTCATGGTTTAAGCCCAGCTAGCAACCCAGAACCACACAGCCGCTCCCTCACTCCCTGCCTTTCCTCCCCCTGCTCCCGGAGGGATGGGGAAGAGAACTGAAAGAATGTAACTCCCATGGGCTGAGCTAAGAGCACTCAAGTAACTAAGGTATGACACAAGACCACTACTGCTACCACCAATAATAATAATAATGATAAGGGAAACAACAAGGGAAGAGAATACAACTGCTCACCACCCACCAACCAATACCCAGCCTGATCCGAGCAGTGATCTAGCCCTTCTGGGTAACTGCCCCCAGTTTATATATTGTGCATGACGTGCTATAGGTATGGAATACCTCTTTGGTTAGCTTGGGTCAGGTGTCCTGTCTCTACTTCCGCCAGGCTTCCCCCCCTTCCTGGCAGAGCATGAGAGTCAGAAAGTCCTTGGTCAGAGTAAACATTACTTAGCAACAACTAAAAACATCCATGTTATCAGCACTGTTGCAAGGCTGAAAGACAAAAAAACAGCCTCAACTTTCTCAGCCTATCTTCATATGGGAGGTGCTCCAGTCCCCTGATCATCCTCGTGGCCCTCCTCTGGACTTGTTCCAACAGTTCCATGTCCTTCTTATGTTGAGGACACCAGAACTGCACACAATACTCCAAGTGAGGTCTCACAAGAGCAGAGTAGAGGGGCAGGATCACCTCCCTCGACCTGCTGGTCACACTCCTTTTGATGCAGCCCAGGATACAGTTGGCTTTCTGGGCTGCAAGCGCACACTGCTGGCTCATGTTCATTTTTAAATCGGCCAACACCCCCAAGTCCTTCTCTGTAGAGCTGCTCTGAATCTCTTCTCTGCTCAATCTGGAGCTGTGCCTGGGATTGCTCCGACCCAGGTGTAGGACCTTGCACTTGGCATGGTTAAACTTCATCAGGTTGGCATCAGCCCACCTCACAAGCATGTCAAGGTCCCTCTGGATGGCATTCCTTCCCTCCAACATATCAACCGAACGACACAGCTTGGTGTCATCGGCAAACTTGCTGAGGGCGCACTCAATCCCACTGTCCAAATCACCGACAAAGATGTTGAACAAGACCGGTCCCAACACCAGTCCCTGAGGGACACCACTCATAACTGGTCTCCAGCTGGACATTGAGCCATTGACCACAACTCTTCGCTGGGATGGGAGGGGAGTGGTACTAGCATATCCATACAACAGGAGCTGGCATGCTGCTGTCGCACAGAGCACAGAGCAGTGCAAAGCCTGGATTGCAGCCCAGAAATGGAAATGATAATTGTGTTATACAAGAGCCTACTTTTGTGAGAGCCCAAGTAAGAGCTGTGCAGAGGTAATTGGGAGGAAAAACAATTAACTGCCATCTGCCTCTCCAGGACAGATCAACTCAAGATGGAGAGTGAGAATGAATACTGACTTTGTAGCAACAGTTAATTTGCTCTGAAAAGCTCTTTTTTAGTGTACAAATATGAATTAATAAAGGAACATAAACTATGGAGGAATTTTCAATTTTATTTTAAAATATTTTAAATGATAATTTAAATTATATTTTAAACCATTTTTGTGCTTTCCCTGTATTGATATTTTTTAAAAATAAATCTCCTAATCTCTTAAAAGTGTTTGTTCATATCTTGCTATGTATGCCTATCTGATGATAATATTTAATTAGAATTTGTTCGCAGACTCTGAATACTTTATATACCTATGTAAAGGGAGAAAACAATACAAATCCTGTACTCCGCCTTCATAGGCCTCTAGCACACGATGCCACCTTTTGTTTGCAAGAGTTTAAATTTCAACTAAAATCCCAGCATTCTTCTGGGGGGGGAGGGGGGGGGAAAGGGAGTCTCTCCCCTGCTTAGATTGTCAAATCCCAGACTGCCAAATTGGTGACCTCAGGCAGAAAGAATGTTGGTTATTTGCACAGGGCTTCTGCTCTTTTAGCAGCAAACCTTTTCTTCTGAAAGGACAATGTATACTCTTTTGTGTTTATGGCCAAGTAAAAAAACTTGTACATTTGAGATTTGCATTGTAATAGCCTTGTAACTCAATATACAGCATCCTTAAAAATAGCAGGGCAAGGCTCTATTTTGTCTTAGGTAATGCAGGTCTTTCTTTTAGAGGCTTTTACAAAAGTTCTCTGAAAAACAGTCTTAAAGATTCAGCTGCTTATATGTTTGCTTTGGTGGCTTTTTTTCCCCTGGAGTTTTTCTTTTTTTTCCAAACCTAAAATTATGCATGGTTTCTTTATGAGCTATCAGGCCAGTGCTCAAAACATTTTGATGCATCTCAAGCCAATCTGTGCCTGCAGCTTGAAACCAGGAAAATGTGTGAGTGTGTGTGTAATTCACACACCAAGCATTTTTCTGAAATAATGGAAGATCTTTACTGGCATTCTGGCCTGGTGGATGAGCCCAAATGGTTTTTAAAGTGTGCCTTTCTCAATAGATTGTAACCATTGGGAGCTATTGCTCACATTTAGGATCCAGTCCTGCATTCCTTAAAGTCAATGGGAGTCTGAGTGTGAAAGGAATGCAGGATTGGGTCCAGAAACGGGAGAAAAATTGTGTGCCAGATTGCTCTGAAAAGAATCCACAGTAGCCACTTTTCAGTGTTTTAGGCTTCAAATGGCTGGAGTCTGTGAAAAGTGACTTCTGCCACTTCCTTGGGCAACCTGTTCCAGTGCCTCACCACCTTTACAGTTCCCTTCCCTGCTCCTTAACTGCACATGGGCACCACTGCTGTGCAGGCATGTTTATTGTATGTGCGCTCCCAGGGAGGAACATGAAGGAATTAACCAACCAAGACGGCTTAATTCCTGGAGGTTATATTAATGGAGGTTACATTACCCTTTTTCCAGTCATCGGGAACTTCACCTGACTGCCATGATTTTTCAAATATGATGGACAGTGGCTTAGCAACTTCATTTGCCACCTCCTTCAGGACCCGCAGATGGATTTCATCAGGACCCATGGACTTGTGTACGTTCAGGTTCCTAAGATGGTTTTGAACCACATCCTCTCCTACAGTGGGCCTAGTGTCTTCATTCTCACTGTCCCTGCGCTTGCCTTCGAAGACTTGGGTGGGGTGGTCAAAGCATTTTCCGGTGAAGACTGAGGCAAAGAAGTCATTAAGAACCTCAGCATTCTCCAAATCCAAGGTAGCCAGTTCTCCCGATAGCTTCCGGAGAGGCCCCACGTTGTCCCTAGTCTGTCTTTTATTTGCAATGTACCTATTGAATCCCTTCCTGTTATCCTTAACATCCCTAGCCAAGTTTAATTCTAAGTGGGCCTTAGCTTTCCTAACCTGGTCCCTAGCTTCCTGGACAACATCCCTGTATTCTTCCCAGGCCACCTATCCTTGCTTCCACCATTTCTAAGCCTCTTTTTTCCTTTGAATTTTCCTCAGCAGCTCCTTATCCATCCAAGGAGGTCTCCTGGCCCTCCTGCAGTACTTCCTTCTAGTAGGGATGCATCGCTCCTGTGCTTGCAGCAGGTGATCCTTGAATATCAACCAACAGTCTTGGGCTCCCCTGACCTCAAGGTCTATATCCCATGGAACCTTACTGAGCAAGTCCCTGAAGAGGCCAAAGTCTGCTCTCTTGAAGTCCAGGGCAGTGAGCTTGCTGCACGCTCTTCTCACTGTCCTGAGGATCTCGAATTCGACCATCTCATGATAGCTGCAATCAAGGCTGCCCTGGCGCGTCACATTTCCAACCAGCCCTTCTCTGTTGGTGAGGACAAGGTCAAGCATGGCACCTCTCCTTGTCGGCTCCTCTATTACTTGCAGAAGGAAGTTGTCTTCCACACAATCGAGGAACTTCCTGGATTGCTTGTGCCAGGCTGCAACACCCCTCCAACAGATATCAGGGTGGTTGAAGTCTCCCATGAGAACAAAGGCCTGTGAGCGTGAGGCTATTCCTATCTGTCTATAGAGCGCTTCATCCACAGAGTCCCCTTGGTCAGGCGGTCTGTAACAGATCCCCACAATAATGTCTCCCATCGCTTTTCTCCCTTTAACCCTGACCCACAAACTCTCTGTTGCCTGCTCGCCTCTCCCCAGACCGAGTTGCATACTCTCCAGCCTATCCCTAACATAAATAGCAACTCCCCCTCCCCATCTACCAGGCCTGTCTTTCCTAAAAAGCCTGTAACCTTCCATTCCAACACATCAGCCATAAGAGCCATCCCACCACGTTTCTATGACGCCTATGATATCACACCCCTGTAGACGTGCACACATCTCTAATTCCTCTTGTTTGTTCCCCAGGCTATGGCCATTTGTATAGAGGCATCTGAGCCGAGCTCCAATTGAAGCCGGCTCATTGGCTGGAGTAGCTGGAAGATCTCTACATTGTTCCAAAAGTTTACTATAGGTGCTGGCAAGTGACTGGGTGTGTTGGGATGGAATGCTGCCCCCCTCCCCCAACACATCTAGTTTAAAGCATCCTTGACCAGCCTGGCAAGCCTCCTAACAAATCCACTCTTCCCTTTCTTTGTCAGACCAGCTCCACCAGCACCCAGTAGACCTGGCCTACTAAATTGAGTCCCATGTTCAAGATACCCAAACCCCTGACTATAGCACCAACCTCTTAAGCATTTATTAACCTGGCCAATTCTCCTAGCCTTTTTAAGGTCCTGCCCTGTATCCTGGAGAATTGACGAAAAGACAATCTGAGCTCCAGAGCCCCTAACCACCTCTCCCAGAGCTCTGTAGTCCTTCTTTATGATCTCCGGGCTACTGCTATCTATATCAGTAGCACCCACATGGATCACTAGAAGTGGGTAAGAGTCAGTGGTACCGACTAGAGCAGGCAGCTTCTCGGCAACATCCCTGATCTGAGCTCCTGGTAGGCAACACACCTCCCTTGAGACTGGGTTAAGCCAACAGATGGGTGCCTCTGTTCCTTTCAGAGTAGAGTCCCCTACCACTGCTTCCTGGCAGCACCAGTAGTGATCTTTTTTACCAGTGCATCAGCTAGTTGTTCCTGGCAGGAGTGTGGTTCCTCATCAGCCCCCTGCAGGACAGCAAAGAGGTTCTGGATGGGGAGAACAGATGTAGGAGGAAGCCCCTTGCTTTTAATTGTCTTCTTCCTCCTTTTTTTGTTGTTTTTTTTTTTCTGTTACTGTTTCCCAGCTTCCTGGGTTAGCGGCCTCCTTTCCTGCATGAGCGACAGTAGACGCTTGAGGCCCCTGCACAGTCTGGTCCTGGAGCAAGCAGTGCTGTTTCCCATCAGCTTCCCTGACATCTTTCAGCCTGGTAACAGCTTCCCGCAGCTCAGCCACCTGCTGCAGGAGGACCTCCACCAGGGATCAGAGTGCAGCCCTTCCCATTGTGCACCCTCCTCCCAGGAGAGCAGTGCAGGTTCTCCCTACACCCTGAGCTCTGCGCTGCATCCTCCCCTCTCATCAGCTCTGTCTGGGCGCCTATGCTGGCCACCGCAGGGGTAGCCAGAGCAGAGTTCCCAGACCGGGCCCTGGTCATAAGGCGAGTGCTCACCATCCCACTCGCCTGCACCTACGAACTGCCGCGCAGACTGCCTCGAACCTGCCCTATTCGCTGTGCTCCAGGTTGCTCGAACTCCCCAGGGCAGGTTTTTAACCAGTCAGGGCTGGTGTCACTCCTCCTGGCACCGCCCCTGTGAGTCAGCTGCTCCTGTCAGCTGAGCTGCCGGCTCCTGGGCAAGTCCTGTTGAGGACTAGAGGATCCCTGGTGGCTGTTGCTGCTCAGAGTTGAAGCTGCTGGACGCCGAGCCTCCCCCAATCAGGCGCTGAAGGCGTCCTCTCTCGAGCTAGTCACCTCAGCAATGATGTCGGGCTCCATCTCTTGTAACAGTCTTTCAGAGCAGGGGAGGCCGTGTGCAGTGTTGGATCGTTGCCTGCTGATGCTTATTGTTCCTTTACTGCAGAACTCGTCTGGTTTCATTTAAGTTCATTCTCTGTTGTGATGAAGGTCAGAGGGCTAGTCGCTGATGACCTGAAGACATTTAGTTGGTTGGCTATAGAAATATTACATAGCAGGCAACAGCATACAACTGAGTTCATTGGCTGTTTTCCCCTAAAATCAAATCCCCTTGAGGTACACATCGGACTTCCCCATCTTCCCACATTACCCACCAAGTATATCCGGGTCCCTGAGCAAAAGCAATCCCATGAGTGTGTTTGCCCTTACCTGAAGGAGGAATAACCCAGACTGTCTTCCCCAGCAAATTCTTTATGTGTACCACAGGAACTTTGTCCCCCTCCACAGTACGTAGAAGTTCTGACTGGGCTGGACCAGCCCTGTTGACAGATCCTCTGGTGTTGACCAGCCAAGTGGCCTTTGGAAAATGTGTATCCCAATGTTTGAAAGTCCCACCACCCACTGCTCTCAATGTAGTTTTTAACAGCTCTTGTACTGTCTGATTTTCCCAGAGGCTGGTGCATGGTAGGGGATGTCGGATACCCACTCAATGCCATGCTCTTTGGCCCAAATGTTTGTAAGGCTGTTCCAGAAATGAGTCCCATTGTCTGACTCAATTCTCTCTGGTCTGACTCAATTCTCTCTGGGGTGCCATGTCGCCACAAAATCTGTTTCTCAAGGCCCAGGATAGTGTTCCGGGCAGTGGCGTGGGGTACTGTGTATGTTTCCAGCCATCTGGTGGTTGCTTCCACCATGGTAAGCACATGGTGCTTGCTTTGTCCTGTTGGTTGTGGTTTGATATAATCATTCTGCCAGGCATCCCCATATTTGTACTTCAGCCATCGTCCTCCATACCAAAGAGGCTTTAACCGTTTAGTTTGCTTAACTGAAGCACATGTTTCACAGTCATGAATAACCTGGGCAATAATGTCCATTTTTAAGTCCACCCCTCGATCATGAGCCCATCTGTATGTTGCATCTCTGCCCTGATGGTCTGAAGTGTCATGGGCCCACCGGGCCAAAAATATTTCACCCTTCTGTTGCCAATCAAAGTCCATCTGAGCCACTTCAATTTTAGCAGTTTATCCACTTGTTGGTTGTTCTGGTGTTCCTCTGAAACTGAAGTCGGCTTTCCATCCCACTTCGTCATATCTTCTCCGTGATCCCTCAGGTAAAACCATAGGGTGGCCTGTGGTATATACCTTCTATATCTTCTCTCTTGAACAGTAGGATGCCTTTTGTTAATAGCTGAGATGTGTTGGCACACATGAGGAGCTGGATAGATCATCTCTCAATTGTTTGAGGTCCTGGGACAGTTTTTCCATAGCTGAGATGATGGAAGGGGTGAGATTGTCTTCAAACTCTCAGAGTTTATGAATCATTTCATCCACTGTTGGTGGTACTATGTCATTCCAGGTTACTGTTGCCAATGAATGGGAATATGATGAGGGTGCATTCCGTGTAAATTTCCGCCACATGGGTCATGTACATTCGACTTCATCTGTATCTATGGGTATATCCCCGTTATTCGGCTTGATATGAAAGATCTTTACAATGGCTGATTCCCTCAGAGACTGGATGCCTTTTTCTAGAGTAGTCCACTTGGCCGAACAACTCATAACATCGTCCTTGTATGGAAACCTTTCTTTCATAGCTGCCAAGAGCCACCTCCAAAGGCTGAGAGACCGTTATCTCTTGCAATTGCTTTGTCAATTCCCCCTTCCCTAGCAAGTGATCCCAGCTGCTTGGCTTCACTACCTTCTAGTTCATGACCGTTGGCACCATTGTCCCAGCATCGAAGCAACCAGGTGGTGATGTGCTCCCCTGGCTGATGGGTAAAGTCTTTTCGCATATTCCGTAGCTCGGTCGAGGTCGGGAAGTCACCTCTTTTTCTTCTTCGTCATGTGATGATGACTCCTGGTCAGATGCTGTCCCAGGCAGCAAGTATGTTGTTTCTTCATCTTGCTTTATCTTTCTTGCCTCTTTTCTGCTTTTCCTCTTGCGTACAGGGGCAACTGGTATTGATACGAGTTGGTTCTCTGGTTTAGCTGCGGTGATTATCACTGTGGTTTGGGTAGCTGCTGTACTTGTCACTGGGGTTTGAGTAGCAGCTGTACTTGTCGCTGGTGGTGGTGTAGCTGCTGTACTTGGAGCTGGAGTAGCTGCACTGTCCGTTACTGTTCAAGTTTAAGTACCTACTGTACTTGTCCCTGGGGGTGGTGTAGCTGCTGCGCTTGGAGCTGGAGTAGCTGCACTGTCCATTGCAATTGAAGTTCGAGTAGCTACTGTACTTGTCACTAGGGTTAGTGTAGCTGCTGTGCTTAGAGCTGGAGCAGCTGGCCATCCGCTGCTCCGCCCTCAGATCCAGAGACATTTTTTCCTTTTGAAGGTGCTGGATAGTGTTGAACAGGGCTCTGTAAGCATAGGCCAAGCCCCAGCATGCTGCCATGATTTGTCCATCCCTGGTGTGACTAGACTGACAACACACCTCCTTTAAGTGTTTTACTAATTTTTCTGGATTTCACACTTGTTCAGTGGTGAAGTTCCAAAGCACTGGAGGGGCCCACTGGCCTAGGTACTTGCCCATACTATCCCACACACCCTGTCACTCCTGACTGTCCAGCCTCGGGGAAAATCTCTTGGTCCTCCTATATTGTTTCCTAAACCTAGACAAGACCCAAATCCAACTCTGCTTATCTTTCAAGATCAGACGAAATGGTGGTGGGTAAAACACACTCTGTATGTGTGCCAACATGGTGATCCCCATCACAATCAGCAGGCAGGTCTCAAGGGTACCCAAAGGCCATTCAGAACCTTCAGAACTCTCAAATGATGCTGTAAATAATTTGGGGGGGGGGGGGGGGGCTGGGAAGGCAAGGGAATGTCTCCTTCACAGGTTGACCACCTGAGGAGGGGAGAAAAAGATGTGTAATTGCTAAACATTTCTATTATATTCCTCCCAAAACATAGAGTTGGTGACCACGCTAGGAACGCAAGCCAGATCAGTTTCATGATTAATGAGTCGACTGTATTCTAAGTCATTACCATAAAGTACAGTGAAACAAGAACCTTATCCCAAGCCTCCCATCCGAGAAACACTGAAACAGTAAATACCGGCTGTAAGTAATGTACAACATGCTGAGACTCCGAGATCAATAGCAACAGCTTTGTGAGCCAATAAATCAGCATTGTGACAAGCGACTATTAATCCGAAACAATGAATGCTTATCACAAATACGATTAGACACACTCTGGTCAGATCTGTCATTATCCCAACCCTTCATGCCCCACGTTGGGCACCACAAAGAACTGTCGTGGGTTAAGCCCAGTCGGCAACCCAGAACCACGCAGCCACTCCCTCACTCCCCCCTCTTCCTCCCCCTACTCCTGGAGGGATGAGGAGGAGAATCGAAAGAACGTAGCTCCCACGGGTTGAGATAAGAACAGTCCAGTAACTAAGGTATAACGCAAAACCACTATTGCTATTACCAATAATAATAATAAGGGAAACAACAAGGGAAGAGAATACAACCGCTCACCACCCGCCGACCGATACCCAGCCTGACCAAGCAGTGATCTAGCCCTTCTGGGTAACTGCCCCCAGTTTCTATACTGGGCATGATGTGCTGTGATATGGAATACCTCTTTGGCTAGTTTAGGTCAGGTGTCCTGTCTCTGCTTCCTCCAGGCTTCCCCCCCTTCCTGGCAGAGCATGAGACTCAGAAAGTCCTTGGTCGGAGTAAACACTACTTAGCAACAACTAAAACCATCCATGTTATCAGCGCTGTTCCCAGGCTGAAAGTCAAAAATACAGCACTGCACCTGCTACTAAGAAGGAGAAAAATGACTGCTACTGCTGAACCCAGGACACTAAATAACACTAAATAAAAGCACTTGTGGATATAGAGCAAACAGAAGATATACAATGCTTTAGGGAAGTAGTATAAAGCAGACTCTTTTTTTACCTATAGGATCCTAGTAACTACTCACAGTCTTGCACCTTCTAGTGAAAATGGTATTTGTGTGAAAGCACATTTCTACCTACTTTCCTTTCTCATAAGACACACTAAAGCTTGCTTAGTCCAAAGCCAGAAAGCCCAAGAATCTCAAGTGAAAATGATCAAGTGCATCATTAAAGCTTCCATTACCTAGAAGGCTTTCAGGATTTTATCAACAAATGACATCAGCCACAACTGAAAACAGTACTACCAAGGCCAAAAGAAGCAAAGTAAGTTTTTGTCCAAAGAGAACACTTGAGACCTGCCCTGAACCCAGGACAAGACCTCAAGAGAAGCTTTAATCTAGCTCAGAATGATCAGAATATAACAGTTCTCTTATTAAAATAGCTTTTACATTGTTCTAATTTTTGTACTTTATAAGGAAAGGCCTCAGAGCCTCCTAAAAAGATATAGAGATGTATATATATTCACTTTCAGACTTGGATTTTGAACAATTTAATTTTGTTCTTCATAAGGACAAAGGCACTGCCTTTCCACAAACTATACTTAATGAAATCACATATTTGCAAGTTGCCTGGTGTTCAAAAATACTAGGTTTTTAAAATAGTATTAACATTCTTTCTAAAAGTAATTCACAACTTATAAAAATATAAAGCATTTTCAGGTGTCCAAGTTTGTTAGCATTTAATAAGCATGAAAACCCTCAATACCACAAATGTTGATGAAAGCAATTTATTGTCCAAATAGTAAATTCCCTCTCTGCATAACAATTCCTTTTCTGCTCTCACCTTGTCTTATGCCCACCCACTCTGTATGTTATCAAAACATTACTGCCTTGCATAAAACATTACCAATGATATTTTTAAATTAAGATGGCCCTGACCCAACATGTACTTGAGTCCAACTTGCCTTGAAAGATAATTAAAAAAAAATAAATAAAATAAAAACTATAATAAATGAAACAATAAGCAAACTGCGATGAAATTTATACCTAATGACCAACTGGAAAATCAGGAGATATTAAATGGACTGCAGGAGTACACAAATGACATATTAAGGTAGGAAAAAAGGGGGGGGGGGGAAACAGTGCAGAAAATGCAGGCTTCCACTCTTTTGCACACGTTTACTTCACCAATACAATATTAAAATTGGATAGGCTCTTGGCAGCAGACTGAAATCAAAGGGACAACCTGGAATTACACTTAAGCATATCCTACAAGTTTTAAAATAGTATTTCAGTAGAAAGGCCTTAGTTATCTGAATAACAAGGCAAATCAGTAGCTGTACTCTTCTACAAGCTGATATAGTTTTAGATAAAAGCTGTTTCTAACATGCTTTGCTCAGCAACTCTGACTATAAAAAACTTCTCACAACTTGTCATGCAAAATTCTCAGATGTGACTCCTGGCCAGGCACACACAAGGGAAAACATATTAAAGGAAACAGACCTGTGCTCCAGCTGGATTTTTACTCCCATAAATTCTTTAAACCATATACTTTTCATAACTACAACAAGAAATTCTTAATAAAGGGGTATTGAGGGTAATGAGAGTTTTGCTAACAGTATTTCTCTCTGACTTGTTTTCACTAACACCCTCACAATTCTGCCCTTCCTATACACGCTCTGAGAATAGTATCAGGAAGCAAAACTGAAAGCACAGCCAGTGGAAGCTGTCATGACCGGAGTCCTAGGACTGACAGTTTTACAGCTCGGTATCTGAAAACACAGTTCACCTCCCACGAATTTTGTTTTTCGCTGCAATCCATCACTGGACCATTACCCACAGTATTAGCAAAGGCAGTATTAGGCAAAACTAAGACTTTAAAGATCACTCGTGGGGCAGCTAACATGGCACGCCGCTGTTCCACGGGAGATTTAATCTACGGGCACCCAGAGAGGGGCAGACGCTTCCCCGCCGAGCGACGGCAGGACCCGCCGCTGGCCTGGGAGCGCGGCCCGGCCGCCGGGGGAAAGCGCTCGCTCCGCTAGGGAGCCCGAGCACAGCTCGGGGCGGCCCGCTCCGAGACGAGGGAGAGGATGGCGCCCACAGATCTCAGTCCCTTTGTGGCGGGGCCCATCCCCGCCGTGCCCGGCCGCTTTGGCAGGCCGGGAGCAGTTTGAAAACACACAGACAATGCGGCTGGCGGGAGCGGCCGCGCCGCCACAGCGCCCCGGCCCCCACCCCGCCCACCACATCCCCGGCCGCGCCACCAACCCCCCACCCGCCCCAACCCTCGACACCGCCGCGGCCCCGGCCCGCACCACATCGATGTTGCTGAAGCCGGTGAGCACCAGGTCCTTGAGAAGCTCGCAGCCGATGCCGCCGGCTCCCACCACCAGGAGCCGCGCCTGGGCCACGGCCTCTGCCAGCTCGCTGCGTAAGGGGCCCGACACCGGGCCCAGCCCCGACATGACGACGGGCAGGCAACAGAGCGAGGCCCACAGCTCTCCTCAGCCAGGCCGCAGTCCGAACACCGAGCCTGGGCAAAACTGGAGCGACAGCCACCCACACTACCCTCTGTCGAACATAAGAGTCTCAAGCCTCTCCCACGCACCGCCCCGGAAGACTGCAGCGCGGCCAGAGCTCGGGCGCGTCGCGTCGCGTCGCGTCGCGTCGCGTCGCGTCGCGTCGCGTCGCGTCGCGTCGCGTCGCGTCGCGTCGCGTCGCGTCGCGTCGCGTCGCGTCGCGTCGCGTCGCGTCGCGTCGCGTCGCGTCGCGTCGCGTCGCGGGTTAGAGTCCCACTCCTGTCGCCACTGTCCGGGCCTGCCTCGGCTGGGGGTTGCCTGTGGTCCAGGGAAGTTGGCTTTCCCCAGCCTGCTGCAGCCAGGGCTTGAACCACGAACTGCGCACCCGGGCTACCGGCTGTAACCGAGGAACAGAGCAGGCCGACACCCGCGGAAAGCAGGGGCAGCGCTCTGGGCTGAACACGAGATTTGTGTATCTGCTAGTCCAGTCTGACTTGCCTCCTGCAGCCGACATGGTCAGCATTCTTCCTTTAAAAAGTAGTTTTGCAAACGCATTTCATCATTTTAGCCCCCACCCGTCTCCTTTTTAAATCCACACTTTTAGTGTATTGTTTTATGCAGCAGCATTAAACCTGTACAAAACGCTTCAAAGACACTTACTTAAATTACTCCTCCATTAAGTCAATTAAAATACTGCAATTCAGCCTAAACTAACAGGGAACTCCACAGAAGGCTTGAGACTGCTTTAAACTAAAGCAGCTTGATGAGTCTGTGAGGACCAGACTGTGGTAACAAGGCAGGTGCTGTACCCCAGAGGGGAACAAAAGCTCCAACAAAAACCTCCACCGCTTCCCCATCCAAAGAAATGTGACTGTCAGAGCACATTTCAAGCACATTTCACCATGCAAATGTAGCTTATTCCTCGTCAGAAAAACATAGAGAAAAGCTTCATGATAGGAAGACTGTAGTGACAACAAGCCTTCTTCAGCCATTACCCACTGAGTTTTCAATCTGTGGTCAAAACAAAGCAGATTTGTTTTTTAAAGTCAAGCTTACATTAAGTTCTTCACTGCTAATAGGTTCTAAAAACTGTATCCTGTTTGGCTGATGAATGTTAACAGATTGTCTCATTTCAGTTTGCTATACCTTATTCTCCTCCCCAAACATTAAGTGTAACTACAATCAGGAAACAAGCTCTACACTTCAATTTCCATGTGTAACCAAAGTATGCGAGTTTTCTGCCACCACGTTTTAGAGGCATGTTCATATTTCAATTAGTTATTAATGGAAATAAGCACAATGTCATCAAATTAATTTAATTTTTCGCCACATCTGAGGAAAATTCTGTTGCATAGTTACACTCTTTCACCTGTATGTAGTAAAAAAAACCCCAAACCATCAGATTTTCCATCTATACAGAGAAATACAATTTATTTAAATAATCTCTTGTCTGGGTCCTCTTGTACAAAAATAAATTCTTCAAGACGGGTTTGGTGATTTGTTGGCCAGCAGCTTCTCTCACATGTGTAAACCGGAGCAGTTCCAAGTTCCACTGACAGATCTAATAAACAAAGCAATAAAGGCATGTAATGTAAAGGTATGAAAACTGACATCACTGGGGGCTCTTGCACATTGCTCCACTTCAGTCTTTGCCAATTCAGACAATATTTTTCATATTCAATTCCCTATGTACATAGCATTTTCTAATTGTAAAGATTTTGAAGCAAGCAGGCTCAGAATTTTCAAAGAGCTTCCTAAGTATCTGCAATCTTATCTGACAATGTTATTTTCCAAGGCCTCACTTAAGAGGCAATAAAGAGTTGTGGTCAATGGCTCAATGACCAGCTGGAGATCAGTAACGAGTGGTGTCCCTCAGGGATCGGTGTTGGGACCGGTCTTGTTCAACATCTTTGTGGGTGACATGGACAGTGGGATTGAGTGCGCCCTCAGCAAGTTTGCCGATGACACCAAGCTGTGTGGTTCGGTTGATACGCTGGAGGGAAGGAATGCCATCCAGAGGGACCTTGACATGCTTGTGAGGTGGGCTGATGCCAACATCATGAAGTTTAACCATGCCAAGTGCAAGGTCCTCCACCTGGGTCAGAGCAATCCCAGGCACAGCTCCAGGTTGGGCAGGGAAGAGATTCAGAGCAGCCCTGTGGAGAAGGACTTGGGGGTGTTGGTAGATGAGAAAATAAACATGAGCCGGCAGGGTGCGCTTGCAGCCCAGAAAGCCAACTGTATCCTGGGCTGCATCAAAAGGAGTGTGACCAGCAGGTCGAGGGAGGTGATCCTGCCCCTCTACTCTGCTCTCATGAGACCTCACTTGGAGTATTGTGTGCAGTTCTGGTGTCCTCAACATAAAAAGGACATGGAACTGTTAGAACAAGTGCAGAGGAGGGCCACGAGGATGATCAGGGGACTGGAGCACCTCCCTCATGAAGATAGGCTGAGAAAGTTGGGGCTGTTCAGCCTGGAGAAGACAAGGCTGCGTGGAAACCTCATAGCAGCCTTTCAATATCTGAAGGGGGCCTATAGGGATGCTGGGGAGGGACCCTTCATTAGGGACTGTAGTGATAGGACAAGGGGTAATGAGTTAAAACTTAAACAGGGAAAGTTTAGATTAGATATAAGGAAGAAATTCTTTACTGTAAGGGTGGTGAGGCCCTGGAATGGGTTGCCCAGGGAAGTTGTGAATGCTCCATCGCTGGCGGTGTTCAAGGCCAGGTTGGATCAAACCTTGGGTAACATGGTTTAGTGGGAGGTGTCCCTACCTATGGCAAGGGGGTTGGAACTAGGTGATCTTAAGGTCTTTTCCAACCCTAACTATTCTATGATTCTATGATTCCATAATAAAGACAAATTACTCCCAAGGTCAGGAGTTATCTACATTGCTGTTATTTAAGTTCACTCATGAGCAAATGAAGTTGCAATCATAGAGTCTCCATAAACTAGAGTTATATCTTTTGCTTAGTGAAATCTATAATGATTTCACTGATCTATAATGATTTCACTGATCTATAATGATCCAGAGCAGATTCTATGTATAAAGATGATCACTGTAGTGAAGCACATCCGTGTGCATGGTTAGTGAGAAGCAATCCAAACTGCAGTTCATGAACTTTACCAAGAAAATGACTGTTTCTAGTATTCATTCATCTAAATCATAGGATCATAGAATCATAGAATAGTTAGGGTTGGAAAGGACCTTAAGATCATCTAGTTCCAAACCCCCTGCCATGCGTAGGGACACCTCCCACTAAACCATGCCATCCAAGGCTCTGTCCAACCCCACCTTGAACACAGCCAGCAATGGAGCATTCACAACTTCCCTGGGCAACCCATTCCAGGGCCTCACCACCCTTGCAGTAAAGAATTTCTTCCTTATATCTAATCTAAACTTTCCCTGTTTAAGTTTTAACCCATTACCCCTTGTCCTATCACTACAGTCCCTCATGAAGGGTCCCTCCCCAGCATCCCTATAGGCCCCCTTCAGATATTGGAAGGCTGCTATGAGGTCTCCATGCAGCCTTCTCTTCTGCAGGCTGAACAGCCCCAACTTTCTCATCCTATCTTCATATGGGAAGTGCTCCAGTCCCCTGATCATCCTCGTGGCCCTCCTTTGGTCGTGTTCCAACAGTTCCATGTCCTTTTTATGTTGAGGACACCAGAACTGCGCACAATACTCCAAGTGAGTTCTCACGAGAGCTCAAATGTCAACACCTGAATCACTCTGGAGCATGCTGACCAGCGCTGGCATGAGTTGAAATACAAATATTCTGGTGCTTCCACAGTTACTGCAGGCTGGAATAATACATTTGTTAAAGTTGGCTGGAGGACACATGATGAATAAAGGCTGGCCACTCCAAGAGTACTTAAGAGAAGAAAGAAAATATATATTTTTTTTTAATCTAAATTTCATAGGAAAACTTACATGTTGGCAACAGCATTCAGGATTCTCTGAAACCTCTGAACTTGCTTGTAGTACAAGACACTGCTATGAGCCAGAATTGTTGTCTATGCTTCAGATTAGTCATTAAACAAAGAATAAAGATGAGGAGGGGGAAATACTTGGAAGGTCAACGCCTGGAAAGGCTCTAAGCAAGAGCTGGATTTGAAGAAGACAAATGCGTTGAACTGACGCATTCAGAATGGGCTTTACCTGACCCAATTAAGCAAACTACAATTTCCTGAAAAATGAAATCCTAACCAGTGGCAGTTAAAGATATTCAGCATAGAACAGGTCTCAAAAGCACTCTGAGTTATGCCACAGAACTGATGTTTGTCATGGTTTAAGCCTAGCCAGTATCTCAGAACCACGTAGCTGCTAGCTCACTTTGCCCCGGCTCCCGGAGGGATGGGAAGAGAATTGAAAGAATGCAACTCCCACAGGTTGAGATAAGAACAGTCAGGACAATATCGGACAATATCCACCCCTTATTCCATACCATTCACATCATGCTCAGATCCCACATTTTTTAACATACCATCGCTTTTGTCTCACATATATATACACAAAAAGAAATATATCATTCCTTAGTCCGTGGGTCATCACTGTAAAGTTTGATGAATTCATTCAGTCCATGATGTCAGGCTCCATCTCTTGTAACAGTCTTTCATGCAGGAGATATAGAACAACGCAACAACGATCAATGTGATCAAACGCTGAACAATTTATTGTGCGCAAGTGTCCCTTTTATAGAAAAGTTTCAGAACACTAGAACATTCGATAACACTTGATTGGTTAACTTCACTTAGCCAAGTGCTAGCAACAGTTTAATGATTGGTTAACTATTACAGCATATGTTTCAAGGTTACAGTTATCAGTTCCCTCCTGCACATCTCTCTCAGTAGCTTTCCGTGCTAACTTTCTCAAGGCTTCTGCACGTACATGAACTTTAGTAACCCCCAGGTGAGGCCTCAGTGCCTGTGGGTCACTACCTTACAATTGTCAAGCAGTTGTCTGGATTGCTCACATGCCCGTTCACAGACAAATAGCTCTCCACAAATCCCTCTTTTTGTTTTTGAGCAATCCAGACCCGATTCACAGCACGAAATAGCATACTGGCAATACACTTCCACAAACAACAACAGATTAAAACAATAATAATCAATATCATTAAAACAAGCTTTGTTTGATTAGTACTCCTAGCCAACCACTAATACCCCAACCCTGTAACAACTTTCGAAACCAATCCCATTCTGAGAGTACTTGTAACTTTTGCACTCCTGAGAACCTAAAGTGTGGTTTTTGTAAGCAAGCGAGATTTACAGCCCAATTCAGCAACCTTCTTATCTTAGCTCCTTCTTATCTTCCAGGCCTGCATTCTTGTTTCATTAACTGTCTGGGAGTTGCTTCTTTTCCACGGTCAGCTGCACAGAGGTAACCAGGAGTTACCCCTGCTACCTGGCCAGCTGCACATGCTTGGCTTTCATTCAGAGCAGGCATATGTCCATTCTCTAACAAGAAATCATCCACATCTCCCCCTTTTCTTTTCTTGAATAAGCCAAAGCTGTTTTACCGGGTTTTCAATTATACCGTGAATACATTGCAAAATACAAGGTACAATCATAACTATGGCCAAGATTACCACCAAAATCATTCCAATACCTTTAATCACAGATGTGAGGCAACCATTAAAGCCCCAAGATGTAAGAAGGGCATCTAACCAAGAAATTTTATCGTTCTGATAGACATCATGAAGTACTTTCACATGCTTCCAAATTTCTGTAACATCTTTCAAGAACTTTCCAGACTGATCAAAATAACTGCAACAAGATTCATTAGTTAAAGTACATACTCCGTCTACTTGAGCTGTTAATATATCTAAAGCCTTACAATTCTGCAAAACTATCTTTTTTAAAGAATTTACTTCTACTTGTGTTAACTTAGTCACATACGTATTAGCATTAAAAACAGCATAACAAACTTCCACTGGAATCATTTTGCACACTTTGCTTTAGTCTTGCAGTCACATTACATCCTTTGTTACATTCTATAACTTGATATGGTTCTGGTCCTTTCCACTCGTTATCATGTAGGTCTTTATATAGAACTGGTGGTTTGGGCAAGGAATCATCTGTTAGATGTCACAAATGCTGTATTGCAGAAAGAGAATCAAAACTAGACAAATTCAAAAGCTTTTGTACAAATTATGCTTTGCAAACTGTTTGAAGAAAATCCTTACATTTCCCTTGCTTTTTTTTTTAATATATATTACCTGTTTTAGACGACCCTACTTGAGCAGGGGATTTGGACTAGATCATATCTCCAACATATGCCAACCACGGGCTGCTTGGCCTGCCTTTCTCTCCTGTATAGTTCTCTGATAACAGGGGAGGCCATCCCTCACATAAAGGTCTAGCATGGCATGTGTCCCCACCACTCAACGCCTGCTGGGTTGCAGCCAGCAGCGGAGCTAAAGGTTCTTCTTGGTGGCAAACACAGAGGTCAACCCAGTCTTGCCCTTGACTGTGATAGGAGGTATTTGGCCAACGTCAGTTGTGGCACCTTGTTGTCAGTGCAGAGGTTCACCTGCTTCATTCAGTAACAAGTCACTACTATGACAAAGCACATACAGATTTACATTAGCAGTATGTACACTACAGGGTGCAGCAGCATGTTGAAGATGCTATTGGCAGTGAGGGATCAGCCAAAGAAATTTCTTACCAGTGGAGTTCTCTCATTCAAAGGCTGGATTGCTCACATGTCCGTTAACTGAAAGGAATGCTTCCACAATACCCTCTTCTTGTTTTTGAGCAATCCAGATTTGATTTAGTATTGTTTACAAATTTCTTCAGTATTGTAAATACAATGGTGCATGCAAGCAAAATTAGTAATATAATGCCTAAAACCTTCAAAGCAATAATTATCCAATTTTGAATCCAAGTCCCTATTCCCCATCCTGAAAAAATGTTGTGGAGCCAATCATCTAATGGATTTATACCTTGTTGGATTTTTTGAGAGCGTTCCTTTAGATAGGTCAATTGTTTGTGAATGCTCTTACTGTGATCAGACAGATTCACACAACACATACCTTCAAAGTCCTCACAGCCATGACCCTGTGCCAACAGCAAAAAGTCGATGGCTGCGCGGTTCTGCAGTAGGGAGTGTCGTAAGCTATTTTGATCCATTAATAATTCTTCGAGAACGGCAGTAGTTACATTAGCCTGCTTTTCTGCCCAACAAGCTAGCTGGGCTGCTGTTCTTAGGGCATTTCCTGCAGCCGCTCCAGGGACAAATAGTGACAGAGCTACTCGAGCAGCTCTGCTCAGTAATTGAACATTGTCATTACAATCAGGGGTGAGTCCTATTGATCGCTTAGATCTAGAGCGGAGAATATGACTAAGATTACGCAATTCTGTAAACTTTGGTGCAAAAATAGTCAGTGAGCCCAAATAGCATGGTCCTCCAACAATGTCTTTTGGTATTCCGTGCCATGCCCTATCCCCACAGATTAAAAAGACATCTGGTGGTAGGGCCTTGACAGATTTGTTATTCCAAAGGAGGGGCAGTGACCAAGGTTGGTGAGTAAATCCGTATGCCTTAAAGGCCTTTCCATCCGTATCATTTATCCCACAGTATTCCCAATCGTAATAAGCGCTATCTTTGGGCGAAACATCTGGTGAGTTTATCGGATATGGCCAGCCTGCATATTTAGATTCAAACATTATGCAGGTCTGTGTCCAGTTCTGTGAGCTATTCCCAATTGCTTGCGATGCCATTAGATTTAATTCTTGCGGATCCCAAGGGAGTGTCCTAATCAACCCAGATATCAATTCTGCTGAGCAGTCCACAACATTTTTTGACTTACTGCAGTTGTTGGTCGAAAATGCCTTAAAGCTGTTCTCATTATACCCAGGTATTCCTATTAAACACGTTTGGAATGGATCTGTAGCCGATGCCATAGCAAAACAAAATTCTGACACCCCACTCTCATTGGCCCATGTCACCCACAAATTTTTTCTATGATTAATTTCGTGTAACAGAGATACAGAACTGTATACAAACAGCAAAATTAACAGCTTAACCACTAACAGGTTCTTAATCATCACGGACATCTTCCGGTGCAGAGGAGATATTTTCTGCTGAGTCTCGCCAGGGCCGTATCCAAGGAGCCGGTATCCACCGAATGCCTTGATCTGTAAGCAAACACATATAACCTCTTCCTGTTAGCCTAACTTCTGTGGGTTTTGCCTTATCATTTTCTAGCAGCTGCTGCAAATTTGCATGCTCTAACATCTCTTTTACAAGTGACAAATCCATACAATACAAGGCGTAGTTTCTTATTAGCAACTGGCTAGTAAGTACAGGTGGTTTTATACACAAAATCACAGCCTCTAACAAGAGCTACTTTACATGCACACACATTCAAGCTCCTGTAGCTAAGGCATTGGGTTTTTCCGCTCGTCCGTCCAGCTCATGACAAGGCTTGAGAAACTTTGCAGGCAGCCTCCATGGACCTGTAGGTAGAACACAAATATATCCCTTCCCCCATGTTATCAGTTCTTGAGAAGTAAGTCCGGTTAAAAATGATTCCTTAAAGCAAAGGCATTCTGATGAAACAGGAATGTGAAGCAGGTACAGAAGCAAACTGCACGGTGTTAACAGTCAAGGAGTTTGCTGTGTCATTACCCAATTTTTTTTTCCTTTTTTTTTCTTTTTTTTTTTTTTTCTATCTCTGCCACCCTGGTGCTGTTTGGGTGGAGGTTGGTAAAGCTTGGATTCTCCCCTACGTTACCTTAAACACACTAAGCAGGACTGCCCGGCAGCAGCTACAAACGCCTGCCTGCCCAGCAGCAGCTACAGCTGCCAGCCTGCTGAGCAGCAGCCATAAATCTCTGCCGGCAGCAGCACTTTTCTATTAACCCTTTCTGGCCCAAAATGTTAATCTGCTACCCGTTAAAAACTTTTACATGAACCCAAGAAGAAAAAATATACAGAACACTGTCTGCCCTGAACAGACACACACATACACACACATTCATGGGATCCCACAAACACACTCCACACAACTACAATATGTGAAACACAAAATGCAGACAATCATTACTCCCACTACATGGTCCCACGTACGAAAAGTAGTGCAACGACCCTGTGAAGACAATCAGGAAACCAGCTCCGAGCAGCATCATCGCAGTGCAAGGTGGCAGGCTCAATCTCAGCGGGCGTCTCCGCAGAGGCTCCGCCTCCCTCACATTGCATGAGGCTTGGGCTTTTACACTGACCAAAATGCACACTCATTCCAATGCAGGTGGCCAGCCTACATCGGGAGAAGTGGCCAACAGTATCTATAAAGGTCTGCAAGGGTCGATAGAAACACAGACGTAGTTACATTTGCTAACTTTTAGTACGTGAATATCACAGAGAGACTATAAGCACACAATACATCTGCATCCCCTACCCATCTTACTTTTCCCTTTATAGCTGCCTATTTATCATGGGGATCTGGGGGATCTAAATCAGGCTTCTTTTCTGGATCAACAGGCACCGGGTCAAAAGGACTATCCAGGTCAGCATCAGAAATATCAGGCATCAGAATCTCAGGAGCAGCAACAGCAGTCTGATGAACATGCACAGGCTCCTCATTAATGTGTTCTGGAGTTTCAGCGTTATCAAGTGCAATTAAAACATTTTCTCCTGCAGGTTTCAGGTGATCTGAGAGTAGGCTTTTTCTCGGGATTAACAGGGCCCGGGGCAAAAGGATCGCCTTCATCCCCGTCCTCAGCCTCCGCAGCCGCGGCAGCAACTGGCGGAGGTTCGGAGGGGTGGGGGGGTGGGGGGGGTGGTGGGGGGGTTTGGGCTCCACTATCTCATTCTTTGACTTAGCCGTGTCGGAGACCTGTAAATTTGTAAATCCGTCATGAAGTGTCTGTACTTTCTCATCTAACAATCCTGTCCATTTGTCCCACCCTTGACGATATTGAGGATTAGGCTCTGGGGGGAGGGAGGCCAGGGGCGGCGAATGTGATAAAGGAAGATACAAATTCGTATCCCCTGGCCCATCCATCAATTCTGTTTTTTCCCATTTGTTCCATGGGGGTGGAAAAAGCTCTACTGCTTGCATATTTTTTAAGGAGTCAGTGATTAATCTCCACACAGTGGGGCATCTGCTTGCCTCCTGCAATAATTCTTTTGTTGAGTCATTTAGTTCTTTTGGTTGCTGTGCTTCTTCTGGGGTTGAAACATTAGAGTCAATGGGGGAATGGTTTGGGGTGGAGGTAAGGGAATATTCTGACGCACCAGGCCTATAATCTGTGGATGCCTTCACCTCACAGCGAGGTTCAACATCGTCAGGATCAGTAACAATATCAGATTTTGATCTCTCCTTACTAGGCATAGATTGAAAACCCATCTTAACTGTCTTTGCAATTTTCGGGTGAGTTCTCCCCCTGGTATAATGATCGAAGGGACTCCGATTGGGGTTCTTTGAACCCTTCGTCGGGGGCTCTGCGGGTAATTGGGAGGCAGGTAGGGTTAGAGGCTCAGGCAGAGGCATAGATGGCATTACCGGAGATAAGGCTTTAGCCGCCGAAGCAGCTGCAGCTCTCTCTGATTTCATATCTCGCAAAGTCTCTCGGATAAGCTTCCATAGCGTGGAATATTTTTTGGCCTCACGCGCTGCCTTCCCCCCATCAGTTATAGTGTCACAGAGCTGGACGCCTATCGCCTCCCATGTGGATATTTCAAATGCTGTTCCAATCCCACTAAATAGCCCCTTTTCTTTACTCCACTGGAGTAGCCCTTTAAGTACATCTTCTTCATATTTAATCCCTCTCCTTGAGAGGATGTGTTGGAGGAGATTAAGGACAGCTGCCTCTTCCTTAGTTTGAGCCGCCCCCATTCCTCCCCGACCGCCACTTGCCTTTATCGGAGTGGACCCCTTTTCGCAGAGACACTTTTCTTCTGTGGCACGTGCGTGCTTCCTCTACATCGGCAGGGCTACTGCCGGCTCCTTTTCAGTCGGCTTCCCACCTGTCAGGTCTGCACTGATCTTCACCACCGAAGCAGCTCTCAGGAGGCAGATCTGAGGGTCCCTGTTCGGGTGCCACTTGCGGGGGATATGGAACAACGCAACACTGATCAATGTGATCAAACGCTGAACACTTTATTGTGCACAAATGCTTCTTTTTATAAGAAAGTTTCAGAACACTATAACACTCTATCATACTTGTGGGCATGATGATAAGAGGGAAGTCAGGGTCAGTCGATAGTGACCTGAGGACAATTCTGCTGCTGCTGGCTTTTCCCATGACTTTATTCTATTGATGATGATCATGCCAGAACAGATCTTCTTTACAAAGCCCAGAGTGGCAGACATGGGCATCTAGCTGATGGGCTATATAAGTGTTCTATAGCAGGCAACAGCATATAACTGAATTAATTGGCTGTTTTCCCCCAAAATTAAATCCCTTTGAGGTACACACCAGAAGTCCCTTTCTTCCCGCATTACCCACCAAGTATATCCAGGTCCCCGAGCAAAAGAAAATCCACGAGTGGGTTTGCCTTTACCTGAAGCAGGAAAAACCCAGACTGTCTTCCCCAAAAAATTATTTATGTGCACCACAGGAGCTTTATCCCCCTCTACAGTATGTAAAAGTTCTGATTGGGCTGGGCCAGCCCTGTTGGCAGATCCTCTGGTGTTGACCAACCATGTGACTAACCAGGTAGCTTTTGCTAAATATGTAGCCCAGTGTTTGTAAGTCCCACCACCCACTGCTCAGTGTAGTTTTTAACAGCTCATTGTACCGTTCGATTTTCCCAGAGGCTGGTGCAAAATAGGGGATGTGATATACCCACTGGATGCTATGCTCTTTGGCCCAAATTTCTATAAGGTTGTTCCAGAAATGAGTCCCATTGCCTGACTTGATTCTTTGTGGGGTGCTGGGTTGCCACAAGACTTGTTTCTCAAGGCCCAGGATAGTATTTTGAGCAGCGGTGTGGGGCACAGGGTGTGTTTCCAGCCACCCGGTGGTTGCTTCCACCATGGTAAGCACATGGCTCTAGCCTTGGTGGGTTGGTGGGAGTGTGATGTAGTCAATAGGCCAGGCCTCCGTGTATTTGTATGAGCATCTATGTGGTGTACCTTCACCACCAGGTTCTGCACCTGGGCAGCGATATCTTGCCACAGTGCAGCAGCCCAGATAGATTTACCTCTGCATTGCCAGTTGCTCTGCTTCCACTGCTGCAGCCACCCCCACAGGTCATTTTCCACCATCCATGAGTCAATATAAAGTACTGGCCATTTTTCTTGTTCAACAATGTCCAAGGCCAGCTGGATGGCTTTCACCTCTGCAAATTGTCTCGATTGACCCTCCCCTTCAGCAGTTTCTGCAACTTGTCATAAGGGACTCCATACAGCTGCTTCCAACTCCAATGCTTTCCCACAATACAGCAGGACCCATCAGTAACCAAGGCATATTGCTTTTTACTTTCTGACAGTTTATTATATGGTAGGGCCTCTTCAGCATGCATCAACTCCTCCTCTAGTGACATTCCAAAATCTTTGCCCTCTGGCCAGTCCATGATGGCTTCTAGAATTTCTGGACGACTGGGATTTCCTATTCGCATTCAGTGTGTAATTAGTGCAGCCCACTTACTCCATGTAGCATCGGTTGCATGATGTGTAGAGGAGACTCTGCCTTTTGGACATCCAGCCCAGCAGGGGCAACTGGGGTGCCAAAAGGAACTGTGCTTCAGTGTCAGTCACTTCTGAAGCAGCTTGAACCCCTTCACAGGCTGCCAGTATCTCTTTTTCAGTTGGAGTATAACCAGCCTCACATCCTCTGTATCCCCAACTACAAAAACCAAGTGATAGACCTTGAGTCTCCCCTGGAGTTTTTTGCCAGAGGCTGCAGGTAGGACCATTCTCCCTGGCTGTGGTGTAAAGCATATTTTTCACATCTTGCCTGGTCCGGACTGGTCCAAGGGATACTGCGTGAACTATTTGTTCAAAAGCTTGTTGTTGCTCAGGGCCCCCTTCAAATTCCTTCTTCTTCTGGGTCACGTGGTAGAGACGGGTTACAATCAAACTGTAATTTGGGATGTGCATTCTCCAGAACCCCACAACACCTTAGGAAGCTTGTGCTTCTTTCTTATTAGTTGGTAGAGATATTGCTGTTATCTTGTTGATCACATCTGTGGGGATCTAGCACTGTCTATCTTGCCACTATATTCCCAAAAACTGAATCTCCTGCGCAGGTCCCTTGACCTTACTCTGTTTCATGGCAAAACTGGCTGTTTGCAGGATTTGGATTATTTTCCTTCTGTTCTCAAAAACTTCTTCTGCTGTATCACCCCACACGATAATGTCATCAATGTACTGCAGGTGTTCTGGAGCTTGCCCCTGTTCCTGTGCAGTCTGGATCAGTCCTTGGCAGATGCTAGGGCTGTGTTTTCACCCCTGGGGCAGTGGATTCCAAGTGTACTGGACGCCCCTCCAAATAGAAGCAAACTGTGGCCTGCACTCTGCTGCCAAAGGAATTGAGAAGAATGCATTGGCTGTATCAGTTGTGGCATCCCTCTTGTCTGCTTTTGACTCCAGTTCATATTGAAGTTCTCTCATGTCCGGTATGGCAGCACTCAATGGTGGTGTGACTTCGTTCAGGCTATGATAGTCTACTGTTAGTCTCCACTCTCTGTTAGACACTTGCACTGGCCATATGGGGCTATTAAAGGGTGAGCAGGTCCTGCTGATCACTCCTTGGCTCTCCAGTCTATGGATCAGTTTATGGATGGGAATCAGGAAGTCTTAGTTGGTGCGATATTTCTGCTGGTACTGTGTGCCTCTCTCTATTGTGGTCCACTTGGCTGGGCGACGCATAACATCGTCCTTGTAGGGATACCTTTCCTTCAGAGCTGCCAAGAGCCTCCTCTAAAGGCTGAGGGCTCCTTTCTCTTTTGCAATCGATTTGTCAATTCCCCCTTCCCTAGCAAGTGATCCTAGATGCTTGGCTTCCCTACCTTCTAGTTCGTGACCACTGGTCCCATTGTCCCAGCATCGGAGCAACCAGGTGATGATGTGCTCACCTGGAAGACAGGTGAAATCTGTTTGTATATTCTGCTGCTCAGTCAAGGTCCAGGATCAAGAAGTTACCTCTTCATCTTCTTCCTCTACCTCTGATTCCTGTATTACTAACTCTTGTTCAAATTGCATCCCCTGTAGTACATGCAGTCGGTCTTCTTCTTTCTTCACTGTACAAGTTGCTTTTTGAGACTCTCATTTGCTTTTCACTGTGCTTATAGGGGCAACCGATATTGGCAAGGATTAGTCCTTTGGTGTAGCTGCACTGTCAATACTGTGGTTGGAGTGGCTGCAGTGTCTGTCACTGTGGTTGGAGTGGCTGCAGTGTCTGTCACTGGGGTTGTAGTGGCTGCAGCATTCATTGTTGGGGTTGGTGTTGCTGCTCTATTTGTGGCAACATGATGATTCCCAGCAAAAGCAGCAGGCAGGTTTCAGCGGTATCCAAAGGCCATCCAAAACCTTTAGAATTCTCAAATGCTGGTGTAAATAGCCTGGTGGGGGAGCAGAGGGTGTGAGGGAATGTCTCCTTCATAGGTTGACCCCCCGAGGAGGAAAAAAAGATGTGTAATTGCTAAAAATTCCCATTACATGCTTCCCAAAGTATGGAGGTGATGACCACGATCAGAATGCATGCCAGACCTGTTTCATGATCAATGGTTCTATTGCATTACGAGTCATTACCATAAAGTACAGCAAAAGAAGAACCTTACCCGAGGCCCCAAAGCTGATAAGCACTAAACCAGAAAATACTGGCTGCAAGGAAGGTATGACATGCTGAAACTTTGAGACCAAGTGCAACAACTCTGAGCGCAAATAAATCAATATCGTGGCGAATGACTATTAATCCGAAACAATGAATGCTTATCACAAATACCGTTAGACACACTCTGGTCATTATCTCAACCCTTCAAGCCCCATGTTGGATAACAAACAGAATTAGAATTAGTTAGTAATTAGAATGCAGATATTTCAATTAGTACCTGGAAAATATCATGAATATGTAAATTTTTTAAAAGCGGGCATGTGCATGAGTATGCTAAATATATAGCTGCTGCACGCAAGTACTGGGGGCACTCGCCTGTGTGCCCAGAGCTGCAATAAAGAATGCCTGCTTTCTAAAACTCCAAATTGAGTCTTAGAGAGTTTCTCCAACCGACTTTTGAGGTAACAATTTGGCACCCAAACAGGGACCCTCTGCCATGTTTCCCGCAGTTCCGAGGAATCTCTGGGACCTTCATGCCGGTGTCAGGGGAGTTTCCTTGAAAGGAACCACAGATCCCCAAACCAACTTTGGACCTCGGTAAGACCCCTGATTTTATTTTTTTAATAAGGCATTCTTTCTGGTCCCTTTCCACCTAAGGCGCAGGGGACGCCCTGCGCAGTGGGTAAAAGGTAGTTTGGTTTTCGTTTTGTTTGTCCGGACTTTGGAATTTGGTGGAGGTCAGGTACCACTGCCTCCAAAGGGGGGATCCTGACAAGGTCCCCTTTGGGTTGCATTTTGCAACAATATGGAATCTGAGTGGAGGTCAAGACCACTGCCTCCATAGGGGGCTTTGAAGAAATCTCTGCTGGGTTGAATTTTGCAACACTGGAAGCAAATTGGTGAACCCCTGGGTGGCATAGTCGCTCAGGGGACTTTGAAACAAAGTGATGGACCCCGAAGTGGCTCGGTTACTTGGGAGACTCTCATAAAATACTGTAATCAATGGTGGATGTTATTCTTGAAATGAAAAGGAAAGTGGAATGAAGTAGCTTATGCGGAAATGTTTTTAACTTCGAGATATCATCTGGAATGGCAAAAGGATTGTAGTTTTAATTTTCCACCCCAGGACCTGTTAGTATTGCCCTTGGAGAAAAATAGTAAAATTCACTTAAACGCTGTTGCTCTCTGTGCAGCATAGGACAGTTATGCACTAAACATTTGAGGAATGCGGAGGAGGAGGATTTGGAATTAATGGTAGCCCCTCGGAGAAGGGGCTTTAAATTTTAAAATTGGCAAACAGATGTTGACCCATCAATTTCTTTACATGCCTGAGTGTCCCGTGCTGTTATTTGGTAGAGATATACTGAGTAAATTACATGCATATGTGTCATGGGTTCAGCAGCAGCAGTCATTTTTCTCCTTCTCGGTAGCTGGTGCAGCGCTGTGTTTTTGATTTTCGGCCTGGGAACAGTGCTGATAACACCAGTGTTTTCAGTTACGGCTGGGTGATGTTTAGGCTGGCCAAGGACTTTGGAGTCTCATGCTCTGCCAGGGAGGAGGGGAAGCTGGGAGGAAGGAGAGACAGGGCACCTGACCCAGACTAACCAAAGAGGTTATTCCATACCACAGCACGTCATGTCCAGGATGTAGAACGGGGAGCAGAGACCTGGAAGGGTGGTGAGGATGCACGGTGGGGGGTGCACTGGTGGGGGTGCACTGCTTGATACTGGGTGGTGAGCTACTGTATTCTCCTTTTCCTTGTATCTGCCTTGTCATTATTATTATTGGTGGTAGCAGTAGTGATTTGTGTTATACCTTAGTTACTAAACTGTTCTTATCTCAACCTGTGGGAGTTGTATTCTTTCGATTCTCCTTCCCATCCCTCCAGGAGCGGAGGGAAGAGACAGTGGGGAGTGAGTGAGAGAGCGACTGTATGGGTTTATAGACTTAAACCACGACAATATGTTATGTTTAAAAAAAGAAAATCCAGATATATGTTCCTGATGAAAAGGCTGTGGAGACACGAATTTTTATGCTACAGAAACCAGCCACTGCACCGGCTATGCCAGAGGAAGTGGAGAACATGGTCACCCCACTAGTATGGGCTGCTGGAGCACTGTGATGATCATGAAATGCAGAACCAGTAACTATTCACCTGGCCACTGTACTGGCCACTTTTCTCGTTCAGCAATGTCCAAGGCTAGGTGGAAGGCTTTTACCTTGTCAAAGTGACTCGATTCACCCTCTCCTTCAGCAGTTTCTGCAAGTTGTTGTTGGGGACTCCATATAACTGCTTTCCATCTCTGACATTTCCAAATCACTGGAGGAAAATACCAACTGGACTAAATACTTGCCCATACTATCCCACGCACCCTGCCACTCATGACTGTCCAGCCTCAGGGAAATCTCTTGGTGGTCCTCCTATATCGCCATCTAATCCTAGACAAGACTTGAGCTGGACCCTGCTTAGCTTCCACAATTGGACAAGATTAGGCATTCTCAGGGTGGTCACTCCGTGGGCAAAACATAGAGAGGATATGCAGCAACAAGCTGGTTCCCAGCAAGAGGAGCAGGGTTCTTTCAAGGGCATTGAAAGGATATTCAGGATCTTTAACTTTTCCAGAATCTACTCCCACTGTAAATAGTCTGGTAGGGGAGCAGAGGGTGTGAGGGAATGTCTCCTTCATAGGCTGACCACCCGAGGAGGGAAAAAAAGATGTGTAATTACTAAAAACTTCCATTATATATCTCCCAAAGTATAGAGGTGATGACCACACTGGGAACACATATAAGCCCAGATTCATGATCAATGAATCTACTGTATTACAAGTCATTGCCATGAAGTACAGCAAAACAAGAACCCTAGCCCAGGCCCCCCCAGCTGATAAACACTAAAACAGCAAATACCGGCTGTAAGGTACGACATGCTGAAATTCCGAGATCAAGAGTAACAACTTTGAGAGCCAATAAATCAGCATTGTGACGAGCGACTATTAATCCGAAACAATGAATGCTTATCATGAATATGATTAGACACACTCTGGTCAGATCTGTCGCTATCGCAACCCTTTGGGCTCCAAGTTAGGCACCACAAAGAACTGTCATGGTTTAAGCCCAGCCAGCAACCCAGAACCATGCAGCCACTAGCTCTCTCCCCCCCTTCCTCCCCCCACTCCCGGAGGGATGGGGAGGAGAATGGAAAGAATGTAGCTCCCACGGGTTGAGATAAGAACAGTCCAGTAACTAAGTGTCATGGTTTAAGCCGTAAATCACGCAGCCCGCTCACTCACTCCCCCCTCTTTCTTTCCCCCAGCTCACGGGGGGATGGGGAGGAGAATCGAAAGAATACAACTCCCACAGGTTGAAATAAGAATAGTTTAGTAACTAAGGTAAAACGCAAATCACTACAGCTACCTCCAATTATAATAATGGCAAGGGAAATACTAGGAAAGAGAATACAACTGCTCACCAACCGATACCCAGCCCGACCCAGCAGTGAACCCCCATCCTTCCGGGTCTCTGCCCTCCATTTTTACATCCTGGGCATGACGTGCTGCGGTACGGAATACCTCTTTGGTCAGTTTGGGTCAGGTGTCCTGTCTCTGCTTCCTCCCGGCTTCCCCTCCTCCCTGGCAGAGCATGAGATTCAGAAAGTCCTTGACCAGACCAAAACATTACCAAGCAGTAACAGAAACATCAGTGTTATCAGCTCAGTTCCCAGGCCGAAAGTCAAAAACACAGCTCTGCACCAGCTACCAAGGGGAAAAAATGACTGCTACTGCTGAACCTATGACACTAAGGTATAACACAAAACCACTACCACTATTACCAATAATAATAATGATAAGGGAAACAACAAAGGAAGAGAATACAACCGCTCACCACCCGCCGACCGATACCCAGCCTGACCGAGCAGTAATCTAGCCCTTCTGGGTAACTGCCCCCAGTTTCTATACTGGGCATGATGTGCTGTGGTATGGAATACCTCTTTGGTCAGTTTGGGTCAGGTGTCCTGTCTGTGCTTCCTCACGGCTCCCCCCCCCCGGCTGAGCATGAGACTCAAAAAGTTCTTGGTCAGAGTAAACATTACTTAGCAACAACTAAAAACATCAGTGTTATCAGCGTCGTTCCCAGGCTGAATGTCAAAAACACAGCACTGCACCAGCTACGAAGAAGGAGAAAAATGGCTGCTACTGCTGATGCCAGGACACCAACCCCCACCTCACTACAACCTCCTTTCAGGTAGTTGTGGAGATGTATCTCTGAACCCTGGTTTCACTATGTTATCTATATCAAATTGTGAGAGACTGGATAAGAACAACCTCTTGGCCAATGTGCTCAGTGATTAAATAAAAATTTTACATTATTACTGGATCACAAAATGCATGCCTAGTTCAGCTATGACTATTCATCTCATTTGCACAAGTAACTCTCAAAGCAAGCAGGAAATGGGACATACATTCCCTTAAAGGACTTTTCTCAGGATAATTTTTGGGGGTTTTGGCAATGAACCCCCCCATCCCAAATGTTATTTAGCAGACAAGAAATCATATTTGGGGTCTGAACTACAAGATTTGGTCATGAAAAGAACATTTTCAATCAGAAGCTGTATTGTTGCTGTATTATAGACCAAGGTGATGTGTCATTTACTATAAAACCATCCCTTTTCTCTCACTGACTTCACATGCAAGTACTAAAAATTAAAGTGGATGGTGTTTTCTCCCCCTAAGTAACTAAAATTCAGTATTACCATAAATGTATAAGAGCAGAAATATTGATTCCTCCTGCAGATTCTTCAGCGATAGTGAAAGATCCTGGATCTCCTCCAAAATGTATGATAGAATCATAGAATCATAGAATAGTTAGGGTTGGAAAGGACCTTAAGATCATCGAGTTCCAACCCCCCTGCCATGGGCAGGGACACCTCCCACTAAACCATGCCATCCAAGGCTATGTCCAACCCCACCTTGAACACCGCCAGGGATGAAGCATTCACAACTTCCTTGGGCAACCCATTCCAGGGCCTCACCACCCTTACAGTAAAGAATTTCTTCCTCATATCCAATCTAAACTTCCCCTGTTTAAGTTTAAACCCATTACCCCTTGTCCTCTCACCACAGTCCCTAATGAAGAGTCCCTCCCCAGCATCCCTATAGGCCCCCTTCAGGTATTGGAAGGCTGCTATGAGGTCTCCATGCAGCCTTCTCTTCTGCAGGCTGAACAGCCCCAATTTTCTCAGCCTATCTTCATATGGGAGGTGCTCCAGACCCCTGATCATCCTCGTGGCCCTCCTCTGCACTTGTTCTAACAGTTCCATGTCCTTTTTATGTTGAGGACACCAGAACTGCACACAATACTCCAAGTGAGGTCTCACAAGAGCAGAGTAAAGGGGCAGGATCACCTCCCTCGACCTGCTGGTCACACTCCTTTTGATGCAGCCCAGGATACGATTGGCTTTCTGGGCTGCAAGCGCACACTGCCGGCTCATGTTCATTTTTTCATCAACCCACACCCCCAAGTCCTTCTCCGCAGGGCTGCTCTGAATCTCCTCCCCGCCCAACCTGTAGCTGTGCCTGGCATTGCTCCGACCCAGGTGGAGGACCTTGCACTTGGCATGGTTAAACTTCATGATGTTGGCATCAGCCCACCTCACAAGCATGTCAAGGTCCCTCTGGATGGCATTCCTTCCCTCCAACGTATCAACTGAACCACACAGCTTGGTGTCATCGGCAAACTTGCTGAGGGCGCACTCAATCCCACTGTCCATACCACTCACAAAGATGTTGAACAAGACCGGTCCCAACACCGATCCCTGAGGGACACCACTCGTTACTGGTCTCCAGCTGGACATTGAGCCACTGAGCACTACTCTTTGCGTGCGGCCATCCAGCCAGTTCTTTATCCACCGAGTGGTCCACCTATCAAATTGATGTCTCTCCAACTTAGAGAGAAGGATGTCATGTGAGACAGTGTCAAAGGCTTTACACAAGTCCAGGTAGATGACATCAACTGCTCTGCCCCTGTCCATCAGTTCCGTAGCCCCTTCATAGAAGGTCACCAGATTGGTCAGGCAGGATTTCCCCTTAGTGAAGCCATGCTGGCTGTCCCCAAGCACCTTGTTGGTCTTCATGTGCCTCAGCATGCCTTCCAGGAGAATCCGCTCCAAGATTTTGCCAGGCACAGAGGTGAGACTGACTGGTCTGTAATTCCCTGGGTCATCCATTTTCCCCTTCTTAAAAATGGGGGTTATATTTCCCTTTTTCCAGTCATCGGGAACTTCACCTGACTGCCATGATTTTTCAAATATGATGGACAGTGGCTTAGCAACTTCATTTGCCAGCTCCTTCAGGACCCGTGGATGGATTTCATCCGGTCCCATGGACTTGTATACATTCAGGTTCCTAAGGTGGTCCCGAACAAGATCCTCCCCCACAGTGGGCCCAGGGTCGATATTTTCCTTAATCCAATGAAGAGCTGCTACTTGATCTAAATATCCCCAGTTACCTTGGGCATGCTTATAGAATCATAGAATCATAGAATAGTAAGGGTTGGAAAGGACCTTAAGATCATCGAGTTCCAACCCCCCTGCCATGGGCAGGGACACCTCCCACTAAACCATGCCATCCAAGGCTCTGTCCAATCCAGCCTTGAGCACCGCCAGCAATGGAGCATTCACAGCTTCCCTGGGCAACCCATTCCAGTGCCTCACCACCCTCACATTAAAGAATTTCTTCCTCATATCCAATCTAAACTTCCCCTGTTTAAGTTTGAACCCCTTACCCCTTGTCCTATCACTACAGTCCCTAATGAAGAGTTCCTCCCCAGCATCCCTATAGGCCCCCTTCAGGTATTGGAAGGCTGCTATGAGGTCTCCACGCAGCCTTCTCTTCTGCAGGCTGAACAGCCCCAATTTTCTCAGCCTATCTTCATACACACTATGGCTATGCGTGTGTACTTTACTCCAGATCTTTCTAAGTGTATCTGCACAGGTGTGATTTATAGCCCTTGTAGGTAAACCCCAGTCAACTTTAAACTGGACTGCTTAGAGAGCAAACTATTGACAGGTAGATGTACACATTCAGTGTATCTTAAGCACTTGCTTTTTTAATCAGGAGACTCCTGCCCTTTGTACTGAGCTCTGTGCTGCAGCAGCTATGCTGTTAACAGTGCTAATGCTATGCTTTGCTACAAAGCCGAATACTGTGGACTCTGCTTACTGCTTATCTCCATAAACAATTTCTGATCTTTACTGATTTTACTGAACTCCGTCTTTTCTCATTTGCTTTGCCTTTATTTTTCCTCTTCATTTACTGTTCTATTCTCCAAGTCTTACTCTTCAATCTTCATTCTACTCACTACTTCTCTCTCAAGTACCAATTCTGCAAAATGTCTCAACCCATATTCCATCCACAGTCCCAGGGAAGCAGCCATTCTAAAAATATTACCAGTGCAAGCCTGTTTCTGTAAACTCTGACAATTTTATGTGGAGAGCTATTTGGCTGTGAACGGGCACGTGAGCAATCCAGACAACTGCTTGACAATTGTAAGGTAGTAACCCACAGGCACTGAGGCCTCACCTGGGGGTTACTAAAGTTCGTGTACGTGCGGAAGCCTTGAGAAAGTTAGCACGGAAAGCTACTGAGAGAGATGTGCAGGAGGGAACTGATAACTGTAACCTTGAAACATATGCTGTAATAGTTAACCAATCATTAAGCTGTTACTAACACTTAGCTGAGAGATATTAACTAATCATATATTAAGCAGGACACGAAGTAGAATGTAGGTGGAGAGCAATATGCGTGTGGACAGAGGGTCTGAGCGAATCCTATTCTGTATTTAGTCGTGTGAACAATGCATGTATCCAATTAGAGTTGTGTGTGTTAATGACAGACAAGTAGAATGCCTATATATACTGAGCTATCTGCGCAATAAACGTGGCACAGCCCAATCATATTGGTCTGTGTGCTGTGTCCGGGACTTCTGCGTCAACAAGTGGCGCCCGAACTGGGACCCTCAGATCGGCGTTGGATAAAAACGACGAGACCGACAGGAAGGAGGGGGCAGAAGCCGGCCGATATCGGGTGCTGCTCCGGCACTCGGGAGTCGCTAGCACAAAAGATTGGGAATCTCGCCCTGATCAGGTGAGCAGCCGGGCAGGAGAAGGGGTCCACACTGACCAAGGAAGAGTCAGAAGTGGTGAAGCTCCTCCAACACATTCTCTCTATGAGAGCAGCGAGTTATGATGAGCCTGCCTTGAAAGCTTTGCAGTATTGGGCAAAGGGAAAGGATTTAATCCCCTCAGTGGATGCTGCCTTTCAAATCGCAACTTGGGAAAAAATAGGGGCAATGCTGTGGGAAGAGGTAAGTAATGGGTCCAAGGAGGCAAGTAAATACCCCGCTGCGTGGAGACTAATTACTGACTCCTTAAAAAATATGCAAGCAGAAGAGCTTTTTCCACCCCCATGGAACAAATGGGAAAAAACAGAACTGATGGATGGGCCAGGGGATACGAATTTGTATCTTCCTTTATCACATTCGCCGCCCCTGGCCTCCCTCCCCCCAGAGCCCGATCCTCAAGATTGTCAAGGGTGGGACAAATGGACAGGATTTTTAGATGAGAAATTACAGACACATCATGACAGACTTAGAAATTTACAGGTCTCCGACACGGCTAAGTCAAAGAATGAGATAGTGGAGCCCAAACCCCCCCCCACCCCTCCGAACCTCTGCCAGTTGCTGCCGCGGCTGCAGAGACTGAGGACGGGGATGAAGGCGATCCTTTTGCCCCGGGCCCTGTTAATCCCGAGAAAAAGCCTACTCTCAGATCACCTGAAACCTGCAGGAGAAAATGTTTTAATTGCACTTGATAACACTGAAACTCCAGAACACATTAATGAGGAGCCTGTGCATGTTCATCAGACTGTTGTTGCTGCTCCTGAAGTTCTGACTCCTGATAATTCTGATGCTGACCTGGATAGTCCTTTTGTCCCGGTGCCTGTTGATCCGGAAAAGAAGCCTGATTTAGATCCCCCAGATCCCCATGATAAATAGGCAGCTATAAAGGGAAAAGTAAGATGGGTAGGGGATGCAGATGTATTGTGTGCTTATAGTCTCTCTGTGATATTCATGTACTAAAAGTTAGCAAATGTAACTACGTCTGTGTTTCTATCGACCCTTGCAGACCTTTATAGATACTGTTGGCCACTTCTCCCGATGTAGGCTGGCCACCTGCATTGGAATGAATGTGCATTTTGGTCAGTGTAAAAGCCCAAGCCTCATGCAATGTGAGGGAGGCAGAGCCTCTGCGGAGACGCCCGCTGAGATTGAGCCTGCCACCTTGCACTGCGATGATGCTGCTCGGAGCTGGTTTGTTGATTGTCTTCACAGGGTCATTGCACTACATTTTGTACGTGGGACCATGTAGTGGGAGTAATGATTGTCTGCATTTTGTGTTTCAAATACTGTAATTGTGTGGAGTGTGTTTGTGGGATCCCATGAATGTGTGTGTATGTGTGTGTCTGTTGAGGGCAGACAGTGTTCTGTATATTTTTTCTTCTTGGGTTCATGTAAAAGTTTTTAACGGGTAGCAGATTAACATTTTGGGCCAGAAAGGGTTAATAGAAAAGTGCTGCTGCCGGCAGAGATTTATGGCTGCTGCTCAGCAGGCTGGCAGCTGTAGCTGCTGCTGGGCAGGCAGGTGTTTGTAGCTGCTGCCGGGCAGTCCTGCTTAGTGTGTTTAAGGTAACGTAGGGGAGAATCCAAGCTTTACCAACCTCCACCCAAACAGCACCAGGGTGGCAGAGATAGAAAAGAAAAAAAAAAAAAGAAAAAAAAAGGAAAAAAAAAATGAGTAATGACACAGCAAACTCCTTGACTGTTAACACCGTGCAGTTTGCTTCTGTACCTGCTTCACATTCCTGTTTCATCAGAATGCCTTTGCTTTAAGGAATCATTTTTAACCGGACTTACTTCTCAAGAACTGATAACATGGGGGAAGGGATATATTTGTGTTCTACCTACAGGTCCATGGAGGCTGCCTGCAAAGTTTCTCAAGCCTTGTCATGAGCTGGACAGACAAGCAGAAAAACTCAGTGCCTTAGCTACAGGAGCTTGAATATATGTGCATGTAAAGTAGCTCTTATTAGAGGCTGTGATTTTGTGTATAAAACCACCTGTGCTTACTAGCCACTTGCTAATAAGAAACTACACCTTGTATTGTATGGATTTGTCACTTGTAAAAGAAATGTCAGAGCATGCAAATTTGCAGCAGCTGCTAGAAAATGCTAAGGCAAAAACTAGAAAGATTCTAATACAATGATAGTGCTATAAAGCAGGTAATGGAACAAACTAAGAGGGTGGGAGAACATCACTGGTGGAACATTTTCTTTGGCTGGTCCCTCACTGCCAATAGCATCTTCAACATGCCGCTGCACCCTGCAGTGTACATATTGCTAATGTAAATCTGTATGTGCTTTACCATAGTAGCGATTTGTTACTGAATGAAGCAGGTGAACCTCTGCACTGACAAGGTGCCAGGACTGAGGTTGGCCAAATACCTCCTATCGCAGTCAAGGGCAAGACTGGGTTGGCCTCTGTGTTTGCCACCAAGAAGAACCTTTAGCTCCGCTGCTGGCTGCAACCCAGCAGGCGTTGAGTGGTGGGGACACATGCCATGCCAGACCTTGATGTGAGGGATGGCCTCCCCTGTTATCAGAGAACCATACAGGAGAGAAAGGCAGGCCAAGCAGCCTGTGGTTGGCATATGTTGGAGATACGATCTAGTCCAAATCCCCTGCTCAAGTAGGGTCGTCTAAAGCAGGTATCATATAAAAACCAACCAACCAAACAAACAAAAAGAAAAAGAAAAAAAGAAAAAAAACAAACCAAGGGAAATGTAAGGATTTTCTTCAAACAGTTTGCAAAGCATAATTTGCACAAAAATTTTTAAATTTGTCTAGTTTTGATTCTCTTCCTACAATACAGCATTTGCGACATCTGACAGATGATTCCTTGCCCAAACCACCAGTTCTATATAAAGACCTACGTGATAACGAGTGCAAAGGACCAGAGCCATTGCTGACATGGGGTCGAGGATACAGCTGTGTACGGCTAGCGACAGGACCATACTGGCTGCCACGAAATGTATAAAGCCCCAGAACTCAAGAACATAAAGAAATGACAATGACAGAAATCTTTGTAATATCTGTTCTATTATGTGTGATGTGACTTCAAATCAGACTAATCTTACTGAAATAATGCCGCCTGGTGTAGTGTGCTGTTATGTAAATTACACAGGTCAAGCAGTGATAGAGCAGACACAGAAAATTGTAAAAAACATGCTAGTAAAACAAAAAAGGGGAATGATAGGGGAGACCCAAAATGCACGAATCAACAAAGCATTGTTTGTCTTAAATTCTTAAACATTATCCAGTTCTGATTTATACATGGGTATAAATGTCCCCCCAATGATTAGTCATTTTTCTGCACTAACCCATGTAGGCCCAGATAAGATAAACGAGTTTGGAAACGTTCAGTGTTCTGTCAATTATATTGTGAGTTATGTTATAGAAAGGCTTTTTGGAATGTTGGTGCACTTGCTCGTATTTTGGTAATTACAGATCATGAATATTTGGGAATGCAAAGATATTATGCAGCTGAGGAAGATTTGTATAATCAAGTTATAGAATGTAACAAAGGATATAATGTGACTGCATATGAATGCTCCCGAACGTTATTAGTGCCATATATATGGGAAGTTCTCCCTGAACAGTGGGAAAAGACTAAAGCAAAGTGTGCAAAACGATTCCAGTGGAAGGTTTGTTATGCTGTTTTTAATGCTAATATGTATGTGACTATGTTAACTCAAGCAGAAGTAGATTCTTTAAAAAAGATAGTTTTGCAGAATTGTAAGGCTTTAGATATGTTAACAGCTCAAGTAGACGGAGTATGTACTTTAACTAATGAATCTTGTTGCAGTTATTTTGATCAGTCTGGAAAGTTCTTGAAAGATGTTACAGAAATTTGGAAGCATGTGAAAGTACTTCATGATGTCTATCAGAACGATAAAATTTCTTGGTTAGATGCCCTTCTTACATCTTGGGGCTTTAATGGTTGCCTCACATCTGTGATTAAAGGTATTGGAATGATTTTGGTGGTAATCTTGGCCATAGTTATGATTGTACCTTGTATTTTGCAATGTATTCACGGTATAATTGAAAACCCGGTAAAACAGCTTTGGCTTATTCAAGAAAAGAAAAGGGGGAGATGTGGATGATTTCTTGTTAGAGAATGGACATATGCCTGCTCTGAATGAAAGCCAAGCATGTGCAGCTGGCCAGGTAGCAGGGGTAACTCCTGGTTACCTCTGTGCAGCTGACCGTGGAAAAGAAGCAACTCCCAGACAGTTAATGAAACAAGAATGCAGGCCTGGAAGATAAGAAGGAGCTAAGATAAGAAGGTTGCTGAATTGGGCTGTAAATCTCGCTTGCTTACAAAAACCACACTTTAGGTTCTCAGGAGTGCAAAAGTTACAAGTACTCTCAGAATGGGATTGGTTTTGAAAGTTGTTACAGGGTTGGGGTATTAGTGGTTGGCTAGGAGTACTAATCAAACAAAGCTTGTTTTAATGATATTGATTATTATTGTTTTAATCTGCTGTTGTTTGTGGAAGTGTATTGTCAGTATGCTATTTCGTGCTGTGAATCGGGTCTGGATTGCTCAAAAACAAAAAGAGGGATTTGTGGAGAGCTATTTGACTGTGAACGGGCATGTGAGCAATCCAGACAACTGCTTGACAATTGTAAGGTAGTGACCCACAGGCACTGAGGCCTCACCTGGGGGTTACTAAAGTTCATGTACGTGCAGAAGCCTTGAGAAAGTTAGCACGGAAAGCTACTGAGAGAGATGTGCAGGAGGGAACTGATAACTGTAACCTTGAAACATATGCTGTAATAGTTAACCAATCATTAAGCTGTTACTAACACTTAGCTGAGAGATATTAACCAATCATATATTAAGCAGGACACGAAGTAGAATGTAGGGGGAGAGCAATATGCGTGTGGACAGGGGGTCTGAGAGAATCCTATTCTGTATTTAGTCGCGTGAACAATGCATGTATCCAATTAGAGTTGTGTGTGTTAATGACAGATAAGTAGAATGCCTATATATACTGAGCTATCTGCGCAATAAACTTGGCACAGCCTGATCATATTGGTCTGTGTGCTGTGTCCGGGACTTCTGCATCAACAATTTTACTTACAAAAAGATAATAAATTGGATTTTAGACCCCTATAGCCTTACCTTTAGATACTTTGTATGGATCTACAAGCATGACCTACGTGCTCTGCAAATGTGGAAACTTACTCTTGTGACATAGACTAAACTGGAGACAGTGCTACATACCTGGCAAGTGGAATTCTTGAATCCTGTTTGGCATTCAATTTTGAGAGCATTTTGCAGCTGAATTAGCAGCTAAAAATGTCATCTTTTAAACTTCAGAAATTCTGGAAAAGCATAAAGGTCCAGGGTAGCACCCATGTTCATGGGAAATGATGATGGTAAATAAAATCTATTCAGACCTTTCATGTGTGTGTGTGTGAAACAAACAAAACCCACCAAACCAGACTGACAACCTAAGATTAACTTTGCAACAGATTTATGTGGGTTAAAATACTACAGGAATCAACAAAGATCTAACAACTTCTCCCAATAATCCCTTTGGCTTCTGTTTTCTTCAGGGGAAGAGATATAGGAATAACGAAAGTAATTTCTCTGAGTTCTTAAAAGATTTATGGAGTATTAGACTGCAGGGCAAGACCAATGGGCTCTCCAAACACAGCCTGTTTTTAGTGTTAGAATTTGATGCTTAAAAGATATATTTCAATGCTAGGAGTGCAAAGTACCTACCTTAAAAATTTAATTTAATTTAATGTAAACATATTGAAAAATACTGCCTTGAAACCCATCAACCAGGAGATTAACCATCAGATTAGGGAAACTACTGCAGTAACCCTACATACAAATACATAAGATAAAAATGTTGGTTCAGAGGTCTAGAAGGAAAAAGGCATTTCCCCAAATCCCAGGCCTGACTCAGTCCTGTTTATGTGTAACTTCATGCACAGTAGTCCTGTCAACTTCGCTAGGACTCTCTCCAAAGCATAACATGACCTCAAGTCTTAGCAACACTATATCTTAAACGGGAAATCAGAGAACACCAAACTTCACAAATTTTTAATATGCATTAAAAAGAAATCTCACTTCTCAAATTAGTTTAGTGCAACAGTACTTACCATCACTGGTAGTAAAAAATCTAAAGTTGAAGTGATTGATCCATTTCCTTAAAACCTGCTATTTTTGATGCCTGCACAGAAAAAAAAGGATGTTATACGCACCATTCAACTTCCCCAATATTTTTAACACTGGAACTGCATCATTCCACTTTATCCTTACTACTGGTGTTTATTTTTGAAGCATCATATAATATGCAAAAATGCAGTACAATGCAGCAGCTGTCTTGAAAAGTTTGCATTTACTGCAGTAAATGTTTCTTTGGTGAAGGTTTCTACATAAACCACTCATATAAAGTATTTATCCTTAAATCAACACACATTGCTAAGAAACTTGTTAGACAGCATTAGGGCAGCAATGAAGCAAAAATGCCTTCTGTCCCAAAGCTTTATTTTCATTATGGTAAGGAAAGTCACTGATGGCCTCCCTGTCTCTAGTCCAGTTGTTGTATAATATATTCCAAAATAGTTGTTTATCCCTTCTTGAATAAAAATAAGCCTCCTGCATTATTCAAAATTAAATTAAATTTGAGGGTTAAACTATAGCTTCTTCTTTATGAGCAACTTCAGAGGAGGTCAGAAAGCAAGGTATACTTACCAACACCTTATGGGATATGTACTTCTCTCAAAAAAGTGGGAAAGGGCATCACCTCACCTTCTCTATAAAGTAGCCTCCTGTTGCATTTATTATTGTTCCAGTCCAATGTGAATAGCCCTAGGATTATTGTTGATTCTTCTTGTGGACTAGTGTTGTTGTTTAAACCCAGATGGTAACTCAGAACCATACAGCCATTCACCCACTCCCCCCCCCCTCCAGGTGAGATGGGAAGGAGAATTGAAAGAATGTAAACCCCACAGGTTGAGATAAAAACAGTCCAATAACTAAAGTATAATACAAAACTACTACTAATAATAATGATAAGGGAAATAAGGGGAGAGAATATGAAACTAAAAAGGGAAGGGGAAAAACCCCCAATAAATACAAGTGATGCACAATACAATTGCTCACCACCTGCCGACCAATACCCAGACTGACCTGAGCAGCAATCTGGGCCTTCCAGGTGACTCCCCCCAGTTTATATACTGGGCATGATACTGATATAGATAGCAGTAGCCCAGAGACTATAAAGAAGGACTACAGGGCTCTGGGAGAGGTGATTAGGGGCTCTGGAGCTCAGATTGTCTTTTTGTCAATTCTCCAGGATACAGGGCAGGACCTTGAAAAGGCTAGGAGGATTGGGCAGGTTAATAAATGGTTAGAAGGGTGGTGCTATAGTCAGGGGTTCGGGTACCTGGACCATGGGACTCAATTTAGTAGGCCAGGACTACTGGGGGCTGGTGGAGCTGGTCTGATAAAGAAGGGGAAGAGTGGATTTGGTAGGAGGCTTGCCAGGCTGGTCAAGGATGCTTTAAACTAGATGTGTTGGGGGAGGGGGGCAGCATTCCATCCCAACACACCCAGTCGGTTGGTAGCACCTATAGTAAACGTTCGGAGCAATGTAGGGATTTTCCAGCTGCTCCAGCCAATGACCCGACTTCAATAGGATCTCGGCTCAAATGCCTCTACACAAATGCCCGTAGTATGGGGAACAAACAAGAGGAATTAGAGATGTGTGCACATCTATGGGGGTATGATATCATAGGCATCACAGAAACATGGTGGGATGCCTCCTATGACTGGTGTGTTGGAATGGAAGGTTACCGGCTCTTTAGGAAAGACAGGCCCGGCAGACGGGGAGGGGGAGTTGCTATTTATGTTAGGGATAGGCTAGAGAGTATGGAACTCTGTCTGGGGACAGGTGAGCAGTCGACAGAGAGTTTGTGGGTCAGGGTTAAAGGGAGAACAGTGATGGGTGATATTATTGTGGGGATCTGTTACAGACCGCCTGACCAAGGGGACTTGCTGGACGAAGCGCTCCATAGGCAGATAGGAGCAGCCTCACGCTCACAGGCCCTTGTTCTCATGGGAGACTTCAACCACCCTGATATCTGTTGGAGGGATGGTACGGCCCGGCACAAGCAATCCAGAAGGTTCCTCGATTGTGTGGAAGACAACTTCCTTCTGCAAGTAATAGAGGAGCTGACAAGGAGAGGTGCCATGCTTGACCTCATCCTCACCAACAGGGAAGGGCTGGTTGGAAATGTGATGCTCCAGGGCAGCCTTGATTGCAGAGATCATGAGATGGTTGAGTTTGAGATCCTCAGGACAGTGAGAAGAGCGTGCAGCAAGCTCACTGCCCTGGACTTCAAGAGAGCAGACTTTGGCCTCTTCAGGAACCTGCTCAGTAAGGTTCCATGGGATACAGCCCTAGAGGGCAGGGGGGCCCAAGACTGTTGGTTGATATTCAAGGCTCACCTGCTGCAAGCTCAGGGGCAATGCATCCCAACTAGAAGGAAGTTCAGCAGGAGGGCCAGGAGACCTCCTTGGATGGATAAGGAGCTGCTGAGCAAAATTCGAAGGAATAAAGAGGCTTATGAAAGGTGGAAGCAAGGTCAGGCGGCCTGGGAAGAATACAGGGATGTTGTCCGGGAAGCTAGGGACCAGGTTAGGAAAGCTAAGGCCCACTTAGAATTAAACTTGGCTAGGGATGTTAAGGATAACAGGAAGGGATTTTATAGGTACATTGCCAATAAAAGACAGGTTAGGGACACCGTGGGCCCTCTCCAGAAGCTATCGGGAGAACTGGCTACCCTGGATTTGGAGAAGGCTGAGGTTCTTAATGACTTCTTTGCCTCAGTCTTCACCGGCAAATGCTCTGACCACACCACCCAAGTCTTGGAAGGCAGACGCGGGGACGGTGAGGGTGGGGACCCTGGGCCCACTGTGGGGGAGGATCTTGTTCAGGACCACCTTAGGAACCTGAATGTATACAAGTCCATGGGACCGGATGAAATCCATCCGCGGGTCCTGAAGGAGCTGGCAAATGAAGCTGCTAAGCCACTGTCCATCATATTTGAAAAATCATGGCAGTCAGGTGAAGTTCCCGATGACTGGCAAAAGGGAAATATAACCCCTATTTTTAAGAAGGGAAAAATGGATGACCCAGGGAATTACAGACCAGTCAGTCTCACCTCTGTGCCTGGCAAAATCTTGGAGCGGATTCTCCTGGAAGGCATGCTGAGGCACATGAAAACCAACAAGGTGCTTGGTGACAGCCAGCATGGCTTCACTAAGGGGAAATCCTGCCTGACCAATCTGGTGACCTTCTATGAAGGGGCTATGGAACTGATGGACAGGGGCAGAGCAGTTGATGTCATCTACCTGGACTTGTGTAAAGCCTTTGACACTGTCTCACATGGCATCCTTCTCTCTAAGTTGGAGAGACATCAATTTGATAGGTGGACCACTCGGTGGATAAAGAACTGGCTGGATGGCCGCACGCAAAGAGTAGTGCTCAGTGGCTCAGTGTCCAGCTGGAGACCAGTAACGAGTGGTGTCCCCCAGGGATCGGTGTTGGGACCGGTCTTGTTCAACATCTTTGTGGGTGACATGGACAGTGGGATTGAGTGCGCCCTCAGCAAGTTTGCCGATGACACCAAGCTGTGTGGTTCAGTTGATATGTTGGAGGGAAGGAATGCCATCCAGAGGGACCTTGACACGCTTGTGAGGTGGGCTGATGCCAACCTAATGAAGTTTAACCATGCTAAATGCAAAGTCCTCCACCTGGGTCGGAGCAATGCCAGGCACAGCTACAGATTGGGCGGGGAGGAGATTCAGAGCAGCCCTGCGGAGAAGGACTTGGGGGTGTGGGTTGATGAAAAAATGAACATGAGCCGGCAGTGTGCGCTTGCAGCCCAGAAGGCCAACCGTATCCTGGGCTGCATCAAAAGGAGTGTGACCAGCAGGTCGAGGGAGGTGCTCCTGCCCCTTTACTCTGCTCTCGTGAGACCTCACTTGGAGTATTGTGTGCAGTTCTGGTGTCCTCAACATAAAAAGGACATGGAACTGTTAGAACAAGTGCAGAGGAGGGCCACGAGGATGATCAGGGGACTGGAGCACCTCTCGTATGAAGATAGGCTGAGAAAATTGGGGCTGTTCAGCCTGGAGAAGAGAAGGCTGTGTGGAGACCTCATAGCAGCCTTCCAATACCTGAAGGGGGCCTATAGGGATGCTGGGGAGGGACTCTTCATTAGGGACTGTGGTGAGAGGACAAGGGGTAATGGGTTTAAACTTAAACAGGGGAGGTTTAGTTTGGATCTGAGGAAGAAATTCTTTACTGTAAGGGTGGTGAGGCCCTGGAATGGGTTGCCCAAGGAAGTTGTGAATGCTTCATCCCTGGCGGTGTTCAAGGTGGGGTTGGACATAGCCTTGGATGGCATGGTTTGGTGTGAGGTGTCCCTGCCCATGGCAGGGGGGTTGGAACTCGATGATCTTGAGGTCCTTTCCAACCCTTACTATTCTATGATTCTATGATTCTATGATGTGCTGTGGTATGGAATACCACTTTGGCTAGTTTGGGTCAGGTGTCCTGTCTCTGCTTCCTCCCAGCTTCTTGTGCCCCTCTGTCAGGGTCCGACTGTAGAAAGCCCCAATGTCGGACCCGTTTCCTTCATGATCCTAAGAGTGAAATTAAGACTCAAACAAGTTCAAGTACAGAAATTGATCAGTTGATTTTGTTACCAGAAACCTCTGTCAAGAAAACCTCGTAACACCAACTTAGTGTTAAAAGGGAGGCATTCTTTATTACAGTGCCGGACGCACAGGGGATCTCTCCTCCTAACGTGCATAACCAGGGTTCAAAACATTCAGATATTTATCCATAACATTGCTACATATTTATACATTCCATTCTACATTCCTATTTTGATTGGTTATAACACATTCGCTTCCCATGCTAATTATTACACATGCGCATAAGCTACTTTTATTGTTCAATCTTTAATCTCGGGTGTAATTTCTCGGTGGGTATTGAGTTGGAGGTCGTGATCTCCCCCTGCAGGAATTACCTTTCACCTACATTGGGATTTTTTTTCCCATTTCCTTGTCAAGTTAATTACAATCATTTATCTTGTAAGAATACCTATTCTTTGGTTGTTTACTTTAGACATTCTTCCTGAGACCCTATTGACCTCTTGGGAAGGGACTATACAGTGGTAACATAGCAGCATAAGTAACAAAACTTCACAGTTACAACTGATTACCTAGTTACAGAGTCTGTTTTAGTTCTGTGGTTACAGTTTATTACAAAAAGACTATTATTATAAAAAGGGAAATTATAAAAAAGGTGATAGCAATGGGACAGATTGGAAAAATGATCCAAATGAAGCAAGAATTTGGGGTGCAGAGAGAAAGATAGTCACCACTGTGGATTCAGCAGCGTCCTGGGTATCTGTAGTTGTCATCAGAGGTGGTGGGAGTCCTCCAGGATCTGTAGTCAGTATCAGAGGTGGTGGGAGCCCTACAGGGTTCATAGTCAGTGTCAGAGCAGAGTGTCCCCTGAGACAAGGAGGCACAAAATCACCAAATGAGATATAAACCTTTGTAAATAAGTAGAATCCATTTAAAGTAAAGTTTGACAGCTTTGTAACAGTAGCAATGGAAAATAACTGAGGTGCATGATTCACAGAGAAAAAAAAATAAGAGTGCGGCTAGAGAACATACTGAGAATTCTTGTATAAGATAGACCATTGTAGTTGGCGTAGTTTTAGGTCCTTATGACCTTAGTACAAAATGAGTGTAAGAAAAACAGGATAGAAAAACAGGACGTGGGGATGGGGAGTATCTGGGAATAGCATGTGTCCAGGGCGGCAGCTAAACTGATAAGTAGAAGGACAGGATGATTTCTATGTCTGCAGTGCTACCAAACCAATTAAGCGGGTATAAAAGTTATCTACTGCGTGTGCTTCAAAGGCTGCCAGAAGTGATGAATGTTGTTCGAAGAAGTAAACGACCCTCAGAGACCACCACCACATTTTTGTACGCATGCGGGAAACTTTCTGGAAAATGATGCAATCCATACGTAGCTTCATGAATATGTATGTATGCTCTGTGACTACATAAGGATGGCTTGTGTAGCAATACGGGGACACACGCTAGGTGGAGCTATCCCCCGTGTCTCCCGGCGCCACAATAAAGAATACCTGCTTGTCAACTTAAAACTTTGTTGGAGAGTTTGTTCCTGGAGTTTTCTCCGAATCAATTTGGCGACCCAGATGGGACCCTCTCTTCTCGGCTGCACGACCCACTGAGGACAAGGCTCCCTAGGGCCCTCGGGAGTTTTTCCCGGAGTGACCCCTCGACTCATTCGGATTGCTGCGGGAGCAGACAAGGACAATCTTCATAAAGGTATTCTTTTATATAGTCTGCAAGGTACTAAATTGGGTTGGTTAGGATGCCTTCCGTAAATCGAGATAGGAAATCTCGTAGGTAAAGGCGTATACGCAGCTGCTAGCGTTCGTTTGGTATACATCCACAAGAAGCAGGGGGCATCTTGTGGTTTGGGTCCTACAAGACTCAGGGGTGTCTTGTGGAAATGGTATTGGATCTTATTGATATTCAACTTATTTTGTGGCTTGTTATAGTGATGATTTTGGTCTTGTGATTTTGGTATTGGTGACAGGCTGTTATAACTGTGTTATTAATTGTTGTTTTATTGAATTTCAGTCTCTTTCTCAAGTGTTGCAACTGTGTGGAGTGTGTCTGTGGGATCCCATGTGTGTGTGTGAATGTGAGACTGATAATGAGAAATCAGCAGAGTGGAGAGATCTTGAAAAAGAGTCCTTTAGGGTGCATTTTGGCACATTAGAAAGAACTGTGAGGGTCTCCTGGGGGCTCAGTAAATAAGAAAATGTTGGTGAAATATTGTAACCAATGGTGGCCTTTGTACACTCTGGAGGATCAGGAGAAATGGCCTAAAAATGGAACTCTGAATTCTAATACATTGTTACAATTAATGTTGTTTTTGAGGTGGCAAGGAAAATGGGATGAAGTAATGTATGCAGATATGTTTTTCACATTGCAAAACCACCCAGAGTAGCAGAGTGGAAGTGGAATTAATACCGCACTTTCAGATCCTTTAATATTAGCTTTAGAAAAAGAAAGGAAGCAAGCTGGGAATAGATTGGAAAGATGTTGTTCTAGTTGTGATATTGGGGAAGTGTGTTTGAAACTTAGGAAAAGAGCTGAGGATAGTATGGTTGAGGATAGAATGGAGGATTATGTTTCCCCAAAGGTACCGGATCAGAGATCACCTCCGATTCAGGAGGAATCCTCTGATTCAGATGAAGAGCAAGAACAAAGTGTAAAGAAAATTCCCTCCACTCCCGTTGCCACACATGTCTGTAGTAAAACTAAGACTGTCCTGGAAGTCCCTCTTAGGGAAGCAATGGGACCAGAGGGATGTACCAGGATAAAAGTAAATTTCACTTTAGGAGATTTGGACAATTGGAAGCAGATTGCAAAAAACTATCGAAATGACCCTATAGGGGTAGCTAAGAAATTTGAGATACTGGTAAAAAGTCAGGATCCTGATTGGAAGGATATAGATTTAATATTGGATGCATTAACAGAGTCAGAAAAACAATTGGTTATAAAAACTGCTTGTACTCAGGTAAATGCTCATATTACTTCAGGGGCGATGGCTGGGAGGGTTGAAGTTCATATTCCCCTTACCACTCCAGACTGGGATTATGATGATGCTGGAGATTATGCATCTCTGAAGAGATATCAGAATTGGATTAAGTATGGGATTGAAAATGCTATAGCTAAAGCAGTAAATTGGTCAGTGCTGTTTGACATAAGACAGGGACCAAAGGAGTCGCTGACAGAGTTTCTGGGCAAGCTCAGAGAAGCGATGTGAAAATGCACCACAATGGATCCTTCCTCAGAGGAAGGTTAATTACAGCTTGCAAATTCCTTTGTGGGGCAGTCATCAGAGGATATCAGGTGAAAGCTTCAAAAGTTATCTGTGACTGAAATAAGAGTTATAGAAAAGTTACTGGAAGTGGCTTGGAAAGTATACAGGAATAAAGAACAAGTAAAAGAAAGGAAACTAGGACAGGTTTTAACAACAGCCACAGTTGCAGGATTGGAGCAAGTGTTTGAGGGATATAGTGGAATGAGAGGTAGAGGTTGTGGCCGTGGAATGGGAATTAGAGGTAGAGTTGGGGGTTATAGAACTTCCCTTGGTCCAGATCAATGTGCAAACTGTAAAGGGTTTGGACACTGGAAACGGGAATGTCCACAAGGAAAACAACAAACTCAACTGACTACTGAACTAGAACTAGATTGATGGGGTCCTGGGGAATCTACCCTAGTGGATCCACTGGTTAAAATCAAGCTAGGGACCATGGAAAAAGAAGTGGAATTTCTTATAGATACTGGGGCAGCTTTTTCGGTCCTGAACCAAGGTCTGACATTAAAAGGAAAAGAGTCTGTAACGGTTGTGGGAGCTACTGGCTGTCAGGAAAAAGCATTCTTTCTAAAACCTTTAAAATATAAGATAGGAAAACAAATTGGGGTACATAAATTTCTATATATGCCAAATTCACCCAAGTCATTTTTAGGAAGAGATTTATTAGAACATTTAGAGGCAACCATAACTTTCAAAGGAGGTGAAATAGAAATAAATTAAAAGATGATCAGTTAATTGAAGCTTTGAGTGTATTATTAATTCAACAGGAAATCAGGAAGTCCAATTCACCCGAAATAGAAGAAATCATCAATCAGGTATACCCAGGAGTTCGGGCATCAGAAATCCTAGGTAAGGCGAAGAATGCTTTGCCTATTAAAGATGAAATAAGAAGGGGTGCCTGCCTAGTCTGAATAAAACAGTATCCTTTAAGGATAGAAGATAGAAGAGGAATTAAAGAAATCATAGAATCATAGAATAGTTAGGGTTGGAAAGGACCTTAAGATCATCTAGTTCCAACCCCCCTGCCATGGGCAGGGACACCTCACACCAAACCATGCCATCCAAGGCTATGTCCAACCCCGCCTTGAACACTGCCAGGGATGGAGCATTCTTGTGCCCTGGGCAACCCATTCCAGGGCCTCACCACCCTTACAGTAAAGAATTTCTTTCTCAGATCCAATCTAAACTTCCCCTGTTTAAGTTTGAACCCATTACCCCTTGTCCTCTCACCACAGTCCCTAATGAAGAGTCCCTCCCCAGCATCCCTATAGGCCCCCTTCAGGTATTGGAAGGCTGCTATGAGGTCTCCACACAGCCTTCTCTTCTCCAGGCTGAACAGCCCCAATTTTCTCAGCCTATCTTCATGAGGGAGGTGCTCCAGTCCCCTGATCATCCTCGTGGCCCTCCTCTGCACTTGTTCTAACACTTCCATGTCCTTTTTATGTTGAGGACACCAGAACTGCACACAATACTCCAGGTGAGGTCTCATGAGAGCAGAGTAAAGGGGCAGGATCACCTCCCTCGACTTGCTGGTCACGCTCCTTTTGATGCAGCCCAGGACACAGTTGGCTTTCTGGGCTGCAAACGAACACTGCTGGCTCATGTTCATTTTTTTTCATCGACCAACACCCCCAAGTCCTTCTCCGCAGGGCCGCTCTGCATCTCTTCTCTGCCCAACCTGTAGCTGTGCCTGGGATTGCTCTGACCCAGGTGGAGGACCTTGCACTTGGCATGGTTAAACTTCAGGAGGTGGGCATCAGCCCACCTCACAAGCGTGTCAAGGTCCCTCTGGATGGCATTCCTTCCCTCCAGCGTATCAACCGAACCACACAGCTTGGTGTCATCGGCAAACTTGCTGAGGGTGCACTCAATCCCACTGTCCATGTCACCGACAAAGATGTTGAACAAGACCGGTCCCAACACCGATCCCTGAGGGACACCACTCGTTACTGGTCTCCAGCTGGACATTGAGCCGTTGAACACAACTCTTTGCGTGCGGCCATAAATTTCTAAAATATGTTTTATTAGTGGAATGTGAATCAGAATATAACACCCCCATTTTACCAGTAAAGAAAGCAGATGGAAAAAGCTATAGGCTAGTTCAAGATTTAAGGGCAATAAATGAAATAGTAGAGGACATCCACCCTGTAGTGGCTAATCCATATACTTTATTGACCAAACTAAAATTAAATCAGAAATGGTTTGCTGTCTGGGATTTAAAGGATGCTTTCTTTTGCTTGCCATTAGCCAAAGAAAGCCAGATTTTATTTCCTTTTGAAAGGGAAAATCCTTACACGGGAAGAAAAACCCATTTGACTTGGACGGTATTACCTCAGGGGTTTAAAAACAGTCCAACAATTTTTGGAAATCAGTTAGCATGAGAACTGGAATTATGGAAGCCACCTATTCAGACAGGGACTCTGTTACAATATGTGGATGACCTATTAATTGCTACTGAAACAAAGGAAGAATGTATCCAGTGGACGGTGGAATTATTAAATTTTCTGGGATTGAATGGTTATCGCGTATCCAAACTAAAGGCCCAACTAATCCAAACCTGAGTTTCCTACCTAGGATATGAAAGAACTGGACAGAGAGAACTTGGAACTGCTAGAAAAGAAGCCATTTGTCAGTCTCCACGCCCAACGATCATCAAGGAGCTCCAGACATTCCTGGGAATGACTGGATGGTGCAGACTTTGGATCCATGATTATGGTGTTCTGGTAAGACCACTATATGAACTGTTAAAGGGAAACCCTCCCTCTTTGGAATGGACTGATTCAGCAGAGGAGGTTTTTAAAAATTTAAAAATAGAGCTAATGTGAGCTCCATCTCTGTGACTTCTGGGTGTGACTAAACAATTTTGGCTATATTCCTATGAAAAACAGGGAATAGCTTTGGGGGTCCTTGCTCAGAAATTAGGACACTATAGAAGGGCAGTGGCATATTTTTCAAAACAGATGGATGAAGTGAGCAGAGGATGGCCTGGATGCCTAAGGGCTGTGGCGGCAGTTGTCATGAATACTGAATAGGCTTGAAAATTCACCTTGGGACAAAAGATTACTGTGCTAGTGTCCCATGTTGTATCAGCAATCCTGGAACAGAAAGGAGACCCTGGTTATCTCCTTCACATTTTTTAAAATACCAGGCCACGCTTGTGGTTGTTCCTTTATCTTCACTGCTGTAAAGGTGGTCAATAATATCTGATATGGTCCGCTCCACTTCTCCTGTAGAGGATCTCCTGAAAAATTCTTTACATAAACCCAGTCTCCAGATCCGAAAGGGTGAATCGGGTAATCCAAACCTCTTGTTCTTGTCCCTTATATTGTCTCATTTATTTCTTCTAATTGTTTTCCCAGATTGACCAGAAACTGCCGGAGATAGCCTTCTCCCACTTCCTGAAGACTTTCTCCTTTAAACTGGTACTGATATGGTCTTCCATATAAAATTTCAATTGGGCTAACCTCTTCTTTTGACTGAGGTTTAGTTCAAATTCTTAATAGAGCCAGTGGTAGAGCTTGGTACCAATATAAATTCATTTCCTGACATATTTTACTAATCTATTATTTGATCAGGTGGTTCATCTTTTCTACTTGCCCACTGGCCTGAGGCCTATATGGAACATGGAGTTGCCAATCAATTTCTAATTTTTTGCTAATTTCTTGTGACTATTTTGCACTAAAGTGCAAACCTCAGTCGTAAGAAATTGTCGCTGGTACTCCAAAATGAGGTATTATATCATTTAACAATGTTTTAATTACTTGTCTTGCATTATTTATTCTACTAGGGAATGCTTCTGGCCAGCCTGAAAAAGTATCTGTTAACACCAACATTATCCCAAGAATTGCTTCAGTTGAAGAGCTGTCTGCAAGTCCAGGGAAACTGGTCCACCAGGAACGTGTAACAGGTGACCTTAAGAACAGACGTATTCTAAAAGGAGGAAAAGATAATCACCAAGAGGCACATCGTCAGGGAGCCTTTGCCATGAGGATGACTCCAGAAGGACACCTCCGTGAGGATACTCTCCACCGATGACTACTACCACCCTGAGGGACACCCTCCATGAGGCATCACCACAAGGGCAACTCTATCAACACCTCCAGGGGACGCCTCCATGAGGACACCCACCTCCGATGGCTACTACAGACTCTTAGGGGACACTCTGCTCTAATACTCTCTCTCTCTGCCCCCCAAATCCTTGCTTTATTTTCTACCATTTTTCCAATCTGTCCTTTTGCTATCCCATTTATTACAATAATTTCCCTTTTTATAATAACTGTCTTTTTGTAATAAACTTACTAATCAGTTATGGTACTTGACCTCGTTTGCGTCTTAATTTCACTCTTGGGATCATGAAATGAAACAGGGTCCGACACTGGCGTTTTCTCCAATCTGACACTGACACAGCTGTAACACCTTTTGAAGCAGCAAGTATCATCCCCTTCCAAATCCTCTTTTCTTTCTGTCAGCCACTGGGGAAACTGGTGCCCTTCACCTGGGGAATGCACTTACATCAGCGTCTGGGCTCCTTCCGCTGCAGCAGAGGTGGGAGGGCTCAAGAGCCACCATGGTGGTCCCGAGGCCGGACGGTGTAGCGCCAACCCGCCAACCCGCTTACCTATCGTTGCTTGGGGGGGGGGGGCGGTGACCACGCAGGAGGAGGACGATTAGCTGCCCGACTCCATTGACGATCTTCAGTATCCTGTCAGGAGAGCCGGGCTGGGTTGTGTCGAGGGCGGGCCGGGGTTGTGGGGCCAGATCGGTGCAGCTCCACTCCACTTTCCTTAATCCAACACATCTCATTTGTTCCATTAGCGACCCTAAGCACCCCCTCACGCTGGAAGAGCTGAACGTTGTTGAGCAAGTGAGAGTGAACATGAGGTCCCCACTCGCCGCGCTTGCTGCAGGTCCGTGCAGCCTCCGCCGGTCCATTCCATCATCTCTGACACAGGCTTATTATAGCAATCTGCTGCAGCTAAATGCGGTATTTATACTATCAGTGAACAAACCCACGACCGACTGTGATAAAACAGACTATGATTTGTGTTAAAGAGGAAATAGAGAAGTGATAGTTTGTTACAAAATATAGTGTGGAAAGCAACTACACGAGAGACTGAGTCATTATATCCGCATAGCTAAGTAAACATATAATGAGGCAATACTAATAAAAGGTCCCCACCCACAGCTTCTTTTGATATAAGGAAAGCAAGTGTCTGGAAAACATAGGGTTAAAATACTTTTAGCCTAACTTAGAGAACAATGTTTATGTTGTAAAGTCTGTGGTGTGATAACAGAATTTAGTAGCCATTCTACTTATCAGTTAGCTTGGAGACAGTGCCTCCTGAACATCTGCTGGTTTCGGATACTCCTTATTTGCCCAACTTGTGTTGCTTATCTCTTGTACAAAGGTCACACTGCTCTAAATCTTTGCCAGCTGTCAGAAACTTGCAGGTATGGCTGGTTTCAGCTTATTGTGATTACTGGGGCATCCAACTGCGCCAAAGGTGAAAAGTGCACCCTGAGGAAGACTGCTTACTTCATCTTGAAGACCCCTGCCTGCATGAGGAAAACTACTTACTTCATCTTGAAGACCCCTGCCCACGACCATTGGAGGGCCGTGCGCAAGCGCCAAAAGGGAGGAAACTTATGATAATGAGTACCTAAACTAATTGCAATATCCCCACTGCTCTCTTGGGAATCTAATGAATATGCATGTTTGTGTGTATGTCGTGGTTTAAGCTTCTCAGCCACAAACAGTTTTGCTCACTCACTCACTTCCCCCTCTTTCTTCCCTCCGCTCCTGGAGGGATGGGAAGGAGAATCGAAAGAATGCAACTCCCGCAGGTTGAGATAAGAACAGTCCGGCAACTAAGGTATAACACAAACCACCACTGCTACCACCAATAATAATAATGACAAGAGAAAAATACAAGGGAAGAGTTTTTTCTTCCCCCCCACTCTGTAAGGGGGGGGGGGGGGGGAGAAGAATCGAAAGAACGCAACTCCCACGGGTCGAGACAAGAACAGCCCAGCAATCAAGGTACAACACAAACCACCGCTACCACCACCGATAATAACAATAACGAGAGAAATACAAGGGAAGAGGACAGAACTGCTCACCACTCGACGACCGAGCTGTGAACTAAAACCCACCCCTCTTCCGGGTTCCGGCCCCCCAGTTCTTTTTCCTCCTGGACATGACGTGCTGTGGTATGGAATAACCTCTTTGGTCAGTTTGGATCAGGTGTCCTGTTTCTGCTTCCCCCCGGCTTCCACCCTTCCCTGGCAGAGCATGAGACTCAGCAAGTCCTTGGCCAGCCTAAACATCATCAAGCAGTAACTGAAAACACTGGTGTTATCAGCACTGTTCCCTGGCTCAAAATCAAAAACACAGCGCTGCAGCAGCTACCAAGAAGGGAAAAAAGAAAAAATGACTGCTACTGCTGAACCCAGGACATTCCACCCCTTATTCCATACCATTCACGTCACGCTCAGATCCCACATTTTCAATATACCATCATATATATATATGTATACATACACACACACACACAGAAGGAGAGAGAGATCATCCCTCAGTGCATAGATCAATTCCTACAAAGCTTCCGAGTCCATTCAATCCGCAACGTCAAGCTCCATCTCTTGTAACAGTCATTCAGAGCAGGGGAGGCCGTGTGCAGTACTGGATCGTTGCCTGCTGATGCTGATCGTTCCTTTACTGCAGAACTCATCCGGTTTCATTAAAGTTCATTCTTTGTTGGGACGACGGTCAGAGAGCCAGTCACTGGTGATCTGAGGACATCTAGTTGGTGGGCTATATAAGTATTACATAGCAGGCAACAGCATACAATTGAGTTCATTGACTATTGTCCCCTAAAATCAAATCCCCTTGAGGTACACATCGGACCTCCCCATCTTCCCGCATTACCCACCAAGTATATCCGGGTCCCTGAGCAAAAGCAATCCCACGAGTGGGTTTGCCTTTACCTGAAGTGGGAATAACCCAGACTGTCTTCCCCAGCAAATTCTTTATGTGCACCACAGGAACTTTGTCCCCCTCCACAGTATGTAGAAGTTCTGACTGGGCTGGACCAGCCCTGTTGACAGATCCTCTGGTGTTGACCAACCAGGTGGCCTTAGGTAAATGTGTATCCCAGTGTTTGAAAGTCCCACCCCCCATTGCTCTCAGTGTAGTTTTTAACAGCCCATTGTACCTTTCGATTTTCCCAGAGGCTGGTGCATGGTAGGGGATGTGATATACCCACTCAATGCCATGCTCTTTGGCCCAAGTGTCTATCAGGTTGTTCCGGAAATGAGTCCCATTGTCTGACTCAATTCTCTCTGGGGTGCCGTGTCGCCACAAAATCTGTTTCTCAAGGCCCAGGATCGTGTTCCGGGCAGTGGCGTGGGCCACAGCGTATGTTTCCAGCCATCCAGTGGTTGCTTCCACCATGGTAAGCACATGGCGCTTGCCTTGGCGGGTTGGTGGGAGTGTGATATAATCAATCTGCCAGGCCTCCCCATATTTGTACTTCAGCCATCGTCCTCCATACCAAAGAGGCTTTAGCCGTTTAGCTTGCTTAATTGCAGCACATGTTTCACAGTCATGAATAACCTGGGCAATAGTGTCCATTGCTAAGTCCACCCCTCGGTCACGAGCCCATCTGTATGTTGCATCTCTGCCCTGATGGCCTGAAGTGTCATGGGCCCACCGGGCCAAAAATAATTCACCCTTATGTTGCCAATCTAAGTCCATCTGAGCCACTTCAATCTGAGCAGCTTTATCCACTTGCTGGTTGTTCTGGTGCTCCTCAGTGGCCCGACTCTTGGGTACATGAGCATCTACGTGGCGTACCTTGACCACCAGGTTTTGCACCCGGGCAGCAATATCTTGCCACAGTGCAGCAGCCCAGATGGGTTTACCTCTGCGTTGCCAGTTGCTCTGCTTCCATTGCTGCAACCACCCCCACAGGGCATTTGCCACCATCCATGAGTCAGTATAGAGATAAAGTACTGGCCACTTTTCTCGTTCAGCAATGTCCAAGGCCAGCTGGATGGCTTTCACCTCGGCAAACTGACTCGATTCACCCTCTCCTTCAGCAGTTTCTGCAACTTGTCGTCGAGGATTCCATACAGCTGCCTTCCATCTACGATGCTTTCCCACAATGCGACAGGACCCATCAGTAAACAGGGCATATTGCTTTTCACTTTCTGACAATTCATTGAATGGTGGGGCCTCTTCAGCACGCATAACCTCCTCCTCCTCTGGTGACATTCCAAAATCTTTGCCCTCTGGCCAGTCCATGATGACTTCTAGAATTCCTGGACGACTGGGATTTCCTATTCGAGCTCGTTGTGTAATTAGTGCAGCCCACTTACTCCATGTAGCATCAGTTGCATGATGTGTGGAGGAGACTCTGCCTTTGAACATCCATCCCAGCACGGGCGACCGGGGTGCTAGGAGGAGCTGTGCTTCAGTGCCATAAAGTACAATGCAATAAGAGCCTTAATCCAAAACCCTTCTCTGAGAAATGTTAAGATAAAAATTACCGTCTGTAAGTGAAGTAACACACGCTGAACCTGTGAGAACCAGAGCAACAACCTTGAGAGCCAATAAATCAGCATTGTGACAAGTGGCTATTAATCCTGTCGTTATCTCAACCCTTCGTGCCCCACGTTGGGCGCCAAAAAGAACTGTCGTGGTTTAAGCTTCTCAGCCACAAACAGTTTTGCTCACTCACTCACTTCCCCCTCTTTCTTCCCTCCGCTCCTGGAGGGATGGGAAGGAGAATCGAAAGAATGCAACTCCCACAGGTTGAGATAAGAACAGTCCGGCAACTAAGGTATAACACAAACCACCACTGCTACCACCAATAATAATAATGACAAGAGAAAAATACAAGGGAAGAGTTTTTTCTTCCCCCCCACTCTGTAAGGGGGGGGGGGAAGAAGAATCGAAAGAACGCAACTCCCACGGGTCGAGACAAGAACAGCCCAGCAATCAAGGTACAACACAAACCACCGCTACCACCACCGATAATAACAATAACGAGAGAAATACAAGGGAAGAGGACAGAACTGCTCACCACTCGACGACCGAGCTGTGAACTAAAACCCACCCCTCTTCCGGGTTCCGGCCCCCCAGTTCTTTTTCCTCCTGGACATGACGTGCTGTGGTATGGAATAACCTCTTTGGTCAGTTTGGATCAGGTGTCCTGTTTCTGCTTCCCCCCGGCTTCCACCCTTCCCTGGCAGAGCATGAGACTCAGCAAGTCCTTGGCCAGCCTAAACATCACCAAGCAGTAACTGAAAACACTGGTGTTATCAGCACTGTTCCCTGGCTCAAAATCAAAAACACAGCGCTGCAGCAGCTACCAAGAAGGGAAAAAAGAAAAAATGACTGCTACTGCTGAACCCAGGACAGTGTAATAAATATCTGCTCGCTTAACCCCTCAGTGTGCGACTTAGGCGGAGTGATGACTCCCCGCGCACTCAGCGCTGCTTACTTATCTCCCATCAATGAGCACAATAAAGAAATTGGCTGCTAATTTCAGTCTTGACGTAAAATCTTTATAACAAAATTGGCGACCCCGACGTGATTCTCTCTACTCCTGCGGGTCGAAACAGAACCTGACGGGAAGGCGCCCCACTTTTATAGTGGTCTCGCGGGAAAGTGGAAGCCGTCAGGAGGGAGAGAATTCTTTTGATGAGAGATAAGCAAGGAATTTTGAGCTCCCGAGAAAATGGCAGTTTCTTTTACCCATAATTCTTGTGCACAAAGACCCAGGCGAGAACATTGGCTGTAAGTATCGCTTGGTCGGGTGGTAAGTGAGGTCGGCAAGTGAGTGAGATGTAACTTGGTTACGAAGTGAGTGCGGAGTCCTTCTAACCTCGGTTCCGTAACCCCACGAGGGGAACAGCAGGTGAAGGGACGAAGCGAAATAAAGGACCCATTGGGGATCAGAGAGTGGTTACTATTTTGAAGAGGGGACCTCAGGAACAATGGGGCAAGGTGCGAGTAAGCACAAGGGCCCCAAGCGTAAAGGGAGCAACAAGGCATTGCCAGACATCCCCCGCGACAGCCCATTTGGGGTGATGTTATCAAATTGGGAATATGTGGAAGAAACCAAATCTAAGAGTAAAGAAAAGATGGTCCAATTCTGTATGGTAGAGTGGACAAAAGAAAAAATAAGACCAGATGATCTTTTCTGGCCACAATATGGGTCATTTGAAGGATGTATCTGTCAGGCTCTAAATCTATATGTGAATAGCAAGGAACCCTTTAATGAGGAAGAGAGCAGTTATGCTGCATGTTGGAAGGGACATATCTGTCTGGCTCAGTCATTTAAACTTAAAGCCAAAGAAGAGGAGGAGGTAGAACCTAGAAAAACAACTTGGGATCCCCTTGACAATCTCCCTCCACCCCCGTACCCACCTCCCCAAAATCCTACCCCACAGTCCCTTCCTGACCCTCTTCCTTCCTCCCCCACTCCTCAACCTTCTGCTCCTTCCCCCGTAACTCCTGTACCTGTGGATGACAGAGGGAGTCGACGAAGGACTGTCAGGAATACTAAGGGAAACCGAGTATTAGTCTTAAAGGAAGTAGAAGATAGTGAAGATGAAGGGCTTGCAAGTTTATTCCCCCTCAGAGAAGTTTCCCTTGGGGGAAACCAGGGAGGCGTAGGCTTTGTGAATGCACCTTTAAGTGCAGGCGAAGTAAGGTCTTTCAAAAAGGATATGGGGAAGTTGCTTGAAGACCCTTTAGGGGTATCCGAGAGATTAGACCAATTCCTGGGACCTAATATTTATACGTGGGAAGAGCTACATTCCATACTAGGAATCCTCTTTACCACAGAGGAGAGACAGATGATTAGAGTTGCAGGAATGTGTATTTGTGTCCTGGGTTCAGCAGTAGCAGTCATTTTTTCTTTTTCCCTTCTTGGTAGCTGCTGCAGCACTGTGTTTTTGATTTTGAGCCAGGGAACAGTGCTGATAACACCAGTGTTTTCAGTTACTGCTTGGTGATGTTTAGGCTGGCCAAGGACTTGCTGAGTCTCATGCTCTGCCAGGGAAGGGTGGAAGCCGGGGGGAAGCAGAAACAGGACACCTGATCCAAACTGACCAAAGGGGTTATTCCATACCACAGCACGTCATGTCCAGGAGGAAAAAGAACTGGGGGACCGGAACCCGGAAGAGGGGTGGGTTTAGTTCACAACTCGGTCGTCGAGTGGTGAGCAGTTCTGTCCTCTTCCCTTGTATTTCTCTCGTTATTGTTATTATCGGTGGTGGTAGCAGTGGTTTGTGTTGTACCTTGATTGCTGGGCTGTTCTTGTCTCGACCCGTGGGAGTTGCGTTCTTTCGATTCTTCCCCCCCTCCCCCCTTACGGAGTGGGGGGGAAGAAAAAAAAAAACTCTTCCCTTGTATTTTTCTCTTGTGATTATTATTATTGGTGGTAGCAGTGGTGGTTTGTGTTATACCTTAGTTGCTGGACTGTTCTTATCTCAACCTGCGGGAGTTGCATTCTTTCGATTCTCCTTCCCATCCCTCCAGGAGCGGAGGGAAGAAAGAGGGGGAAGTGAGTGAGTGAGCAAAACTGTTTGTGGCTGAGAAGCTTAAACCACGACAGTTCTTTTTGGCGCCCAACGTGGGGCACGAAGGGTTGAGATAACGACAGGATTAATAGCCACTTGTCACAATGCTGATTTATTGGCTCTCAAGGTTGTTGCTCTGGTTCTCACAGGTTCAGCGTGTGTTACTTCACTTACAGACGGTAATTTTTATCTTAACATTTCTCAGAGAAGGGTTTTGGATTAAGGCTCTTATTGCATTGTACTTTATTGCACTGTTTTTTGATACAATAGACTCAGTGATCCTGAAACTGACCCGGTTTTTGTTCCCAATGTGGTCACCAGCACTGTACTTTGGGAGGTATATAATGGGGGTGTTTAGGAATTATACATCTTTTTTCGCCTCCTCGGGTGGTCAGCCTGTGAAGGAGACATTCTTTTATGCTCCCAGCACCCCCATCAGACCGTTTACAGCATCTTTCGTGAATTCTGAAGGTTTTGAATGGCCCTTAGACACCCTTGAGACCTGCCTGCTGGTTGTGATGGGGATTGCCATGTTGGCGCGCATATCGAGTGTGCTTTATTCACGACCATTTCGTCTGGTCCCGAGAGTTATGCAGAGTCGGGTTTGGGCCTTGTCTAGGATTAAACAACGATATAGGAGGTCCAAGAGATTTTCCCCGAGGCTGGATAGTCATGAGTGGCAGGGTGTGTGGGATAGCATGGGCAAGTATCTAGGCCAGTGGGCCCCTCCAGTGCTTTGGAACTTCACCAATGAACATGTGCAAAATCCAGAAAAATTAGTAGAACACTTAAAGGAGGTGTGTTGTCATTCTGGTCACACCAGAGATGGACAGATCATGGCTACATGCTGGGGTTTGGCCTATGCTTACAGAGCCCTGTTCAACACCATCCAGCACCTTCAAAAGGAAAAAAATGCCCCTGGATCTGAGGGTGGAGTAATGGACAGCGCAGCTACTCCAGCTCCAAGTACAGCAGCTACACCACCCCCAGGGACAAGTACAGCAGCTACCCAAACTTCAGTGATGGACAGCACAGCTGCTCCAGCTACAAGCACATCAGCTACACCACCACCAGCGACAAGTACAGCAGCTACTCAAACCACAGTGATAATCACCGCAGCTAAACCAGAGGACCACCTCGTACCAATACCGGTTGCCCCTGTACGCAGGAGGAAAACCAAAAAAGAGGAAAGGAAGATGAAGCAAGATGAAGAAACAACGTATTCACCACCTGGGACAGCATCTGACCAGGAGTTATCATCACATGATGAAGAAGAAGAAGAAGAAGAAGAGGTAACTTCCCGATTGCAGACCTCGACCGAGCTACGGAATATGCGAAAGGACTTTACCCGTCAGCCAGGGGAGCACATCATCACCTGGTTGCTCCGATGCTGGGACAACGGGGCCGATGGTCACGAACTAGAAGGTAGTGAAGCCAAACAGCTGGGATCACATGCTAGGGAAGGGGGAATTGACAAAGCAATTGCAAGAGAGAAACGGTCCCTCAGCCTTTGGAAGCGGCTCTTGGCAGCTATGAAAGATAGATTTCCATACAAGGATGATGTTATGAGTCGTTCGGCTAAGTGGACTACTATAGAAAAGGGCATCCAGTCTTTGAGGGAATCAGCCATTGTAGAGATGATCTACAATATCAAGCCGAATAATGGGGATGTGCCCATAGATCCAGATGAAGTCGAATGTACATGACCCATGTGGCGGAAGTTTACACGGAATGCACCCCCATCATATGCCCACTCATTGGCAACAGTAACCTGGAATGACATAATACCACCAACAGTGGATGAAATGATTCATAAACTCCGAGAGTTTGAAGACAATCTCACCCCTTCCATCATCTCAGCTGTGGAAAAACTGTCCCAGGACCTCAAACAATTAAGAGACGATCTATCCAGCTCCTCACGTGTACCAACATATGTCTCAGCTATTAACAAAAGGCGCCCTACTGTTCGAGAGAGAAGATATAGAAGGTATACACCACGGGCCACCTTCTGGTTTTACCTGCGGGATCACGGAGAAGATATGACGAAATGGGATGGAAAACCTACTTCAATTTTGGAGGAACGGGTGCAAGAATTGAAGAGGAGAACAAAAGTCAAGGCTGATCACCCCATGAAGGCTGCGGCTTCAGTCTCCGGTGAGCAGATTCCTAGATGGAGTGGAAGAGCCGATTTTACTGCAGCTCCTGTGATAACGAAGAATAATCCCTTTCTACGAGACTTAAGTGTCCAACGCTGTGATGACCATTAGGGAGGCCCTGCCTCCAGCCAGGGGGAGGTAGGGGACAATCGGATTTACTGGACTGTGTGGATCAAATGGCCTGGCACATCAGTCCCACAGAAGTATAAGGCTCTAGTAGACACCGGTGCACAGTGTACCCTGATGCCATCAAGCTGTCAAGGGGTGGAACCTGTTTATATTTCTGGAGTGACAGGAGGATCCCAAGAGTTGACTGTACTGGAGGCTGAAATCAGCCTGACTGGGAGGGAATGGCAAAAACACCCCATTGTGACTGGCCCAAAGGCTCCATGCATCCTTGGCATAGATTACCTCAGGAGAGGGTACTTCAAAGACCCAAAAGGGTACCGATGGGTTTTTGGTATTGCTGCTTTGGAGACAGAGGAGATTGAGCAGCTGTCCACCTTGCCTGGCCTCTCAGAGGATCCTTCTGTTGTGGGGTTGCTGAAGGTAGAGGAACAACAAGTGCCAATCGCAACCACAACAGTGCACCGGCGGCAATATCGCACCAACCGAGACTCCCTGATTCCCATCCATAAGCTGATCCGTAGATTGGAGAGTCAAGGAGTGATCAGTAGGACCCGCTCACCCTTTAATAGCCCCATATGGCCAGTGCGAAAGTCTAACGGGGAGTGGAGATTAACAGTAGACTATCGTGGCCTGAACGAAGTTACACCACCCTTGAGTGCTGCCGTACCGGACATGCTAGAACTGCAGTATGAACTGGAGTCAAAGGCAGCCAAGTGGTATGCCACAATTGATATTGCCAATGCATTTTTCTCGATTCCTCTGGCAGCAGAGTGCAGGCCACAGTTCGCTTTTACTTGGAGGGGCATCCAGTACACTTGGAACCGACTGCCCCAGGGGTGGAAACACAGCCCTACCATCTGCCATGGACTGATCCAGACTGCACTGGAACAAGGGCAAGCTCCAGAACACCTGCAATACATTGATGACATTATTGTGTGGGGCGATACAATGGAAGAAGTCTTCGAGAAAGGGAGGAAAATAATCCAAATCCTGCTGAAAGCCGGTTTTGCCATAAAACGGAGTAAGGTCAAGGGACCTGCACAGGAGATTCAATTTTTGGGAATAAAATGGCAAGATGGACGTCGCCAGATCCCCACAGATGTGATCAACAAGATAACAGCAATGGACACTATTGCCCAGGTTATTCATGACTGTGAAACATGTGCTGCAATTAAGCAAGCTAAACGGCTAAAGCCTCTTTGGTATGGAGGACGATGGCTGAAGTACAAATATGGGGAGGCCTGGCAGATTGATTATATCACACTCCCACCAACCCGCCAAGGCAAGCGCCATGTGCTTACCATGGTGGAAGCAACCACTGGATGGCTGGAAACGTACGCTGTGCCCCACGCCACTGCCCGGAACACGATCCTGGGCCTTGAGAAACAGATTTTGTGGCGACACGGCACCCCAGAGAGAATTGAGTCAGACAATGGGACTCATTTCCGGAACAACCTGATAGACACTTGGGCCAAAGAGCATGGCATTGAGTGGGTATATCACATCCCCTACCATGCACCAGCCTCTGGGAAAATCGAAAGGTACAATGGGCTGTTAAAAACTACACTGAGAGCAATGGGGGGTGGGACTTTCAAACACTGGGATACACATTTACCTAAGGCCACCTGGTTGGTCAACACCAGAGGATCTGTCAACAGGGCTGGTCCAGCCCAGTCAGAACTTCTACATACTGTGGAGGGGGACAAAGTTCCTGTGGTGCACATAAAGAATTTGCTGGGGAAGACAGTCTGGGTTATTCCCACTTCAGGTAAAGGCAAACCCACTCGTGGGATTGCTTTTGCTCAGGGACCCGGATATACTTGGTGGGTAATGCGGGAAGATGGGGAGGTCCGATGTGTACCTCAAGGGGATTTGATTTTAGGGGACAATAGTCAATGAACTCAATTGTATGCTGTTGCCTGCTATGTAATACTTATATAGCCCACCAACTAGATGTCCTCAGGTCACCAGTGACTGGCTCTCTGACCGTCGTCCCAACAAAGAATGAACTTTAATGAAACCGGATGAGTTCTGCAGTAAAGGAACGATCAGCATCAGCAGGCAACGATCCAGCACTGCACACGGCCTCCCCTGCTCTGAATGACTGTTACAAGAGATGGAGCTTGACGTTGCGGATTGAATGGACTCGGAAGCTTTGTAGGAATTGATCTATGCACTGAGGGATGATCTCTCTCTCCTTCTGTGTGTGTGTGTGGATGTATACATATATATATATGATGGTATATTGAAAATGTGGGATCTGAGTGTGACGTGAATGGTATGGAATAAGGGGTGGAATGTCCTGGGTTCAGCAGTAGCAGTCATTTTTTCTTTTTCCCTTCTTGGTAGCTGCTGCAGCGCTGTGTTTTTGATTTTGAGCCAGGGAACAGTGCTGATAACACCAGTGTTTTCAGTTACTGCTTGGTGATGTTTAGGCTGGCCAAGGACTTGCTGAGTCTCATGCTCTGCCAGGGAAGGGTGGAAGCCGGGGGGAAGCAGAAACAGGACACCTGATCCAAACTGACCAAAGGGGTTATTCCATACCACAGCACGTCATGTCCAGGAGGAAAAAGAACTGGGGGACCGGAACCCGGAAGAGGGGTGGGTTTAGTTCACAACTCGGTCGTCGAGTGGTGAGCAGTTCTGTCCTCTTCCCTTGTATTTCTCTCGTTATTGTTATTATCGGTGGTGGTAGCGGTGGTTTGTGTTGTACCTTGATTGCTGGGCTGTTCTTGTCTCGACCCATGGGAGTTGCGTTCTTTCGATTCTTCCCCCCCTCCCCCCTTACGGAGTGGGGGGGAAGAAAAAAAAAAACTCTTCCCTTGTATTTTTCTCTTGTGATTATTATTATTGGTGGTAGCAGTGGTGGTTTGTGTTATACCTTAGTTGCTGGACTGTTCTTATCTCAACCTGCGGGAGTTGCATTCTTTCGATTCTCCTTCCCATCCCTCCAGGAGCGGAGGGAAGAAAGAGGGGGAAGTGAGTGAGTGAGCAAAACTGTTTGTGGCTGAGAAGCTTAAACCACGACAATTTGGGAACGGGAGAATCAGGCGCCCCCCCCCCCCCGGGGACCAGAAGTGGCCAATACAGCCCCCTAATTGGAATCATAACATGGCGGCTGACCAACAGCAAATGGCAGACATGCGAACAATCATAGTTCGTGGAATCAAAGAGGCCGTGCCGAGAGGGCAGAACATTAACAAAGACTTCAATGAACAACAAGGGAAGGAGGAGTCTCCTACTGACTGGTTAGAGAGACTTAGGAAAAATTTACAGTAATACTCAGGAATTGACCTTAGTAAGCTGGCAGGGGAGATTTTGTTAAAAACACAATTTGTCGGTAGATCCTGGGGGGATATTAGGAAGAAACTGGAGAAGATAGAAGATTGGCAGGATCGAGGATTACAGGAATTTATGAGGGAAGCTCAGAAGATATATGTGAGAAGGGATGAAGAAAAGGTGAAGGCAAAGGCTAAGATTTTTGTCACGGTAGTAAGAGAGACACAAGGAAAGAAAACGACAGGAGGAGAATCTAGGGAGAGAGTTCGAAACAGAATGCCCCCATCCAGACCTCAGCGACCAGTCAGTACTAACACTCAAAATAATGGTGGTTGCTTCTATTGCGGGCAACGAGGGCACATAAAAAGGGACTGTGTCAAGAGACGAAAAGATCTGGAAATGTTCCAGGAAATGGAACAACAATAGGGGAGTCAGGGGCTCTATTTTCTGGGGAAAAAACCATCCAGTGAGCCCTTCATAAAATTAAAGTTGGGACCCCAGGTAGAAGTTTATGAATTTTTAGTCGATGCAGGAGCAGACAGATCGAGTATAATGACTATACCTCAAGGATATAAAATTGGACATGATACTGTAGATGTAATAGGAGCCAAAGATGAATGATTCCGAGTTCCAGTAATAAAAAGAATCTTACTAGAATCCCACACCAAATTTGTGATAAAGGATCTGCTCTTAATTCCCGAAGCAGGATGTAATTTGATGGGAAGAGATTTAATGGTAGCATTGGGAATTGGGGTTATGCAAACAGAAGGAAAAATGGAATTAAAAATTTTAAAACTTACCACAGAAGATGTACAGGAAGTTAACCCGGAGGTGTGGGCAGTACAGGGTAACATCAGAAAATTACAAATTAAACCCCTGAGTATTACAATAACTGGCCTGGATCACCCTATACGAATGAGACAGTACCCCATCTCCCTTGAGAGATGACGAGGACTGAAACCTGTGATAGAAAATTTGATTCGGCAAAAAAATTTAGAGCCATGTATGTCCCCACACAATACCCCAATCCTTCCAGTTAAAAAGGGAGATGAGACCTATCGGTTAGTTCAAGATTTAAGAGTGGTAAACCAGAGAACAGTAACCCATGTTGACACAGAAGTCCCGGACACAGCACACAGACCAATATGATCAGGCTGTGCCAAGTTTATTGCGCAGATAGCTCAGTATATATAGGCATTCTACTTATCTGTCATTAACACACACAACTCTAATTGGATACATGCATTGTTCACGCGACTAAATACAGAATAGGATTCTCTCAGACCCCCTGTCCACACGCATAGTGCTCTCCCCCTACATTCTACTTCGTGTCCTGCTTAATATATGATTGGTTAATATCTCTCAGCTAAGTGTTAGTAACAGCTTAATGACTGGTTAACTATTACAGCATATGTTTCAAGGTTACAGTTATCAGTTCCCTCCTGCACATCTCTCTCAGTAGCTTTCCGTGCTAACTTTCTCAAGGCTTCTGCACGTACATGAACTTTAGTAACCCCCAGGCGAGGCCTCAGTGCCTGTGGGTCACTACCTTACAATTGTCAAGCAGTTGTCTGGATTGCTCACATCCCCTTTCAAAGCCAAATAGCTCTCCACAAACCCAGTTCCCTGTCGTATCAAACCCGTATACCCTGCTTAGTCAAATTCCCCCTAATTTTACCTGGTATAGTGTGGTTGATCTAAAAGATGCATTTTGGGCCTGTCCACTAGAAGAAAATAGTAGAGATATATTTGCCTTTGAGTGGGAAGACCCAGACACAGGCAGGAAACAACAGTTAAGATGGACGGTATTACCTCATGGGTTCACCGAATCTCCGACCTTGTTCAGACAGGCCCTTGAGAATTCATTACTGGCTTTTGAGAAACCAGCAGGAATGAAGTTAATCCAATATGTAGATGATTTGTTGGTTGCGGGAGAATCCCAAGAAGAAGTTAGAAAGACTACTATATCCTTGTTGAACTTTCTAGGGGCCCGGGGACTTAAAGTATCTAAGAACAAACTACAATTTACTGAACAGGAAGTAAAATATCTAGGACATTGGCTGAGTAAGGGAACAAAACTATTAGATCCTGAATGAATATCTGGGATTCTCTCTCTTCCCCTACCCAGAAACAAAAAAGAAATAAGGCAGGCCCTAGGATTATTAGAGTATTGCAGACAATGGATACCGGGCTACACCCAAAAAGTAAAATTCTTATATGAAAAATTGACATTAAACATCCTCAAATGGCACCCAGAGGATGAAGAAAAATTTAATCGAGTTAAAGAAGCCCTTATAAATTCTCCTGTCCTAAGTTTGCCTGACTTAAACAGACCATTTTTTATTGTTCGTAAATGTAGAAGATCAAGTTGCCTATGGAGTACTGGCCCAAGATTGGAGAGGAGATCGAAAACCCATAGCCCGCTTTTCAAAATTATTAGGTACTGTTAGTAGAGGGTGGGCTATTTGCTTACAGGCTGTGGCGGCTACTGCTCTTTTAATAGAGGAAGCATGAAAAATAACTTTTGGAGGACCTCTAATAGTGTATACCCCGCACAATGTGAGGAACATCTTGAACCAAAAAGTAGAAAAGTGGCTAACAGGCAGTAGAATCTTAAAATATGAAGCCATTCTTCTGCACAGTCAGGAATTAGACCTTAAGACTACTACTAATGTAAATCCTGCTCAGTTCTTATATAGGACTCCAGGTGCAGAATCATTGCATAATTGCATTGAATTAATAGACTTGCAAACCAAAGTAAGGGAAGACCTAGAAGAAGTGGAATCAGATGGTGGTGAACAGTATTTTGTAGATGGATCCTCTAGTATAAGGGACGGGAAGGAAGTTGTGAATGCTTCATCCCTGGCGGCGTTTAAGGTGGGGTTGGACATAGCCTTGGATGGCATGGTTTAGTGGGAGGTGTCCCTGCCCATGGCAGGGGGGTTGGAACTCGATGATCTTGAGGTCCTTTCCAACCCTAACTATTCTATGATTCTATGATTCCCTGGGCAGCCAATTCCAGGGCCTTACCACCCTTACAGTAAAGAATTTCTTCCTCATATCCAATCTAAACTTCCCCTGTTTAAGTTTGAACCCGTTACCCCTTGTCCTCTCACTACAGTCCCTAATGAAGAGTCCCTCCCCAGCATCCCTATAGGCCCCCTTCAGGTATTGGAAGGCTGCTATGAGGTCTCCACACAGCCTTCTCTTCTCCAGGCTGAACAGCCCCAATTTTCTCAGCCTATCTTCATACGAGAGGTGCTCCAGTCCCCTGATCATCCTCGTGGCCCTCCTCTGCACTTGTTCTAACAGTTCCATGTCCTTTTTATGTTGAGGACACCAGAACTGCACGCAATACTCCAAGTGAGGTCTCACGAGAGCAGAGTAGAGGGGCAGGAGCACCTCCCTCGACCTGCTGGTCACACTCCTTTTGATGCAGCCCAGGATACGGTTGGCCTTCTGGGCTGCAAGCGCACACTGCTGGCTCATAGTTCTCTCATTTCCAATATAAAATTATTCTATACATCAAGAAACACTGATTTAACAAAGTAAACTCTTCTTCTTGTTTATTTTTCAAAGGAATTTTTCAGAAAACTAGAAATCATAAACTGGTCTATTTATGTACTTTCTGTATGTTTATCTCTATTTGTTGTGGTTTAAGCCTAGCTGTTACAGCTGAACCCAGGACACTATCATATCTGATAGCCTCATAAATTGCCCATTAATCTAGATTCTCACCTTGTCTGAAAGTCACATGCACGTACAAGTAAGCGATTGCTCCCTTAATACTCACATTTCTCCATGCCTACTTCATAGCTGCCTTCTGCTACGTCATAGTACACAGGTATATTACAAATATCATTGATAATTTAATGTTACTAGGCACTTTTCACATACTCCCTCCAAATTATAACAGTAGAACATATTATATGAAAGTCAAATAAGAGTTGATTAGAGAAAACAGTGTACAAATAGAGACTGTTAAAAGGCACAGGATTTTGGTTTTGACTTCTCATGTGCATTAGAGATTTCTGTTAATTCCCAAATTGTTCTGAAAAATCAAATAAAATGGTTGTTTATGATCTGATCGTGGGTCTAAGCACAGACAACTGGAGGAAATACTGAGTTACTAATCCAGGATGTCTTTTCTTTCCCAATACTAGCCAAGCAATAATTCTGAAGAAAACAGTAGCTTCCTAGCAATCATGGCTCATTGACTGAAGTAAGAAATTCACTCTGGCTTGGGCCCTGCTACAAATACAACGTGAGTGAACTACAATGTGAACACAGCCAGAACTGATAAAGAGCACATTCTTTGCTGTCACCATTGCTAAAGACCCTCAGCAAAATACAGAAATACTCAGTGTACAACGAATGCGATAAGAACTTCCAAAGCTGGGTATAATAACATTAAAAAGAGAGACTTAGTTTCAAAAACTCTGATTAACCCTCATCTCTTTTAGCAATAATGAATTTTTAGTACCCATTCCTGCTTCATGTGGGAAATTTCTCTTTTGGTTACAGCATCCAACTGACCTTCTTTGAAAAAATTATATACAGGATAAAATGGAAAAGTATATGTCCTACTTAGATATCAGCTTCTTGTCAGCCATATGCTATTTTGGGAATCATGCTTCCAGTACTGTAAGTCAAGTCAAGATATTGGCTTCTGTCAAGGATACAGCTTTATATGGGTTTATAAGGACTTCAGGTTTTCTAACAAGATCTTAAAAAGCTATTACTGTAAAGCTACTTGAATCAAGATTATGGTAACTTAGTAGATTAATTATACTTTAGTGAATAATATTATGTGTGCCTTTTTATGGTATTTGGATATAGTTCATCAAGGTACTTAAACAATTGCTTTCTGCTGGTTTATACCTCCACATTTCATAAGACTGCTGTTCAAAGACAAGTTCATCTGTGAGCACTGGAAATAATGTTCTTTATCTCCACAAATGCTTACCAATACACATAATTGTATTAACAATTTCTCTTTATGCATGTCTAAAGCATCCTCAGACAGCACTTGCCTGTAGATTGGCTAGCTGGCTTCTGCTAAACCGACTGTGTACCTCTGCTTCCCTCAGTGAATGACACTAGTGCATATTTTCTCTTCTGTACAGCCTTCAGTTTTATTGAAACTTAATTATGAATTAGACTTCCTTTTTTTTTTTTTTTTTTTTGGTCAAATTTGCCTAAAATTATCCCAGGGGTATCTTCAGGGAGATAGGACTGTGTTATTGCTAATAATATGATAGTATACATCTCATTTTCATAAGAAGCTAAGCTATAAAGAAAATGACTGCCAGCATTAACATTCTTTTAGGAGAAAGTCCTTTCCCAGAAAGGAAACAGGCTAGAGAGTATTTCTCAGCATTTTATTTATTTATTTACCTATTTATTTTTTGGGCATTTGATTATGGAGACTACATTCTCAGTGGACAAAACCTGCTGTGATTAGAACTTCTTTGTGCTCAGTGGAGTTCAAGGACTTCAGCTGATTCCTCTTCTCAGAAGGCAAATCTGGGAGAGGATCAGTAGCCTAATTTCTTTCCTTGGCTGAGAATACCCAGTGATTGGAGTCAGTCCTCAAAGAGAGCATTTTTACCATCTTGCCTAACAAATTTCAGAGACAGTGACCTCCAGAGTGTAAAATGTTTCTGCTGTCTATAGATTTTCCAGAGGCACTGACAAAAGACGGAAGGGAAAAGTTCAGTGTGTACCGTGGGAAAGCCAGGTGAAGATTTTCTGGATCCAACTCATGTTCTCTTTTTACTTTTTTACCTTTGATGGATATTGGTGGGAATCTGGTGACCTTCTATGAAGGGGCTACGGAACTGATGGACAGGGGCAGAGCAGTTGATGTCATCTACCTGGACTTGTGTAAAGCCTTTGACACTGTCTCCCATGACATCCTTCTCTCTAAGTTGGAGAGACATCAATTTGATAGGTGGACCACTCGGTGGATAAAGAACTGGCTGGATGGCCGCACTCAAAGAGTAGTGCTCAGTGGCTCAATGTCCAGCTGGAGACCAGTAACGAGTGGTGTCCCCCAGGGATCGGTGTTGGGACCGGTCTTGTTCAACATCTTTGTGGGTGACATAGACAGTGGGATTGAGTGCGCCCTCAGCAAGTTTGCCGATGACACCAAGCTGTGTGGTTCGGTTGATACATTGGAGGGAAGGAATGCCATCCAGAGGGACCTTGACACGCTTGTGAGGTGGGCTGATGCCAACCTGATGAAGTTTAACCATGCTAAATGCAAAGTCCTCCACCGGGGTCAGAGCAATCCCAGGCACAGCTACAGGTTGGGCGGGGAGGAGATTCAGAGCAGCCCTGCGGAGAAGGACTTGGGGGTGTGGGTTGATGAAAAAATGAACATGAGCCGGCAGTGTGCGCTTGCAGCCCAGAAGGCCAACCGTATTCTGGGCTGCATCAAAAGGAGTGTGACCAGCAGGTCGAGGGAGGTGCTCCTGCCCCTTTACTCTGCTCTCGTGAGACCTCACTTGGAGTATTGCGTGCAGTTCTGGTGTCCTCAACATAAAAAGGACATGGAAGTGTTAGAACAAGTGCAGAGGAGGGCCACGAGGATGATCAGGGGACTGGAGCACCTCTCGTATGAAGATAGGCTGAGAAAATTGGGGCTGTTCAGCCTGGAGAAGAGAAGGCTGCGTGGAGACCTCATAGCAGCCTTCCAATACCTGAAGGGGGCCTATAGGGATGCTGGGGAGGGACTCTTCATTAGGGACTGTGGTGAGAGGACAAGGGGTAATGGGTTTAAACTTAAACAGGGGAGGTTTAGATTGGATATGAGGAAGAAATTCTTTACTGTGAGGGTGGTGGGGCCCTGGAATGGGTTGCCCAGGGAGGTTGTGAATGCTTCATCCCTGGCGGCGTTCAAGGTGGGGTTGGACATAGCCTTGGATGGCATGGTTTAGTGGGAGGTGTCCCTGCCCATGGCAGGGGGGTTGGAACTCAATGATCTTGAGGTCCTTTCCAACCCTTACTATTCTATGATTCTATGATTCTATGATTCCTCACCCCCCTTTTGCAAAATAGCATCAATTGCAGTATGGTATTATATTGCAAAGTTCCATTTTCTGACCACTTTTCCCCACTTTACAAAGTATACATTGGCCACCCATGATTACAATATTCTATTAATTGCTTCCAAGTTAAAGGATCTCCGCCCAGATCCTTCCAATTCTTTAAAATGCATCCTAAAGGTGTCCTTGCTGGTGTCGGATGCTTTCCTGGAAACTGCCCCATAAGTGCGTATGATCGTGCACTATCACAGACACTTATTAAATATCCCAATAAACCTTTGCAATCGCCCAAAACTCTACCCTGTGTAGCTTTTGCTGTGCCTTACAGGCAAAACCTGCAGGGACTCGAACCCCTCCCAGGTACCTATACGGCCCAACCACGCGAAACTTTCGCTTCGCCTTACAGGCAAGCACTGTGGGACTCGAACCCACACCCAAGGGCCCAATAGGGAACTCGAACCCCTATTTCTTTTATCAAAGAAAAAATGACTCTTTTACCTTATCCCAGGGGTCTTGCTTGGAGCTCATCGGTCTGGGGATCAGAGGTTCTCCCTGAGAATCCCTCGGTGCCGGCTGGAGGTCCAGTGATCCCACGGATCCGCAGAGGCTCACAGTCAGGTTCCCACCTGGGTTGCCAAAACTGTTCCTGACAAACCTCGGTCAAGAAAACCTTGTAACACCAATGTAGTGTTAAAAGGGAGGCATTCTTTATTACAGCACTGGATGCATGGGGGATCTCTCCTCCAAGCGTGCATGACCAGGGTTCAAAACTTTCAGATATTTATCCATAAGATTGTTACATATTCATACATTCCATTCTATATTCCAGTTTTGATTGGTCATAGCAAACACACACCATATGCTAATTTCTATGCATGCACACAAACTTTTTCTATTGTTCTAAATTGAGTCTGGGGTGTAATTTGAGTAAGGGGCTATTGAGTCGGAGGTCACAATCTCCCCCTGTCAGAATTACCCTTCACCTACATTGGGATTTTTTTCTCATTTTCTTGTCAAGTTAATTACAATCATTTATCTTGAAAGAATACCTATTCTTTGATTGTTTACTTTAGACATTCTTCCTGAGACCATATCGACCTCTTGGGAAGGGACTATACAGTAATAACATAGCAGCATAGGTAACAAAACTTCACAGCTATAACTGATTACCTAGTTACAGAGTCTGTTTCAGTTCCATGGTTACAAGTCTAGATCCAATTCAGTCACCGGAGCCACCCCATGGGACTCCCCCCAGGGCAGTCTCACTTCCAATGTCCAAACTCCTTACAGTATGCACACTGATCCCATTCCAGAGGAGAATTCAATCTCTCACCTCTGCCTGACATTCCTCCTCTACCTCTGCCTCATCCCCTCACATTAGTCTCTCCACCAGTTTCTACTTGTCCCAAAGCAGCCACTGTAGCCGTGCCTATAGCTTGACTGAGCTTGCTCTTCTCTACCTGTTCCCGATTCCTATACACTCCCCACGCTTCTTTAACATTCTCAAGTCCTTCTGCTCTGTTGCCAGTGACAGCAACCTCTTCCTCCTTATCAATAACAGATAGGGCAGATGCCAGGAGTGCTCCTCTCAGAGGCGCCTATGATACATATTCCCCCAACCTATCTTCCTGATTACTGTGTGGTTCGTTTTTTTTTTTGTTTGTTTGTTTGTTTTTTGGTGTGTTTTTTTTGTTTTTTTTTTTAACTTTAAACGTCATTCCCCCAATATCACAGGCTGAACTACATCTCTCCATCTTAGCTTTCTGGTTTTCCCTGCCCTTTCCCAAAGCCAAAATTAGGGATCTGGCAGAGCTATATTGAGTCAAGGAGGCACAAAAGCACAAAATGCAATCAGTTCTAAGTTATGTTAAGTTTCAAGGCTTTGTAATGGAAAATAACTGAAGTGCTTGAAGGTAGTTGACATAGTGTTAGGTCCTTAGGACCATATTAAAACAGGACCTGGGGATGGGGAGTATCTGGGACTAGCAGACGTCCAAGATGGGCACAGTTAAACTAACTGATAAGTAGAAGGACAGGATGATCATTAGGGACTGTGGTGAGAGGACAAGGGGTAATGGGTTTAAACTTAAACAGGGGAAGTTTAGATTGGATATGAGGAAGAAATTCTTTACTGTAAGGGTGGTGAGGCCCTGGAATGGGTTGCCCAAGGAAGTTGTGAATGCTTCATCCCTGGTGGCGTTCAAGGTGGGGTTGGACATAGCCTCGGATGGCATGGTTTAGTGGGAGGTGTCCCTGCCCATGGCAGAGGGGTTGGAACTTGATGATCTTGAGGTCCTTTCCAACCCTAACTATTCTATGATTCTATGATTCTATGATTGCTATGTTAGTGGTGTTGATGAACCCATTAAGCTGGTGTAAACATCTACTGGGGAGTATCCAAGACTAGCAGATGTCCAGGATGGGAGCAGTTAAACTAACTGATAAGTAGCAGGACAGGATGATTGCTATGTCTGTAATGTTAATTAAGCTGGCGCTTCAAAGACTGCCAGCAGTTATGAAGATTATTGGAAGAAGTAAATGACTCTCAAAGACCACCACCACATTTTTGTATGTATGCGGGAAACTTTCTGGAAAATGATGTAATTCATGTGTAGCCTCATGAAAATATATGAATGCCCAAGTGACTATATAAGGATGGCCTGTGTAGCAATACAGGGAAGAGCTATCCCCAGTGTCTCACGGTGCTGCAATAAAGAATACCTGCTTGTCATCTTGAAAACTTTGCTGGCAAGTTAGTTCCAGGAGTTTTCTCCGAATCAATATTAATTTCACATTCCATCTGCCACTCCGGGTGGTTTCTTAAAGTGAAAAACATATCTGCATACATCACTTCATCCTATTTTCCTTGTTGTCTTTAAAATAACATTAATTGCAACAACGTATTATAGTTCAAAGTCCCATTTTTGGGCCATCTTTCCTGATCCTCTAAGGTATAGCTCAGCAGCTCCTCATCCATCCAAGGAGGTCTCCTGGCACTCCTGTTGAACTTCCTTCTAGTTGGGATGCATCGCTCCTGAGCTTGCAGCAGGTGAGCCTTGAATATCAACCCACACTCTTGGGCCCCCCTGCCCTCTAGGGCTGTATCCCATGGAACCTTACTGAGCAGGTTCCTGAAGAGGCCAAAGTCTGCTCTCTTGAAGTCCAGGGCAGTGAGCTTGCTGCATGCTCTTCTCACTGTCCTGAGGATGTCGAATTCCACCATCTCATGATTGCTGCAATCAAGGCTGCCCTGGAGTGTCACATTTCCAACAAGCCCTTCCCTGTTGTTGAGGACGAGGTCAAGCATGGCACCTCTCCTTGTCAGCTCCTCTATTACTTGCAGAAGGAAGTTGTCTTCCACACAATCGAGGAACCTTCTGGATTGCTTGTGCCGGGCCGTACCATCCCTCCAACAGATATCAGGGTGGTTGAAGTCTCCCATGAGAACAAGGGCCTGTGAGCGTGAGGCTGCTCCTATCTGCCTATGGAGCGCTTTGTCCAGCAAGTCCCCTTGGTCAGGCGGTCTGTAACAGATCCCCACAATAATGTCACCCATCACTGTTCTCCCTTTAACCCTGACCCACAAACTCTCTGTCGACTGCTCACCTGTCCCCAGACAGAGTTCCATACTCTCTAGCCTATCCCTAACATAAATAGCAACTCCCCCTCCCCGTCTGCCAGGCCTGTCTTTCCTAAAGAGCCGGTAACCTTCCATTCCAACACAACAGTCATAGGAGGCATCCCACCATGTTTCTGTGATGCCTATGATATCATACCCCCGTAGATGTGCACACATCTCTAATTCCTCTTGTTTGTTCCCCATACTACGGGCATTTGTGTAGAAGCATTTGAGCCGAGATCCAATTGAAGCTGGCTCATTGGCTGGAGCAGCTGGAATATCCCTACATTGCTCCGAACGTTTACTGTAGGTGCTACTAACCGACTGGGTGTGTTGGGATGGAATGATGCCCCCCTCCCCCAACACATCTAGTTTAAAGCATCCTTGACCAGCCTGGCAAGCCTCCTACCAAATCCACTCTTCCCCTTCTTTGTCAGACCAGCTCCACCAGCCCCCAGTAGACCCAGCCTACTATATTGAGTCCCATGTTCAAGGTACCCAAACCCCTGACTATAGCACCACCCTTCTAACCATTTATTAACCTGCCCAATCCTCCTAGCCTTTTCAAGGTCCTGCCCTGTATCCTGGAGAATTGAGGAAAAGACAATCTGAGCTCCAGAGCCCCTAACCACCTCTCCCAGAGCTCTGTAGTCCTTCTTTATGGTCTCCGGGCTACTGCTATCTATATCAGTAGCACCCACATGGATTACCAGGAGTGAGTAATAGTCAGTGGGACCGACTAGAGCAGGCAGCTTCTCGGCCACATCCCTGATCCGAGCCCCTGGTAGGCAACACACCTCCCTTGAGCCTGGGTCAGGCCGACAGATGGGTGCCTCTGTGCCTTTCAGATTAGAGTCCCCGACTACTATGGTCCGCCGCTTTTTCCTGGCAGCACCAGTAGTGACCTTCTTTACCAGTGCACTAGCTGGTTGCACCTGGTGGGAGCACTGTTGCTCATCAGCCCCCTGCAGGATAGCAGAGCGCTGTTGCTCATCAGCCCCCTGCAGGATAGGAAATCGGTTCTGGGTGGGGACAACAGATGTAGGAGGAAGCCCCTTGCTTTTAATTACCCTCTTCCTCCTTTTTTTGTTGTTTTTTTCTGTTACCTTTTCCCAGCTTCCTGGGTTAGCAGCCTCCTTTCCTGCATGGGCAACAGTAGACACTCGAGGCCCCGGAACAGTTTGGTCCCGGAGCAAGCAGTGCTGCTCCCCCTCAGCTTCCCTGACACCTTTCAGCCTGGTAACAGCTTCCTGCAGCTCAGCCATCTGCTGCAGGAGGACCTCCACCAGGGAGCGCAGAGTGCAGCCCTGCCCATTGCTCACCCTTCCCTTAGGATACCCCGAGCTCTGCACTACAGCCTCCCTTCCCGTCGGCTCCGTCTGGGTGCCTACGCTGGCCACCACCGGCGCAGCCAGAGCGGAGCTCCCAGACCGAGCCTTGCCCGTACGGCGAGTGTTCACCATCCCGCTCACCACCCCGCTCGAACTGCTGCGCAAACTGCTTCAAGCCCGCCCTGTTCGCCGCGCTCCCTGGGGCAGGTTTTTAACCAGTCAGGTCTGCCGCCGGTCCTCCTGACACCGCCCCCTCTGAGTCAGCCGCTCGCCTCCGCGGAGCTGCAGGCTCCTGGGCAGGCCTTGTCGAGGACTTGAAGCTCCCTCGGGGCAAGTTGCTATTGTATGTGCATGTGACCAAGAGAGAGAAAACTGTTTTCCCCAAGAGAGGGTTCCCCAAATTCCTGCTGAGGTTACCAATTGCTGCCATATTGCATTGTTCCTGCCAATAGGACAAAAATACCACCTTCTGCTTGGGGGTGGGCAGCAAGTCGACAAGGGCTTTGATGTCAAACGGAGTCATAAGCTTGCCCTGTAACGCAGTCTGTAAAAGGCTACTAGTACACGGCGAGGCTAGCCCGTACTGCATAACGGTCTTTCTCACTTCTTTAACCAGTTCCCATCTCAAAGTTTCCCAATCATTAGGGCGATTATTTCGTATTATTACAGGAAATGCCATCTCCATATGCGCCCCATCTGCTGTAGCTTGATTTTGCAATTTTTGCCAGTATTTGTGAGGGTCATAATCAACCTCTCTGTCGCCAATGGCTACGGGAAGTACCGAATGGGGAGTGGGTTTGCTGTGGTGAGTATTGGCTCCCTGTCCACTGGCGGTGGTGCCGATGGCGCCATCGGCGCCGTCGGGGCAGTGGCAATCGGCTTGTTAGGACAATTAGCAACGGCCCCCCACGATGAGGTCTGCAGCTTGCTAAGAGCCTCATAGACAAAGCGCCATGTCGTTAACAGTGGAAAAACGATTTTACTCCCCTTAGACGCAGCCTCCCAAAGAGTCTCTTTAGCCAAATCCCACTGTTTCAGCTGAAACACCATCTGAGAATTGACAGCAAATCCGCACCCTTTCAGCCATGCAAGTAAAGCACGGATAGCCTTCTCATCATATTTGATGCCCTGTTGCATTAAACTGAGAAACAGTAGTCTTTTCTTCCACAGACATCTGCGATCCCATTGTTCTGACCGCTCACCTGTTTAAGAGGTGATAATTTTCCCCGGAGGACAGCTCTCTGGTCCACTGCCTAACTCGTTTGGTCAGCTCTCCACCGGGGCTCTTCATCCGCCTTTAAAGCCCCTGTTCGGGCGCCATTTGTGGAGACATAATACACGGTCTCCATATGCAGTTGCAAGCGAAGACCTTTATTCACGTGTCTCACGTTCTTTTATAACAAACATTCTGTGCATGCGCTTTATAACAATATATGATTGGTTGATGTCTACTGTCCACGCACCTCAAACCGGTTTCTGATTGGTTATTTTGTTCCCCTCCAGTTCACTTTCCACTCCCCTTTTTCTCAAAGTCAGCCAACAAGGTCGTCTAAGGCTGCCTGCTCATTCTCTACCTCCACAAAGTATAGCTGATATCACTAAACAAAAATACCGCAGAAATGCCCTTCCACAGTACACTGGGGTCTAGAGATACCCCCCTTTCTTCTCTCCCCTCTTCCCATTAATTTTATTTTTCTAATGGACTGAAACACTGCAGAATCTAATATGGAGGTACAGAGGCCTGAATACTGTGTTAACAAAGGCATCAGCATTATTACTTTGTTGACCCCCAGTTTATAAGGGGCTTTTGAGGGTAAGCTATTGTCATGGTTTAAGCCTAGCCAGTAACTCAGAACCACTCAGCCACTCGCTCACTCGCCCCCTTCTTCCTCCCCCCACTCCCAGAAGGATGGGGCCTAGAATCAAAAGAATGTAACTCCCACAGGTTGAGATAACAACAGTCCAGTAACTAAGGCATAATATACAAAACTACTACTGCTATCACCACTAATAATAATAATAATAATAAGGGGAATAACAAGGGGAGAGAATACAGTTGCTCACCACCCACTGACTGATACCCAGCATGACCAGAGCAGCGATCTGGGCCTTCTGAGTAACTCCCCTCAGTTTATATACTGGGCATGACATGCTGTGGTATGGAATACCCCTTTGGCTAGTTTGGGTCAGGTGTCCTGTCTCTGCTTCCTTCCAGCTTCCTCTCCTCCTCTCTGGCAGAGCAAGAGACTCAGAAAGTCCTTGGTCGGAGTAAACATTACTTAGCAACAACTAAAACCATCAGTGTTATCAGCATTGTTCCCAGGCTGAAAGTCAAAACCACAGCACTGCACCAGCTACTAAGAAGGAGAAAAATGACTGCTACTGCTGAAACCAGGACAAAACAGCCTAGTAAAAGGACTGAAGCCAGTTACTCAGCAGAAGGGAAACCTTCATTCCCCACTCCCTCTAGTCTGAAAAGTCACCTTGCACACTGCAGGAAATTTCTCTGCCTATCTGACAACTTGGCAGCCCTGACAAGAGCAATTTGACTTTGGATGGAACCTGGATCCGTGGCAAGCATATAGTTACAAAATAAGTCACACTTTCCTTCCTTTGAGTGCATGTTCTATTTATAGTACATTCCAGATTATGCAAGGATTCCCGGAACACTGCAGATTCTAGTTGAAAATTAGATCTGCAGAGCATAGAGTATATCAAGCAATATTTTAAAAATCCCATTATTAACAGAATGAGCATCTTGCAGAAAAACTGGGGTAAATTTAGAAAGACACAGCATGGTAATGAAGAATAGTGACAGTTATTTTGATTTTGTTTGCCAAATAATTTTTTTTAACTGTATCTTTTAAGAAAAGCAAAACAGTAATTGCATAAATAAAGCCTGAAAAGTCAAGGTAGATAGTTCACTTGACTGAAAAGTGAGATTTTTCTGATATTTCAGAGAGTATGTATTTTAGAAAACATGAAGGAATGTTTCAGAATATGTATGATTTAGGACAAGAATATTTGAATTCTAACAGTTTAATGTCAATGTTGAAGAATGGGGTTGATTGAATAGGGCTATAAATGAGTAACCTCTAGGATGTTAGGCTTTGTTAGCAACTATAGAGAAAAGGAAATTACTAAGATAAGCTTTGCCAGAACCGCCTGGTGGTTACTGATATGACAAGGATCCTAAAACAAAGCGATGAAGAAATAACCACCAGGGGTCCGAAAGCCCACTACCACATTTTTGTGTGCATACGGGAGGCATTCTCTAAAAGTATGACGTAAGGTGTTGTTGTGGTTTAAGCTTCTATAAACCCATACAGTTGCTCTCTCACTCACTCCCCACTCTTTCTTCCCTCTGCTCCTGGAGGGATGGGGAGGAGAATCGAAAGAATGCAACTCCCACGGGTTGAGATAAGAACAGTTTAGTAACTAAGGTATAACACAAATCACTACTGCTACCACCAATAATAATAATGACAAGGCAAATACAAGGAAAGAATACAATAGCTCACCATCCAGCCTGACCAAGCCGTGCACCCCCCACCGTGCACCCCCACCATGCAGTGAACCCCCACCACCCTTCCGGGTCTCTGCTCTCTGTTTCTACATCCTGGACATGACGTACTGTGGTATGGAATAACCTCTTTGGTCAGTTTGGGTCAGGTGTGCTGTTGCTCCTTCCTCCCGGTTTCCCCTCCTCCGTGGCAGAGCATGAGACTCAGAAAGTCCTTGGCCAGCCTAAACATCACCAAGCAGTAACTGAAAACACTGGTGTTATCAGCGCTGTTCCCAGGCCCAAAATCAAAAACACAGCACTGCACCAGCTACCCACAAGGAGAAAAATGACTGCTGCTGCTGAACCCAGGACATGTGTGTAATCTAATGAATATGTATGTTTAACGACAATATAATCACAGCCTGGTTGATGCTTGGGAGGGACACGCTTGGAGGAACAATCCCTCATGTCTCCCGGCGCTGCAATAAAGAATACCTGCTTGACAACTTAAAACTTTGTTGGCGATTTCCTGGAGTTTTCTCTGAATCACAAGTCATCATTTGAGCTCTCTCTTCTTGTACCTTTTCAGTTTTAAATCAAACCTCTGGTCTCACACATTAGTTTTTGCACATCATTCACTAGATACTGGAATCATTTATAAAAGGTGTAAAGCAGTCTGTTTTTAGCTATCTGTTACAAAGATAGCAATGTTGCTATTCTTACTGGGCACAGTGTGCAAGATATATTCCCACAATAGAAGAGTATTTTATAAGGTCACAATGATTTCCAGTATTTATCAAACACATTCCCTGGAAACTTGGCAGGGGCTTCATTTTACAAGAATTCATGGGCAAATTAATAGTGCTGGGCTTAGACTTATTTTTTTCAGTGTTTGTGCAGAAGAAGATTTGTATTACCAACCTGTAACAGAAAATTTGTGGCCAGCAGTATTCAAAGTCTAATTTTGCTTTGAGTAAATTGATTTTTAATTCATTAAATTCATTAACTTCCATAGAGGTGCTTCACATTTGCACTAGAATAGGGCTGTATTCACACTAAGAAGATTTATTTTAGTCTGTTTAATCATTTTGTAAGGAAGAAAACCAAGCTCTTCTCAGAATTTAAAAAATGATAACATAAAGACTGAAGGCAAACACAGGGTAATATATGCAAGGACTGAGTGCAAATATTTTCAGTGTTTAAAAAGGATTTAAACTTAAACAGGGGAGATTTAGATTGGATCTGAGGAAGAAATTCTTTACTGTGAGGGTGGTGAGGCCCTGGAATGGGTTGCCCAAGGAAGTTGTGAATGCTTCATCCCTGGTGGCGTTCAAGGTGGGGTTGGACATAGCCTCGGATGGCATGGTTTAGTGGGAGGTGTCCCTGCCCATGGCAGAGGGGTTGGAACTTGATGATCTTGAGGTCCTTTCCAACCCTAACTATTCTATGATTCTATGATTCTATGATTTTATGTAACCCAGAGGAACAGAAGCTCTAAATGGAAACAGAGCCCTGCAGAAAGACAGGACTCAGAGAGGTATGCCTCTGCTTCTAATAATCTGTGGGAAAGAGGGAAGTCACACACACACACTTCATTTCTTGACATTTTTCTGACATTTTCCTTAGCCTCCATCCTGTCGACAGTGCCTGTGCATGGCGGGCATGTTGCCAGAAACAGTGAGGTGGAACTTGAATACAACCAATCACTAAAGATCTTTGCAGGACCTCCAGGCCATCTGTGTAATCAACAGGAGGCTTTTCAACTTCTGCTGACAAGCCAGACCAAACTGTACATCCTGAAAAGATGTGCTAAATGACACAGCATGCTGTATCCAGTGGAAAAACATGGGAGCAGGGAAAGCCTTGTTTTAGGGAAGAATCTTTTTAAAAAACTTACAAAGATGAAAAAAAGAAGAGCAGGAGCAGAGTTAGTTATTGCTACCTGCAAAAACTGAAAATAGCCTCAGTAAATAAATGAGAGGACTCAGATCTTTCTGAGAATACAAGAATGTGTATAAAATTAAGTTATGGAACTTGGTAAATACTATATTCAACTATGTATCCTGAAAGCAGAATATATACAGCTAATATGCAATACCAAATATTTGCTGTAACAACATCAGCTGGGTTTTGCCCATTTGATATGCACTGAGGCCTACCCAAATTTCTCAGCCTCAGCGAGAAATTGGAATTTGAAGCTGGATAATTCATTAGTTTCAATTAAAAGGAAAAGGACTAAGACCTAGATCCTACCTTGTACTACACCTGTGCAAATTAGAGACTGGGGGTCACCACGAGTCCTTTCCTACTAGGCACGCATCATCAGGCAGCACGCACTGTACAGCAGGCAGCAGCACTTGGGAAGAACAGCTGGCTTAGCTGCCAGCTTGCACTCTGCACTCTTGCAGTGTGAGGTCTTCTTCCTCAGTGCACTGGTATGGCATCTTGCCATTTGCAGCATGTGCTGGCTAAAAGATGGCATTTGGGTACAACTGTGCTCCAAAAATCCAGCAAAATAAATTGACAGCCTGTCTGTCAAAAGAAAGTCTTCTACCAAAGGATGCCCTTTGTCAGACATTGGCAGTCCTGCAGAGGACAGCCATGCTTAGGAAACCTGCTTTCGCATCCTACACCATGAGAGATTTCTTCTGTGACCTTGAACAAGTTATTGGCTTGCCTGTGTCTCAGTTTGCTGCCTGAAAAATATTTGCAGGGGTTCTCGAGGGTAAGACTGCAAAGCCCTCAAATACAATGGTACTGAGGAGCAGAAAAGCAGGCAACTTTTTCTGGAAACACATATTTCTATTTCAACTATCAGAAAACCTCAGCTGTCCCAGAGTTCAAGTATGGGGGTCCAAAAAGGCTGTGATAATAGAGAGACTTCCAACTCTCCTCTTGGGTAATGAACATGTCTTTTAACACTTAAACAGCCACTGCTGACTGATAAACAGTGCAGCATCTTGCCCTTCTAGCCTACAGAAAGGGTCACCACATGTAGGACCTTTAAGTTGTTCTGGGAAACACAGATCTTAGAAGACTTCACCAAGAACAATACAGTTCTGTGTTATATAATTATCATTTCTTCTCTAAGATACACAGCTCCCAGATGGTTACATTCCCTGGCTTTCCTCGCATAAGAGTCACAGTGCCCTTTGGGCAGCATTGCTCCTGGAGCTCACTGTTCAGTGACTTTCTATCTGCCTTGATTGTAAATGGCAGTACCAACGCTCATGCCAAAAATAAACCCTCCTGACAAATTACATGGATACTCCACAGGCTTAGAGGCATCTTTTTATAGCACCCGTTTGATTTAAGATACCAAACGTTTGCTATTTTTGGCCCAGAGGCTTGGAGAAACTTTGATGATCTTTAGCCTACACGACTACTTTTGCACACAGCTCAGATGCTGTCAGAGGACTTGTGGCTTTTCTTAGAGATAAGGAAATATGTTTATTCTACTTGTAATATTTGTACTCACTAGAGGAACAACTGACCTAGAAAATAGAGACTGCGCTATCGCATGAGGTTTTCCAAATCATTGCAGGGGTATTAAGGACTTGTCACTTGAAGAAGTTCTAAGATGTCTGATGGTCTGATACTTAATGTAACTGAAAATAAGTTTTAATTTAATTAAATATAAGTGAAATGCAACCATGGAATGACTCTGACATGTTTCCTCATATAATGACCTGGAGATGAGATATATATTTTATTTATTTATTTTAATAAGAAAATGTGGCACTAATGGCAGATGCAAAATTCATCCTCTGGCAGATAGAAGCTCCTTATTAATTCATAGTGCAGACTGAAGATGTTTTTACCCAAACTTTTTTTTTTTAAGTCATAATTTCCCACTAACAACACTACCAGCCATAAACAGCACCAGAAGCTAGTGCGTAGGCAAAGCTCCTGTTATTTTACCTCACAATAATTCATACAACTGGATAACATAACAGTAACATTTTGGCAGCACCACCCAATTTAGTCATTTCTATCAACATTCTAGTGAATTATATTTCTGATATTTACTATTGTAGTTGGAGCCAAATCTCCAGGAAATGTGTATTGCTACTAAATGTTCTGTAGCTTAAGAAATGCTTCCCAAATTAGACCTAGTTTACCAGATGCTGTGGTTTAAGCTCAGCTGTAACTCACACAGTTCGCTCACTCACTCCCCCCTCTTTCTTCCCCCCCGCTCCCGGGGGGATGGGGAGGAGAATTGAAAGAATGTAGTAGTCCAGTAACTAAGGTATAACACAAACCACTACTGCTACCACCAATAATAATAATAATGACAAGGGAAAGAACAAGGGAAGAGAATACAACTGCCCGCCACTGTGGAATAATTAGGAAATATGGGATAATTAGGAATTAAACTTATATTTGAAATGCAGCATTGTCCACACATAAGGGAAAAACGGACTTTCAAGGCCTCTCAGGGCGAGATGCAGCCACACCTGGTATGCCAGGAATGTGCACTCCACAGCGGTTCCTGTGGCAACACAGATGGAGGGTAGAGAGAGGTGGAGATCTCGTGGTTACGCTTTGTCCTAACTTCAGCAAAAGATGGGAACTAGGTGGTGCAAGAAACTGATAAGCTGCATACTTGCTACCCTGAGCCAGCAGCCTGTCATCTTTTGACAGAATGCCGTCCTCAGCGTGAGCTTTGCTTCATTATAATGTCATTACAATGCATTTACATGCTAAAATTCACTCCCATCTCCAATGCGATCCCCCTCCAAAATGAGACCACACCTCACTGAGCATGCGCTCTGAATTTTCGTTGTCATATACCTTTAAATCGAAGCAAGAGAAATTTGCACCAATAGTAATAAAGGTATGTATGACTAGAGTCACTCAAGCTCCATCTTGAAGGTGAAAATAATATAAAATGACCCAAGAGAGAGGGGGATATCAGGGAAGATACCATCATAGACGAGTCAAGGAAGATAACATCAACCGACTCCTGGGACCGGTCGACGGGTGCGGGGGATTAAGGAACAACGTAATACTGATCAATGTGATCAACGCTGAACAATTTATTGGGTGCAATCGTGCCTTTTATAGGAAAGTTTCAGAACAGTAGAACATTTGATAACACTTGATTGGTTAACTTCACTTAGCCGAGTGCTAGCAATAGTTTAATGATTGGTTAACTATTACAGCGTATGTTTCAAGGTTACAGTTATCAGTTCCCTCCTGCACATCTCTCTCAGTAGCTTTCCGTGCTAACTTTCTCAAGGCTTCTGCACGTACATGAACTTTAGTAACCCCCAGGCGAGGCCTCAGTGCCTGTGGGTCACTACCTTACAATTGTCAAGCAGTTGTCTGGATTGCTCACATGCCCATTCACAGCCAAATAGCTCTCCACAGACGGGCTGGACCTCTCTTCCCCCCCCATAGGGACGCCTATGGGTAAGACTTGCGCTGTATCCAGTGCTTCCCCGGGAAAACCTAACATCTCTGTAGAGTTACTTTTACTGTTACCTTTATATTTTAAGAGCCAGGCTGTGTTAACTTTATCAAGCGCTTGTATTCATGTAATCATTATTCGCACGTGCTTTTGCAGACAGTATCTATCACCGGCAATCCATAAGAACCTGTATCTGTTGCATCAATAAACTGCACTGTTTCGGTAACCGATCGTAATTCTCTCACTGAACGCCACCCCATCTCTCAGTGTGGCCATGAGAGTTCATGAGCATGATTCGACTGACAGTGTGGTGCAATATCAGTGAATCTGGACCAGTGAGGTTTGAAATAGCGAACACTGCCTGGGCTGATATTTGCTGCTGATTGTATTGGGCAGGTGTGGAATAATGAGGAAATATGGGATAATTAGGAATTAAACTTATATTTTAAATGTAGCATTGTCCACACATAAGGGAAAAACAGACTTTCAAGGCCTCTCAGGGCGAGATGCAGTCGCACCTGGTATGCCAGGAATGTGCACTCCACAGTGGTTCTCGTGACAACACGAAGACGAAGGGTAGGGCGAGGTGGAAATCTCGCAGTTACGCTTTGTCCTAACTTCAGCACAAAGACGGAACGAGATGGTACAAGAAACTGATAAGCTGTGTAACTGACAACACTGACCGGAACGAGATGGTGCAAGAAGCTGATAAGCTGCGTGGTAGAGTGAGGTGGAGACCTTGCAAAAGCCGATAAGACTTCTTACCCTGGTCCAGCAGCCTGTCATCTTTTGACAGAATGCCGTCCTCAGTGTGGACTTTGCTTCATTATAACGTCATTATAACACCCATCTCCAATGCGACCCCCCCCCAAAATGAGATCACCCCTCTCTGAGTAATAATAATAGTACGTATGACTAGAGTCACTCAAGCTCCACCTTAAAGATAAAAAATAATATAAAAAGACCCAAGAAAGAGGGGGATATTGGGGAGGATACCATCGTGGACAAGTCAAGGAAAATAACATCAACCGACTCCTGGGACCGGTCGACGGGCTGGACCTCTCTTCCCCCCCCATAGGGACGCCTGTGGGTAAGACTTGCACTGTATCCGGTGCTTCCCCAGGAAAACCTAGAATCTCTATAGAGTTACTTTTACTGTCATCTGTATATTTTATAGCTATACTGTGTTAACTTTATCAGGAGCTTGTATTCATGTAATCATTATTCGCACGTGCTTTTGCAGACAGTCTCTATCACCGGCAATCCATAAGAACCTGTATCTATTGTGTCAATAAACTAATTTTTTCACTGAATACAACCCCATTTCTCATTGTGGTGCCCTATCGGTGAATCCGGATCAGTAAGGTTCGAAATAGCGAACGCGGCCGGACTGATAGTTGCAGCTGATCGGACTGGACAGTGTGGTACACTATCGGTGAATCCGGATCAGTAAGGTTCGAAATAGCGAACGCGGCCGGACTGGTAGTTGCATATTGGAGCCATTTCCTGTCCTTCCTCTAACAAAGCAAGGGGTTTGTTTACCACTATCAGTGAATCCGGATCAGTAAGGTTCGAAATAGCGAACGCGGCCGGACTGGTAGTTACATATTGGAGAACAAAACAATGGGTTTATTTTCCCCCTTTTAACGTAGCAGCAGGGTGGTACACTATCAGTCACTCCGGTGCAGTGAAGTTCAAGATAACGAACACGACCGGACTGATAGCTGCCGGTGATCTTCCCCCTCCCTTTAACGCAACAGCCACATGATACCAAGCCCGACCCAGCAGTGAACCCCACCCTTCCGGGCCCCTGCCCCTCGTTTTTACATCCTGGGCATGATGTGCTTTGGTATGGAATACCTCTTTGGCTAGTTTGGGTTAGGTGTCCTGTCTCTGCTTCCTCCCGGCTTCCCCTCCTCCCTGGCAGAGCATGAGACTCAGAAAGTCCTTGGTCAGACTAAACATTTGAGCAGTAACTAAAAACATCAGTGTTATCAGTGCTGTTCCCAGGCTGAAAGTCAAAACCGCAGCTCTGTACCAGCTACTAAGAAGGAGAAAAATGACACCACAGTGCATACATAATCTGAAAGATAATTTAGTTTTCCCATCCTTATAAATGTTAATATCACTGATGAGATTTTTCAAACAGGGATTACCATTTTCATGATGATGGTGTCATTTGCAGGGGACAAATTACTAGCTCAGACTATCAACTTTTACCTAGGAAAACACAATACCAGGAGACAGAAACAAGTAGACACTTTGGAAGGACAACTTTAAAAGAGAGAAGAGGCCATGTGAAGAGCCACATCTGGAATACTGTGTCCAGTTTTAGGTCTTTTAGCTCTTTCCACTGGAGAGTGTGCAGTGGAGAGCCACAAGGATGGTAGGGGGCTTGAACACGTAACGTGTAAGAAGAAGGTGATGGAATGGGGTTTGTTTAGCTTGGAGAAGAGAAGGCCATAAGGGAATTTAAGAGTTGTCCTCTGCTGTCGAAAGGTGGGGCTTATAGAGAAGACAGCGACAGACTACTCTCAAAGGAATGCCACAGAAGCACAAAGAGAAGTAGTCATAAGTTGTGACAAGGGAAAGGCATAAGAAAAATATTCTTTATAACAAGGGTGGTTAAGAAAAATAACAGATTACTGAGAGAGGTTTGAAAATCTCTAAGGCCATGAATTCAGCTAGCAAGGACCTGCATCAACCTATGGAGTTACAGTAGTTCCTTTATGGTTGAAAGCTCTTGGTTGCCAAACTTGACGATTTCCAACAAATACTTCTTTAAATTGTGACAGAAATTGTGAGTTTTATGAAGTCTCATTTCAGCACTGCTTCAGTTCTATGAGACTGAAGATTTGCTTTCAACTTGCCTTCAAACTTATCTGTAATGCAAGTAACTGGTATGGTTTGCTATTCTTGTGTGCCTGCAGTTCACAAAGTCTCTAGCCCATGTACTTGGCACCGTACAGACACAGAAGAGAGGAGTCCCTATACATCATTCAGGAAAGACAAATAGAGGGAAGGTAAAAACAAATCCACGGCTCACCACCCAAAAAACTGGAACAGATCCCCAGCTCTCTTTTTAATGCTTTATTTCCATTGAAGTTTCTTGCTCCTGTTCACTTTTTGATCAATATGACTTTCTTGAGAGGTGGGCCAGTGTCAACCTCATGAAGTTCAACCAAGCCTAGCAAAAGGTCCTACACCTGGGCTGGGGCAATCCCAGGCACAGCTACATGTTGGGCAGAGAAAAGATTCAGAGCAGCCCTGCGGAGAAGGACTTGAAGGTGTTGGTTGATGAGAAAATGAACATGAGCCGGCAGTGTGCGCTCACAGCCCAGAAAGCCAACTGTATCCTGGGCTGTGTCAAAAGAAGTGTGACCAGCAGGTTGAAGGAGGTGATCCTGCCCCTCTATTCTGCTCTCGTGAGACCCCACTTGGAGTACTGTGTGCAGTTCTGGTGTCCTCGATATAAGAAGGACATGGAGCTGTTGAAGCAAATCCAGAGGAGGGCCACGAGGATGATCAGGGGACTGGAGCACCTCCCATATGAAGACAGGCTGGGAAAATTGGGGCTGTTCAGCCTGGGGAAAAGTCTGTATGGAGGCCTCATAGCAGCCTTCCAATATCTGAAGGGGGCCTATAGGGATGCTGGAGAGGGACTCTGTCCTGCATTCAGCAGTAGCAGTCATTTTTCTCCTTCTTAGTAACTGGTGCAGTGCTGTGGTTTTGACTTTCAGCCTGGGAACAATGCTGATAACACTGATGGTTTTAGTTGTTGCTAAGTAACGTTTACTTCGACCAAGGACTTTCTGAGTCTCATGCTCTGCCAGGGAGGAGGGGAAGCTGGAAGGAAGCAGGGACAGGACACCTAACCCAAGCTATCCAAAGAGGTATTCCATATCACAGCATGTCATGCCCAGTATATAAACTGAGGGGAGTTACCTGGAAGGCCCAGATTGCTGCTCGGGTTGGCCTGGGTATTGATCGGTGGGTGGTAAGCAACTGTATTCTCTCTCCTTGTTAATTCCCTTATCATTATTATTGTTGGTGGTAGCAGTAGTGGTTTTGTATGGTACCTTAGTTACTGGACTGTTGTTATCTCAACCCATGGGAGTTATATTCTTTTGATTCTCCTCCTCATCCCTCTGGGAGCGGGGGGAGGAGGGGAGTGGGGGAGTGAGCAAGCGGCTGCATGGGTCTGAGTTACTGGCTGGGCTTAAACCACGACAGAAATGTTGGCCAAGTCCATTCAGTCCATGATGCTGGGCTTCATCTGTTGTAGAAGTCTTTCAGGGCAGGAAAGATGGTGTGTGGTGTTGGATTGTTGCCTACTGATGACATCATTGAACTTGTCTGGTCACGTCTGAGTTCATCTGGTTTCATCAAAGTTCATAGGCTGTTTTCACTCAAAATTAAATCCTCCTGAGGTACACACTGGATTTCCCCATCTTCCCGCATTACCCTGCCTTTGACTCCAGTTCATATTGAAGTTCTAACATGTCCGGTACAGCAGCACTCAAGGGTGGTGTGACTTCATCCAGGCCACGATAGTCTACTGTTTGTCTCCACTCTCCATTAGACTTTTGCACTGGCCATATGGGGCTATTAAAGGGTGAGTGGGTCCTGCTGATCACTCCTTGGCTCTCCAGTCTACGGATCATCTTATGGATGGGAATCAGGGAGTCTCGTTTGGTGTGTTATTGCCGCCGGTGCACTGTTGTGGTCGTGATTGGCACTTGTTGTTCTTCAACCTTTTTCTATGTTCAGTTGTAACAGTTATTTTTCTCCTTCTTAGTAGCTGGTGCGGTGCTGTGTTTTCAACTTTTGTCTGAGAACAATGCTAATAACACATCAATGGTTTTAGTTGTTGCTAAGTGATGTTTACTCTGATCAAGGACTTTTCCATCTCTCATGCTCTGCCTGTTAGGAGGGGCACAAGAAGCTGGGAAGAAGCAGTGACAGGACACCTGACCGAAACTAGACAAAGGGGTATTCCATACCACAGCATGTCATGCCCAATATATAAACTGGGGGAGTGTCACCCTGAAGGGCTAGGTGGCTGCTTGGGTCGGGCTGGGTATCATTTGGCAGGAGGTGAGCAATTGTACTGTGCATCACTTGTGTTTTATTGTTTAGAGTCTCTGACAGTCATGCAGGTTCTGCGTGTGCTCAGGCAGTGAGTGACAGGCTTCTTCATTTTATATCAGTTTTCCTCATGTCTTGGCAAACCTTGGAAGAGCTTGAGTTTGCTGGGGAGTGCATTGTGATAAATGTAAACAGTTAATTTGCTGATAAATTGCAATAATGGTAAATTGTAATAAACTTGAATTATTAATTTGGTAATTAAGCAAGGCGTGTGTAAGTTAAGTTTGATTAGCATTATGCTATAACAAGACTATGATTCGTGTTAAGAGTAATAGTTCGTTATAAAACATGGTGAGGAAAATCATGAAGTAAGAAACTGTTGATTAACTATACGAAACTCTGAGTTACTGTGTTCACATTGTTAGGGCAACGTTGATGGAAGTAGCTATTTGTAACTCCCTTGAGTATAAGCAAGTATTTAACTTAGAGAACAAAGTAAATCTTTGAAATAGAAATAGCTCTTTTACAATGTTGCAAGTCTGTGAAGTGATAATGGCCCTCTTTACAAACCTAGTGTACTCCACATCCCATGTCTGGCTTGTTAATTGCTTTCTTGATGTGCTAATGAGATTCAGTATCTCCCCTGCTAATGAGATTTAGTAGTTCCCCTGCTAATGAGATTTAGTAGTTCCCCTAAAGAAAAAGCGTCTCCTGTAAATCTGATAACTCTGTGAACTTCTCATCCGCACATCTGGTTTGTTTAGCAATTGTTTGACAACCACACTGTTCTAAATTTTAGCCAATTGTCAGAAGCTTGCAGGCATGGCTAATATTTATGTTAAGCCCAATGTAAAGGTCAGACGCAAACTAAAACAGCCATCAAACACCGTTTGTGCAAGATAAGATAACCGCCAGATGTTCCAGGAACCGACAGAAACATGACAAACGACCCCCTAGCAACAACTGAAGCACGCGCAGAGTACCTCCACTACTTCAAGAACACGGAAGAAAAGATGTATAAAAGGGGACTGTTTGAACTGCTTAGTACGGCAGTTGGCGGAGCGTAGACTCCCCTGCCGTCCAGCGCTGTTTTTGCTCATATTCTACTTGCTATAATTAATAAATTCTAATTGGATTTTAGTCTGTTGTGGTCTCAATTTATAACAATCTTGGTGCCGTGACTCGGATAAGGATCGGTGAGCTTTGGTCCTCCGGGGAGGCGCCCCGCGATAGTCCGCGGCCCCGCGACCGACAGCTCACTGCACCTTACCGACGAACCTAAATTCTAGAATAGTGAGCAAAAAAGGAACCGGTAAAATCCCATAAAGATTCTGTGCACGGGAGTCCGGACGAAGACGCAGGGACGCGTAAGTATATTGCGAATTTGGTCGCAGGTTATCCGTTCGGGCGGGATTGGGTTATCCTGGAATGGGACAAATGAGAGGTTCGACATACTGAACCAAGCGATTGTGGACCCTTAAGTACTGCGTTTCCCATATCCCGCGAGGGACTGGGCCAGGAACAAGGGGAGCGAGTGAGTGTGTGTTTGTGGACATTCCAGAAGATGGGGGCGAAGGGCAGCAAGCCTTCGACTCCCATGGGGAGGGTACCCACTGTACCTAGGGATACCCCTCTGGCATATATATTAGACAATTGGAAATATCTCCCTGGAACCTTAGGGAAAGATAAGCAGAAGATGATAGAATATTGTACTAAGATATGGGGAGGGAAGAAGATTTCTAAAAATGTCTTTTGGCCGGTCTACGGGTCAGAAGAAAATTGGGTAAAACAGCAATTAAACCTTTGGGTTAATAATAAAAAACCCACCCGGTGTGCGTGTTGGTGGAACGGAGACTCCCCGCGCACCCAGTGCTGCTTTGCACCCAGCACTGCTTTGCTTACTGCCTCTTTAACAAAGAGAGGCAATAAGCAAAGGAATTGGAGCTCCTAAATGGGGAAGGATAAATCACCCATAATTCTGGTACACGAAGACCCGAACGACGACCCGGAGAGAGGCGTGCGACCACGGAGCGTCGTGAGTATAGACCGGAGAGAGTCATACTCCGTTCGGTGGGGTGGGATTCGGTTGCCTGTGAATGTAAGAGTGTGAGTAAGACGGAGCAAAGTTCTGAAACTCGTCGGAACAAAAGGTCCAAGGCGAATCAGGACAAAGCCCCGAAGCGAGTGCGGAGGTCTTCTAACCGCGGTTCCAATCTCCCGCCAGGGACTTGGCCGGTGAAAGACCGAAGTGATTCTTAGAGGATTCGTGGGTGGGTGATAGGTCCTAAACCCCCTGCAAGGCACTCTTACTGGCAACCAAGGGCTAGGGGAATTGCCACAAATTCCCGGACCAAGGCTTCCCCGATTTTATTTTTTATTTTATTTTAGCCGATTGGATATTTAAATGGGTAAAAATAAAAGTCGAGCTCGTAATCAAGGGAAAGACTCCCAGGGAGGTTGTAAAAGTTGTAAAAAATTATCAGACATACCACCTGATAGCCCTTTAGGGCTGATGATTGGATTCGGTTGCCTGTATGTGAGAGTGTGTGACTCTTACAGGATTCGTGGGTGGGATATAGATTCAGCTCCCCCCCACAAGACACTCTCATAGGTAGCCAAGGGCTATAGGTGTTGCCATAAAACTCCTAAGATTAAATTTAATTATTTAAAAAAAAAAATCAAAGAAAGACTGTAAAACCAGAAAAGAGTAAAAAAGAAAAGGTGAGAAAATAAGACGGGATGGGACTTTAACTCTGCTCGGCTGCAGGACCCGCTGAGGACAGGGCTCCCTAGGGCCCTTGGGAATTTTTCCCAGAGGGACCCCTCGACTCATTCGGTTCTCTGCGGGAGCAGACAAGGGCCATCTTCATAAAAGGTGCTCTTACAGCAATGATTTCAGTTTTGTGATTTTTAATACTGGTGACCGGATGCTATAATTGTGTTATTAGTTGTGAATTTTAGTCTCTGTCTCTGTCTCAAACGTTGTAACTGTGTGGGGTGTGTCTGTGGGATCCCGCGTGTGTGTGTGTGAATGTGAGATTGACAATGGGATATCAGCAGAGTGGAGAAATCTGGAAAAAGAGTCCTCTGGGGTACGTTTTAACATATTGGGAAGAACTGGGAGTGTCTCCTGGGGGCTCGGTGATTAGGAAAGCATTGGTGGAATATTGTGGCCAATGGTGGCCTTTATGTACTTTGGAATGTTAGGAAAGGTGGGCTAAAGATGGAACTTTGAACTGTGATGCCATGTTGCAATTACTGTTGGTTTTGGAGTGACAAGGAAGATGGGATGAGGTAGTGTATGCAGATGTGTTTTTCACTTTGGGAAACCACCCGGAGTGATAGAGTGCGAAATTGGTATAGCTCCATTAGATTCCTTAATTTTGGCTTTGGAAAGGACAGGGAAAAACTGAGGGTTAAGATGGAGAGAAGTTGTTCAGCTTGTGATATCAGAGAAAGATATTTAAACTTAAAAACAGTAATCAGGAAGATAGGTTGGAAAATTTTGTATCACGGGTACCTCCGAGAGGAGCACCCTCTGCATCTGTCCTATCTGATGTTGATAAGGAGGAAGAGATTGCTGCCACTGGCAACAAGCAGCAGATTCACATTCAGAGTTAAGAAAGGGTTAAAACAGAAGCGCTATAGCAGAGGCGCCTGCAGCCGCTGCAGGGCGGGGTGAGCAACTGAGAAAAAAAAAAAAAAAAAAAAAAAAAAAGCAGCCCAAGGGGGGTGCTCGCCGGGGACTGCCGAGCCCTGAGCGTCCGCTCCTGCTTCCCGCTGCTCTTCCAGGCCAAGCGGCGCCGGCTCTCGGTGCTGCTGGGGCTGGCGCTGGGCTCTGGCGAGAGCTGCGGTGGTGGCGGGGGGGTAACCCGCACACTCGCGGGCCGAGCGCTGGAGCCAATGGTCACTGCGGGGCGGGATGGAGACGCTGCCCGAGGCGCTGGCGGAGTCCTGGGCTCTTTTTCTGTGGAATAGGATTGGTGATGCGTTATGGGGAGTTTGGGCGCTGGAAGTGAGACTGCCCTGGGGGGGACTGCCATGGGGTGGTTCCCGTGGCTGAATTGGAACTAGCAGACAAAGCGGGACCTGGGGAATCTCTTCTGGCAGATAAATTAAAGCTAGGGAATAGAGAAAATAAAGTGGAATTTTAGTGGATACAGGAGCAACTTATTTGGTGTTAAATCAGAGGGAAAAGAATTTGTTACAGATGTGGGAGCTACTGGCTACCAAGGAGAAAAAATATGGAAGACATAAAAACCTCTGGATTTATTGAAGTATTGGAGCAGTTTGTAGAGACACCACAAACGGGGCCTGGGGAAGCCTGCAACACTGAGCACAGGGGAGTCCTACTTAGTGTGGTTAAGATAACCTGGGAATGAATGTAAGACTTGAAACACAAACTGCTAACTGATAAAGAGAGAGGGGTAGTGCAACCACAAGCTTTATCAGCCGCCACCCAAGCAGCATCAGGGTGGCAGAGAGAAAGAGAAAAGAAATGGGTAATGACCCGGCAGACTCCTTGACTGTTAACACTGTGCAGTTTGCTTCTGCAACTGCCTACTTAACATTTTTTTGCTTTAAGGAATCACTTTAACCTGTCTCACTTCTCAAATACTGATAACCTGGGGGACGGGGTATATCTGTGTCCTCCTACCTACAGGTCCATGGCGGCTGCCTGCAAAGTTTGTCAAGCCTTGCCATGACCTGGACAGATGGGTAAAAGAACCTGATACCTCAGCTATAGGAGCTGACCATGAATACCCCAAGCAGAACGAGACAGAGGAAGAGAAAGAAGAATGATTGCAAAACCTTACTTGGGGCAACTGAAAAGTAACAGTTTGAATATGTGTGCTTGTGAAGTAATTATTATTAGGGGCTGCGATTTTGTGTATAAAACCACCTATAATTAATAGTCAGTTGCTAATAAGAAATTACTCCTTGTATTGTATGGATTTATCACCTATAAAACAGATGTTAGAGCACACAAATGCGCAGCAGCTGCTAGAAAATGCTAAAGCAAAAGCTACATGAACAGACCCACTGGGGAACTAAGGCACTATGTGACCAATTTTTGAAATCTTATGGATGTATTGGCATTGTTGAAATAGCTAAACAAGTTACCAAAGGATGTCTGATCTGTTAAAAAGTTAACAGGAAAGTGATGAGACAAGTACCTTGGAGTGAAGGAAGCGTATTGATTGTATAAATTGGCAGGAACTATTCAGGTTTTTCCCTTGTGTTGTGAAATACGGATAGAAATATCTAAATCACCTAGAATGGGAGGTATCCATGAAATACCCTGCTTAAAACACCCTATGTCTAGACATTTATGTTGAGTTGTTTGTCGATGTTTAAATTGTAATAGAAAATGGTCCTGTGTTTCATTTAAAAGACAGCCTTATTGTATACAATGTCAAAATAACCCAACACCTACTAGGGGACAACAAGCTAAGACAGAGATCTGTAAACTGTTTTGTGGATGGGAGTTGCTAGTACCTGAAACTTGGGAAATCTATGAAACAGATTGGTATAAGGTTTTAAGAAAGTGTTCTATAAAATTTGCCTGGAAGCAGGCCCAACAACGAAATAGGTGGAAATACCAGGGATTTTAAGGGTTAATTAGCACATTAGAATCTAGAATTTTATTTTGTAAGGCTCAGCTGTCTCTAGTAGGAACCTCCACTCTATAAAGACTTCCCATCTCTATAGAGTCCCTATACTCAAATTTGATAAGGGGATCAAGATTTGGCATAAAAAGCTCATGGTGGATGTTATGTCAGAAAGGAATTTAAACTCCAGAAGCTCCTGAAGAATACCACTGCTGTCGAGAAGAGACAATACCTTGTTGCTCCCTGCAAAGGAGTAGACAAAGGAAGACAGAGAGGTACTATTGTGGAGCTATAATTTCTGGTACCAAGTGATTAAACTAAATAAAAAATCCACAACATCTGTAAAATGAGTAAAGTTCCAATTCTCTTGATACTAATTTACTTTGAAGGAATATTCAGAAATCAGAATAATCAGCCTTTCAAATGGACCCTTATGAGATGGGAAGACCAAATTATGATTGGTTAAAATATTATGGCTGGATCACCCAGTTTTTCGGTTCCACTTTGCCAGTTAGCACCTATACAACCATGTGTAAATCAAAAACCTTATTACTTTTGTCCAGCCTCTAATCCAGGAAGAGGATATTGTAATTATCCTAACGAATATTACTGAGCATATTGGGACTGTGTTACAATTGCTTCTCATTGGACCCCTTCACACAGAGATAAGTTCCTGACAACAATGTGGGGACCCCCTGGATGTACACCTCCTCCAGGTAGCACAGTTCATGGCGCGAGCTTATGGAGAACCCATATAGACCCACGTCAAATTAGTAATTGTAAATATTTAATTCTCCAAGTTCTACAACCCGAGAACTCAGGATGGATAATGGGCAGAACTTGGGGAGTCCGGTACTGGGAACCCGGTGAAGATAGAGGAGGTTTAATTCTTATTAAAAAGGGAAATCCTCAACAAAAACCCCAAGTGACAGGTCCAAATAAGATATTAAAAGACAAATTAGGCAAAAAGAGTTCAACTGAAGAATAATATCATAAGTGTACAAGAGAACAACACAACCTTAGAACTGGTTGATATTCTTAATAATAAAAATCCAACATTTACAACAGCATGTCCAACTGCTTAAACAGGATGAAGGATTTTTTGGTCTAAATTTTAATACTTGGGGAATAACGGGATGGTTGAAAGGTCTTGTACAAATAGGCTTAGTCATTCTTTTAATTGTCTGTCTTGTATTTTTATTATTACCATGTATTTTATCTTGTATGCAACAATTTATTAGAAAGCAATTTGATGTAACTAAGTTAATGATCTTAAATTCTGGAGTAGACTACGAGGAAGTTTGTTCGGAAGAAAATGAAGATCATTGTGAATGTGTTATGTCTCGCAGGAACTATGATTGTATTTGTGAAATATTACCTTGTGAGTGTTATGATAAATGTTGGAATTGTGGAGAAAGGATTGCTTGCAGTGCTGAGAATGAAAGTACTTTTACCATCGAATCAGCAAATTAGAGATACAAAAGAAAAAGGGGGGATTGTGATAAATGTAAACAGTTAGTTTGCTGATAAATTGCAATAATGGTAAATTGTAATAAACTTGAATTATTAATTTGGTAATTAAGCAAGGCGTGTGTAAGTTAAGTTTGATTAGCATTATGCTATAACAAGACTATGACTCATGTTAAGAGCAATAGTTCGTTATAAACATGGTGAGAAAAATTATGAAGTAAGAAACCGTTGACAATTAACTATAAGAAACCCTGAGTTACTGTGTTCATATTGTTAGGGCAACGTTGATGGAAGTAACTATTTGTAACTCCTTTGAGTATAAGCAAGTGTTTAAAAACATGAGATCAAAGTATTTCTAGTTTAACTTAGAGAACAAAAGAAGTCTTTTAAATAGAAATAGCCCCTTTTACAATGTTACAAGTCTGTGAAGTGATAATGGCCCTCTTTACAAACTTGGTGTACTCCTCATCCCGCGGGCTTGTTAATTGCTTCATTGATGTGCTAAAGATTTAGTAGCTAATGAGATTTAGTAGTTCCCCTAAAAAGCGTCTCTTGTAAATCTGATAACCCTGTGTACTCCTCATTCGCACGTCTGGTTTACTTATCAATTGTTTGACAACCACACTGTTCTAAATTTTAAATAATTGTCAGAAGCTTGTAGACATGGCTAGTATTTATGTTAAGTCCAATGTAAAGGTTAGATGCAAACTAAAACAACCATAAAACACCGTTTGTGTAAGATAAGATAACCGTCAGATGTTCCAGGAACCAATCGACAGAAACATGACAAACGACCCCCTAGGAGCAACTGAAGAATGTGCAGAGTATCCCCACTACTTCAAGAACACGGAAGAAAAGATGTATAAAAGGGGACTGTCTGAACTGCTTAGTACGGCAGTTGGCGGAGCGTAGACTCCCCTGCCGTCCAGCGCTGTTTTTGCTCATATTCTACTTGCTATAATTAATAAATTCTAATTGGATTTTAGTCTGTTGTGGTCTCAATTTATAACAGTAATTAAGCAAGGCGTGTGTAAGTTAAGTTTGATTAGCATTATGCTATAACAAGACTATGATTCGTGTTAAGAGTAATAGTTCGTTATAAAACATGGTGAGGAAAATCATGAAGTAAGAAACTGTTGATTAACTATACGAAACTCTGAGTTACTGTGTTCACATTGTTAGGGCAACGTTGATGGAAGTAGCTATTTGTAACTCCCTTGAGTATAAGCAAGTATTTAACTTAGAGAACAAAGTAAATCTTTGAAATAGAAATAGCTCTTTTACAATGTTGCAAGTCTGTGAAGTGATAATGGCCCTCTTTACAAACCTAGTGTACTCCACATCCCATGTCTGGCTTGTTAATTGCTTTCTTGATGTGCTAATGAGATTCAGTATCTCCCCTGCTAATGAGATTTAGTAGTTCCCCTGCTAATGAGATTTAGTAGTTCCCCTAAAGAAAAAGCGTCTCCTGTAAATCTGATAACTCTGTGAACTTCTCATCCGCACATCTGGTTTGTTTAGCAATTGTTTGACAACCACACTGTTCTAAATTTTAGCCAATTGTCAGAAGCTTGCAGGCATGGCTAATATTTATGTTAAGCCCAATGTAAAGGTCAGACGCAAACTAAAACAGCCATCAAACACCGTTTGTGCAAGATAAGATAACCGCCAGATGTTCCAGGAACCGACAGAAACATGACAAACGACCCCCTAGCAACAACTGAAGCACGCGCAGAGTACCTCCACTACTTCAAGAACACGGAAGAAAAGATGTATAAAAGGGGACTGTTTGAACTGCTTAGTACGGCAGTTGGCGGAGCGTAGACTCCCCTGCCGTCCAGCGCTGTTTTTGCTCATATTCTACTTGCTATAATTAATAAATTCTAATTGGATTTTAGTCTGTTGTGGTCTCAATTTATAACAGCATGAAACCAGTTCTGCCTATTCTGCAGTGGCACAAGCATCTTAATGATGTGGAGTATTGAGAAATAGTTTCACAATACTTTGAAAACCTCTGGGTTTGCTGGCAACATTTACTGGACCTAGACACTGAGTCAGGATTTAGTTTAGAAGAAGCCATGATATGTGCATTCAAAAGGTTAGACTCAGACATCATTGGAAGCTCAGGCACCCCAGGAAAATGAATTGATGAGAAATATTGCCCTTCAAGTAGCTTTTTATGGTGCAACAGCCTGTGTAGCTCACATTGATGGTGTTTGGTTACATGTTGCAAATGCCAGTGATTGCAGAGCAATTTTAGGGGTTCATGAAGAAGATGGAACATGGTCTACTTTCCCTCTGATCCAAGACCTCAATGCCTTCAACGAGTTTGAAATTAGAAGACTGGAGAGGTAACATCCTAGATCTGAGGAGAAAACCCTATTTGTGAATGACAGATTGCAGCAGGAGATAACGGACAACGCAGCAACGACCAATGTGATCAAACATTGACAATTTATTAAACGCAAGCACCACCTTTTATAGAAAAGTTACAAAGTACTGGAACATTCGATAACATCTGATTGGTTAACACCTCTTAGCCAACTGGTTTGCTTTGCGGTAACCTGATCCGGCGCCCCCGCATCCTGCTCAGTGCCTTTGTGGTAACCCGATCCGGCACCACGACATCCTGCTCAGTGCCCCCCCAAGGCAACTTCCTCTTCATGTCGGCACGCAGGCGTCCTTTGTTAACCCTTTCAGTAGCCTATGAAGCCCTCCGCTCACTACTCGAGTGAGGCTAAGTCAAAGGTTGGATTGCTCACATGTCCACTCTCAACAAGAAACACTCCAACAACAGATTATTGGGGATTCTCATGCCCTCCAGAGCTTTTTGGAGATGTGCAATTAAAAAGGAGTAAGGAATTGCAGCACAGTGTTCTTGAGAATAGCTGTGATGTTGAGGATTTAAATATTTACCAGTATGTTCCTCTAAACTGCCATGCAACCCCTTATTTAACTGCAGAGCCTGAAGTCACGTACCACAAATTAAGAAGCAAGGATAAGTTTCTAGTTATTGCTCCAGAGGGACTGTGGGAGATGCTAAGTAATGAGAATGTTGTAAAACTTGTTGCTGGACACCTTACAGAGCTTAATGTGCAGAAACCACAACTGGCTTTTGAGAAACCAGTTAATTTGGGTTACTTCAGAGGAAAAACAGAGGCATTGCCTTGCTTGACCAGAACATAGATACTCATTTAACAAGGCATGCAATTGGAAGTAATGCGCATGGGGAGGTGGACCAAGAGAAACTTGCTGCAATGCTGACACTGCCCAAAGACCTTGCGAGAATGTACAGAGATGATATCACAGTTACTGTGGTGTATTTTAATTCAGAAACAATTGAAAACTACAGAAACAATAAGTAGATTTGTGCTGCTGCTGTTCTATGCCACTAGTCAACTTTGATACTGAAGCCATTTCTGTTTTTCTCTGATAGTCAAGCTGTTACCAATGTTATGGTCTGGAAGTTCCAAAATCTTTTTGTTATTTACTAGTCTTGAAAATAACTTCCTAGAAGTGAGTTTGGAAGTTCCCTGGCTTTCCAGGTTTGTACCTACTGAAGAAAAATGTTTTGATGAAAGTTCACTGAAATGCAACTGAACTAAAGATTGCTGACCCAGTTCTGATTCTTTGGGAACCACTGGTAAAACTTTCCAAATGAACAAAAGAGAGAAATTTCACTGAGACTGGTGCAATTTAATAGAGATGGATAATACCTGTAGCTGCATAGAGTATAAGAAAAGCTCTGCTCTTGTGGGAAATGAGTAGCATTCTATTGAAGCACTGTAATTTAATTAAATAAACTACCAAACCTCTCTTTGATGTAACAGTGTCACATGCTTTAACAAATTGCCTTGTATATATGAAGACAACACTAAAGAAGGCAGTTCAAAGAGCCCTGGGATTGTCTGATCTTTTTTCCTAATTATTCTTTTAAGCTAGGAAGAAAAATGATATTTTCTTCCACAATTATTTTGAATTGTGAATGCATATTCTTTTAACTGTGCTTACTTGTGTGACAACTTACAGCTCAAAGATGCATGAGGGATCTCACGATTCCCTGCTTAGTGATTAACAGTACAAGACTTAAGCATTTAAGTGTTTAACTTGCTTAAAGAATATACTCTTTTATTAAGTATTGATCTATGAAGTGCTATGCATCAAATCTATCAACTGCAATTTAAATAAAATTTGACAGATCCAGAAGTTTAAAAATTCATCTAAATATATATACAGCAAAAGAGTAACTGTTGCTCTCAAGAATGTCAGTACTGGGAATATAGGGCTGTTCACTGCTGTTGCTACCAAGTAAAAATTTGTGTGGGTGCAGCACAGCAGAAAGAAAAATGCCTTTTTTTTTTTTCTCTCTTCTGAATTTCACTTAAAATAAGTGTTCTCCTGCAGTTTAGCAGACATTGAGTACTTAAATTTTTCTTAAGATCCTAAGTAGATGGTATCTTGGGGCATAAACAGATAGAAGTTGCGGATTTGGGGCTTTTTGTATACTTTTCCTCCAGATAAAAATTCTCAGTGCTTTTTCAGGCATTTAAATAATCTGTTTTAAAGAATGATTAGAAGGAAACTAAAACTGTTTAAAAAATACCCATGCTTTTAACTAGTCAGGATTGACCTGTAATCAGTGCTATAATTGCTATCACAGAATGCATCCTTAAAAAAACCTTTGTTCTGGAAAACTAATTTACTCTTATGTTTTTTTAATCTAGTCCATATTCAAGTACATCCAGCAACCTGGAGGCACATAGCCCTGTTTTTCAGATAAAATTAGTAGGTCTATTCCCCTTGATATCAACAAAACAGGATTGCCTCAAGAAATCTGACAGATCTTGGTGACAGGGACTGCAGGAAGACTTTAGGTATGTAAGATGTTACAGAGGCTGCTGAAATTGTTGTTGCTTGGATCCAACTTACTGTAAAGTGTGCCTACATCTGTGAGGCTTGTCCTATGGGAACAGAGATTTCATCTGCCAGAAGGCAGCAAGGAATGAAGGTCAGGCCCTGCATTAAACTCAGGAGGGGTCTGGTCTACCTACAAGGCAATTGGGCGAGGAGGGGAGAGCAGCATTCCAAAACCCTCGTGGCTTTAAGTGGGCTGTTTCCATTTGCTCTTACAAATACTCTTTCATGATTAGTTGCATGCTTCATTGCTTGATAGAGATCAAGCAGTAAAAGAATGCATTTCTAGACTACCTCTTAATAGAGAAACTACTTAGTGTAGCTAGAGAAACAAAGGGGCTAGCCCACATTGTTGTTGGTATGAAATTATACATTTTTTTATGAAGATAATCTAGAAAACTTTTGGTGTAGAGCAAACCTGCAACTACTAAAGTAATGTAGAAAAACAGCTGGTATTTAGTCATAAAATAAAAACAAGCTGTCTTGTTCTTTCCACCACCCAGTGGTGAAATCTAGGTTGTCTTTTGGAAGAGTCATTGTGGCACTGCATTATCCAAGTGTCACTCCTGGATATGTTATTGATTGTAGGTTGTTGTAACTGCAACTTGATAATGATTGTTTTGGGGAACATGTCTGAAAGTAGGAAAGGTACTATTTCTAATTTCATGTTAGTTTTGCTCAGTTTAACATGCAACACTATAATTATCCTACAGTGGATAAGGATAACGTTAAACTAGTTAGGGGTTTGTGGTTTGTTTTGTTTTGAAGTGCGAATGAATTTAACTGCATGCTCCCTGCTCTTTGTTGCAGGCCAATGAAAGCAGCCTATCTGTACTTGTGGTAAGGAAAATAATGATTCTCCTTGTTCGAACTGGATCATAGACATTTTTGTCTCCTAACTGCAAATGGAGCTAATAGGCATTAATAAAAGTAGTACTTTATGACGTGGAGAATCAACAGTGTTGGAATGAGTGAACTAAATGCATTAATATGCTCCTGAAAGCACAGTGATGTGAAGATTTGATAGCATATTTAGATCCAAGCCCTGCAATATTGGAAAAATATTGGAACACATGTTTGCAGCAGTCTGGTTTAGGTTAGATAGTTCTGCTTGGTGTTTGTTTTCTTTATTTCATAGCAGTCCAGAAAAGCAATAGTCCAAAAGTCACACAAATTCTGTTTCTCAAAATGTGGAGTTATGGGCATAATGACTCTGAAGTAAAACATCTGAGGTTAAGTACTGATGTAAATAGCAGAAAAAATGCTATTTTCTTCCTGAAAACTTAAACTTTAAGTTGAAATCCAACTTAATCACTTTGTTTTTTCTTCTCCAGAACTCTTATTCCATGTTCCTAAATAATGATGCTTATTTATATTTGGAGGTTTGGGGTTTGGGGCGTTTTGTTTGTTTGGGGCTTGTTTGTTTGTTTGTTTTGTAACGTCTTTGTTTTTCTAAGTATTAATTTCACACTTAAAACTAATCTTCATTAAATGGACGAAAGACGATGTTTTGGCTTCCCTACAGGAATCGGGTATTCTTTCTGCTGAATGCTCATATTAAAAGACACCAGATTCCAGGTAGGAGAGCATAAATTGCTGAGGTGACTGTCTCGAGAGGGGACGCCTGCAGCGCCTGATCGGGGGGGGGGGGGGGGGGGGGGGGGGAGGGTCGGCTTCCAGGAGCTTCACCTCGGAGCAGCAACAGGCACCGAGGGAGCCTCAAGTCCTCGACAAGGCCTGCCCAGGAGCCTACAGCTCAGCGGATGCGAGCAGCTGACTCAGAGGGGGCGGTGCCAGGAGGAGTAGCACCACCCTGACTGGTTAAAAACCTGCCCCAGGGAACGTGAGTGACCAGGAGTGTGGCAAACAGGGCGGGTTGGAGGCAGGCGGCGCGGGCAGGCGAGCACTCGCTGTATGACCAGGGTCCGATCTGAGAGATCTGCTCTGACTGCCCCGGCGGTGGCCAGTGTAGGCACCCAGACAGAGCCGATGGGAAGGGAGGCTGCAGTGCAGAGCTCGGGGTGTAGAGAGCGCCTGCACTGCTCTCCTGGGAGGAGGGTGCACAATGGGCAGGGCTGCACTCTGTGGTCCCTGGTGGAGGTCCTCCTGCAGCAGGTGGCTGAGCTGCAGGAAGCTGTTACCAGGCTGAAAGGTGTCAGGGAAGCTGAGGAGAAACAGCACTGCTTGCTCCAGGACCACACTGTGCAGGGGCCTCAAGCATCTACTGTTGCTCATGCAGGAAAGGAGGCCACTAACCCAGGAAGCTGGGAAACAGTAACAGAAAAAAAACAACCAAAAAAGGAGGAAGAGGACAATTAAAAGCAAGGGGCTTCCTCCTACATCTGTTCTCCCCATCCAGAACCACTTTGCTGTCCTGCAGGGGGCTGATGAGGAACCACACTCCCACCAGGAACAACTGGCTGATGCACTGGTAAAAAAGATCACTACTGATGCTGCCAGGAAAAAGCAGCAGGCTGTAGTAGTAGGGGACGCTACGTTGAAAGGAACAGAGGCACCCATCTGTCGGCATAACCCAGTCTCAAGGGAGGTGTGTTGCCTACCAGGGGCTCGGATCAGGGATGTTGCAGAGAAGCTGCCTGCTCTAGTCGGTCCCACTGACAATTGGGGGAGGGGGGAATCATTCCATCCCAACACACCCAGTCAGTTGCTAGCACCTATAGTAAATGTTCAGAGCAATGTAGAGATATTCCAGCTGCTCCAGCCAATGAGCCTGCTTCAACTGGATCTTGGCTCAGATGCCACTATACAAATGCCCGTAGCATGGGAAACAAACGAGGAATTAGAGATATGTGCACGTCTACAGGGGCATGATATCATAGGCATCATAGAAACGTGGTGGGATGGCTCCTATGACTGGTGTGTTGGAATGGAAGGTTACCGGCTCTTTAGGAAAGAGAGGCCTGGTAGGTGGGGAGGGGGAGTTGCTATTTATGTTAGGGATAGGCTGGAGAGTATGGAACTCGGTCTGGGGACAGGTGAGCAGTTGACAGAGAGTTTGTGGGTCAAGGTTAAAGGGAGAACAGCGATGGGTGATATTATTGTGGGGATCTGTTACAGACCGCCTGACCAAGGGGACTCTGTGGATGAAGCGCTCTATAGACAGATAGGCACAGCCTCACGCTCACAGGCCCTTGTTCTCATGGGGGACTTCAGCCACCCTGATATCTGTTGGAGGGGTGGTACGGCCCGGCACAAGCAATCCAGGAGGTTCCTCGATTGTGTGGAAGACAACTTCCTTCTGCAAGTAATAGAGGAGCCGACAAGGAGAGGTGCCATGCTTGACCTCGTCCTCACCAACAGGGAAGGGCTGGTTGGAAATGTGACGCTCCAGGGCAGCCTTGATTGCAGCAATCATGAGATGGTGGAATTGTTCCGGGGCCTCGAGTGTCTACTGTTGCCCCTGCAGGAAAGGAGGCTACTAACCCAGGAAAGGAGGCTGCTAACCCAGGAAGCTGGGAAAAGGTAACAGAAAAAAACAACAAAAAAAGGAGGAAGGGGGTAATTAAAAGCAAGGGGCTTCCTCCTACATCTGTTGTCCCCACCCAGAACCGCTTTGCTGTCCTGCAGGGGGCTGATGAGCAACAGCGCTCTGCTATCTTGCAGAGGACTGATGAGCAACAGCACTCCCACCAGGTGCAACCAGCTAGTGCACTGGTAAAGAAGGTCACTACTGGTGCTGCCAGGAAAAAGCGGCGGACCATAGTAGTCGGGGACTCTAATCTGAAAGGCACAGAGGCACCCATCTGTCGGCCTGACCCAGGCTCAAGGGAGGTGTGTTGCCTACCAGGGGCTCGGATCAGGGATGTGGCCGAGAAGCTGCCTGCTCTAGTCGGTCCCACTGACTATTACCCACTCCTGGTAATCCATGTGGGTGCTACTGATATAGATAGCAGTAGCCCGGAGACTATAAAGAAGGACTACAGGGCTCTGGGAGAGGTGGTTAGGGGTTCTGGAGCTCAGATTGTCTTTTCGTCACTTCTCCAGGATACAGGGCAGGACCTTGAAAAGGCTAGGAGGATTGCGCAGGTTAATAAATGGTTAGAAGGGTGGTGCTATAGTCAGGGGTTTGGGTACCTTGAACATGGGACTCAATATAGTAGGCCAGGTCTACTGGGGGCTGGTGGAGCTGGTCTGACAAAGAAGGGGAACAGCAGTTTTGGTAGGAGGCTTGCCAAACAGGTCAAGGATGCTTTAAACTAGATGTGTTGGGGGAGGGGGGCATCATTCCATCCCAACACACCCAGTCGGTTAGTAGCACCTATAGTAAACATTCGGAGCAATGTAGGGATATTCCAGCTGCTCCAGCCAATGAGCCTGCTTCAATTGGATCTCGGCTCAAATGCTTCTACACAAATGCCCGTAGTATGGGGAACAAACAAGAGGAATTAGAGATGTGTGCACATCTACGGGGGTATGATATCATAGGCATCACAGAAACATGGTGGGATGCCTCCTATGGCTGGTGTGTTGGAATGGAAGGTTACCGGCTCTTTAGGAAAGACAGGCCCGGCAGACGGGGAGGGGGAGTTGCTATTTATGTTAGGGATAGGCTAGAGAGTATGGAACTCTGTCTGGGGACAGGTGAGCAGTCGACAGAGAGTTTGTGGGTCAGGGTTAAAGGGAGAACAGCGATGGGCGATGTTATTGTGGGGATCTGTTACAGACCGCCTGACCAAGGGGACTTGCTGGACGAAGCGCTCCATAGGCAGATAGGAGCAGCCTCACGCTTGCAGGCCCTTGTTCTCATGGGAGACTTCAACCACCCTGATATCTGTTGGAGGGATGGTACGGCCCGGAACAAGCAATCCAGAAGGTTCCTCGATTGTGTGGAAGACAACTTCCTTCTGCAAGTAATAGAGGAGCTGACAAGGAGAGGTGCCATGCTTGACCTCGTCCTCACCAACAGGGAAGGGCTTGTTGGAAATGTAACGCTCCAGGGCAGCCTTGATTTCAGCGATCATGAGATGGTTGAGTTTGAGATCCTCAGGACAGTGAGAAGAGCGTGCAGCAAGCTCACTGCCCTGGACTTCAAGAGAGCAGACTTTGGCCTCTTCAGGAGCCTGCTCAGTAAGGTTCCATGGGATACAGCCCTAGAGGGCAGGGGGGCCCAAGACTGTTGGTTGATATTCAAGGATCACCTGCTGCAAGCTCAGGAGCGGTGCATCCCAACTAGAAGGAAGTTCAGCAGGAGGGCCAGGAGACCTCCTTGGATGGATAAGGAGCTGCTGAGCAAAATTTGAAGGAAACAAGAGTCTTATGAAAGGTGGAAGCAAGGTCAGGTGGCCTGGGAAGAATACAGGGATGTTGTCCGGGAAGCTAGGGACCAGGTTAGGAAAGCTAAGGCCCACTTAGAATTAAACTTGGCTAGGGATGTTAAGGATAACAGGAAGGGATTTTATAGGTACATTGCCGATAAGAGACAGGTTAGGGACACCGTGGGCCCTCTCCAGAAGCTATCGGGAGAACTGGCTACCCTGGATTTGGAGAAGGCTGAGGTTCTTAATGACTTCTTTGCCTCAGTCTTCACCGGCAAATGCTCTGACCACACCACCCAAGTCTTGGAAGGCAGACGCGGGGACGGTGAGGGTGGGGACCCTGGGCCCACTGTGGGGGAGGATCTTGTTCGGGACCACCTTAGGAACCTGAATGTATACAAGTCCATGGGACCGGATGAAATCCATCCGCGGGTCCTGAAGGAGCTGGCAAATGAAGTTGCTAAGCCGCTGTCCATCATATTTGAAAAATCATGGCAGTCAGGTGAAGTTCCCGATGACTGGCAAAAGGGAAATATAACCCCCATTTTTAAGAAGGGAAAAATGGATGAGCCAGGGAATTACAGACCAGTCAGTCTCACCTCTGTGCCTGGCAAAATCTTGGAGCGGATTCTCCTGGAAGGCATGCTAAGGCACATGAAAACCAACAAGGTGCTTGGTGACAGCCAGCATGGCTTCACTAAGGGGAAATCCTGCCTAACCAATCTGGTGACCTTCTATGAAGGGGCTACGGAGCTGATGGACAGGGGTAGAGCAGTTGATGTCATCTACCTGGACTTGTGTAAAGCCTTTGACACTGTCTCCCATGACATCCTTCTCTCTAAGTTGGAGAGACATCGATTTGATAGGTGGACCACTCGGTGGATAAAGAACTGGCTGGATGGCCGCACGCAAAGAGTAGTGCTCAGTGGCTCAGTGTCCAGCTGGAGACCGGTAACGAGTGGTGTCCCCCAGGGATCGGTGTTGGGACCGGTCTTGTTCAACATCTTTGTGGGTGACATGGACAGTGGGATTGAGTGCGCCCTCAGCAAGTTTGCCGATGACACCAAGCTGTGTGGTTCGGTTGATACATTGGAGGGAAGGAATGCCATCCAGAGGGACCTTGACACGCTTGTGAGGTGGGCTGATGCCAACCTGATGAAGTTCAACCATGCTAAATGCAAAGTCCTCCACCTGGGTCGGAGCAATGCCAGGCACAGCTACAGGTTGGGCGGGGAGGAGATTGAGAGCAGCCCTGCGGAGAAGGACTTGGGGGTGTGGGTTGATGAAAAAATGAACATGAGCCGGCAGTGTGCGCTTGCAGCCCAGAAGGCCAACCGTATTCTGGGCTGCATCAAAAGGAGTGTGACCAGCAGGTCGAGGGAGGTGATCCTGCCCCTCTACTCTGCTCTCGTGAGACCTCACTTGGAGTATTGCGTGCAGTTCTGGTGTCCTCAACATAAAAAGGACATGGAAGTGTTAGAACAAGTGCAGAGGAGGGCCACGAAAATGATCAGGGGACTGGAGCACCTCTCGTATGAAAATAGGCTGAGAAAGTTGGGGCTGTTCAGCCTGGAGAAGATAAGGCTGCGTGGAGACCTCATAGCAGCCTTCCAATACCTGAAGGGGGCCTATAGGGATGCTGGGGAGGGACTCTTCATTAGGGACTGTGGTGAGAGGACAAGGGGTAATGGGTTTAAACTTAAACAGGGGAAGTTTAGATTGGATCTGAGGAAGAAATTCTTTACTGTGAGGGTGGTGGGGCCCTGGAATGGGTTGCCCAGGGAAGTTGTGAATGCTCCATTGCTGGCGGCGTTCAAGGTGGGGTTGGACATAGCCTTGGATGGCTTGGTTTAATGGGAGGTGTCCCTGCCCATGGCGGGGGGGTTGGAACTCGATGATCTTGAGGTCCTTTCCAGCCCTTACTATTCTGTGATTCTGTGATTCTGTGAATTCGACATCCTCAGGACAGTGAGAAGAGCATGCAGCAAGCTCACTGCCCTGGACTTCAAGAGAGCAGACTTTGGCCTCTTCAGGAACCTGCTCAGTAAGGTTCCATGGGATACTGCCCTAGAGGGCAGGGAGGCCCAAGACTGTTGGTTGATATTCCAGGATCACCTGCTGCAAGCTCAGGAGCGATGCATCCCAACTAGAAGGAAGTGCTGCAGGAGGGCCAGGAGACCTCCTTGGATGGATAAGGAGCTGCTGAGCAAAATTTGAAGGAAAAAAGAGGCTTAGAAATGGTGGAAGCAAGGACAGGCGGCCTGGGAAGAATACAGGGATGTTGTCCGGGAAGCTAGGGACCAGGTTAGGAAAGCTAAGGCCCACTTAGAATTAAACTTGGCTTGGGATGTTAAGGATAACAGGAAGGGATTTTATAGGTACATTGCCGATAAGAGACAGGTTAGGGACACCGTGGGCCCTCTCCAGAAGCTATCGGGAGAACTGGCTACCCTGGATTTGGAGAAGGCTGAGGTTCTTAATGACTTCTTTGCCTCAGTCTTCACCGGCAAATGCTCTGACCACACCACCCAAGTCTTGGAAGGCAGACGCGGGGACGGTGAGGGTGGGGACCCTGGGCCCACTGTGGGGGAGGATCTTGTTCGAGACTACCTTAGGAACCTGAATGTATACAAGTCCATGGGACCAGATGAAATCCATCCACGGGTCCTGAAGGAGCTGGCAAATGAAGTTGCTAAGCCGCTGTCCATCATATTTGAAAAATCATGGCAGTCAGGTGAAGTTCCCGATGACTGGAAAAAGGGAAATATAACCCCCATTTTCAAGAAGGGGAAAATGGATGACCCAGGGAATTACAGACCAGTCAGTCTCACCTCTGTGCCTGGCAAAATCTTGGAGCAGATCCTCCTGGAAGGCATGCTAAGGCACATGAAAACCAACAAGGTGCTTGGTGACAGCCAGCATGGCTTCACTAAGGGGAAATCCTGCCTGACCAATTTGGTGGCCTTCTATGAAGGGGCCACGGAACTGATGGACAGGGGTAGAGCAGTTGATGTCATCTACCTGGATTTGTGATACTGTCTCACATGGCTTTCTTGTCTCTAAGTTGGAGAGACATCAATTTGGTAGGTAGACCACTCGGTGGATAAAGAAATGGCTGGATGGCCGCACGCAAAGAGTAGTGCTCAGTGGCTCAATGTCCAGCTGGAGACCAGTAACGAGTGGTGTCCCCCAGGGATCGGTGTTGGGACCGGTCTTGTTCAACATCTTTGTGGGTGACATGGACAGTGGGATTGAGTGCGCCCTCAGCAAGTTTGCCGATGACACCAAGCTGTGTGGTTCGGTTGACACATGGGAGGGAAGGAATGCCATCCAGAGGGACCTTGACACGCTTGTGAGGTGGGCTGATGCCAACCTGATGAAGTTTAACCATGCTAAATGCAAAGTCCTCCACCTGGGTCGGAGCAATGCCAGGCACAGCTACAGATTGGGCGGGGAGGAGATTGAGAGCAGCCCTGCGGAGAAGGACTTGGGGGTGTGGGTTGATGAAAAAATGAACATGAGCCGGCAGTGTGCGCTTGCAGCCCAGAAGGCCAACCGTATCCTGGGCTGCATCAAAAGGAGTGTGACCAGCAGGTCGAGGGAGGTGCTCCTGCCCCTTTACTCTGCTCTCGTGAGACCTCACTTGGAGTATTGCGTGCAGTTCTGGTGTCCTCAACATAAAAAGGACATGGAAGTGTTAGAACAAGTGCAGAGGAGGGCCACGAGGATGATCAGGGGACTGGAGCACCTCTCGTATGAAGATAGGCTGAGAAAATTGGGGCTGTTCAGCCTGGAGAAGATAAGGCTGCGTGGAGACCTCATAGCAGCCTTCCAATACCTGAAGGGGGACTATAGGGATGCTGGGGAGGGACTCTTCATTAGGGACTGTGGTGAGAGGACAAGGGGTAATGGGTTTAAACTTAAACAGGGGAAGTTTAGATTGGATATGAGGAAGAAATTCTTTACTGTGAGGGTGGTGAGGCCCTGGAATGGGTTGCCCAGGGAGGTTGTGAATTCTTCATCCCTGGCGGCGTTCAAGGTGGGGTTGGACATAGCCTTGGATGGCATGGTTTAATGGGAGGTGTCCGTGCCCATGGCTGGGGGGTTGGAACTCGATGATCTTGAGGTCCTTTCCAACCCTTACTATTCTATGATTCTATGATTCTATGTCACCTGAGTTTTGCAAGTGAAGAACTGGGTATGACCAGGCTCTTCTCTATTGTTTATGTGGTCTTAATAACTTAAATTTCAGGTGCTGTTGAAAAACAGAGTTAAAATATCCCCACCAATTGCCTACGCACATCTTAAAAATTCTATGCAATTTATTAGTGTTCCCGATTTTAGTACTGTGTTTTCCACACACCGGACTGAGGGAATTCTGGACTGTGGCCGAACGTGCTCTCACCTGGGGGCATATGTGAATTATCCTACCATGTTACAGAAAAGCTTTTTCCAGCAATGCAGTATAGCACCGCAAATAACAAAGATCTGAAGTGCTGGATGATACAGAGCAATTGCTGTGTCCTCTTTGTTATCGCAGAAAAGTGATGCAACCTCCTCGTAGACCAACTTTACCTTCTGTTTAATCCCAAAATTAAGCCTATGTTTGAATCTGTTTGTAGCCACTTGCTACTGAGAGTGAAATAATCAGACAATACTGGCAACTCAACTGAAAGATTAGAATGATAGGTGGTAGTGGTCAGAATAAAGCTGATGTGTTTGCATTACAGAGCTGATGTTCCACAATCTTTCTCCACATATAGGCTTGGGTCAGGTTCTGATCTCAAACCCATCTGATATATTTGCTAATTAGATCTTTGCTGATCTGTTAAAAGTGAAATCTAGTCATTTGTCTAGATTTTCAGAGAAACTAGGTCATGATTAAAATCTTCCAGGGTTGGGGCTCATGTTGCATCATTTATTTTAAACAAAACAGAGTTGTTATCTCTTAATGTTCACAAGCATATGAAAAGCAGATAAAATCTATGCATCCATACCCAATTCTGATGGTTCCATACTGTCCTGGGTTCAGCAGTAGCAGTCATTTTTCTCCTTCTTAGTATTACTGGTGGTAGCAGTAGTGATTTGTGTTATACCTTAGTTACTGGACTGTTCTTATCTCAACCCATGGGAGTTACATTCTTTCAATTTATGGCTGGGTTTAAACCAGGACAGTTCCTTTTGGTGCCCAACGTGGGGCACAAAGGTTTGAGATAACGACAGATCTGAACAGAGTGTGTCTAATCATATTTGTGATAAGCATTCATTGTATCGGATTAATAGTCGCTCATCACAATGCTGACTTATTGGCTCTCGAAGTTGTTGCTCTTGATCTCGGAGTTTCAGCATGTCATACCTTACTTACAGCCGGTATTTGCTGTTTCAGTGTTTATCGGCTGGGTGGCTTGGGCTAAGGTTCTTGTTTCATTGCACTTTATGGTAATCACTTCTAATATGGGTGGGCTCCACTAGCAGGGCGGGATGGACGTGGCCATGGACTTGTACCTGGCCATCTGGCTGCTCTTCACCTTCCTGGCCCTCGTCCTCGCCTCCATCTTCGTGAGGCTGTGGGGAGCCTAGGGGGAGCAGCCCCAGGAGCTGCCGGCGGCTGAACCGGCCCGGGAGAGCAGCCCTGGGGACCAGGAGGCCGGGAGGGAGTGTCTGCCAGTGGAGGAGGTCTGAGCGGTCGAGGAGGGGAAGGAGGCAGCTGCCGAGCAGCAGGAGGAGGCGGCGGAGGAGCCGAGACCTGCGGCCAATCCCAGCCCCACGACAGCCAAGAGCATCCCCTGGCAGCCGCCTGCTGAGCCCCACGAGCCCAAGCCCCAGGATGATGCAGGACACCATGCAGCACTTCCCAGCAAGGCAGAAGAGGAAGATCTGAACTCAGAAGAAGAGAAGCTGGTGGTGAGAGAGCCAGCAAGTACAGCAGCGTCATTTGAGAGTTCCGAAGGTTTTGAATGGCCTTTGGGTAGCCTTGAGACCTGCCTGCTGATTGTGGTGGGGATCACATTGTTTGCACACATGCAGAGTGTGTTTTACCCACGACCATTTTGTCTGGTCCTGAGAGTTAAGCAGAGTCGGGTTTGGGCCTTGTCTGTGGTTAGACTACCATGCAGGGTGACCAAGAGATTTTCCCTGAGGCTGGACAGTCATGAGTGGCAGGGTGTGTGTGACAGTATGGGCAAGTATCTAGTCCACTGGCCCCCTCCAGTGCTTTGGAAGTGTCGGAGATGGAAGGCAGCTGTATAGAGTCCCCAGTGACAAACTGCAGAAACTGCTGGAGGGGAGGGTGAATTATTTTGAGCCTGGTGGACCCATGACACTTCAGGCCATCAGGGCAGAGATGCAACATGCAGATGGACTCATGATCAAGGGGTGGACTTAGCAATGGACCCTATTGCCCAGGTTATTCTCAAGTGTGAGCACTGCACACAGCCTCTCCTGCTCTGAAAGACTGTTACAAGAGATGGATCCTGACATCGCAGACTGGATGGACTCAGCAGCTTTATGGGGATTGGTCCATGCACTAAGGAATGACCTCTGTGTGTGTGTGTGTGTGTGTGTGTTTGTGTATATATGTATATGTATGAGATAAGAGTGATGGTATATTGAAAATGTGGGATCTGAGCATGATGTGAATGGTATGGAATAAGGGGTGGATACTGTCCTGGGTTCAGCAGTAGCAGTCATTTTTCTCCTTCTCAGCTGGTGCAGTGCTGTGTTTTCGACTTTCAGCCTGGGAACAATGCTGATAACACCAATGTTTTCAGTTACTGCTTAGTAAAGTTTATTCTGACCAAGGACTTTCTGAGCCTCATGCTCTGCCAGGGAGGAGGGGGAGCCGGGAGGAAGCAGAGACAGGACACCTGACCCAAACTGACCAAAGAGGTATTCCATACCACAGCATGTCATGCCCTGTATATAAACTGGGGGCAGTCACCCGGAAGGGCTAGATCACTGGTGGGTTGGGCTGGGTATCGGTCGGCGGGTGGTGAGCGGTTGTATTCTCTTCCCTTGTTGTTTCCCTTATCATTATTATTTTTGGTGGTAGCAGTAGTGGTTTGTGTTATACCTTAGTTACTGGACTGTTCTTATCTCAACCCGTGGGAGTTACATTCTTTCGATTCTCCTCCCCATTCCTCTGAGAGTGGGGGGAGGAAGAGGGGGTGGAGTGAGCTAATGACATTGTGGCAGATTTACAACTGGGCTTAAACCACGACACATGCTTTAAGAAACAGTGGCTTTCTCTGCTGCGCTATCCCCTGTGAATTTCTACAGTATGTATGTAGGACCTGTCTCTCACTTGCAGGGCTATGTTTATGAGTAAGAGATAATTCTGTATTTTTTAAATTGTGATAATAGTAGAGAGTAAATCCCTTGATCCTTTAAAAAATATAAAAATGTGCCCAACAGTGCTGAAAATGTTAGTTTATTTTTATTTTGACTTTTTTTATAATAAGCCCTGTGTCTTTGGAATTTTTGGCTATAGTAAAGCAGATTGTACTTGTCAATATTCTGAAAGTTTCCTTGGTGACATTATACAGCAGAGAGTGTAGAACTCTCTGTAACAACAGCAAAACTTATGTGACATTGCTGCCCTTTGACAGTCACGTTACTAAAAGGAATTTCAATTTCCTTTTGACTTCAGTTTCCGTGTGGTTTTCCTACCACCTGACATAAAAGTTGGTGTATTCTGATTTCCTCATTTCTTTTTCTGGAGTGCAAGTTAATTTTATTTTTTTTTTTCTTTCCAGTCAGGCTTTTAGAGGCATTCTAGTGTCATTTGCAGTGATTGCTGGTAATAAATATTTCTACCTTATTCACCTGCCAACTCATCTTTTATTCATCCTGCTGATGAAAACAATCTCCTGTGCAACTTCTGTTGCTGAAAGAGTTCAAAAACTTACCAGCTATGGATGTGATAGATCCTTTATCAGCTTAGTGTGAATCTTCTGTCTTTGTTACACATTTTCGAAATTAGGAATTATGAAGTTCTGACGTTTAAAGCAAGAGAAAGTATGCAATCCAATCAATGTAGCGACACATGAACCTGCACTTTATGTTCTTATTGCAAAAATGCCATCACTGTACCAAAATAAAAACTTGTCTGTCCTATCCTTAAAACTTCAGAACTTCAGAGGTGTGGGTTGGTGCAGCTGGACCTCAAGTCCTTAGTCCTCACACACTGGTGCTCTTGCTTTATGGTAGTGGTACCACACATGGTTACTTGTTAAGTTTTGTTTCTTGGGAACTGGAACTGAAAATAAATTAATTGGCAATGTTTATTCATGGAAAAAAGGAAGCACTCACAATACTCTTTTCTCTCCATCTAGGGTAAGAGTGTGTTTATGTAGGAATTTGGGAAGATAGCACTATTCAGTGGTTTCCAGCTAAATACAGTGGAAAACCAGCTAAGTAATAATTCTTTTTTCATACTTGGGTGGAAATTGGTAATTTATGCAAGCTATTGACAGCATGATCTCAGCTTTAATTGCTGTACCTCTTTATTTAAAAGCTGGCACATAACTTAGCTGTAATTAAACAGCTTTCCTCCAGTTGTATTTTGTAAATATGTTTTGTAAAACTGTAAATTGTTTCAGGAGCCTGCATATCTAGATAAACATGTAACAACATTACTAAATACATTTGAAACAGGTTGTAATATTCACCAGACCAACTGATTTATGCAGCTTTATGTATTCTATACATGTGTATCTAAAAACCATCATTTGGCCTACAGATGAAAAGCAAGAACTGTAGGCAAGCCACTGTCCTAGACAGTGGATCTTGCCACTTAAAATATGTTTGTGATATTAAGATGTTATTTTTATGATCTGTGAAGAGAAAGAAGAAGTATGAATGTGCATCCAGTTAAACTTTTATCTATAAAGGTTTTCTATATTTGACTAGATGAAATTTCATCTGCTTCAAGAGCTCTCCCATGACATTAGCTAGAGGCATGACTGCATGTTTCTGGCACAGTCCTCAGGAACATGTCAGAGTCTGGCTCAAATTCTCAAGATAGTGTTGAATTAAAGCAAAACATGCCAATGATGTAGGCATTGTCTCTGGAGTCAAACCTCCAGAGGTACTGGTCAATAGGATCATTATCCTCTGAGCTGTGGCAGTGGATGAAACTGGTGGAGTAGAAAATTAGCAAATATTCACCTCTAAAAAAATCATGGAAGTTTTGATTCCCTGGCCTGGAATACGAAACACAATGTTGTGTTTTCCTTGAGCTCACGTAAGATTTCACTACCATAACATCCTGGGTCTCAGTCCAGAGCCAATTGACCTCTCCTTGAAAAACTCACTTGGAAGGAGTAAAGAGTGTGAAACCCCTGGATGTGTGCATTCTAACTGCAAATGAGATGCAGTTTTAGATGTGCAGTGCCCATGACTGATGATTACAGATCCATGTTCTCATGGCTGTACAGGAGTATTTTGCCTATTGGTTGATAGAGTGTATTTTTGCTTATTGCTGACCAGTTTTTGAACTCTTTGTTTCTGCAGCAGAAATAGGTTAGATCGATAACCTATTAATAACCTATTCAAGCTCGAAGTTCTATTCATACTCACTCTCCAAACGAGACATTTCCATTGTTCATTATTATGTGCCATTTCCATTTCAACCCTGACCTCAAATCATAAATGAGCTTGAAGTAATCATTTCCCTCTTTCAGTACTACCTGTATCTAGTATTTGCTGACATGGCTTATTATAAATTATTTTTGAGCACAGTCAGACCTTGTTTTCTGAACAGATTAATTAATTGTTGGACAGGACTTTGTAAATAGAATTTAGGGGCCACCAAAATGAGAAATTCTAGCTCATTAGGATCTCAGCTGGAACAATGTAATCTGATGCACAGAAGTTTTGAGCTGATGAAATGCAAGTAAAGATATAACTAATTGGTTCTAAACCTTTACATTACGAATGGGCTTTTTTTGTATTTCTGTTAAGGGTGATAGAAAACATCTGGAAAAGAGATTCAAGGTATCATATATTGTAAGGAAAGGAGAAAAACTAGGGTAGTTAAGGAAAATATATGAAGTGTATACAGTGGGGTAAACAAATGGCTTCTGGTATCTTCTGATATTCTGAGCTACCTTCTTCAGATAAAAATTAAAATCTTGTTAACCTCTGCCTATCTTCTTTGTATGTAAGAAACAGATGTGTCTCCTCTATCAGCACTTGGTGCTGAAGTGGTGAAGTAAATTTATGAGTATGTGACTCTATTTCAGTATTTCAAGTAGAATTACTAATGGAAAATGCCTGAATGCTCAAACTATCTAGTCTTATGGAAGACTAAAGGCTTACTGCCTCAGACAAAAATATGTTCTTTGGGAACACTGACAATAACTGTGTGCACGTTCTACTCTGAGTGTCTGGCACACTGTGCCTTCCGGAAGTTGGAACTCTGGTGTTGGGACATGCATTAAGACTTTGCCCTAATTCTTCCCTTAGTGACAGGCTTTAAACGTGGTTGGATGTGGAGACTAAGGCACGGACCCCGTTTCTGGTGATGAAACGAAATAGTTTATTATCTGATGGTCCAGGGCTGATATAGGCTTTCCGAAGTACCCGTGTGTACGAGCGGCTAATACAATTGGTTCGCTAGCACCACCCACGTGGGTATCTTCACTTCTTCATTGGTGGATATCTTGCTCACTGGTTGCCTTGATTGACTGCTTGCTTCCCTCGCCCCTCGCCCCTTGCCCCTCGCCCGCAATACTCCCCAAACTTTCCCATCAACATTCCTCAGCTATCTCAAAGCTTTCCCAGGAGCTAGTCTAACTCAGAAATCCTTCACATTTACACCCACAGTTGGATGCCAAAATAAGTCAGTTATTTTTGTTATCATGAAATAACATCCTAACTTATGTCTTTACTTCCTCCTTCCTTACTGAGGAACAAAGCACACTGGGCAGGAGAAGACCCTATGTGAGACACAGTAAGTAACTGAGGAGGAGCTGTAGACCATTTTTCTAGGATATTTATTCTAGATATTATTTATCTCACTGTTCTCTACAGTTCTCCAAGGACATCTTAATTTTAGCTTTTTTACTGTGTACTGAAACCAGGTGAGTCCATGTGATGCCTCTAGAACCAATAGTTTATCAGAGAAACTGATGATATGACTTTCTTAATAATTTAAATGTTTAAAATTATTGTGCTTTAAATAAGGGGCCTGTGAAATATGAGTAGGATGTTAATGGATTAAATATAATGATACGCATCCTTAAAATGTATATACTGTGCTTACAGTCACTGTCTAATCAAAGTTGCCAATTAATTCACAATTTGATGTACGGATGTTGACCTGTCTCATTAGTCACTAGTAGCTGATATCATGTTACCATCTGACTCGTATTGCGTTTAACTTCATACTGATGGATGAGTGAATTGTTTGAGATAAAACAAGAAGCTGTTTACAGATGTTGCTGTGTTGAACTAAGCCCTTTCACTTTGTGAAGGAGCCTTGATAACAGGTCTGATGCTGCATAGCCTAGGTGAGAGCACAGCCCTTTCCCAATGTACTACCAGAAGTGTCCTTGGGAGTCGGCTGATCTCAAGCCATACCAAAACAACCCTGGTGCACATGAGACAAACACTAAGGGTAGCACTGACCATCTCTGGTCATGCAGATGTTAACATGGACAAGGTAAGGAGACAATTTTAAGAAGCTGTTATGTTTTATAGTCTTAAATCTTTTAGAGATGATCATTCACAACCTTTAATAATTAATGGGCATCACTGGTTGCAGTGGAAATAGATTTTTATATTGCAGGATAATTGTTCATATTAAAGCATTCACAGCCTTTTCAGCAGCATATAGGACTCTAGCTTTCATTTTGAAATGAAAAATGCAATAATTTTCCATTGTTTTAACTAAACAGAAATGTTTTGTAGTCACATGTTTCAGTCACACGCTAACTTTCACTGGATAAAAATCAGAATGTTTGGAGGTAATCAACAAATATTACAGGGAAATAAACCCTGCAATTATTTTTTGTTTTCCTCAAGGAAGGGCTGAAAAACCTTAATTTTCTATGAAAAAGGAATTCAGAACTTCTGTCATTAGTCTTTAAGGCCACGTTTGTTCCTTCTTACCTTGTGAAGAACCTTGCTGCTTGTACCCTAACTGGATTTGAAACATGCTGCTTCCTTCCTGCACAGTAAAAATTTGTTTCATTCCATATGGAAAGGTTGCTCACTTCAAATCCCTTTATGAATGGTTGCTGGCAGTATACGGTGAGGGGGTTTGTGGGGAAATTGTTGGGTTTTTTTTTGTGTTAGTGCCCATTTTAATGAATTGCCTGGGAATTCCAGGGGTCCAACATAATGCTGAGAGAGCTGAGCTGATGAATGGCACCATATTGTGAATGTTCTTTGGCATCTCAAGATTAAAGAAACTGACTCATTTTGGGAAACTTTCATTCATAATAAGAAAAATGATAGCAAAAGCAAATCTGACATTTAGTATTTATTATTCCTGTAATTTGGTCCAAAATGCTTTGTTTAGCTTTCAGATAGATAGTTTTCGGCAAGCAGTACTATTAGTTCTCCCTTACTGAATATGTCTCTCTCAGAGACTTTGACTACTGAGACAGATCTTAGCAACTTTGCAGAAGTTACTGTGTTTTAAGCTGGTGGAATTTATGCCAATGATACTGTGAAGTAATTATCTGAGAACAGATTTGTCCTGGTCACTAGGGCAGAAAGCTTTCCCTGTTGATATGAAATTATTATTAGAAATTACTATTTCTTCTTAGTTTTAATGTGTCAGGAGTGAGTGAAAAGACGATGTTAAAACGTGGAGTTTTCATGGGTAAAACTAAATCCCTTGTAAGTTTCAGATACCATGTCTTCAGGGTGTATTTCTGTCCAAAGGTCATACATTCAAGCTTAAAAAGTTGGTATTCCCCTCATATTGCTGGAACCCCAACAGAAACACAGCATTTTCCAACTCTGCAGACTTCCCACTACTTTAGCAGTAACTATAGCAGTAACTATAACAGTAACTATGCAGTCTACATCCTTCTAACTTGATTTGTTTTTCCCACAGTCCTCTATGCATTTGGGGTTTTTTTAATATATAAATACAGCTAATTGATATGAGATGTTTCACCTTTCATTATTCTCTACAAATAGTAATTGATGTCAAGATGAAAGTATTAGGAGGGTAGGAAAGAAAACAGGCTCATATCTGTTTCTAAACATATGTATAAATATATTTTAATCTATCTTTTATTGTTTGTCTTTGAATTGAGGAAAAATGCTCTCTTCTTGGCACAGTCTTCTCCAAGGACTATGAAATGTTTACAGAAAAAAATATACAATGTTTACAGAGAGTAACAGCAGCAGTGAGTGAAACACATCTGTTTTCTACCACACTTTAGACTGGGCAAAAAGAACTACTTCTATGTTTGTGTCTAGCTGGGAGGCACAGAATGTGAAGATCCTTGATTTTAATTTGTACTTCTGGAGATGCTTTGGAAGTATGCATGTAAGCTTAAATTTTAAACTAACAATAGTGTGTGTGCCTTCAACAAAGTAGAATAGGCCAAACTGTTCTAACTTACTAACACATAGAAAGAAAGGAATGTTCGGCTGATGGGGGAAGGAGCATCATGGGACTGATAACAACTAAGGAGACAATGCCAGCCTTCAAGATAGCAGAGTGGTGCCCAGAGTAGAGTGAGACTGGAACAGAAGCAAGGACATACCAACTGCTAACTTGGCACTAGGACCTTGCAAGTGTGCTCAAGCACTGAGGTCATTCAGTAAACACAGTGAGGAAGACTATAGACGACCACCAGAGACTCCCCCACTCAGCAAGAAAGTGCATGCTTAATTAGGACGCAAATATTATAATTAGTTTCCGGGAATTTCATGAATATGCAAATAGTTTCTTGGAAACCCTGTAAATATTCATGAGTATGCTAAATATATAGCTGCTACTGTCAAGTATCAGGTGCGCTCGCCTTTGCGAAATGGTTCGCGTGTGTGCCCAGTGCTGCAGTAAAGAATGCCCACTTTCTAATTCAGACTTAGAGAGTTTCTCTGACTGACTTTTACAGTAACAATTATGCCTGTAGCCTAATGTACAAAGGATTTAAAACCTTAATTCTATAATATGTTTTGGGCTGTTCTCATTATATTTAACTTGGAACTCAGTTTCAAACCAACAGTTGCCCATAAAAAGACAAGGATATGGAACAAGTAGAAGATAATTTGTTTACAATTCAGAAGGCATGTTTTCAATTAAAACCACAACTGGATGTGTATGAACTTGTACTGATAGAAGAAGGAACCATGTCAATTATGGGTAGAATTTCTAGGCTCTGTGTGTTAATCAAAGAAAGAAAACCTCACTGTCTGGGAATAAAGGCATCTTTCCAGATTTTTGCTTCAGGAAACAAACAGGTTGCTTTGCCTCACAACTTGGAGAATATGGGCAAGATTGCTTATTTGAAATGTGATGCTGAGCATTGTCTGCTTTATGGTAAAAATATCACAGCTCTTCCAGAAAAGAGGCAGTAAATCCACTGTTGGAATCTGGAGGTAAGAGCAGCAGAGGTACTGTATTCAGAGATGCTTGTCTTCAAGGAAAGGTAAAAATGTTCTGGGTTTGCACCCTTTGCTGTCAGTGGATAGGGCTTCACCTGCAGGACTTGGTTTCTAGCAAAGGAAAACATCAAGGAGCCTTAATGAGAACTTGTGCCAAAAATGTGTTTCTAGTTCATCTATTTTTTTAGCACAGATTATTTAGACTTTTATAGTTCCGACTACGGAAATACTTTAGGGAAGTTCACTGTGATTCCAATCCTTATCCTGTGTGTTTAGAAATCTGCTAATCTCCACTGCATCAATGTCTGCTGAAAAGTCTATTTATGTCTGTTTCTGGAAAGGGAGGGTTCTTCCTCTTTGAGCTAAGAAAAGGACTGACTGACCCATATTCAACTGCTGTTCACATGACTCTACCAGTCTAGAGAAACCCCACAGCTCTGACTGACAGCTGGAGCACATGTTACACAGATGACCAGAACTGTTCAGTTCTCGCTAAACCACCTTATCTGCCTCTTGCTAGATGTTAATTACACAAATGTCTGGGTCTATCAAGTGTGCATGTTGGGACTGTGGAGCATTTGACTCAATGTTAGATGTGTACTTTAACTGGCCTATGTTAAAAGAGTCCTCATTTCCACCTAGCACATAAAACTGCTGATGAGAAAAGCCTCCCTAAAAATTATGTACTTGACAATTTGCACGGGATGTACTCAGACAACGGTGCTCACGTTTGACACCAAGGTTTTTAAAAAACCTTGGAAGTAAACCAATAATGTGTAAAAACAATCTAATATTGCTCTATGGTCTTTATAATTGATAGTTGTTTTGATTATTCACCTTTAAAGACTAAATTGCAAGAGGATTTCAGACATTAATTATAAGTTGTCTGTAGCTTGCATAATGGCATTCACTTTTTTTGTTCAAGGCGGGGTTGGACAGAGGCTTGGATGGCATGGTTTAGTGGGAGGTGTCCTTGCCCATGGCAGGGGGGTTGGAACTAGATGATCTTAAGGTCTTTTCCAACCCTAACTATGATTCTATGATTCTTCGGGCAACCTGTTTCAGTGCCTTACCACCCTCACAGTAAATAACTTCTTCTGTCTATCTAACCTGAACTTCCCCTGTTTAAGTTTGGACCCGTTACCCCTTGTCCTATCACTACAATTCCTAATGAAGAGTCTGTCCTGGGTTAAGCAGTAGCAGTCATTTTTCTCCTTAGTAGCTGGTGCAGTGCTGTGTTTTTGACTTTCAGCCTGGGAACAACGCTGATAACACTGTGGAATAATTAGGAAATGTGGAATTAAACTTATATTTGAAATGCAGCACTGTCCACACATAAGGGAAAAATGGACTTTCAAGGCCTCTCAGGGCGAGATGCAGCCACACCTGGTATGCCAGGAATATGCACTCCACAGCGGTTCCTGTGGCAACACAGATGGAGGGTAGAGCGAGGTGGAGATCTAGCGGTTATGCTTTGTCCTAACTTCAGCAAAAGATGGGAACTAGGTGGTGCAAGAAACTGGTAAGCTGCATACCTGCTACCCTGAGCCAGCAGCCTGTCATCTTTTGACAGAATGCCGTCCTCAGTGTGAACTTTGCTTCATTATAATGTCATTATAATGCATTTACATGCTAAAATACACACCCATCTCCAATGCGATTCCCCTCCAAAATGAGACCACCCCTCTCTGAGCATGCGCTCTGAATTTTCGTTGTCATATACCTTTAAATCGAAGCAAGAGAAATTTGCACCAATAGTAATAAAGGTATGTATGACTAGAGTCACTCAAGCTCCACCTTGAAGGTGAAAATAATATAAAATGACCCAAGAGAGAGGGGGATATTTGGGGAAGATACCATCATGGAAGATAACATCAACAAACTCCTGGGACCGGTCGATGGGCTGGACCTCTCTTCCCCCCCCATAGGGACGCCTGTGGGTAAGACTTGCGCTGTATCCAGTGCTTCCCCAGGAAAACCTAGAATCTCTATAGAGTTCCTTTTACTGTCACCTGTATATTTTAGAGCTATGCTGTGTTAACTTTATCAAGCGCTTGTATCCATGTAACTATTATTTGCACGTTCTTTTGCAGACAGTATTTATCACCGGCAATCCATAAGAACCTGTACCTGTTGCCTCAATAAACTCAATCAATAAACCATACTGTTTTGATAGCCGATCGCCACTATTGGTAAATCAGGACCAGTAGAGGTTCGATATAAGCGGATGCGGTCGGTTTGGTATCCAGACCAGTAGATGTTCGATATAAGTGAACGCGGTTGGATTGGTAGCTGTAGCTGATTGGACTGGGCAGTGTGGTACACTATCAGTAAATCCAGACTGTGGGTGTAAATGTGAAAGATTTCTGAGTTGGACTAGCTCCTGGGAAAGCTTTGAGACAGCTGAGGAATGTTGATGGGAAAGTTTGGGGAGTATTGTGGGCAAGATAAGAAGGAAGAGAGAAGCGAGAAGCAAGCAGCCAATCAAGGCAACCAGTGAGCAAGATATCCACCAATGAAGAAGTGAAGAAACCCACGTGGGGGGTGTTAGTGAACCAATTGTATTAGCCGCTCGTACACGCGGGTACTTCAGAAAGCCTATATCAACCCTGGACCATCAGATAATGAACGATTTTGTTTCATCACCAGAAACGGGGTCCATGCCTTACATCTCCACAAATGGCGCCCGAACAGGGACTTTAGAAGTGGATGAAGAGCACCGGTGGAGACCCTGACCGAACGAGTCCGACAGCAGACCAGAGAGCTGTATTCCCGGGATATTAAGCATCTTTGAGAAAGGTGAGTGGTCAGGAAGATGGGATCGCAGATGTCTGCGGAAGAAGAGACTACTGTTTCTTTACTAATGTACATTTTAAAGCAACAGGGCTTTATTCGTGCCCTGCTTGCATGGCTTGAGGGGCGGGGATTTGATGTTGATTCTCGGACGGCGCTTCAGCTGGAGCAGTGGGATTCAGCTAGAGACTCTTTGGGAGGCTGCGGGCAGGGGGGAGGAAAATGTTTTTCCGCTGATAGCAACATGGCACTTACTCTGTGTGGCTCTTAGCAAGCTGCAGAGCCCATCGCGGGGTGCAGTCGCTGACTATCGTAATAAACTGACTGCCGCTGCCCCTCCGGAGCCGGTGGTGCCATCTGCGCCACCACTACCAAACATGGCGCCGCCCCCCCCCCCCCACCGCACCCACCCCGACAGCGACCCCCCTGGCAGTGACCCCCCCTCACTGCAACCCTCCTGACAAATGCCCTCACTGCAATCTTCCTCGCCGTGATCCCCCGGCTGGCAAACCCCCCCACCGCACCCCCCCCCATTCGGTACTTCCCGCAGCCGCTTGGGGTGGAGAAGATTACGACCCTCGTAAACGCTGGCAAAAATTGCAAAATGACGCAGCAGCGGACAGGGAGCATTTTGATATAGCATTTCCTGTAATAATGCGAGATAATCAACCTAATGACTGGGAACCGATAAGATGGGAACTGGTTAAAGAACTGAGAAAGACTGTTAGGCACTACGGGCTAGCCTCACCATATACTCGGAGCCTTTTACAGACTGTATTACAGGGAGATCCTATGACTCCGTTTGATATCAAAGCCGTTGCCGAAATGCTGTTCACCCCCACCCAGAAAGCGGTATTTTTGTCAGATTGGCGGGAGCGCTGCGGTGTAGCAGCGAGGGAGAATCGCGGTCGGAATCGGGGCGACCCTCTCCTGGACGCCGGAATTCCGCAATTGATGGGGGAGCCTCCTGTTGACACGCCGCAGCTACAGGCTCGGCTGGCCCCAGAGATTTTATGCCAGTCGGCAGAACTAGCGCTTAAGGCAATGCTTAAAGTGCCAGATGTCGGGAAATCCATAAAAGCATTCACGGGTATCAAACAGGCAAAAGACGAGCCGTATATGCAATTTATAGATCGTTTGGAGACGGCTACTGATAAGCAAGTAGAGAATGATGCTGCCAAAGATGCCTTATTACTGAAACTAGCAATAGAGAATGCAAACTCGGACTGTCAGGTGTTGCGTATGTTAAAAAATGTGGAAGCATTTCTTTCAGTTAACAAAGATGTGAGCAATCCAGCCTTTGATTTAGCTGAGCTCGTGTTATGAGCAAAAGGCTTTGTGAAATGTTGTGGTTTGAGGAGGAAACAGAGGACGAGTGTGTGCTAACAAAAAGAGGAAGCATGAAGAAGTCAGCTTGCAAGAAAGTCTGGACAGGATGTCACAAAGCAAGATCAGCAAGAACTGTTCACCTTTAAAGCAAAACGCAAGTTGCAGAACAAGGAAAAATTTTGCTTGCCTGGCACTATGGACATTTATAGACATTTTAAAAATATGACCAATCAGTAAGCCGTTGCTAATACGTAGTTAAGCTGAACTAACCAATCAAGTATGATAGAGTGTTATAGTGTTCTGAAACTTTCTTATAAAAAGAAGCATTTGTGCACAATAAAGTGTTCAGCGTTTGATCACATTGATCAGTGTTGCGTTGTTCCATATCCCCCGCAAGTGGCGCCCGAACAGGGACCCTCAGATCTGCCTCCTGAGAGCTGCTTCGGTGGTGAAGATCAGCGCAGACCTGACGGGTGGGAAGCCGACCGAAAAGGAGCCGGCAGTAGCCCTGCCGATGTAGAGGAAGCACGCGCGTGCCGCAGAAGAGAAGTGTCTCTGCGAAAAGGTCCACTCCGATAAAGGCAAGTGGCGGTCGGGGAGGAATGGGGGCAGCTCAAACTAAAGAGGAAGCAGCTGTCCTTAATCTCCTCCAACACGTCCTCTCAAAGAGAGGGATTAAATATGAAGAAAATGTTCTTAAAGGGCTACTCCAATGGAGTAAAGAAAAGGGGCTATTTAGCGGGATTGGAACAGCATTTGAAATATCCACATGGGAGGAAATTGGCGTTCAGATTTGGGACACTATATCTCATGGGGGGAAGGCAGCGCGTGAAGTCCAAAAATATTCCATGCTGTGGAGGCTTATCCGAGAGACTTTGAGGGACATGACATTAGAAAAGGCTGCAGCTGCTTCGGAGGCTAAAGCCTTATCTCCGGTAACACCCTTCGTGCCTCCGCCGCCGCCTCTCCCCCCGCCCGAGCCTCTAGCCCTGCCTGCCTCCCAATTACCCGCGGAGCCCCCAATGAACAGCAAAAAGATTCCCGATCGAAATCCCTTTGATCATTATACCGGGGGGAGAACTCACCCGAAAATTGCAAAGACGATTAAGAGGGGTTTTCAATCTGTGCCCAGTAAGGAAAAATCGGAATCTGATGTTGTTGCTGATCCTAACGATGTTGAACCTTGCTGCGAGGTGAAAGCACCCACAGGATACAGGTCTGGTGCGTCAGAATATTCCCTTGCCTCCACTCCAGACCGTTCCCCTATTAACTCTGATGTTTCTACCCCAGAAGAAGCAGAACAACCAAAGGACTTAAATGACTCAACAAAAGAAGTATTGCAGGAAGTCATAGAGAAGCTTATGGCAGTGACCCAGAAAGAAGGAGTGGGACCAATCGTATCCAAGGGAGATAGTGCCTCTTCTGCTCCCGTGGTTTCGGCGCTGGTTCCCTTACCAAACCCATTTAATTCCTCTATTCAAGGTTCTAGTGGTGTGTCAAAAAGGTGGAAAGGGGTTATTAGAGATGCTATTTTAGAGGGAGATTTTATTCTACAAGCCTTTCCTGTGTCTATTACACCACAGGGTGTCAACCAGTGGGAAGCGATTGATTGGAAACTATTGGAAAAGGCTCGAACAGCAGTAACTCAATATGGGTTACACTCTCAATTATCTCGACAAATTATAACATATATCTTACATTCAGATCTTCCAGTCCCCCATGATATTAACCAAATAGCCAGTATCATACTAACACCATCGCAAAAATTAATTTTTGACCGTAACTGGCAAAGACTGTGTGACCTTGAACAAGCCAAACCTAGACAACAAGGAGACCCCCTTGTTGGAGTTCAATCAGATATGTTAAGGGGGGTGGGGCAATGGGCACATGTTGATCACCAAGCAAACCTCAAAAATGAAGTATTGCAGTTATCTCGAGATTTAGCGTTACAAGCTTTGTTTTCTGTTTCAGATGGCTCTACTCAACTTGGTTTTACCAATATTAAACAGGGCCCTACAGAGCCATTTTCACAGTTTGTAGACAGATTATATTCTGCAATCGAGAAACATCCTGATATAGACATTCCTACGAAGGAGAGACTTTTTAAAATGCTTGCTTTTGAAAATGCCTGCAGCAAAACAAAACAAAGTTTAGCTACCTTGCCCTGTGGAGCAGAAGTAGCTGATATGATTGAGCTGGCTAATCGTGCAACACAGAAAGAAAGTGCCACTTTTGTAGCAGCAGCTGTAAAAGAGGCAGTTTCTCCTTTCCTTGACAAATTTAAAAGGAAATGTTATAATTGTGGTAAAGAAGGACATATTCAAACTCAGTGCCGCCTTCCCAGAAAAAATAATATCAAACGGTGTAAAGTGTGTAAGATGAATTCCCACTATACCCAGGATTGTAGACGGGCGGGAAACCAGAAACCGAGCGCGACTGCTCCACGCACTATGACAAAAATAAGGGGGGCACGGGTGAATCAAAATCGGGGAGATGCCTCTCGGGGGGATGCCTCTCGGGGGGATGCCTCGACACCGTTTGCTCCTCCACTACAGGGAGTGCCGGAGTTGACGTGGAAACAGCAGTAGAAACCACTTTACAAGATTATTCTGTCTATATTATAGACAGTAACATGAAAGGCCCTTTGGGATATGGGCTTAGTGCCTTATTATTCGGGAGATCTTCAACATCCCGACAAGGAATTTTTGTTTTACCAGGAGTTATAGATGCAGATTATTGTGGGATAATTAAGATCATGGTTTATACAATAACTCCGCCTGTTCTTATTCCTCAAGGTAGTCGAATTGCTCAACTTATTCCATTTCAGTCCTGTGTTCCACAAAGGGGAGACTCGAATCGAGGTGAAGGTGGATTCGGTTCCACAGGAGTACCGCAAGTATTCCTTTCACTTGACATCGCTAAGATTAAACCTGAATGTGCTGTTACCATAAAAACTAAAATTGGAGAACAAAAATCTATAAAAATGTTAATTGATACTGGCGCTGATGTCACAATCATTTCAAAAGAGCACTGGCCTTCACAATGGCCTGTCATACCTGCTCTAACAGGAATTTCTGGGATCGGAGGAACCCAGTCCACCTTAATCAGCCGAGATCCGATAAGTTTTCTTTTTCCAGATGGTGCCAGTGTAACCACAAAACCATATGTATGTCATGAATGTTCCTGTTACATTAGTAGGGCGAGATATTCTTAGCCAAATGCACACTAAATTAGTGACACAGCCTTTTCTGCGGCGGCCATTGCAGAGCAGCCAATACTCAAACTAACTTGGAAAACCTCAGATCCTGTTTGGGTGGATCAATGGCCGCTCAAAGAGGATCGGCTGCAAAAAATTCAGGAATTGGTACAAGAGCAATTAGATGCTAAGCACCTTGTTCCATCTAATAGCCCATGGAATACTCCAATTTTCACTATCCCAAAAAAGAGTGGAAAATGGAGGCTACTGCATGATTTGCGAGCAATCAATAATGTCATGGAGGACATGGGGTCCTTGCAGCCTGGACTACCATCACCCACAATGTTACCTGAAAATTGGGAAATTTTGATTATTGACTTAAAAGACTGTTTCTTTTCCATTCCATTGCACCCACAAGATGCAGAAAAATTTGCCTTTTCTGTGCCATCCATAAACAAGTCAGAACCAGCTAAAAGATATCATTGGATAGTGTTACCCCAGGGTATGAAAAATTCTCCTACTATTTGCCAACACTTTGTAGCCTGGGCATTGAACCCTTTTAGACAGAAATTTCCCCAACTTATTGTTTACCATTATATGGATGACATATTAATATGCGGTGAACAGCTAAACAAAGATGAAATTTTAAGGTGTTTAAAGCTGGATTTGGAATCTCAAGGTTTGCAAATTGCCCCAGAAAAGGTGCAAAAATCTTCACCATGGAAATACTTGGGATGGGTTATTTCCCACAGTGCTATTCAGCCTCAAAAATTGAAAATCTCTGCTGAGATAAAAACATTAAACGATGTCCAAAAATTGGTTGGAGATATTCAATGGGTTAGAAATATCTCTGGCATTACTAATGATGATCTGAAGCCGTTAGTCCAGTTACTGGGTACCTCTACAAAAGCTAATGAAACTCGCACATTGGGTCCTGTGCAGGAAAAAGCACTGAGAATTATTATGGATAAAATCTGTAACAACCATGCTCAGCGAATTGTGTTAACACTTCCAGTTACACTCATGATTATAAACTCTGACAGCCAGCGTTTGTATCCCTTTGCCATAATCACACAGTGGGATAACACTGCATCTGCCAATCTTAGAATATTAGAGTGGATTTTTTCTCCGATAACACCACGAAAAACGATTGTCACAAAACCCGAGATCTTATCACAGCTGATCATGAAAGGCAGAAATAGAATCATTGATATTACCGGCAGAGAACCCTACAGAATTATTTTGCCGTTAGTTCAGGAATATTTAGAATGGTTATTGCGAGTTTCTCTTCCATTTCAAACCGCATTGACCCAGTATGATGGAGAAATCACTAACATCTACCCTCCTTATAAACTATTGCCCTTGCTGCACAATCAGCATTTTGAAACATTCCCAAAACGATCTGAAACACCAGTTACAGGTATCACAGTCTTTACAGATGCAGGAAAGCGATCACGCTTGGCAGCCTGTGTCTGGCAACATGAGCAACAATGGCAAAAACATTTAATTCCTGGAACTCCAGATGATTCTTTACAGACTTTAGAACTCCAAGCTGTTATTTGGGCCTTTGAAAACTGGAATAATTCACCTCTCAATGTTGTCTCTGATTCTTTATATGTAGTAGGTATTATTCATAGAATTGAAGGCTCTATCCTAAAAGAAATTAAGAACAACTGGTTATATAGTCTTTTGTTAAAATTGCTACGACTCTTGCAGATTCGAACTCATTCCTATTTTATCACACATATTCGCAGTCATCAATTCACACATGGTCTCTCAATTGGAAACAACCAAGCAGATCTTTTAGTTTCTCCTGCCTGGGCTGGGCCACCTGTTAACAGCTTTGCCCAAGCCAGAGAATCTCACTCATTTTTCCACCAATCAGCAAAAATGCTTGCTAGACAATTTGCCATTCCTGTTACAGATGCTCAGGGAATAGTAAAATCCTGTCCTTCCTGTCAAAAAATTGGTTTTGGCCTCGGACTAGGCGTTAATCCTAGAGGCTTACAACCACTTCAATTATGGCAAATGGATGTTACACATTTTTCTGAGTTTGGTCGACAAAAATTTATTCATGTCTGTATTGACACCTTTTCTATGGCATTATGGGCAACTGCTCAAACAGGAGAAACAGCAAAGCATGTTCGCCGTCATTTGTATATGTGTTTTGCCGTTTTGGGAGTTCCAAAATCTATCAAAACTGATAATGGTCCTGCTTATGTCTCCCGATCCATGGCACATTTTTATGGTATTTGGGGAATTAAACATATTACAGGTATTGCTCATTCCCCAACCGGTCAAGCTATTGTTGAACGTGCTCATCAAATCATTAAAAATCTCCTCTTAAAACAAAAGGGGGGAGAATCACTCCCTCCTGCAGAACGATTGGCAAAAGCAATATATGTGGCTAATTATTTGCGATTAACAGGAGACAGAACTGACCCACCTATGGTCATTCATAGCTTGGCAATGCAATCAGGATTATCAGAAAAACCTAACCAAAAAATTTTGGTACAGTATAAAGACTTGATCACGGGTCAATGGAAAGGACCTGCAGAAGTTAAGCTAACAGGAAGAGGTTATATGTGTTTGCTTACAGATCAAGGCATCCGGTGGATACCGGCTCGTTGGATACGGCCGTGGCGAGATTCAGCAGAAAATATCTCGTCTGCACCGGAAGATGTCAGTGATGATTAAGAACCTGTTAGTGGTTAAGCTGTTAATTTTGCTGTTTGTATATAGTTCTGTATCTTTCTTACATGAAATCAATCCTAGGAAAAATTTGTGGGTGACATGGGCCAATGAGAGTGGTGTGTCAGAATTTTGTCTTGCTATGGCATCAGCTACAGATCCTTTTCAAACATGCCTAATAGGAATACCTGGATATAATGAGAACAGTTTTAAGGCATTTTCAACCAACAACTGCAGTAAATCAACAACTGTTGCAGATTGTTCAGCAAAATTAATATCTGGATTGATTAGAACACTCCCTTGGGATCCACAAGAATTAAATTTAATGGCATCACAAGCAATTGGGAATAGCTCACAAAACTGGACACAGACCTGCATAATGTTTGGATCTAAATATGCAGGCTGGCCACATCCGATAAACTCACCAGATGTTTCGCCCAAAAATAGTGCCTATTGGGATGCTGGTGAATATTGCGGGGTAAATGATACAGATGGAAAGGCAACAGCCTTTAAGGCATACGGAGCTACTCACCAGCCTGGATCAGTGTCCCTCCTTTGGAATAACAAATCTGCCAAGACCCTACCACCAGATGTCTTTTTAATCTGTGGAGATAGGGCATGGCAAGGAATACCAAAAGACATTGTTGGAGGGCCATGCTATTTGGGCTCACTGACTATTTTTGCACCAAAATTTACAGAATTGCGAAATCTTAGTCATATTCTCCGCTCTAAATCAAAGCGATCAATTGGACTTACCCCTGATTGTAATGACAATGTTCAATTACTTAGCAGAGCTGCTCGTATTGCTCTGTCATTGTTAGTTCCTGGAGCAGCTGCAGGAAATGCCTTAAAAACAGTAGCCCCATTAGCTTGTTGGGCAGAAAAGCAGGCTAACACAACTACTGCCGTTCTCGAAGAGTTATTAATGGATCAAAATAGTCTGCGGCATTCCTTGCTACAAAACCGTGCAGCCATCGACTTTTTACTGCTGGCACAGGGTCATGGCTGTAAGGACTTTGAAGGTATGTGTTGTGTGAACCTGTCTGATCACAGTGAAAGCATTCACAAACAATTGACCTACCTAAAAGAACACTCTCAGAAAATTCAACAAAATGTAAATCCATTAAATGACTGGCTCCATAACACCTTTTCAAGATGGGGAATAGAGACTTGGATTCAAAATTGGATAATTATTGCTTTGAAAGTTTTAGGCATTGTATTATTGATTTTGCTTGTATGTACCATTGTATTTGCTATATTAAAGAAACTTGTAAAGAAAATGCTAAATCAAATCTGGATTGCTCAAAAACAAGAAGAGGGTATTGTGGAAGCATTTCTTTCAGTTAACAAAGATGTGAGCAATCCAGCCTTTGATTTAGCTGAGCTCGTGTTATGAGCAAAAGGCTTTGTGAAATGTTGTGGTTTGAGGAGGAAACAGAGGACGAGTGTGTGCTAACAAAAAGAGGAAGCATGAAGAAGTCAGCTTGCAAGAAAGTCTGGACAGGATGTCACAAAGCAAGATCAGCAAGAACTGTTCACCTTTAAAGCAAAACGCAAGTTGCAGAACAAGGAAAAATTTTGCTTGCCTGGCACTATGGACATTTATAGACATTTTAAAAATATGACCAATCAGTAAGCAGTTGCTAATACATAGTTAAGCTGAACTAACCAATCAAGTATGATAGAGTGTTATAGTGTTCTGAAACTTTCTTATAAAAAGAAGCATTTGTGCACAATAAAGTGTTCAGCGTTTGATCACATTGATCAGTGTTGCGTTGTTCCATATCCCCCGCAAAAAAAAATCCTACTTTGATCGATATGATTGAAGCATGTAATTGTATTGGCTCAATAGACTATGTTAACGAAAATTTAGCGGGGCATTTAGCCACAGCTTTACAAACCGCACAGCGGCTGTGTTTTAGGTGTGGCAAACCCGGCCACTTTAGGCGTAGCTGCCCCTAGGCGAGCCAAGATGGCGACCCGAGCCTTTGTCCACGTTGCAAAAAGGGGCGTCACTATGTTAAGCAATGTCGATCAAAGTACCACGCCAACGGGGACCTACTTCTGGTCTCGGGAAACGGGAGGCGGAGCGCGTCGCTGGGCCGCGTGCAGATACAAGAAGTCTCCGCCCCACACAATCCCAATTCGCCAACGACATGGGTCTGGCACGCCTCCGCTCCTCCACCCCCGGAAGCGCCGGAGTGGATGTCCCCACAGCAACAGAAGTAAACATAACAGACACCAAAGTGCAAAAGGTGACGCTTGCATTGAAAGGTCCATTGGGTAATGGATTTAGTGCCTTATTACTGGGACGCTCTAGTGTTACCTTACAGGGTCTTTTTGTTTTGCCTGCGGTAATTGATGCTGATCTTGAAAGACAAGTACAAGCAATGGTCTGGACCCCATCCCCACCCGTAACGGTCCCCGCAGGAGAACGTATATGCCAACTTGTCTTATTCCATGCACGCACAGTAAATGCTCCCTCGGAGGAAAACAGGTGCAGGGGAACAGGTGGCTTTGGACCTACTGATAAGCCACACACTTTATGGACACAGTCGTTAGCAAAACAATGGCCAATCATTGAATGTGAAGTGCGAAACCCCCAGCATAAACCCAGCACTATCAAACTTAAAGGCCTACTGGACACCGGAGCAGATGTTACAGTCATTGGCGCCTCCTCTTGGCCATCAAATTGGGAGACAGTTTCATCAGTAACGGATCTAACAGGAATAGGAGAAATATCAACACCACGTCAAAGTGCATCTGTTATCCAGATAATAGATCCTGAAGGGCGCACTGTGAACCTCCGCCCATATATAGTGAACTGTCCTTTTAACCTTTTGGGAAGGGATGTCTTAAGCATGTGGGGAGTCTCGATAGCAACATCACCTTTTTAACTGGGGTCATTGATGAGAATGTTCCAGTCAGACTAAAGTGGCTGACAGAAAAACCAGTGTGGGTTGATCAATGGCCCCTAAATTTGGAAAAAACCCACACCTTAACAGAATTGGTAACAGAACAATTGAAGTTGGGACACTTGGTTCTGACCACAAGTCCCTGGAACACACCAGTATTTGTAATTACGAAAAAATCAGGGAAATGGCGTCTTTTACATGACCTTCGTGCAATTAACAATGTCATGGAGGACATGGGAGCCACACAGCCAGGTTTGCCTTCCCCAACCATGATACCAAAAAATTGGAACATTGTCATTATGGACCTCAAAGATTGTTTTTTCACTATTCCCCTACACCCTGAAGTTGCTCCAAGGTTTGCTTTTTCTATTCCCTCTGTTAACCATCAGGGAACAGCACAGCGTTATCATTGCACTGTATTACTACAGGGTATGAAAAACAGTCCGACAATATATCAGTTATATGTGGCTAAGGCATTATTAGAGTTAAGACAGACATATCCAACAGCTATTTGCTATCATTATATGGATGACATTTTGTTAGCCTGTCAGGAACCACAGAAACTTTTAGAAATTGCTTCCAGCACTAAATCTTGCCTTGAAAAGCATGGGTTAGTTGTTGCTCCTGAAAAGGTACAACAGCAACCCCCATGGAAATATTTGGGATGGAAAATCCTCCAGCAGACTGCAGTGCCTCAACTGCTAAAGATCGATGTCAAAGTTAACACCCTAAACGATGTACAGAAATTAACTGGCACTATAAATTGGGTACGAATCCTTTTAGGTATCGACAGTGATACCCTTTGACCTCTATTTGACTTACTGAAGGGAGAACCTGCCCTCAACTCACCCCGACAGTTAACTCCGGAGGCTGAGTATGCTATTTCACATACTTTTTACCACCAATCAGCGAGATCACTCAGGAAACAGTTTTCTCTCTCTTGGTCAGAAGCACATACAATAGTACAAACATGCCCTGACTGTCAACCATTTGCAACACACCCACATACTGGAGTAAACCCTCGTGGCACCAGTGCCTTACAGCTATGGCAAAGTGATGTCACTCACATCCCTGAGTTTAGGAGACAAAAGTATGTCCATGTTTCCATCGATACATTTTCACATATGATCTGGGCCACAGCACAAACAGGTGAAAAGGCCCGTGATGTTATTCGTCATTGGCGTGGTGCCTTTGCAGCTCTAGGTGTTCCAAAACAAATAAAAACGGATAATGGCCCTGCCTATAATAGTAAGGTAATTGAGACATTTCTAAACACATGGGGGATAAAACACAAGACAGGGATTCCACACTCACCACAAGGACAAGCCATTGTTGAACGATGCCACCTAACACTAAAAATGTTGTTAGAAAAACAAAAAGGGGGAATGAAGGGAGAATCGCCACAGGCACGACTGTATAAAGCAATTTATGTATTAAACTTTCTGACGATTGGAGAGGGAAATGAGACCGTAGCTGTTACCAGACATATCCTGTCACACAGCAAAATTTTGCCTAATCCTATAGGGGTTCATCAACCGAAGGTTTGGGTATAATCATTACAAACACTTCTCTGGGAAGGACCACATCCACTAATAACCTGGGGACGAGGGTATGCTTGTGTCTCCACAGATCATGGTCCTTGGTGGATACCAACACGGCTGGTGCGGCCTGTTTTGAACCATCCTGCGGTTACAGAAGCAGAATCCAGGGGTAGTCAGCAGCACATCGATGTCGACAATGCAACGGACACCCTGGAATAGCTTCGACATATGGGTGAACTTAGCTAGAACACTGAGCCAAATAACTGTGTAATTCAGTATAGTCAGTAACACAGCTATTTCATAAATGTTTAGTAGAGAGACCATGGTCTAATAGTAGCGTTATTATTGTATCACTTATAAGAAGGGTAGAATGCTAGAAATGTAAAACTTCTTGTATTGATATTTTCTTTTCTCTTGCGCAAGATTTTGTACGGATATTTTCCTCTGTATTAGGTTTCTTGTTCCTTATCTGCTAAATTGCATGCAAGATATACTGGATAAAAAGTTAAAGAAGGTTAGGTCTTTAGAAAAACAAAAAGGGGGAGATGTGGGTGTAAATGTGAAAGATTTCTGAGTTGGACTAGCTCCTGGGAAAGCTTTGAGACAGCTGAGGAATGTTGATGGGAAAGTTTGGGGAGTATTGTGGGCAAGATAAGAAGGAAGAGAGAAGCGAGAAGCAAGCAGCCAATCAAGGCAACCAGTGAGCAAGATATCCACCAATGAAGAAGTGAAGAGACCCACGTGGGGGGTGTTAGTGAACCAGTTGTATTAGCCGCTCGTACACGCGGGTACTTCAGAAAGCCTATATCAACCCTGGACCATCAGATAATAAACGATTTCGTTTCATCACCAGAAACGGGGTCTGTGCCTTACGTCTCCACACCAGACCAGTAGAGGTTCGATATAAGCGGACACGGTCGGATTGAAATCTGGACCAGTAGAGGTTCGATATAAGCGAATGCGTTCGGACTGGTAGTTGCATATTGGAGAATTGCTGCCTCTCCGAGGCACGGTGACCTGGTTCAGGGTCGGCACAGGCAATCACCTACTCGCGATTGCGGGGTCCATTAGCACGCAGACACCAATGTGGTGGACGGCAAATGGCGTTTATTGCAGAGTGACACCGCATTATATAGCTTTGGTTTACAATGTCACTTCCGTCTGCTTACGTCACAAAGCTAAGACCTGGGGAGGGGCTCTGTCTTTCCGTTACAGCGCGACATCTTCCGACCGCCAAGCCCTGGCTGCCTACATTTCCCCCCCTCTCTATGCTTAAGTGAATTACCTAAGATAGACTAATCTAAAAAAAAAATAGGTATGACAAACTGGAACACACTTTGTAACAGTCTTAGAAAACATATGTAAGAAACCTTGAATAGAAAACATAAGGCACTATAAGTGAGATGCTATAAAGAGGTTCCCCACAAAATATAAAACACAAAAATGAGGTATGATGACCCTGTAAAATCAAAAGGTTGCTTCAAACAGCATCGTCACAATGTAAGGAGGCAGGCCCATTCTGAGAGTACTTGTAACTTTTGCACTCCTGAGAACCTAAAGTGTGGTTTTTGTAAGCAACCGAAATTTACAGTCCAATTCAGCAAGCTTCTTATCTTAGCTCCTTCTTATCTTCCAGGCCTGCATTCTTGTTTCATTGATTGTCCAGGAGTTGCTTCTTTTCCACGGTCGGCTGCACAGAGGTAACCAGGAGTTACCCCTGCTACATGGCCAACTGCACATACTTGCTTTCATTCAGAGCAGGCATATGTCCATTCTCTAACAAGAAATCATCCACATCTCCCCCTTTTCTTTTCTTGAGTAAGCCAAAGCTGTTTTACCGGGTTTTCAATTATACTACAAATACATTGCAAAATACAAGGTACAATCATAACTATGGTCAAGATTACTACCAAAATCATTCCAATACCTTTAATTACAGATGTGAGCCAACCATTAAAGTCCCAAGATGTAAGAAGGGCATCTAACCAAGGAATTTTATCGTTCTGATAGACATCATGAAGTACTTTCGCATGCTTCCAAATTTCTTTAACATCTTTCAAGGTCTTTCCAGACTGATCAAGATAACTACAAGAAGATTCATTAATTAAAGTACATACTCTGTCTACTTGAGCTGTTAATATATCTAAAGCCTTACAATTCTGCAAAACTATCTTTTTTAAAGAATTTACTTCTACTCATGTTAACTTAGTCACATATGTATTACCATTGAAAACAGCATAACAAACTTCCACTGGATCTGGTTCTGGTCCTTTCCACTCATTATCATGTAGGTCTTTATATAGAACTGGTGGTCTGGGCAAGGGATCATCTGTTAGATGTCACATGCTGTATTGCAGAAAGAGAATCAAAACTAGACAAATTCAAAAGCTTTTGTAGAAATTACGCTTTGCAAACTGTTTGATGAAAATCTTTACATTTCCCTTGGGTGTTTTTATATATAATACCTGCTTTAGACGACCCTATTTCAGCAGAGGATTTGGACTAGATCATATCTCCAACATATGCCAACCACAGGCTGCTTGGCCTGCCCTTCTCTCCTGTATAGTTCTCTGCTAACAGGGGAGGCCATCCCTCACATCAAGGTCTGGCATGGCATGTGTCCCCACCACTCAACGCCTGCTGGGTTGCAGCCAGCAGCGGAGCAAAAGGTTCTTCTTGGTGGCAAACACAGAGGCCAACCCAGTCTTGCCCTTGACTGCGGTAGGAGGTATTTGGCCAACGTCAGTCGTGGCACCTTGTTGTCAGTGCAGAGGTTCACCTGCTTCATTCAGTAACAACTCACTACTATGGCAAAGCACGTACAGATTTACATTAACAGTATGTACACTACAGGGTGCAGCAGCGTAGTTTCTTATTAGCAACTGGCTAGTAAGCACAGGTGGTGTTATACACAAAATCACAGCCTCTAATAAGAGCTACTTTAAATGCACACGCATTCAAGCTCCTGTAGCTAAGACATTGGGTTTTCTGCTCATCTGTCCAGCTCATGGCAAGGCTTGAGAAACTTTGCGGGCAGCCTCCATGGACCTGTAGGTAGAACACAAATATATCCCTTCCCCCATGCCATCGATTCTCGAGAAGTAAGTCAAGCTAAAAATGATTCCTTAAAGCAAAGGCATTCTGATGAAACAGGAATGTGAAGCAGGTGCAGAAGCAAACTGCACCGTACCTCTGACAACCTGGTGCTGTTTGGGTGGAGACTGGTAAAGCTTGGATTCTCCCCTAGGTTACCTTAAACACACTAAGCAGGACTGCTCGGCAGCAGCTAAAAACGCCTGCTTGCCCAGCAGCAGCTACAGCTGCCAGCCTGCTGAGCAGCAGCCATAAATTCCTGCCGGCAGCAGCACCTCTGCATTAACCCTTTCTTGCCCAAAATGTTAATCTGCTACCCATTAAAAACTTTTACATTAATCCAATAACAAAAAATACACAGAACACTGTCTGCCCTCAACAGACGCACACATACACACACATTCATGGGATCCCGCAAACACACTCCACACAACTACAACATGTGAAACACAAAATGCAGACAATCATTACTCCCACTACATGGTCACACGTACAAAATGTAGTTGCAATGACCCTGTGAAGACAATCAGGAAACCAGCTCCGAGCAGCATCATCGCAGTGCAGGGTGGCAGGCTCAATCTCAGCGGGCGTCCCCGCAGAGGCTCTGCCTCCCTCGCATTGCATGAGGCTTGGGCTTCTAAACTGGCAGAAATGCACACTCGTTCCAATGCAGGTGGCCAGCCTGCATTGGAAGGAATGGCCTGCGTCTATAAAAGGTTTACAAGGGCCAGTCAAAAACATAAACATATTTATATGTATTTAGCTTTTAGTATATAAATATCACAACAAGACTATAAAAACACAATATACTTGCCTTATTTTGTCTTTACAATAAATACTAAAAGGTGACACTAAATGGGTACATTCTCAAAGCCAGTTTTCAATGATTGAAACAAGCTCACCCAAATTTGACTAAGCACTATTGGCTTTGTTATAGTGTTATGCCACCCTATTGCGAAGCAATTGCGGTTGATAGTCTGCCTGACCATACTATAGGGAACAATCCGACTGTAATTAGCAAAATAATACTCAAGGGATCTCCCTCGGTCAAGTGACAGGGAAAGGGAGATGCATAGGACAGATCCCATCTTTGTGCAAACAAAACAATACCACAAACAAGTAGTTGGTTAGTTCCTGCTAAGAACGCCAAGTGGGTATGTTCCAAAACAGGATTAACAGTCTGTGTTTTCACAAATATTTACACTTAATCAATGAATTTTGTATACAAATCATCCTACTCCCCAGAATAAGAATCACACAAATGCCAAAAGACTAGACAGAAAACTAAAATGGGTATATCGTTCACTTTTAGTCGGCAGACTTAGTGTTGCTCTCTATCTGCCTAGGCATTATTGTGCGACTGCATTTTGCATATATGCCACTTGTGATGATAACAGTAATATTTTGATATTCTCTAATAGTAGCATAACTTTGCCTTTTTAAACCTTTGATCTGAATCTTGCAATAGAGCAGTTTATTTATTAGCATATAGGAGGCTGGGTTTTAACTCCCCTTTCCTCTTGTCTGAACGTTGTTCTTTCTACAAATCTTTTGCAGGAGAAAATCCTTTCTAACTAGTGGAAAGGCTTGTGTGTGTATGTGAGAGTGCTGTGTGTTGGTCTCTGTGGCTCTCTAAATAGTAATAGCAACATGTCCAAACCTAATATTAATCTAGCCTTTATGGCTGGCTTATTTTATTTTATTTATGATTAGGACACGCAGATGAAGCTGTTCTTTGCATGAAGATTTTCTGAAAGAAGAGAATGGGTCTGCTTCTTGAAGGACTTCCAGAAGTGTGTGCTCTGGAAGGCAAGCGCGTCACTTGCATTAGTGTCTAGGGTTGGTTTGTGTATTTCACCTGTTAAAGCGGTGAGTTCTCAAGGCAAAAATCCTAGCAATGAGATGCTTGAATCTCACATGAATTCTCTTGAAGGAGATGTATCTGAGGGCAGGCTGTAGTACTTGTTTAAGGAGAGCTGTATCTTTTGTATGTGTTCAGTTGACAAAGAATATAGCCCTGTAGCAGTCTTTTTGTAGTGCTGGCTTAAGACACAGTAAATTAATATAGTGCAAGATATCAGAATAAGAATCACACAAAGGCATTACCGCCCCCTCCCACGGATGCTAATTTGCCGCTGTCTGAATTCTGCTGGTGTAGAATTCTCAGGCTTGGACCAAATGCTCGGCTTTGGAGTGGACGGGACGCTTGGTATCGGAGTGTACAGGCTGTGGGGATGTCCGATGATGTGGTCCTATGGACAAAAACTCACAATTTTCATTAGTTTTATTCTGAAGATCTGGTTTAATAGACTTATACGAATTGCGAAAGCTCACTTTCATTTTGTCTTATCGTGGACCATGGTTATGGTTTGACAATAGTTCTGGAAGTTGTATAAATAACATCTCTAGCTGCATGAGTCGTTATCATGACTTCATCTGGGTCTTGAAACTTTTTGATTGGGCTCCGGCCCCACCTACTTCTCGGACTCTGGCTCTGCCCTTTTCCCTTGCAGGCTCCGCAAGGGGGGGGGCCGTGCTTTTTCTTCACTCCGACCCCGCCCACCCCCCTTGCAGGCGGGCCTTTCCCCCCCCTTGACTCGCCCCGCCTGTTACTCGGGCTCCGGCCCCGCCCGCTTCCCTTGCAGGCGGGCTTCCCCCCCTCTCTGCTCGCCCCGCCTGTCAGTGGGGGGGGGCGTGTGCCTTACAAGGGCATATTTCCGGACGGTCGTTCTGATTGGCTGTCCGCCCCGTACTCGCGCTTCCCTCCCCTTCCTGTTTATCCGTGCTTGTTAGTGCTAGCGCTTCCTCCTTGTTCCTGCACGGGGCATCTTTGCCCCGCCCTTCCCCTTGCCGCTCGGCGCCATCTTGGGGCGCATAGGGCGGTGGTCCAGCCCAGGCGTCTTTGGGCTCTGATTTCTCCGCGGCACTCCTGGCCTCTTCAGCAAGCCCGCCCCAGAAGGATTTTGCGCGGTTTTGTCCCTCCGTAAGCGGGTCGGGGTTCTGGGAATCGGGAGGTATAGCGCCCTCCCGCGAGTCTTTAGACTCGGTAAAAGTGCCATCATCTGGTGGGCGCAGAGTCTGCGTGGCTACCCCAACTCCCAATTTGGGGGTAACCGACAGACAGTCCCTCGCCGCCCTCCAGATGTCCTGCTCCTGCATGGCCTTTTGCAGAGCTTGTTTAACATTCCCCCACGACTTAAGATTTTTCCCACAACCTGAGGACATCGTCTCCTCGGCTAATGCTGTGGTACATTTAGCCCACACTTCTGAGTGGAGAATATCCACCGCCTGGTCAATGACCCCGATCTGCAAAAGTCTCGCAACGGCGAGAATAAAATCTTTGCGATCAATACCCCATTGCTTATATAATTCTAATACAACCTTCACAAGGACCTCCATCGTCCTTGAAGGTCTGGGAGCGTCCTCCCCGCCGGGCTGGTCCTGCCGCTCCGGCCGCCGCACGCCCATCCAGGCGAGATTCCCGGGTTTCGGCACCACTTGCTGCCTCTCCGAGGCACGGTGACCTGGTTCAGGGTCGGCACAGGCAATCACCTACTCGCGATTGCGGGGTCCATTAGCACGCAGACACCAATGTGGTGGACGGCAAATGGCGTTTATTGCAGAGTGACACCGCATTATATAGCTTTGGTTTACAACGTCACTTCCGTCTGCTTACGTCACAAAGCTAAGACCTGGGGAGGGGCTCTGTCTTTCCGTTACAGCGCGACATCTTCCGACCGCCAAGCCCTGGCTGCCTACAGAGAATAAAACAAGGGGTTTGCTTTTCCCCCCTTTTTAACGCAACATCCACACATAAGGGAAAAACAGACTTTCAGGGCCTCTTGGGCGAGATGCAGCCACACCTGGTATGCCAGGAATGTGCACTCCACAGCGGTTCCTGTTGCAACGTGGACCGAGGATGGAGAAGGGTGGAGATCTTGCGGCTACTCTCTGTCCTAAAGATGGGAACTAGGTGGTACAAGAAACCGATAAGCTGCATACTTGCTACCCTGAGCCAGCAGCCTGTCATCTTTTGACAGAATGCCATCCTCAGTGTGAACTTTGCTTCATTATAATGTCATTATAATGCATTTACATGCTAAAATTCACTCCCATCTCCAATGCGACCCCCCTCCAAAATGAGACCACCCCTCTCTGAGCATGTGCTCTGAATTTTTGGTGTCATATACCTTTAAAAGTGAAGCGAGAGAGATTTGCACCAATAATAATAAAGGTATGAATGACTAGAGTCACTCAAGCTCCACCTTGAAGGTGAAAATAATATGAAATGACCCGAGAGGGGGATATCAGGGAAGATACCATCGTGGACGAGTCAAGGAAGATAACATCAACCGACTCCTGGGACCGGTCGACGGGCTGGACCTCTCTTTCCCCCCCCATAGGGATGCCTGTGGGTAAGACTTGCACTATATCCAGTGCTTCCCCAGGAAAACTTAGAATCTCTATAGAGTTGCTTTTCACTGTTATCTTTATATTCTATAGCCAGGCTGTGTTAACTTTATCGAGCGCTTGTACTCATGCAACTGTTATTCGCACTTGCTTTGCAGACAGTATTTATTACCGGCAATCCATAAGAACCTGTATCTGTTGCATCAATAAACTGCACTGTTTCAGTAGCCAATAGTAATTTTCTCACTGAACGTGACCCCATCTCTCAGTGTGGCCGTGAGGGTTCATGAGCACAATTGAACTGGCAGTGTGGTGTATTATCAGTGAATCTGGATCAGACGCGGCCGGACTGGTAGTTGCATATTGGAGCCGTAAGATTGAACTGGCAGTGGGGTGTGTTATCAGTGAATCCGGATCAGTATACGGCTGGAATGATAGTTGCGTATTGGAGCCTGTCGTGGTTTAAGCCTCTCTAACTCACGCTGTCCCTCTCTCACTCACTCCCCCCTCTTTCTTCCCCCAGTCCCAGGGGGATGGGGAGGAGAATCAAAAGAATGCAACTCCTACAGGTTGAGATAAGAACAGTCCGGTAACTGAGGTACAACAAAAAACCACTACTGCTACCACCAATAATAATAATGGCAAGGCAAATACAAGGAAAGAGAATACAACTGCTCACCACCCGATACCAAGCCTGACCCAGCAGTGCACCCCTCACCCTTCCGGGTCTCTGCCCTCTGTTTTTACATCCTGGGCATGACGTGCTGTGGTACGGAATACCTCGTTGGTCAGTTTGGGTCAGGTGTCCTGTCTCTGCTTCCTCCCAGCTTCCCCTCCTCCCTGGCAGAGCATGAGAATCAGAAAGTCCTTGGTCAAACCAAAACATTTACAAGCAGTAACTGAAAACACTGGTGTTATCAGCGCTGTTCCCAGGCCCAAGATCAAAAACACAGTGCTGCACCAGCTACCAAGAAGGAGAAAAAGGACTGCTACTGCTGAACCCAGGACAGAGCTGTTCTGGGATCCTCTGATAAAGCAAGGGGTTTATTTTCCCCCTTTAACGCAACAAACATTGATGGTTTTAGTTGCTACTAAGTATTGTTTACTCTGACCAGGGACTTTCTGAGTCTCATGCTCTGCCAGGGAAGAGGGGAAGTCAGGAAGAAGCGGAGACAGGACACCTGACCCAAAGTAAACAAAGGGGTATTCCATACCACAGCATGTCATGCCCAGTATAGAAACTGGGGACAGTTACCCAGAAAGGCTAGATCACTGCTCAGGTCAGGCTGGGTATCGATCGGTGGGTGGTGAGCAGTTGTATTGTATTCCCTTGTCATTTCCCTTATCACTATTATTATTGGTGGTAGCAATAGTGTTTTTGTGTTGTACCTTAGTTACTGGACTGTTCTCATCCCAGCCCGTGGGAGTTACATTCTTTCGATTCTCCTCCCCATCCCCCCAGGAGCAGGGGGAGGAAGGGGGGGAGTGAGCACGCGGCTGCATGGTTCTGAGTTACCTGCTGTGCTTAAACCATGACAGTTCTTTGTGGCACCCAAGGTGGTCCCAGAGGGGTTGAGATAATGACAGATCTGACCAGAGTGTGTCTAATCGTATTTGTGATAAGCATTCATTGTTTCGGATTAATAGTCACTCGTCACAGTGCTGATTTATTGGGTTTCAAAGTTGTTGCTCTTGATCTCAGAGTTTCAGCATGTCATACCTTACTTACAGCCGGTATTTGCTGTCTTAGTGTTTATCGGCTGGGGTGCCCGGTCTAAGGTCCTTGTTTCACTGTACTTTATGGTAATGACTTGTAATGCAATAGTCTCATTGATCATGAAACTAATCTGGCTTGTGTTAAGAGTGTGGTCATCACCTCTATATTTTGGAAGGAAGCCTACAGTACACAGGATTCCAGGCTGGGGGGGCCTGGGACAAGTCTATCCACCCCTTATTCCATGCCATTCACGTCATGCTCAGATCCTGCTTTTTTCAGTATACCATTACTCTTGTCTCATATATATACATATTCATACACACACACAAAAAGAGAGATATCATTCCTTAGTGCATGGACCAATCATAGAATCATAGAATAGTTAGGGTTGGAAAGGACCCTAAGATCATCTAGTTCCAAACCCCCTGCCATGGGCAGGGACAACTCACACTAAACCATGCCATCCAAGGCTATGTCCAACCCCACCTTGAACGCCGCCAGGGATGAAGCATTCACAACTTCCCTGGGCAACCCATTCCAGGGCCTCACCACCCTCACAGTAAAGAATTTCTTCCTCAGATCCAATCTAAACTTCCCGTTTAAATTTGAACCCGTTACCCCTTGTCCTCTCACTACAGTCCCTCATGAAGAGTCCCTCCCCAGCATCCCTATAGGCCCCCTACAGATATTGGAAGGCTGCTATGAGGTCTCCACACAGCCTTCTCTTCTGCAGGCTGAACAGCCCCAATTTTCTCAGCCTATCTTCATACAGGAGGTGCTCCAGTCCCCTGATCATCCTCGTGGCCCTCCTCTGCACTTGTTCTAACAGTTCCATGTCCATTTTATGTTGAGGACACCAGAACTGCACACAATACTCCAAGTGAGGTCTCACAAGAGCAGAGTAGAGGGGCAGAATCACCTCCCTCAACCTGCTGATCACACTCCTTTTGATGCAGCCCAGGATACGATTGGCTTTCTGGGCTGCAAGTGCACACTGCCGGCTCATGTTCATTTTTTCATTGACCAACACCCCCAAGTCCTTCTCCACAGGGCTGCTCTGAATCTCTTCTCTGCCTAACCTGTAGCTGTGCCTGGGATTGCTCTGACCCAGGTGGAGGACCTTGCACTTGTCATGGTTGAACTTCATCAGGTTGGCATCAGCCCACCTCACAAGCATGTCAAGGTCCCTCTGGATGGCATTCCTTCCCTCCAATGTATCAACTGAACCACCCAGCATGGTGTCATCGGCAAACTTGCTGAGGGTGCACTCAATCCCACTGTCCATGTCACCCACAAAGATGTTGAACAAGACCGGCCCCAACACCGATCCCTGGGGGACACCACTCATTACTGGTCTCCAGCTGGACATTGAGCCATTGACCACAACTCTTTGCGTGCAGCCATCCAGCCAGTTCTTTATCCACCGAGTGGTCCACCTATCAAATAGATGTCTCTCCAACTTAGAGAGAAGGATGTCATGTGAGACAGTGTCAAAGGCTTTACACAAGTCCAGGTAGATGACATCAACTGCTCTGCCCCTGTCCATCAGTTCCGTAGCCCCTTCATAGAAGGTCACCAGATTGGTCAGGCAGGATTTCCCCTTAGTGAAGCCATGCTGGCTGTCCCCAAGCACCTTGTTGGTTTTCACGTGCCTCAGCATGCCTTCCAGGAGAATCCGCTCCAAGATTTTGCCAGGCACAGAGGTGAGAGTGACTGGTCTGTAGTTCCCCAGCACATCCATTTTCCCCTTCTTGAAAATGGGGGTTTTATTTCCCTTTTTCCCATCATAGATAACTTCACCTGACTGCCATGATTTTTCAAATATGATGGACAGTGGCTTAGCAACTTCATTTGCCAGCTCCTTCAGGACCCGCGGATGGATTTCATCCGGTCCCATGGACTTGTATATATTCAGGTTCCTAAGATGGTCTTGAACCAGATCCTCCCCCACAGTGGGCCCAGGGTCCCCACCCTCACCGTCCCCGCGTCTGCCTTCCAAGACTTGGGTGGTGTGGTCAGAGCATTTGCTGGTGAAGACTGAGGCAAAGAAGTCATTAAGAACCTCAGCCTTCTCCAAATCCAGGGTAGCCAGTTCTCCCGATAACTTCTGGAGAGGACCCACATTGTCCCTCATCTGTCTTTTATTTGCAGTGTGCCTATAAAATCTCTTCCTGCTATCCTTTACATCCCTAGCCAAGTTTAATTCTAAGTGGGCCTTAGCTTTCCTAACCTGGTCCCTAGCTTCCCTGACAACATCCCTGTATTCTTCCCAGGCTGCCTGTCTTTGCTTCCACCATTTCTAAGCCTCTTTTTTCCTTCAAATTTTGCTCAGCAGCTCCTTATCCATCCAAGGAGGTCTCCTGGCCCTCCTGCTGAACTTCCTTCTAGTTGGGATGCATCGCTCCTGAGCTTGCAGCAGGTGAGCCTTGAATATCAACCAACAGTCTTGGGCCTCCCTGCCCTCTAGGGCTGTATCCCATGGAACCTTACTGAGCAGGTTCCTGAAGAGTCCAAAGTCTGCTCTCTTGAAGTCCAGGGAAGTGAGCTTGCTGCACGCTCTTCTCACTGTCCTGAGGATCTCAAACTCAACCATCTCATGATCTCTGCAATCAAGGCTGCCCTGGAGCGTCACATTTCCAACCAGCCCTTCCCTGTTGGAGAGGATGAGGTCAAGCATGGCACCTCTCCTTGTCGGTTCCTCTATTACTTGCAGAAGGAAGTTGTCTTCCACTTAATCAAGGAACCTCCTGGATTGCTTGTGCCGGGCCGTACCATCCCTCCAACAGATATCAGGGTGGTTGAATCCTTATAGTGCTGCTGAGTTCATCCGATCCATGATGTCGGGCTCCATCTCTTGTAACAGTCCTTCAGAGCAGGAGAGACAGTGTGCAGTGTTGGATTGTTGCCTGCTGATGACACCACGGAACTCATCTGGTCACTGCTGAGCTCATCTGGTTTTGCAAAGTTCAGACTTCCTTGGTAGGATGGTTGCAGGGAAGTCAGGACCAGTCAGTGGTGACCTAAAGACATCTAGTTGGTGGGCTATAAAAATGCTACATAGCAGGCAACAGCATATAATTGAGTTCATTGGCTGTTTTTGCCTAAAATCAAATCCTCTTGAGGGACACATCAGACTTCCCCATCTTCCCGCATTACCCACCAAGTATATCTGGGTCCCTGAGCAAAAGCTATCCGACAAGTGGGTTTGCCTTTACCTGTAGCAGAAATAACCCAGACTGTCTTCCCCAAAAAGTTCTTTATGTGCACCACAGGAACTTTATCCCCTTCTACATGTTGCGTTAAATGGGAGAAAATAAACCTCCTTGCTTTATTAGAGGGACCGGGAACAGCTCCAATATGCAACTACTAGTCCAGTCACATTCGCTATATCGAACCTCTACTGATCCGGATTCACCGATAGTGTACCACACTTCCCAGTCCAATCAGCTGCAACTACTAGTCCAACTGCGTTCGCTATATCGAACCTCTACTGCTCTGGATTCACCAATAGTGCACCACACTGCCTAGTCCAATCAGCTGCAACTACCAGTGTGGAATAATTAAGAAATATGGGATAATTAGGAATTAAACTTATATTTGAAATGCAGCATTGTCCACATGATGGTTACATGGATACAAGCGCTTGATAAAGTTAACACAGCCTGGCTATAGAATATAAAGATAACAGTGAAAAGCAACTCTATAGAGATTCTAAGTTTTCCTGGGGAAGCACTGGATATAGTGCAAGTCTTACCCACAGGTGTCCCTATGGGGGGAGAAGAAAGATCCAGCCTGTCTACCAGTCCCAGGAGTCTGTTGATGTTATCTTCCTTGACTCGTCCATGATGGTATCTTCCCTAATATTCCCCCCTCTCTTGGGTCATTTTATACTATTTTTCACCTTCAAGGTGGAGCTTGAGTGACTCTAGTCATTCATACCTTTATTATTATTGGTGCAAATCTCTCTCGCTTCACTTTTAAAGGTATATGACACCAAAAATTCAGAGCGCATGCTCAGAGAGGGGTGGTCTCATTTTGGAGGGGGGTCACATTGGAGATGGGTGTGTATTTTAGCATGTAAATGCATTATAATGACATTATAATGAAGCAAAGTTCACACTGAGGACAGCATTCTGTCAAAAGATGACAGGCTGCTGGCTCAGGGTAGCAAGTATGCAGCTTATCAGTTTCTTGTACCACCTGGTTCCTGTTTCTTGTTGATGTTAGGACAAATTATAGCCGCGAGGTCTTCACCCCGCTCCATCATCCATCTGTGTATGCATGGGAACCATTGTGGAGTGCACATTCCAGGGGTGGCTGCATCCTGCTTTGAGAGGCCCTGAAAGTCCATTTTTCCCTTATGTGTGGACAATGCTGCAATTCAAATACAAGTTTAATTCCTAATTATTCCACATTTCCTAATTATTACACACTACAGTATGTAAAAGATCTGAGTGGGCTGGGCAAGCCCTGTTGGCCGGTTCTCTGATGTTGACCGACCAGGTGGCCTTTGGTCAATGTGTATCCCAATGTTTGAAAGTCCCACCACCCATTGCTCTCAGTGTAGTTTTTAACAGCCAATTGTACCATTAGATTTTCCCAGAGGCTGGTGCATGGTAGGGGATGTGATATACCCATTCAATGCCATGTTCTTTGGCCAAAGTGTATATAAGGTTGTTCCGGAAATGTGTCCCACTGTATGACTCAGTTCTCCATGGGGTGCCATGTCTCCACAAAATCTGTCTCTCAAGGCCTGGGATAGTGTTCTGGGCAGTGGCGTGGGGCAAAGCGCATGTTTCCAGCCATCCACTGGTTGCTTCCACCATGGTAAGCACATGGCGCTTGCCCTGGCGGGTCAGTGGGAGTGTGATATAGTCAATCTGCCAGGCCTCCCCATATTTGTACTTCAGCCATCATCCTCCATACCAAAGAGGCTTTAATCGTTTAGCTTGCTTAATTGCAGCACATGTTTCACAGTCATGAATAACCTGGGCAATAGTGTCCATTGTTAAGTCCACCCCTCGATCACGAGCCCATCTGTTCAGCCCTGATGGCCTGAAGTGTCATGGGCCCACCGGGCCAAAAATAATTCACCCTTATGTTGCCAATCTAAGTCCATCTGAGCCACTTCAATCTTAGCAGCTTTATCCACTTGTTGGTTGTTCTGGTGTTCCTCAGTGGCCCAACTCTTGGGTACATGAGCATTTACGTGGTGTACCTTGACCACCAGGTTTTGCACCTGGGCAGCAATATCTTGCCACGGTGCAGCAGCCCAGATGGGTGTCCCTCTGCGTTGCCAGTTGCTCTGCTTCCATTGCTGCAACCACCCCCACAGGGCATTTGCCACCATCCATGAGCCACTTTAGAGATAAAGTACTGGCCACTTTTCTCTTTCAGCAATGTCCAAAGACAGCTGGATGGCTTTCACCTTGGCAAACTGACTCGATTCACCCTCTCCTTCAGCAGTTTCTGCAACGTGTCGTCAGGGACTTCATATAGCTCCCTTCCACCTCCAATGCTTTCCCACAGTACAGCAGGACCCATCAGTAAACAAGGCATATTGCTTTTCACTTTCTGACAGTTTATTATATGGTGGGGCCTCTTCAGCATGCATCACCTCCTCCTCTGGTGACATTCCAAAATCTTTGCCCTCTGGTCAGTCCACAATGACTTCTAGAATTCCTGGACAACTGAGATTTCCAGTTCGAGCTTGTTGTGTGATTAGTGCAACCCACTTACTCCATGTAGCATCAGTTGCATGATGTGTAGAGGAGACCCTGCCTTTGAACATCCAGCCCAGCATGGGCAACCGGGGTGCTAGGAGGAGCTGTGCTTCAGTGCCAATCACTTCTGAAGCAGCTTGAACCCCTTCATAGGCTGCCAGTATCTCTTTTTCAGTTGGGGTATAGCTGGCCTCAGATCCTCTGTATTCCTGACTCCAAAAGCTGAGGGGTTGACCTTGAGTCTTCCCTGGAGCTTTCTGCCAGAGGCTCCAGGTAGGACCACTCGCCTCAGCTGCAGTGTAAAGATGTTTTTCACATCCTACCCAGTCCTGACTGATCCAAGAGCTACTGCATGAACTCTCTCTCTTTTAAGTTGTTGAAAGGCTTGTTGTTCCTTGGGGCCCCATTTAAAATCACTTTTCCTCCATGTCACATGACAGAGAGGGCTTACAATCAAACTGTAATTTGGGATGTACATCCCCCAGAACCCCACAACACTTAAGACAGCTTGTGTTTCTTTCTTATTAGTTGGTGGAGACATTGCTGTTATCTTGTTGATCACATCTGTAGGGATCTGGCGACATCCATATTGCCAGTTTATTACCAAAACTTGAATCTCCTGTGCAGGTCACTAGACCTTACTCAGTTTCATGGCAAAACTGGCTGTTTGCAGGATTTGGATTATTTTCCACCCTTTCTTGAAAATTTCTGCTGTATCACCCCACACGATAATGTCATCAATGTATTGCAAGTGTTCTGGAGCTTACCCCTGTTCCAGTTCAGTTTGGATCAGCCCATGGCAGATGGTAGGGCTGTGTTTCCACCCCTGGGGGAGTCAGTTCCAAGTGTACTGGACGCCCTTCCAAGTAAAAGCGAACTGTGGCCAGCATGCTTCTGCCAAAGGAATTTAAAGAAATGCATTGGCAGTATCAGTTGTGGCATCCCCCTTGGCTGCCTTTGACTCCAGTTCATACTGAAGTTCTATCATGTGCAGTACGGCATCACTCAATGGTGGTGTGACTTCATTCAGGCCATGATAGTCTACTGTTAGTCTCCACTCTCCGTTAGACTTTCTCACTGGCCATATGGGGATATTAAAGGGTCAGGTTATGGATGGGAATCAGAGAGTCTCGGTTGGTGCGATATTGCCCCCAGTGCACTGTTGTGGTTGTGATTGGCACTTGTTGTTCTTTGACCTTCAGCAACCCCACAACAGAAGGATACTCTGAGAGACCAGGCAAGGTGGACAGCTGCTCAATTTCCTCTGTCTCCAAAGCAGCAATACCAAAAGCGCATCAGTATCCTTTTGGGTGTTTGAAGTACCCTCTCCTGAGGTGACCTATGCCAAGGATTCATGGAGCCTCTGGACCAGTCACAATGGGGTGCTTTTGCCACTTCCTCCCAGTCAGGCTGATTTCAGCCTCGAGTACAGTCAACTCTTGGGATCCTCCTGTCACTCCAGAAATATAAATGAGTTCCACCCCTTGACATCTTGATGGCATCAGGGTACACTGTGCACTGGTATCTACTAGAGCCTTATACTTCTGTGGGACTGATGTGCCAGGCTATCTGATCCACACAGTCCAGTAAATCCGATTGTCCCTCTCCTCCACCTGGCTGGATGCAAGGCCCCTCTAATAGTGGTCACAACATTGGCCACTTACATCTTGTATAAAGGGATTATTCTTCTTTATCAGAAGAGCTGGAGGAAAACCAGCTCTTTCACTCCATCTGGGAACCTGATCACCAGAGACTGAAGCCACAGCTTTCATGGGATGATCATCCTTTACTTTTGTTCTCCTCTTCAACTCACGATCCCGTTCCTCCAGAGCTGAGACAGGTTTTCCATCCCACTTCGTCATATCTTCTCCATGATCCCGCAGGTAAAACCATAGGGTGGCCCATGGTGTGCACTCCTATATCTTCTCTCTCGAGTAGTAGGATGCCTTTTGTTAATAGCTGAGACATGGGTTGGTACATGTGTGGAGCTGGATAGATTGGATATATCGTTTCTCAATTGTTTGAACTCCTGGGACACTTTTTCCACAGCTGAAATTATGGAAGGGGTGAGATTGCCTTCAAACTCTCGGAGTTGATGAAACATTTCATCCACTGTTGGTGATACTATGTTATTCCAGGTTACCACTGCCAATGAGTGGGCATATGATGATGGTGCACTCCGTGTAAATTTCCACCACATGGGTCGTGTACATTCGACTTCATCTGGATCTACAGATGCATTCCCAGCATCTTGCCTGCAACAGATCATCTCTACAATGGCTGATTCCCTCAGAGACTGGATACCTCTCTCCTGTGTAGACCACTTGGCTGAATGACTCATAACATCGTCCTTGTAGGGAAACCTTTCCTTCACAGCTGCCAAGAGCCGCCTCCAAAGGCTGAGGGACTGTTTCTTTCTTGCAACTGCTTTGTCAATTCCCCCTTCCCCAGCAAGTGATCCCAGCTGTTTGGCTTCCCTACCTTCTTGTTCGTGACTGTCGGCCCCATTGTCCCAGCATTGGAGCAACCAGCTGATCATGTGATCCCCTGGTTGACAGGTAAAATCTTTTCGTATATTCGCATGCTCGATTGAGGTCCGGGGTCAAGAAGTCACCTCTTCTTCTTCCTCTCCCTCTGATTCACGTAATAATAACTCTTGTTCAGATGCTGTCCCGTGTAGTAATTGCATTGGTTCTTCGTCTTTCTTCACTGTACAGGTTGCTCTTTGTGCCTCTTGTTTGCTTTTCCCCTTGCATACAGGAGCAACCAATATCGGCATAAACTGGTCTTCTGGTTTAGCTGCAGTGATTACCCCCGTGGTTGGAGTGGATGCAGTATCGTTTGTTGGGGTTTGTGTAGTTGCTGTGCTTGGAATTGGATTAGCTGCACTGTCTGTTGCTGTCAGAGTTTGAGTATCAGCTGTAATTGTCACTGGGGTTGGTGCTGTTGCTGTACTTGGAGTTGGAGTAGCTGCGTTATCTGTTGTAGTCAGAGTTTGAGTAGCTGATGTACTTGTCACTAGGGTTCATGTAAGCTGCTGTATTTGGAGTTGGAGTAGCTGTGTTGTCTGTTCTTTTGCCATCAGATCCAGGGACATTTTTTTCCCTTTGAAGGTGCTGGATAGTGTTGAACAGGGTTCTGTAAGCATAGGCCAAGCCCCAGCATGTTGTCATGATTTGTCCCTCTCTGGTATGACCAGGATGACAACACACCTCATTTAAGTGTTTTACTAATTTTTCTGGACTTTGCACTTGTTCAGTGGTGAAGTTCCAAAGCACTGGAGGGGCCCACTGGCCTGGATACTTGCCCATACTATGCCACACACCCTGCCACTCATGACTGTCCAGCCTTGGGGAAAATCTCTTGATCCTCCTATATTGTCATATAACCCTAGACAAGACCCAAACCGGACTCTGCTTATCTTTCGAGATCAGACTAAATGGTCGTGGATAAAACATAATCTGTATGTCTGCCAACAATGTGATCCCCATCACAATCAGCAGGCTCAAGGGTACCCAAAGGCCATTCAAAACCTTCAGAACTCTCAAATGATGCTGTAAATAACCGGGAGGGGGGGGGGGGGGGCTGGGAACATAAGTGAATGTCTCCTTCCTAGGTTGACCACCTGAGGAGGGGAAAAAAAGATGTGTAATTGCTAAACACTTCCATTATAATCCTCCCACAGCATAGAGGTGATGATCACACTGGGAACACAAGCCAGATCAGTTTCATGATCAATGAGTCTAATATATTACAAGTCATTACCATAAAGTACAGTGAAACAAGAACCTTAGCCCAAGCCCCCCATCTGATAAACACTAAGACAGCAAATACCAGTTGTTAGTAAGGTACAACATGCTGAAACTCTGAGATCAAGAGCAACAAATTTGAGAGCAAATAAATCAGCATTGTGACAAGTGACTATTAATCTGAAACAATGAATGCTTATCACAAATATGATTAGACACACTCCAGTCAGATCTGTCATTGTCTCAACCCTTCGAGCCCCACGTTGGATGCCACAAAGTAGTTTGTTGTTTAAGCCCATGGTTTAAACCCAGACACCAACTCAAAACTATGTGGCCACTCACTCACTCCCCCACCTCCCTTCCTCCCCCCACTCCCAGGGGATGGGGAGGAGAATTGAAAGAATGTAACTCCCATGGGTTGAGATAAGAACACTCCAGTAATTAAGGTATAATGCAAAACCACTACTGCTATCACCATTAATAATGATGATAAGGGAAATAACAAGGGAAGAGAATACAACCGCTCACCACCCGCTGACCGATACCTCTGGCGTATCAAAAACTGGCTCCAGTTCTGGTGAAATCTGAAGATTTTTGTTTCGCGTCTCATATCCCTTTTATAGTCTACTAAGTGATAAGCAGTAACTTTCCACTCTCTTACTTCCTTATCATCCCGATTCAGCGAAACTACCAAGGGTTACAAATATTTACATCATTTGGCCTGTTTCTGAGATGCACATCCTGCTTTATCTTGCAAACCACCTGCTTTGTTTTGCTAACCTATATTTACCCATCATTGTTCTCTTTAGGATTCCCAAGGCTTAAGCCCAACCAGGGCGATAATGCCTGGATCCATTTTGTTAACTATTTCTGTCCCATCACCCACATCTCCCCCTTTTTGTTTTACTAAGACAGACAGCTTTTATAGATTTATCTGTAAGTCGTTGTAGACATTGAAGCAAGCAAGGCACACAGATTAGAATACATAAAATGATTAACAAAATGATTCATTAGTGAAATTTTTCAAAGCCTGGCTAATAGTGTGAGCTGTTTGCAGTGATTTTGTTAGTGATGCAATAGCAGTAGAAATAGCAGCTAATATTACGATAGCCAATATTATAGCAAATAAAACCAACCTATAAAACCTTAATTCTATCCTGGGCTGCATCAAAAGGAGCGTGACCAGCAGGTCAAGGGAGGTGACCCTGCCCCTCTACTCTGCTCTCGTGAGACCTCACTTGGAGTATTGTGTGCAGTTCTGGGGTCCTCAACATAAAAAGGACATGGAACTGTTGGAACAAGTGCAGAGGAGGGCCACGAGGATGATCAGGGGACTGGAGCACCTCCTGTATGAAGATAGGATGAGAAAGTTGGGGCTGTTCAGCCTGGAGAAGACAAGGCTGCGTGGAAAACTCATAGCAGCCTTTCAATATCTGAAGGGGGCCTATAGGGATGCTGGGGAGGGACTCTTCATTAGGGACTGTAGTGAGAGGACAAGGGGTAACAGGTTTAAACTTAAACAGGGGAAGTTTAGATTGGGTATGAGGAAGAAATTCTTTACTGTAAGGGTGGTGAGGCCCTGGAATGGGTTGACCAGGGAAGTTGCGAATGCTCTGTCCCTGGTGGTGTTTAAGGCCAGGTTGGACATAGCCTTGGGTGGCATGGTTCAGTGGGTGGTGTCCCTGCCCATGGCAGGGGGGTTGGAACTCGATGATCTTGAGGTCCTTTCCAACCCTAACTATTCTATGATTTTATGATTCTATGCTTTCTATCTTGAATATCTGTAACAATCGAAAAAAATGATAATGCAAATCGGAGGAGTAGCCATATAAAATGTAGCATTTTTCAATGTTACATTGTCACTTAAATCACTAGGACTGGGTGGAATTCATTTTCCACTAAGCCATGTTGTTTCTTCATTTAAAATTGGTGTTTCCCAGTCCCACCATGTAACAGGTCGGAATAATGGGGAATTTAGTAAATGTGCCCAGTACACTTGTCCATAACCCATGGTCGCACATAATAGAACAGATATTACAAAGATTTCTGTCACTTTTGTTTCTTTATGTTGTTGAGTTCTGGGGCTTTACATGTTTTGCTGGCAGCCAGTATGGTCCTGTCGATAGCTGTACATAGCCATATCCTCGATCCCATGTCAGCAGTGACACTGGGCCTTTCTGCTTGTTATCATGTAGGTCTTTATATAGAACCTGTGATTTGGGCAAGGAATTGTCCATCAGATGTCACAAGCGCTGTATCGTGGAAAGAGAATCAAAACTAGACAAATTTAAAGAATTTAGTACAAATTGCGCTTTTGCTAACTGTTTATGTGGAGAAAATCCTTGCATTCACCTTTTTTTGTTTTGTACATCTACTATCAATACCGGCTTTAGATGAGCCTACTTGAGCAGGGGGCTTGGTCTAGATCGTATCTCCAACATATGCCAACCACAGGCTGCTTGGCATGCCCTTCTCTCCTGGATAGCTCTCTGATAACAGGGAAGGCCATCCCTCACATCAAGGTCTGGCATGGCATGTGTCCCCACCTCTCAACACCTGCTGGGTTGCAGCCAACAGCAGAGCTAAAGGTTCTTCTTGGTGGCAAACACAGAGGCCAACCCTGTCTTGCCCTTGACTGTGGTAGGAGTCATCTGGCCAACCTCAGTCCTTGCACCTCATTGTCAAGGCACAGTTTCACCTGCTTCATCCAGTAACAAGTCACTACTATGCCAAAGCACATAGAGATTTACATTAGCAAAGTAACTATTACAGGGTGCAGCAGCATGTTGAAGATGCTGATGGCAGCGAGGGACCAGCCAAAGAAATTTCCTACCTGTGGAGTTCTCTCACCCTCTTAATTTGTTCCCTTGCCTGCTTTATAGCACTATCATTGTAGTAGAATCTTTCTAGCTTTTGCCTTAGCATTTTCTAGCAGCTGCTGCAAATTTGCATGCTCTAACATCTCTTTTACAAGTGACAAATCCATACAAGGTGTAGTTTCTTATTAGCAACTGGTTAGTAAATACAGGTGGTTTTATACACAAAATCACAGCCTCTAATAATAGCTATGCTACAAGCACACATATTCAAGCTGTTACTTTTCAGTTGCCCCCAAGTGATGTTTTGCAGTCATTCATTTTTCTCTTCCCCTATCTCATTCTGCTCGGGGTATTCACGGTCAGCTCTTATAGCTGAGGCATCAGGTTCTTCCACTCGTCTGTCCAGCTCATGGCAGGACTTGACAAACTTTGCAGGCAGCTGCCATGGACCTGCAGGTAGGAGGACACAAATATACCCCCTTCCCCAGGTTATCAGTTCTTGAGAAGGCAAGTTAAAGTGTTTCCTTAAAGCAGAGGCATTCTAACGAAAAAGGAATGTGAAACAGCTGCGGAAGTGAACTGCACAGTGTTAACAGTCAAGGAGTTTGCTTAGTCATTACCCTTTTTTTTTTTTTTTCACTCCACAGCTCTGGTGTCCATCCTGGCCTTTCCACCGGTGGAGTACTGGGAGCCGAATCAGAGTGCAGCTTCTTTTGAACATGGTTACCGAACTCTATCAAATAACTTAAAAAGTTTTTTTTGTTTGTTTGTTTGTTTTTGTTTTTTCAATGTCGTTCACCCTGCTTTGTGTAGGAATGCTGGCCTGCTCAGCTGCAGCTATAAATACCTGCCTGCTCAGCAGCAGCTACAGCTGCCTGCCTGCCTGCCTGCCTGCCGAGCAGCAGCCATAAATACCTGCCAGCAACTGCACTTTTGCATTAACTCTTTCTTGCACGAAATGTTAATCTGCTACCCGTTAAAAGTTTTAACGCGAACCCATTAACAAAAAATACACAGAATACCATCTGCCCTCAACAGACACACACACACACATGCATGGAATCCCACAAGCACACTCCACACAACTACAATATTTGAAACACAAAATGCAGACAATTACTCCCACTACACGACCCTGTGAAGACAATCAGGAAACCAGCTCCGAGCAGCATCATCGCAGTGCAAGGTGGCAGGCTCTATCTCAGTGGGCATCCTCGCGGAGGTTCTGCCTCCCCACATTGCATGAGGCTTGGGCATTCATACTGACCAAAATGCACACTCATTCTGACGCAGGTGGCCAGCCTACATCGGAAGAAGTGGCCAGCAGTATCTATAAAGGTCTGCAAGGGTCGGTAGAAACACAGACGTGCTTATATTTGCCAACCTCTAGTACATGAGTATTACAGAGAGAGACTATATAAAATGAGTTATATATGGGGTTCCAAGTGTATGGTTCGGTTACTGCTTAGTAATGTTTTAGGGGTGGATAGATCGTTTCACAAATGTTTGAGGTCCTGGGACAATTTTTCCACAACTGAGATGATGGAAGGTGTGAGATTGTCTTCAAACTCTCAGAGTTTATGAATCATTTCATCCACTGTTGGTGGTATTATGTCATTCCAGGTTACTATTGCCAATGAGTGGGCATATGATGGGGGTGCATTCCGTGTAAATTTCCGCCACATGGGTCGTGTACGTTCGACTTCATCTGGATCTATGGGTATATCCCCGTTATTCAGGTTGATATTATAGATCATCTCTACAATGGCTGATTCCCTCAGAGACTGGATACCTCTCTCCTGCGTAGACCACTTGGCTGAACGACTCATAAGATCGTCCTTGTAGGGAAACCTTTTCTTCACAGCTGCCAAGAGCCGCCTCCAAAGGCTGAGAGACTTTTTCTCTCTTGCAATTGCTCTATAAGTGATCCCAGCTGCTTGGCTTTACTACCTTCTAGTTCATGACATTCGGTGTTGTGTTAAAAGGGGGGGAAAGCAAACCCCTTGTTTTATTCTCCAATATGCAACTACCAGTCCGACCGCATTCGCTTGTATTGAACCTCTACTGGTCCGGATTTCAATCCGACCACATCCGCTTATGTCGAACCTCTACTGGTCTGGATTTACTGATAGCGTACCACACTGCCCAGTCCAATCAGCTACAGCTACCAATCCGACCGCGTCCGCTTATATCGAACATCTACTGGTCCGGATACCAAACCGACCGCATCTGCTTATATCGAACCTCTACTGGTCCTGATTTACCAATAGTGGCGATCGGCTATCAAAACAGTATGGTTTATTGATTGAGTTTATTGAGGCAACAGGTACAGGTTCTTATGGATTGCCGGTGATAAATACTGTCTGCAAAAGAACGTGCAAATAATAGTTACATGGATACAAGCGCTTGATAAAGTTAACACAGCATAGCTCTAAAATATACAGGTGACAGTAAAAGGAACTCTATAGAGATTCTAGGTTTTCCTGGGGAAGCACTGGATACAGCGCAAGTCTTACCCACAGGCGTCCCTATGGGGGGGGAAGAGAGGTCCAGCCCATCGACCGGTCCCAGGAGTTTGTTGATGTTATCTTCCATGATGGTATCTTCCCCAAATATCCCCCTCTCTCTTGGGTCATTTTATATTATTTTCACCTTCAAGGTGGAGCTTGAGTGACTCTAGTCATACATACCTTTATTACTATTGGTGCAAATTTCTCTCGCTTTGATTTAAAGGTATATGACAACGAAAATTCAGAGCGTGTACTCAGAGAGGGGTGGTCTCATTTTGGAGGGGAGTTGCATTGGAGATGGGTGTGTATTTTAGCATGTAAATGCATTATAATGACATTATAATGAAGCAAAGTTCACACTGAGGACGGCATTCTGTCAAAAGATGACAGGCTGCTGGCTCAGGGTAGCAGGTATGCAGCTTACCAGTTTCTTGCACCACCTAGTTCCCATCTTTTGCTGAAGTTAGGGCAAAGCATAACCACGAGATCTCCACCTCACTCTACCCTCCATCTGTGTTGCCACAGGAACCGCTGTGGAGTGCACATTCCTGGCATACCAGGTGTGGCTGCATCTCGCCCTGAGAGGCCTTGAAAGTCCTTTTTTCCCTTATGTGTGGACAATGCTGCATTTCAAATATAAGTTTAATTCCACATTTCCTAATTATCCCATATTTCCCAATTATTCCACAGTCAGCCCCATTGTCCCAGCATCAGAGCAACCAGGTGATTATACGCTCCCCTGGCTGATGGGTAAAGTCTTTTTGCATATTCCGTAGCTCGGTTGAGGTCCGAGATTGGGAAGTCACCTCTTCCTCTTCTTCTTCTTCTTCTTCGTCATGTGAAGAATGTTCCTGGTCAGATGCTGTCCCAGGTGGTGAGTACGTTTTTTTTTCATCTTGCTTTATCTTTCTTGCCTCTTTTTTGCTTTTCCTCTTGCGTACAGGGGCAACCGGTATTGGTACAATTTGGTCCTCTGGTTTAGCTGCGGTGATTATCACTGTGGTTTGAGTAGCTGCTGTACTTGTCGCTGGTGGTTGTGTAGCTGCTGTACTTGGAGCTGGAGTAGATGTGCTGCCCATTACTGTTGACGTTTCAGTAGCTGCTGTACTTGTCCCTGGGGGTAGTGTAGCTGCTGTGCTTGGAGCTGGAGTAGCTGTGCTGTCCATTACTCCACCCTCAGATCCAGGGACATTTTTTTCCTTTTGAAGGTGCTGGATGGTGTTGAATAGGGCTCTGTAAGCATAGGCCAAGCCCCAGCACGTTGCCAGGAATTGTCCATCTCTGGTGTGACCAGAATGACAACACCCCTCCTTCAAGTGTTTTACTAATTTTTCTGGATTTTGCACATGCTCATTGGTGAAGTTCCAAAGCACTGGAGGGGCCCAATGGCCTAGATACTTGCCCATACTATCCCACACACCCTGCCACTCATGACTATCCAGCCTCGGGGAAAATCTCTTGGACCTCCTATATCGTCGTTTAACCCTAGACAAGGCCCAAACCCGACTCTGCATAACTCTCGGGACCAGACAAAATGGACGTGAGTAAAACACACTCGGTATGCGCGCCGCTTGCGGGGGATATGGAACAACGCAACACTGATCAATGTGATCAAACGCTGAACACTTTATTGTGCACAAATGCTTCTTTTTATAAGAAAGTTTCAGAACACTATAACACTCTATCATACTTGATTGGTTAGTTCAGCTTAACTACGTATTAGCAACGGCTTACTGATTGGTCATATTTTTAAAATGTCTATAAATGTCCATAGTGCCAGGCAAGCAAAATTTTTCCTTGTTCTGCAACTTGCAGTTTGCTTTAAAGGCGAACAGTTCTTGCTGATCTTGCTTCGTGACATCCTGTCCAGACTTTCTTGCAAGCTGACTTCTTCATGCTTCCTCTTTTTGTTAGCACACACTCGTCCTCTGTTTCCTCCTCAAACCACAACATTTCACAAAGCCCTTTGCTCATAGCACGAGCTCAGCTAAATCAAAGGCTGGATTGCTCACATCTCTGTTAACTGAAAGAAATGCTTCCACAATACCCTCTTCTTGTTTTTGAGCAATCCAGATTTGATTTAGCATTTTCTTTACAAGTTTCTTTAATATAGCAAATACAATGGTACATAGAAGCAAAATCAATAATACAATGCCTAAAACTTTCAAAGCAATAATTATCCAATTTTGAATCCAAGTCTCTATTCCCCATTTCGAAAAGGTGTTATGGAGCCAGTTATTTAATGGATTTACATTTTGTTGAATTTTCTGAGAGTGTTCTTTTAGGTAGGTCAATTGTTTGTGAATGCTTTCACTGTGATCAGACAGGTTCACACAACACATACCTTCAAAGTCCTTACAGCCATGACCCCGTGCCAGCAGTAAAAAGTCGATGGCTGCACGGTTTTGTAGCAAGGAATGCCGCAGACTATTTTGATCCATTAATAACTCTTCGAGAACGGCAGTAGTTGTGTTAGCCTGCTTTTCTGCCCAACAAGCTAACTGGGCTACTGTTTTTAAGGCATTTCCTGCAGCTGCTCCAGGAACTAACAATGACAGAGCAATACGAGCAGCTCTGCTAAGTAATTGAACATTGTCATTACAATCAGGGGTAAGTCCAATTGATCGCTTTGATTTAGAGCGGAGAATATGACTAAGATTTCGCAATTCTGTAAATTTTGGTGCAAAAATAGTCAGTGAGCCCAAATAGCATGGCCCTCCAACAATATCTTTTGGTATTCCTTGCCATGCCCTATCTCCACAGATTAAAAAGACATCTGGTGGTAGGGCCTTGGCAGATTTGTTATTCCAAAGGAGGGACACTGATCCAGGCTGGTGAGTAGCTCCGTATGCCTTAAAGGCTGTTGCCTTTCCATCTGTATCATTTACCCCGCAATATTCACCAGCATACCAATAGGCACTATTTTTGGGCGAAACATCTGGTGAGTTTATCGGATGTGGCCAGCCTGCATATTTAGATCCAAACATTATGCAGGTCTGTGTCCAGTTTTGTGAGCTATTCCCAATTGCTTGTGATGCCATTAAATTTAATTCTTGTGGATCCCAAGGGAGTGTTCTAATCAATCCAGATATTAATTTTGCTGAACAATCTGCAACAGTTGTTGATTTACTGCAGTTGTTGGTTGAAAATGCCTTAAAACTGTTCTCATTATATCCAGGTATTCCTATTAGGCATGTTTGAAAAGGATCTGTAGCTGATGCCATAGCAAGACAAAATTCTGACACACCACTCTCATTGGCCCATGTCACCCACAAATTTTTCCTAGGATTGATTTCATGTAAGAAAGATACAGAACTATATACAAACAGCAAAATTAACAGCTTAACCACTAACAGGTTCTTAATCATCACTGACATCTTCCGGTGCAGACGAGATATTTTCTGCTGAATCTCGCCACGGCCGTATCCAACGAGCCGGTATCCACCGGATGCCTTGATCTGTAAGCAAACACATATAACCTCTTCCTGTTAGCTTAACTTCTGCAGGTCCTTTCCATTGACCCGTGATCAAGTCTTTATACTGTACCAAAATTTTTTGGTTAGGTTTTTCTGATAATCCTGATTGCATTGCCAAGCTATGAATGACCATAGGTGGGTCAGTTCTGTCTCCTGTTAATCGCAAATAATTAGCCACATATATTGCTTTTGCCAATCGTTCTGCAGGAGGGAGTGATTCTCCCCCCTTTTGTTTTAAGAGGAGATTTTTAATGATTTGATGAGCACGTTCAACAATAGCTTGACCGGTTGGGGAATGAGCAATACCTGTAATATGTTTAATTCCCCAAATACCATAAAAATGTGCCATGGATCGGGAGACATAAGCAGGACCATTATCAGTTTTGATAGATTTTGGAACTCTCAAAATGGCAAAACACATATACAAATGACGACGAACATGCTTTGCTGTTTCTCCTGTTTGAGCAGTTGCCCATAATGCCATAGAAAAGGTGTCAATACAGACATGAATAAATTTTTGTCGACCAAACTCAGAAAAATGTGTAACATCCATTTGCCATAATTGAAGTGGTTGTAAGCCTCTAGGATTAACGCCTAGTCCGAGGCCAAAACCAATTTTTTGACAGGAAGGACAGGATTTTACTATTCCCTGAGCATCTGTAACAGGAATGGCAAATTGTCTAGCAAGCATTTTTGCTGATTGGTGGAAAAATGAGTGAGATTCTCTGGCTTGGGCAAAGCTGTTAACAGGTGGCCCAGCCCAGGCAGGAGAAACTAAAAGATCTGCTTGGTTGTTTCCAATTGAGAGACCATGTGTGAATTGATGACTGCGAATATGTGTGATAAAATAGGAATGAGTTCGAATCTGCAAGAGTCGTAGCAATTTTAACAAAAGACTATATAACCAGTTGTTCTTAATTTCTTTTAGGATAGAGCCTTCAATTCTATGAATAATACCTACTACATATAAAGAATCAGAGACAACATTGAGAGGTGAATTATTCCAGTTTTCAAAGGCCCAAATAACAGCTTGGAGTTCTAAAGTCTGTAAAGAATCATCTGGAGTTCCAGGAATTAAATGTTTTTGCCATTGTTGCTCATGTTGCCAGACACAGGCTGCCAAGCGTGATCGCTTTCCTGCATCTGTAAAGACTGTGATACCTGTAACTGGTGTTTCAGATCGTTTTGGGAATGTTTCAAAATGCTGATTGTGCAGCAAGGGCAATAGTTTATAAGGAGGGTAGATGTTAGTGATTTCTCCATCATACTGGGTCAATGCGGTTTGAAATGGAAGAGAAACTCGCAATAACCATTCTAAATATTCCTGAACTAACGGCAAAATAATTCTGTAGGGTTCTCTGCTGGTAATATCAATGATTCTATTTCTGCCTTTCATGATCAGCTGTGATAAGATCTCGGGTTTTGTGACAATCGCTTTTCGTGGTGTTATCGGAGAAAAAATCCACTCTAATATTCTAAGATTGGCAGATGCAGTGTTATCCCACTGTGTGATTATGGCAAAGGGATACAAACGCTGGCTGTCAGAGTTTATAATCATGAGTGTAACTGGAAGTGTTAACACAATTCGCTGAGCATGGTTGTTACAGATTTTATCCATAATAATTCTCAGTGCTTTTTCCTGCACAGGACCCAATGTGCGAGTTTCATTAGCTTTTGTAGAGGTACCCAGTAACTGGACTAACGGCTTCAGATCATCATTAGTAATGCCAGAGATATTTCTAACCCATTGAATATCTCCAACCAATTTTTGGACATCGTTTAATGTTTTTATCTCAGCAGAGATTTTCAATTTTTGAGGCTGAATAGCACTGTGGGAAATAACCCATCCCAAGTATTTCCATGGTGAAGATTTTTGCACCTTTTCTGGGGCAATTTGCAAACCTTGAGATTCCAAATCCAGCTTTAAACACCTTAAAATTTCATCTTTGTTTAGCTGTTCACCGCATATTAATATGTCATCCATATAATGGTAAACAATAAGTTGGGGAAATTTCTGTCTAAAAGGGTTCAATGCCCAGGCTACAAAGTGTTGGCAAATAGTAGGAGAATTTTTCATACCCTGGGGTAACACTATCCAATGATATCTTTTAGCTGGTTCTGACTTGTTTATGGATGGCACAGAAAAGGCAAATTTTTCTGCATCTTGTGGGTGCAATGGAATGGAAAAGAAACAGTCTTTTAAGTCAATAATCAAAATTTCCCAATTTTCAGGTAACATTGTGGGTGATGGTAGTCCAGGCTGCAAGGACCCCATGTCCTCCATGACATTATTGATTGCTCGCAAATCATGCAGTAGCCTCCATTTTCCACTCTTTTTTGGGATAGTGAAAATTGGAGTATTCCATGGGCTATTAGATGGAACAAGGTGCTTAGCATCTAATTGCTCTTGTACCAATTCCTGAATTTTTTGCAGCCGATCCTCTTTGAGCGGCCATTGATCCACCCAAACAGGATCTGAGGTTTTCCAAGTTAGTTTGAGTATTGGCTGCTCTGCAATGGCCGCCGCAGAAAAGGCTGTGTCACTAATTTAGTGTGCATTTGGCTAAGAATATCTCGCCCTACTAATGTAACAGGAACATTCATGACATACATATGGTTTTGTGGTTACACTGGCACCATCTGGAAAAAGAAAACTTATCGGATCTCGGCTGATTAAGGTGGACTGGGTTCCTCCGATCCCAGAAATTCCTGTTAGAGCAGGTATGACAGGCCATTGTGAAGGCCAGTGCTCTTTTGAAATGATTGTGACATCAGCGCCAGTATCAATTAACATTTTTATAGATTTTTGTTCTCCAATTTTAGTTTTTATGGTAACAGCACATTCAGGTTTAATCTTAGCGATGTCAAGTGAAAGGAATACTTGCGGTACTCCTGTGGAACCGAATCCACCTTCACCTCGATTCGAGTCTCCCCTTTGTGGAACACAGGACTGAAATGGAATAAGTTGAGCAATTCGACTACCTTGAGGAATAAGAACAGGCGGAGTTATTGTATAAACCATGATCTTAATTATCCCACAATAATCTGCATCTATAACTCCTGGTAAAACAAAAATTCCTTGTCGGGATGTTGAAGATCTCCCGAATAATAAGGCACTAAGCCCATATCCCAAAGGGCCTTTCATGTTACTGTCTATAATATAGACAGAATAATCTTGTAAAGTGGTTTCTACTGCTGTTTCCACGTCAACTCCGGCACTCCCTGTAGTGGAGGAGCAAACGGTGTCGAGGCATCCCCCCGAGAGGCATCCCCCCGAGAGGCATCTCCCCGATTTTGATTCACCCGTGCCCCCCTTATTTTTGTCATAGTGCGTGGAGCAGTCGCGCTCGGTTTCTGGTTTCCCGCCCGTCTACAATCCTGGGTATAGTGGGAATTCATCTTACACACTTTACACCATTTGATATTATTTTTTCTGGGAAGGCGGCACTGAGTTTGAATATGTCCTTCTTTACCACAATTATAACATTTCCTTTTAAATTTGTCAAGGAAAGGAGAAACTGCCTCTTTTACAGCTGCTGCTACAAAAGTGGCACTTTCTTTCTGTGTTGCACGATTAGCCAGCTCAATCATATCAGCTACTTCTGCTCCACAGGGCAAGGTAGCTAAACTTTGTTTTGTTTTGCTGCAGGCATTTTCAAAAGCAAGCATTTTAAAAAGTCTCTCCTTCGTAGGAATGTCTATATCAGGATGTTTCTCGATTGCAGAATATAATCTGTCTACAAACTGTGAAAATGGCTCTGTAGGGCCCTGTTTAATATTGGTAAAACCAAGTTGAGTAGAGCCATCTGAAACAGAAAACAAAGCTTGTAACGCTAAATCTCGAGATAACTGCAATACTTCATTTTTGAGGTTTGCTTGGTGATCAACATGTGCCCATTGCCCCACCCCCCTTAACATATCTGATTGAACTCCAACAAGGGGGTCTCCTTGTTGTCTAGGTTTGGCTTGTTCAAGGTCACACAGTCTTTGCCAGTTACGGTCAAAAATTAATTTTTGCGATGGTGTTAGTATGATACTGGCTATTTGGTTAATATCATGGGGGACTGGAAGATCTGAATGTAAGATATATGTTATAATTTGTCGAGATAATTGAGAGTGTAACCCATATTGAGTTACTGCTGTTCGAGCCTTTTCCAATAGTTTCCAATCAATCGCTTCCCACTGGTTGACACCCTGTGGTGTAATAGACACAGGAAAGGCTTGTAGAATAAAATCTCCCTCTAAAATAGCATCTCTAATAACCCCTTTCCACCTTTTTGACACACCACTAGAACCTTGAATAGAGGAATTAAATGGGTTTGGTAAGGGAACCAGCGCCGAAACCACGGGAGCAGAAGAGGCACTATCTCCCTTGGATACGATTGGTCCCACTCCTTCTTTCTGGGTCACTGCCATAAGCTTCTCTATGACTTCCTGCAATACTTCTTTTGTTGAGTCATTTAAGTCCTTTGGTTGTTCTGCTTCTTCTGGGGTAGAAACATCAGAGTTAATAGGGGAACGGTCTGGAGTGGAGGCAAGGGAATATTCTGACGCACCAGACCTGTATCCTGTGGGTGCTTTCACCTCGCAGCAAGGTTCAACATCGTTTGGATCAGCAACAACATCAGATTCCGATTTTTCCTTACTGGGCACAGATTGAAAACCCCTCTTAATCGTCTTTGCAATTTTCGGGTGAGTTCTCCCCCCGGTATAATGATCAAAGGGATTTCGATCGGGGATCTTTTTGCTGTTCATTGGGGGCTCCGCGGGTAATTGGGAGGCAGGCAGGGCTAGAGGCTCGGGCGGGGGGAGAGGCGGCGGCGGAGGCACGAAGGGTGTTACCGGAGATAAGGCTTTAGCCTCCGAAGCAGCTGCAGCCTTTTCTAATTTCATGTCCCTCAAAGTCTCTCGGATAAGCCTCCACAGCGTGGAATATTTTTGGACTTCACGCGCTGCCTTCCCCCCATGAGATATAGTGTCCCAAATCTGAACGCCAATTTCCTCCCATGTGGATATTTCAAATGCTGTTCCAATCCCGCTAAATAGCCCCTTTTCTTTACTCCATTGGAGTAGCCCTTTAAGAACATTTTCTTCATATTTAATCCCTCTCTTTGAGAGGACGTGTTGGAGGAGATTAAGGACAGCTGCTTCCTCTTTAGTTTGAGCTGCCCCCATTCCTCCCCGACCGCCACTTGCCTTTATCGGAGTGGACCTTTTCCCAGAGACACTTCTCTTCTGCGGGACGGGCGTCCTTCTTCTACATCGGCAGGGCTGCTGCCGGCTCCTTTTCGGTCGGCTTCCCACCCGTCAGGTCTGCGCTGATCTTCACCACCGAAGCAGCTCTCAGGAGGCAGATCTGAGGGTCCCTGTTCGGGTGCCACTTGCGGGGGATATGGAACAACGCAACACTGATCAATGTGATCAAACGCTGAACACTTTATTGTGCACAAATGCTTCTTTTTATAAGAAAGTTTCAGAACACTATAACACTCTATCATACTTGATTGGTTAGTTCAGCTTAACTACGTATTAGCAACGGCTTACTGATTGGTCATATTTTTAAAATGTCTATAAATGTCCATAGTGCCAGGCAAGCAAAATTTTTCCTTGTTCTGCAACTTGCAGTTTGCTTTAAAGGCGAACAGTTCTTGCTGATCTTGCTTCGTGACATCCTGTCCAGACTTTCTTGCAAGCTGACTTCTTCATGCTTCCTCTTTTTGTTAGCACACACTCGTCCTCTGTTTCCTCCTCAAACCACAACATTTCACAAAGCCCTTTGCTCATAGCACGAGCTCAGCTAAATCAAAGGCTGGATTGCTCACATCTCTGTTAACTGAAAGAAATGCTTCCACACGCGCCAACATGGCAATCCCCATCACAACCAGCAGGCAGGTATCAAAGGCCATTCAAAACCTTCAAAATTCTCAAATGATGCTGTAAACAGTCTGGTGGGGGGGCTGGGAGCATAAAAGAATGTCTCCTTCACAGGTTGACCACCCGAGGAGCTGAAAAGAGATGTGTAATTGCTAAAGACTTCTACTATATACCACCCAAAGTATAGAGTTGGTGACCACATTGGGAACAAAAGCCGGGTCAGTTTCATGATCACTAAGTCTATTGTATTAAAAATCAGTGCAATAAAGCACAATGTAACAAGAACCTTAACCCAAAACCCATGTCTGAAAAATGTCAAGATAAGTAATACCAGTTGTAAGTAAAGTATCATACACTGAACCTGTGAGAACCAGAGCAACAACTTTGAGAGCTAATAAGTCAGCATTGTGACGAGTGGCTATTAATCCTGTCGTTATCTCAACCCTTCGTGCCCCATGTTGGGTGCCAAAAAGAACTGTCGTGGTTTAAGCCGTAAATCACGCAGTTCGCTCACTCACTTCCCCCTCTTTCTTCCCTCCCATGCCGAGGGGGGGGGGAATGGGGAGAAGAATCGAAAGAATGTAACTCCCACAGGTTGGGATAAGAACAGTCCAGTAACTAAGGTATAACACAAATCACTACTGCTGCCACCAATAATAATAATGACAAGAGAAATACAAGGGAAGAGGATACAACTGCTCACCACCCGACGACCGAGCTGTGAACTAAAACTCTTCCGGGTTCCTGCCCCCAGTTTTTTTACATCCTGGGCATGACGTACTGTGGTATGGAATACCTCTTTGGTCAGTCTGGGTCAGGTATCCTGTTTCTGCTTCCTCCCAGCTTCCCCTCCTCCCTGGCAGAGCACGAGACTCAGAAAGTCCTTGGTCAGACCAAAACATTCTTAGCCGTAACTATAAACATTGATGTTATCAGTGCTGTTCCCAGATCGAAAGTCAAAAACACAGCACTGCACCAGCTACTATGAAGGAGAAAAATGACTGCTGCTGCTGAACCCATGACAACCGTTCACTTGATATCTTTTGATAAGAGCATACGAGAGAGCTTCCCACCACGGGTCTCGATCCGACACATACACCACTAGGAAAGCACACAATACATCTGCATCCCTCACCCATCTCGCTTCTCCCTTTACAGCTGCCCATTTATCAGGAGGATCTGGGGGATATAAATCGGGCTCCTTTTCTGGATCAACAGGCCCCAGGTCAAAAGGACTATCCAGGTCAGCATCAGAATTATCAGGTGTCAGAATCTCAGGAGCAACAGCAGCAGTCTGATGAACGTGCACAGGCTCCTCATAAATGTGTTCTGGAGTTAATTAAAACATTTTCTCCTGCAGGTTTCAGGTGATCTGAGAGTAGGCTCTTTCTCGGGATTAACAGGGCCCGGGTCAAAAGGATTGTCTGCATTCGTCCTTGCAGCCGCGGCAGCAACTGGTGGAGGTTCTGGAGGGGAGCGGGGGGGGCACTGAGCTCTGGAAACAGGGTAATCTGGTCCCTTCACGTCTCTTTCAGGATTAGAAAGGATATGGACCAGTGACTCTATAGGGGACTTGTACTTTCGATTAGCTGTGGCTGGGGCACCCGGACCATACATCTCATCATCAGAATCTTCCCTCAGTGTCTTTATCTTCTTCTCCCCCGGGATTTTACGTTGAACTGTGGCTCCCCTGGATGGTTCTTTACTCTTTATATCAAGTTGTGTAACAGGGGCCGGGGCAAAGTCATATGGGGAGAAACTCCATCCCCTTCACTTGGAGGACTCTTATTCTGAAACCCTTCCACGCTATGGGTGCCCACTCTTTGATCGTTGGGGGGAGGTGACAGCTCTGCTTTGTCTTGCTGCTCTTTAAATGATTTTAAAGTCTCAAAGAGCAACCACCACGTTGTCAGCAGCATCTGAGCCTGTTTCTCCCCCCTGGTCGCATGATCAAACAGGATATCCCCCAGGCGTTTGCATACTGAGACACTAAAGGCTGTCACAGTATCGGCCTCATACCCCTGTCTCTTACTCCATAATAGTATTTTTCAGAGGAGTAGTTCATCTACATCCACCACCCGCTTTTGTAACATTACTGTCCACAAGGTCAGTACAATCAACTCCTCTTAATGAGGCTCCCATGTTCCCAGCAGCTCACCTGTCCAGGTGTCTCAATTCCAGGCTGGCCGCACAGAATCCCACTGCTCTCAATGCTACACTGGGCTCCGTCTCCACGGCTATCCTCCACCGTTCCTTTTTTTTTTTTTCTTTTTTTCTTAAGTTTAAGTTCCACTTCAAATTCCAATTCGATCATGCCCTGCGTGATCACGTTGGGGTCACCAGATGTTGCGGTTGAGACAGACAAATGACATGTGACATGTTTCTTTGGTGATTAAGTAGAAAGTTCCTCTTTACTATTACAAACCCTTACTTATATACAGTTTCTAGCATACATGTGTCTTTTAGCCATTGGTTATATCAGTTAGCAACAGCATATTATTGGATGACCCTTTGCCACATTACTGAAGTCTGTTATCTTGCCAAGCTCTTGTTCTGCAGTAAGTTACTCCCCTTGACTTGCTCGCTCCTCCAGATGCCTTCTACTTTCTCATCAAGGTGCCTTCTGCTTTCCCATCCGGATACCTTCGGTGCCTCATTCTTCATGGATAAGCTTTGATATCTTCAGAGCGCAGTGAACAGGGCGGGCAAACAGGGCGGGTTCGAGGCAGTCTGCGCAGCAGTTCGCGCGGGCAGGCGAGGGGGGTGGTGAGCGGGATGGTGAACACTCGCTGTACAAGCAAGGCTCGGTCTGAGAGCTCCGCTCTGGCTGCCCCGGCGGTGGCCAGTGTAGGCACCCAGACGGAACCAATGGGAAGGGAGGCTGCAGTGCAGAGCTCGGGGTGTAGAGAGCGCCTGCACTGCTGTCCTGGGGGAAGGGTCAACAATGGGCAGGGCTGCACTCTGCGCTCCCTGGTGGAGGTCCTCCTGCAGCAGGTGGCTGAGCTGCAGGAAGCTGTTACCAGGCTGAAAGGTGTCAGGGAAGCTGAGGGGGAGCAGCACTGCTTGCTCCGGGACCAGACTATTCCGGGGCCTCGAGCGTCTACTGTTGCCCATGCAGGAAAGGAGGCTGCTAACCCAGGAAGCTGGGAAAAGGTAACAGAAAAAAACAACAAAAAAAGGAGGAAGAAGGCAATAAAAAGCGAGGGGCTTCCTCCTACATCTGTTGTCCCCACCCAGAACCACTTTGCTGTCCTGCAGGGGGCTGATGAGCAACAGTGCTCCCACCAGGAACAACCAGCTGGTGCACTGGTAAAGAAGATCACTACTGGTGCTGCCAGGAAAAAGTGGCGGGCCGTAGTAGTAGGGGGACTCTAATCTGAAAGGCACAGAGGCACCCATCTGTTGGCCTGACCCAGGCTCAAGGGAGGTGTGTTGCCTACCAGGGGCTCGGATCAGGGATGTGGCCGAGAAGCTGCCTGCTCTAGTCGGTCCCACTGACTATTACCCACTTCTAGTGATCCATGTGGGTGCTACTGATATAGATAGCAGTAGCCCGGAGACCATAAAGAAGGACTACAGAGCACTGGGAGAGGTGGTTAGGGGCTCTGGAGCACAGATCGTCTTTTCGTCAATTCTCCAGGATACAGGGCAGGACCTTGAAAAGGCTAGGAGGATTGGCCAGGTCAATAAATGGTTAGAAGGGTGGTGCTATAGTCAGGGGTTTGGGTACCTTGAACATGGGACTCAATTTAGCAGGCCAGGTCTACTGGGGGCTGGTGGAGCTGGTCTGACAAAGAAGGGGAAGAGTGGATTTGGTAGGAGGCTTGCCAGACTGGTCAAGGATGCTTTAAACTAGATGTGTTGGGGGAGGGGGGCAGCATTCCATCCCAACACACCCAGTCGGTTGGTAGCACCTTGTGGAATAATTAGGAAATATGGGATAATTAGGAATTAAACTTATATTTGAAATGTAGCATTGTCCACACATAAGGAAAAAACGGACTTTCAAGGCCTCTCAGGGCAAGATGCAGCCGCACCTGGTATGCCAGGAATGTGCACTCCACCGCAGTTCCCGTGGCAACACGAAGACAAGGGTAGGGCGAGGTGGAAATCTCGCAGTTACGCTTTGTCCTAACTTCAGCACAAAGACGGAACGAGATGGTACAAGAAACTGATAAGCTGTGTAACTGGCAACACTGACCGGAACGAGATGGTGCAAGAAGCTGATAAGCTGCATGGTAGAGTGAGGTAGAGACCTTGCAAAAGCCGATAAGCTGCACACTTCCTACCCTGGTCCAGCAGCCTGTCATCTTTTGACAGAATGCCGTCCTCAGTGTGGACTTTGCTTCATTATAACGTCATTATAAAGCATTTACACACCCATCTCCAATGCGACCCCCCCTCCAAAATGAGATCACCCCTCTCTGAGTAATAATAATGGTATGTATGACTAGAGTCACTCAAGCTCCACCTTAAGGATAAAAAACAATATAAAAAGACCCAAGAAAGAGGGGGATATTGGGGAAGATACCATCGTGGACAAGTCAAGGAAGATAACATCAACAGACTCCTGGGACCGGTCGACGGGCTGGACCTCTCTTCCCCCCCCATAGGGACACCTGTGGGTAAGACTTGCACTGTATCCGGTGCTTCCCCAGGAAAACCTAGAATCTCTATAGAGTTACTTTTACTGTCATCTGTATATTTTATAGCTATGCTGTGTTAACTTTATCAAGCGCTTGTATTCATGTAATCATTATTCGCACGTGCTTTTGCAGACAGTATCTATCACCGGCAATCCATAAGAACCTGTATTTGTTGTTTCAATAAACTCAATCAATTAACCACACTGTTTCGATAGCCAATCGCCACTATTGGTAAATCCAGACCATTAGAGGTCCGACATAAGCGAACGCGGTCGGACTAGGATCCGGACCAACAGAGGTTTGATATAAGTGGATGCGGTCGGATTGGTAGCTGTAGCTGATTGAACTGGACAGTGTGGTGCACTATCAGTAAATCCAGACCATTAGAGGTCCAATATAAGCGAACACGGTCGGATTAGTATCCGGAACAATATAAGCGGATGCGGTCGGACTGCTGGATGCCTATTAGAGAATAAAACAAGGGATTTGTGTAAATAAACAAGAGGCTTACCACCTCCCCCCACCTCTTTTAACACAACAGCCATACTTGACCTCGTCCTCTCCAACAGGGAAGGGCTGGTTGGAAATGTGACGCTCCAGGGCAGCCTTGATTGCAGCGATCATGAGATGGTGGAATTTGAGATCCTCAGGACAGTGAGAAGGGCGTGCAGTAAGCTCACTGCCCTGGACAGATAAGGAGCTGCTGAGGAAAATTTGAAGGAAAAAAGAGGCTTAGAAATGGTGGAAGCAAGGACAGGCGGCCTGGGAAGAATACAGGGATGTTGTCCGGGAAGCTAGGGACCAGGTTAGAAAAGCTAAGGCCCACTTAGAATTAAACTTGGCTAGGGATGTTAAGGATAACAGGAAGGGATTTTATAGGTACATTGCAAATAAAAGACAGGCTAGGGACACCGTGGGCCATCTCCAGAAGTTATCGGGAGAACGGGCTACCCTGGACTTAGAGAAGGCTGAGGTTCTTAATGACTTCTTTGCCTCAGTCTTCACCGGCAAATGCTCTGACCACACCACACAAGTCTTGGAAGGCAGACGCAGGGACTGTGAGAATGAAGACCCTGGGCCCGCTGTAGGAGAGGATCTGGTTCAAGACAACCTTAGGAACCTGAAGGTATACAAGTCCATGGGACCGGATGAAATCCATCCGCGGGTCCTGAAGGAGCTGGCAAATGAAGTTGCTAAGCCACTGTCCATCATATTTGAAAAATCATGGCAGTCAGGTGAAGTTCCCGATGACTGGAAAAAGGGAAATATAACACCCATTTTTAAGAAGGGGAAAATGGATGTGCTGGGGAATTACAAACCAGTCACTCTCACCTCTGTGCCTGGCAAAATCTCGGAGCAGACTCTCCTGGAAGGCATGCTGAGGCACATGAAAACCAACAAGATGCTTGGTGACAGCCAGCATGGCTTCACTAAGGGGAAATCCTGCCTAACCAATCTGGTGGCCTTCTATGAAGGGGCCACGGAACTGATGGACAGAGGTAGAGCAGTTGATGTCATCTACCTGGACTTGTGTAAAGCCTTTGACACGGTCTCACATGACATCCTTCTCTCTAAGTTGGAGAGACATCAATTTGATAGGTGGACCACTCGGCGGATAAAGAAATGGCTGGGTGGCCGCACGCAAAGAGTTGTGGTCAATGGCTCAATGTCCAGCTGGAGACCAGCAACGAGTGGTGTCCCCCAGGGATCGGTGTTGGGGCCGGTCTTGTTCAACATCTTTGTGGGTGACATGGACAGTGGGATTGAGTGCGCCCTCAGCAAGTTTGCCGACGACACCAAGCTGTGTGGTTCAGTTGATACATTGGAGGGAAGGAATGCTATCCAGAGGGACCTAGACACTCTTGTGAGGTGAGCTGATGCCAACCTGATGAAGTTTAACCATGACAAGTGCAAGGTCCTACACCTGGGTCAGAGCAATCCCAGGCACAGCTACAGGTTGGGCAGGGAAGAGATTCAGATCAGCCCTGTGGAGAAGGACTTGGGGGTGTTGGTCGATGAGAAAATGAACATGAGCCGGCAGTGTGCACTTGCAGCCCAGAAAGCCAATCGTATCCTGGGCTGCATCAAAAGGAGCATGACCAGCAGGTTGAGGGAGGTGATTCTGCCCCTTTACTCTGCTCTCGTGAGACCTCACTTGGAGTATTGTGTGCAGTTCTGGGGTCCTCAACATAAAACGGACATGGAACTGTTGGAACAAGTGCAGAGGAGGGCCACGAGGATGATCAGGGGACTGGAGCACCTCCTGTATGAAGATAGGCTGAGAAAATTGGAGCTGTTCAGCCTGCAGAAGAGAAGGCTGCATGGAGACCTCATAGCAGCCTTCCAATACCTGAAGGGGGCCTATAGGGATGCTGGGGAGGGACTCTTCATTAGGGACTGTAGTGAGAGGACAAGGGGTAACGGGTTCAAACTTAAACAGGGGAAGTTTAGATTGGATGTGAGGAAGAAATTCTTTACTGTAAGGGTGGTGAGGCCCTGGAATGGGTTGCCCAGGGAAGTTGTGAATGCTTCATCCCTGGCGGCGTTCAAGGCGGGGTTGGACATAGCCTTGGATGGCATTGTTTAGTGGGAGGTGTCCCTGCCCATGGCAGGGGGGTTGGTACTAGATGATCTTGAGGTCCTTTCCAACCCTAACTATTCTATGATTCTATGATTCTAATTTCTTGCCCTCAGGCGCGTAGTCCCCCACATCCTGCCACCTCGCACTGTGATGATGATTCTCGCAGCTGGTTTCCTGATCATCTTCACAGGGTCCTTTGGTCCACATTGTGTATGTGAGGCCGTGTAGAGGGATTAATGATTGTCTGCATTTTGTGTTGAGACAAGGGGGGGTAAAAAATTACAAAATGAAATATATAAACCTTTAGAATCAATTTTACGTAATGTTAAGTTTGATGGCTTTGTAACATTAGTAATGGAAAATTACTGAGATGCATGATATACAGAGAAAAAATATAGAGTACAGCTAGAGAACATACTGAGAATTCTTGTACAAGATAAACTGCTGTAGTTGATGTAGTTTAGGCCTTTATGACCTTAGTACAAAATGAGTGTAAGAAAACAGGCTAGAAGAACAGGACGTAAAGATAGGGAGTATCTGGAATGGCAGGGGCCCAGGATGGGCTGCAGTTAAACTAACAGATAAGTAGGAGGAAGGGATGATTGTTATGTCTGTGGTCTTAACGAACCGATTAAGCTGGTATAAGCATCTACTGCATGTGCTTCAAAGGCTGCCAGCAGTGAGGAAGATTGTTGGAAGAAGTAAACGACCCTGAAAGACCACCACCACATTTTTGTACGCATGCGGGGAACTTTCTGGAAAATTATATAATCCATACGTAGCCTCATAAATATGTATGTGTGCTCGGTAGCTATATAAGGACTGCTTGTGTAGCAATAGGGGGACACACATTAGGGGGAGCTATCCCCTGTGTCTCTCGGCGCCACAATAAGAATACCTGCTTGTCAACTTAAAACTTTGTTGGAGAGTTTGTTCCTGGAGTTTTCTCCGAATCAATTTGGCGACCCAGATGGGACCTTAACTCTGCTCGGCTGCATGATCCGCTGAGGACAGGGCTCCCTGAGGCCCTCGGGAATTTTTCCCAGAGGGACGCCTCGACTCCTTTGGATCACTGTGAGAGCAGACAAGGACCATCTTCATAATAGGTATTCTGTTTTTGTATCGTCTGTAAGAAGCAGGGGGCTCTTGCAGGCTGAATTGGTTTGGTAAGCGTACGCATGGTTAGGAAGCCTTTCGTAAATCGAGATAGGAAATCTCATGGGTAAAGGCATATAGCCGGCTACTAGCGGCCGTTTGGTATACACCCACAAGAAGCAGGGGGCATCACATGGTTTGGGTCCTACAAGATGCAGGGGGTGTCTTGTGGAAATGGTTTTGGATCTTACTGGTATCTGACTTATTTAGTGGCTTATTACAGTAATGATTTTGGGTTTGTGATTTTGATACTGGTGACCAGATGCTGTAACTGTGTTATTAGTTGTTGTATGATTGAATTTTAGTCTCTGTCTCTGTCTCAAATGTTGTAACTGTGGAGTGTGTCTGTGGGATCCCGTGTGTGTGTATGAATGTGAGATTGATAATGGAAAATCAGCAGAGTGGAGATATCTTGAAAAAGAGTCCTTTAGGGTGCATTTTAGCACATTGGAAAGAACTGGGAGGGTCTCCTGGGGGCTCAGTAAATAAGAAAATGTTGGTAAAATATTGTAACCAGTGGTGGCCTTTGTATACTTTGGAAGGTTAGGAAAAACGGCTTAAAAATGGAACTTTGAACTATGATACACTGTTACAATTACTGTTGGTTTTGGGGTGGCAAGGAAAATGGGATGAAGTAATGTATGCATATATGGTTTTCACTTTAAGAATCCACCCAGAGTGACAGACGGAATGCGAAATAGATATAGCTCCACCAGATCCCTTAATTTTGGCTTTGGAAAAGGACAGGGAAAAACTGAAAGTTAAGATGGAGAGAAGTTGTTCAGCTTGTGATATTGGGGAAAGATACTTAAAGTTAAAAAACAGTAATCAGGAAGACAGGTTGGAAAATTTTGTATCACAGGCACCTCCGAGAGGAGCACCCTCTGCATCTGTCCTATCTGACGTTGATAAGGAGGAAAAGGTTGCTGTCACTGGCAACAAGCAGCAGATTCACATTCAGAGTTAAGAAAGGGTTAAAACAGAAGTGCTGTACCAGAGGCATCTGCAGCCGCTGCAGAGCAGGGTGAGCAACTGTGAGAAAAAAAAAGAAAGGAAAACCAAGGGGGAAAGAAGGGGAGCTCGAGCAGCTCCTGTGTCGGAGCATGGGATGAGGCTGGGGAGGCAGAGAGAGGAGGGCTCTCGGGCAGAGGTGGGGGAGTGAGCTCTTCTGTGGAACTGGATCGGTGTATGTGCTATGGGGAAGTGTACGTGTTATGGGGATTTTGGGCGTTGGAAGTGAGACTGCCCTGGGGGGAGTGCCATGGGGTGTCTCCCGTGGCTGAATTGGAACTAGACAGACACAGTGAGGGACCTGGGGAATCTACCCTAGCAGATAAAGTTAAATTAAAGCTAGGGAATAGAGAAAATAAAGTGGAATTTTTAGTAAATAAAGGAGCAACTTATCTGGTGCTAAATCAGAGGGAAAAGAATTTGTTACAGATGTGTGAGCTACTGGCCACCGAGGGAAAAAAAAAAAAAAAGGGCATTCTTTCTGAAACCCTTAGAGTACAAATTGGGAAAACGAATAGGAATGTATAAATTTTTATGCATGCCAAATTCTCCAAAATCTTTATTAGGGCGAGAAACAGCATTTAAGAAAGGCAAAATGGAATTAAGAGTTAAAAACGATCAATTAATTGCAGTTTTGAGTTTATCTTCAATTCAACAGAAAAGAGAACAGAAGGACGGAATGCTATCCAGAGGGACCTAGACACTCTTGTGAGGTGGGCTGATGCCAACTTGATGAAGTTTAACCATGCCAAGTGCAAAGTCCTACACCTGGGTCAGAGCAATCCCAGGCACAGCTACAGGTTGGGCAGGGAAGAGATTCAGAGCAGCCCTGTGGAGAAGGACTTGGGGGTGTTGGTCGATGAGAAAATGAACATGAGCCGGCAGTGTGCACTTGCAGCCCAGAAAGTCAATCGTATCCTGGGCTGCATCAAAAGGAGGGGGACCAACAGGTCGAGGGAGGTGCTCCTGCCCCTTTACTCTGCTCTCGTGAGACCTCACTTGGAGTATTGTGTGCAGTTCTGGTGTCCTCAACATATAAAGGACATGGAACTGTTAGAACAAGTGCAGAGGAGGGCCATGAGGATGATCAGGGGACTGGAGCACCTCTCGTATGAAGATAGGCTGAGAAAATTGGGGCTGTTCAGCCTGCAGAAGAGAAGGCTGCATGGAGACCTCATAGCAGCCTTCCAATACCTGAAGGGGGCCTATAAGGATGCTGGGGAAGGACTCTTCATTAGGGACTGTAGTGAGAGGACAAGGGGTAACAGGTTCAAACTTAAACAGGGGAAGTTTAGATTGGATCTGAGGAAGAAATTCTTTACTGTAAGGGTGGTGAGGCCCTGGAATGGGTTGCCCAGGGAAGTTGTGAATGCTTCATCCCTGGCGGCGTTCAAGGCGGGGTTGGACATAGCCTTGGATGGTATGGTTTAGTGGGAGGTGTCCCTGCCCATGGCAGGGGGGTTGGAACTAGATGATCTTAAGGTCTTTTCCAACCCTAACTATTCTATGATTCTATGATTCTATGACCTCCCTGAAATAGAAGAAATCGTTCATCAGGTAAATCTGGGAATATGGGCATCTGAAGTTCCAGGAAAGGCAAAAAAAAAATGCTTTGCCTGTTAAAGTAGAAATAAAGGGGGGGCCCCTCCCAATTAGAATAAAACAATATCCCTTAAAATTGGAGGATCAAAGGGGAAAAAAAATAAAAAAATTATAAATTTAAAAATATAGATTATTAGTTGAATGTGAATTGGAATATAATATTCCTATCTTGACAGTAAAGAAACATGATGGGAAAAGTTGCACATTGGTTCAAGATCTCAGAGCAATCAACAAAATTGCAGATATTCATCCAGTAGTAGCTAATCCATATACCTTATTGACTAAATTGAATAATAATCAGAAATGGTTTGCCATCCTGGATTTAAAGGACACTTTCCTTTGCTTACCATCAGCCAAAAAAGCCAAAATTTATTGGCTTTTTAATGGGAAAATCCTGACACAGGAAGAAAAACTCAATTAACTTGGACAGCATTACCTCAAGGGTTTAATAACAGTCCAACAATTTTTGGAAATCACTTAGCACTGGAACTAGAATCATGGAAGCCACCTACTCAGATGGGGACTGTTACAATATGTGAATGACCTATTAATTGCTACAGAAACAAAGGAGGAATGTGTCCAGTGGACAGTGGAATTATTAAATTTTCTGAGACTGAATGGTTATAGGGTATCCAAACAAAAGGCTCAACTAATCCAAACCTGAGTTTCCTACTTAGGATATGAAATAACAGGAGAACAGAGAGAACTTGGAGCTACTAGAAAAGAAGCCATCTGTCAGTCTCCACGACTGTTGACCATCAAGGAGCTCTGGAAATTCCTGGGAATGACTGGATGGTGCAAACTTTGGATCCATGATTATGGTGTTCTGGTAAGACCACTATATGAACTGTTTAAAGGAAATCCTCCCTCTTTGGAATGGACTGATACAGCAGAGGAGGCTTTCAGAAATTTAAAGATAGAGCTAATGAGAGCTCCAGCTCTGGGACTTCCGGATGTGACTAAACCATTTTGGCTATATGCCTATGAAAAACAGGGAATAGCTTTGGGGGTTCTTGCTCAGAAACTAGGACCCTACAGAAGAGCAGTGGCCTATTTTTTGAAACAGCTGGATGAAGCGAGCAAAGGATGGCTGGGATGCCTAAGGGCTGTGGCAACAGTTATGAATATTGAAGAGGCTCACAATTTCACCTTGGGACAAAAATTACTGTGCTAGTGTCCCATGTTGTATCAGCAGTCCTGGAACAGAAAGGAGCCCACTGGTTATCTCCTTCATGTTTTTTAAAATACCAGGCCACTCTTGTGGAACAAGATGATATAGAAATTGTGGTCACTAATGTTGTGAATCCAGCATCCTTCTTGCAGGAACAATCGACAGAACCACTGACACACAACTGTTTGGCCACTATAAAGACTGTATATTCAAGCCGACCAGACTTGAAAGAAAAAAACCTCTGGAAGATGCTGAATCTTGGTTTACTGATGGTAGTAGCTTCATGAGAAGTGGTGAACGAAAGGCAGGATATGCCATTACCACCACTTCAGAGGTAATAGAAGCTAAACCTTTACCCGCGAACACCTCTGCCCAGAAGGCAGAAATAATAGCATTAACGAGAGCCCCGGAAATGGCTAAAGATAAAAGGATAAATATTTGGACTGATTCTAAATGAGCATTTGGTGTGGTACGTGCACATGGTGCCATCTGGAAGGAACGAGGACTTTTGAAAACACAAGGGAAGCAGATTAAACAGATTACAGAATCATAGAATCATAACTATTCTATGATTCTATGAATCTATGAATAGTTAGGGTTGGAAAGGACCTTAAGATCATCTAGTACCAACCCCCCTGCCATGGGCAGGGACACCTCCCACTAAACCATGTTATCCAAGGTTTGATCCAACCTGGCCTTGAACACTGCCAGCAATGGAGCATTCACAACATCCCTGGGCAACCCATTCCAGGGCCTCACCACCCTTACAGTAAAGAATTTCTTCCTCACATCCAATCTAAACTTCCCCTGTTTAAGTTTGAACCCGTTACCCCTTGTCCTCTCACTACAGTCCCTAATGAAGAAACCATCCCCAGCATCCCTATAGCCCCCTTTCAGATATTGGAAGGTTGCTATGAGGTTTCCATGCAGCCTTCTCTTCTGCAGGCTGAACAGCCCCAACTTTCTCAGCCTGTCTTCACACGGGAGGTGCTCCAGTCCCCTGATCATCCTCATGGCCCTCCTCTGGACTTGTTCCAACAGTTCCATGTCCTTTTGATGTTGAGGACACCAGAACTGCACACAATATTCCAAGTGAGATCTCACGAGAGCAGAGTAGAGGGGCAGAATCACCTCACTTGACCTGCTGGTCACACTCCTTTTGATGCAGCCCAGGATACGATTGGCTTTCTGGGCTGCGAGCGCACACTGCCGGCTCATGTTCATTTTCTCATCGACCAACACCCCCAAGTCCTTCTCCACAGGGCTGCTCTGAATCTCTTCCCTGCCCAACCTGTAGCTGTGCCTGGGATTGCTCCGACCCAGGTGTAGGACCTTGCACTTGTCATGGTTAAACTTCATCAGGTTGGCATCAGCCCACCTCACAAGCGTGTCAAGGTACAGAAATTCTACGGCTACTGGAAGCTGTTCAGCTACCTGAAGAAGTAGCTATTTTGTATTGTGGATGGCATCAACAAGGTAGCTCTGATCAGGAAACTGGAAATAATTTGGCCGATTTTGAAGCCAAACGAGCAGCTGAACAACCTAAAATCATGTCCTTAATCCCTGATGGCAAACTAACAATTGAGAAATCTAAACCTAGGTATTCAAAAGAAGATAGAAAATTGATTGAAGATCTAAAAGGACAGGAAAATAAAGAGGGCTGAGTTCAGATACCTGATGGGCAAATTATAATCCCCTATAACCAACTTCGGAAGTTAGTTCAGGAGGAACATAATAAAACTCACTGGGGTAGCAACTCTTTGTATAAATAGTTAAACAAACTGTAGGAAGGAATCTATATACTGTAGTTCAGTTAATGACAAAACAATGTCAGCTATATCTTAAGCATAATCCTAAAACTGAAAATAGAAATCAAATTGAGACAATTGGGAGAGGAAGTTATCCAGGACAGCAGTGGCAAATAGATTTTTCTAAATTACCAAGATAAGGAGGCTATGAATATTTATTAGTGTTAATGGATACTTTTTCAGGGTGGCCAGAAGCATTCCCTTGTAGGATAAATAATGCAAGACAAGTGATTAAAACATTATTAAACGAGATAATACCTCGTTTTGGAGTACCAGCAGCAATTTCTTCTGACCGAGGCTCACACATTAGCGTAAAAATGTTACAAGAAATTAGCCAAAAATTAGAAATTGACTGGCAACTCCATGTTCCATATAGGCCGCAGGCCAGTGGGCAAGTAGAAAAGATGAACCATCTAATTAAACAACAGATTAGTAAAATATGCCAGGAAACGAATTTATATTGGTACCAAGCTTTACCACTGGCTCTATTAAGAATTTGAACTAAACCTCAGTTGAAAGAAGGGGTTAGCCCATTTGAAATTTTGTATGGAAGACAATATCAGTCCCAGTTTAAAGGAGAAAGTCTTCAGGAAGTGGGAGAAGGCTATCTCCGACAGTTTCTGATCAGTCTGGGAAAAAAATTAGAAGAGATAAATAAGAGAATAGTAGGGACAAGAGCAAGAGGTTTAGATTATCCAATTCACCCTTTCAGATCTGGGGACTGGGTTTATGTTACAAATTTTTCAGGAGATCCTCTACAGGAGAAGTGGAGCGGACTGTACCAGATATTGCTGACCACCATTACAGCAGTGAAGATAAAGGAGGAACCTGCTTGGATACATTATTCAAGAAAAAAGAAAGTACCAGAGCCAGAGAAGACATGGTGGATCGAACCTTCAGGACCCCTATGTAAGAAATTGCGTCGGTCATAATTTGGACTTACATGGTAACTAGCACACAAGCTTGGGACCAAAATTTATATTTGAAAGTAGTGCAAAGTGTTATTAAAGTTTTTAATCATAGAATAGTTAGGGTTGGAAAGGACCTCAAGATCATCGAGTTCCAACCCCCCTGCCATGGGCAGGGAAACCTCCCACTAAACCATGCCATCCAAGGCTATGTCCAACCCCACCTTGAACACCGCCAGCAATGGAGCATTCACAACTTCCCTGGGCAACCCATTCCAGGGCCTCACCACCCTCACAGTAAAGAATTTCTTCCTCAGATCCAATCTAAACTTCCCCTGTTTAAGTTTGAACCCTTTACCCCTTGTCCTCTCACTACAGTCCCTAATGAAGAGTCCCTCCCCAGCATCCCTATAGGCCCCCTTCAGGTATTGGAAGGCTGCTATGAGGTCTCCACGCAGCCTTCTCTTCTGCAGGCTGAACAGCCCCAATTTTCTCAGCCTATCTTCATATGGGAGGTGCTCCAGTCCCCTGATCATCCTCGTGGCCCTCCTCTGGACTTGTTCTAACACTTCCATGTCCTTTTTATGTTGAGGACACCAGAACTGCACACAATACTCCAAGTGAGGTCTCACGAGAGCAAAGGTGACTGTTGGGTGTGTGCACAGTTGCCTAAATCAGGAGATGCCGTGGTTTAACTCTCTCAGCCACACAGTTTTGCTCACTCACTCACTTCCCCCTCTTTCTTCCCTCCGCTCCTGGAGGGATGGGAAGGAGAATCAAAAGAATGCAACTCCCACAGGTTGAGATAAGAACAGTTTAGTAACTAAGGTATAACACAAATCACTGCTGCTACCACCAATAATAATAATGACAAGAGAAAATACAAGGAAAGGATACCATTGCTCACCACCCAGCCCGACCAAGCAATGCACCCCCCACCATGCACCCCCCCCACCCTTCCGGATCTCTGTTCTCCGTTTTTACATCCTGGACATGATGTGCTGTGGTATGGAATAACCTCTTTGGTCAGTTTGGGTCAGGTGTTCTGTCTCCTTCCTCCCGGCTTCCCCTCCTCCCTAGCAGAGCATAAGCCTCAGCAAGTCCTTGGTCAGACCAAAACATCACCAAGCAGTAACTGAAGACACTGGTGTTATCAGCACTGTTCCCAGGCCCAAAATCAAAAACACAGTGCTGCACCAGCTACTGAGAAGGAGAAAAATGACTGCTGCTGCTGAATCCAGGACAGGAGAAAATCTGGATCTTCCATTAATTGGAGTTCCAATTCCTAGCACTATCTCATGGACGAATTTGTGGATGAACACTAGCTATATACATCCAAGGGAAAGACTAAAATTTGGGATAGTTAATCCTAATCCAAGTAATAAATATTATACCTGTGCACAAAGATGTATTACACCAGGAACTAGAGTAGAAGGTCATACTTGTGTAAATGCCATAGATGTAGGTCACCATTCAAATTGCAATTACACTATTAATATAGATGGTATTGTAGTACAGTGGTGGCCCGTTCCTAATGGGAAAGGATGGTACTGATTACATGAAGAAAATGCTTATAAGACTTTACCCCCCAACTGGAAGGGGGCATGCACCTTAGGTGCTGTGATACCCAATCTCACTATTATTGATATGTATCCATCTGGGACCTGGATTAGAAGTTTTGCTAAGCGGATTAAGCAAGGGTTTAACCCTATTGCTGAAAGACACACTGCATTTCATAGTTTTGTAAGAGGGCTAATTCCATCTTTGGGAGTAAGTGAATAGAGAAGGCAATTGTAAATCTCTCAGCAACCATGGAGGAAATAGAAAATAAAACCATTGATATAATCCAAGCAGAAAAAAAGAGATAACTAGACAATCTAAAATAGTATTACAAAACCGAATGGCTCTAGACATGGTATTGGCAACACAAGGAGGGGTTTGTTCCATAATAAATGAAAGTTGTTGTTCCTATACAGATCAAAGTGGCAGAATTGAAATGGATCTGGAGGAAATTTGGAAACAAACTAAAGTATTTCATGAAATGGCTATGGATGATACCTCCTGGGGTTTTGAAGAAATATGGAAAAAGTTAACTACATGGTTACCCAATCTCTCCTGGTTGAGGCAACTGGTTGCAGGAATATTGATGTTAATTGTTTTAATATTGATTACTTGTGGTATGATACAATGTTCCTTCTGGTATTGTAAATGATCTATGATAAATTATGAAAATTGCAAGAGAAATGAAATCAAGCATCAAGTAGAAACGGGAAATTATTTCAAAAAGACTTTGGAAGGTAATGATAGTATATAAAATGTTGCAAAAGAATTCGCAAAAGGACAAAAAAAAAGGGGGGGATTTGAGACAAGGGGGGGTAAAAAATTACAAAATGAAATATATAAACCTTTAGAATCAATTTTATGTAATGTTAAGTTTGATGGCTTTGTAACAGTAGTAATGGAAATTACTGAGATGCATGATATACAGAGAAAAAATATAGAGTACAGCTAGAGAACATACTGAGAATTCTTGTACAAGATAAACTGCTGTAGTTGATGTAGTTTAGGCCTTTATGACCTTAGTACAAAATGAGTGTAAGAAAACAGGCTAGAAGAACAGGACGTAAAGATAGGGAGTATCTGGAATGGCAGGGGCCCAGGATGGGCTGCAGTTAAACTAACAGATAAGTAGGAGGAAGGGATGATTGTTATGTCTGTGGTCTTAACGAACCGATTAAGCTGGTATAAGCATCTACTGCATGTGCTTCAAAGGCTGCCAGCAGTGAGGAAGATTGTTGGAAGAAGTAAACGACCCTGAAAGACCACCACCACCACATTTTTGTACGCATGCGGGGAACTTTCTGGAAAATTATATAATCCATACGTAGCCTCATAAATATGTATGTGTGCTCGGTAGCTATATAAGGACTGCTTGTGTAGCAATAGGGGGACACACATTAGGGGGAGCTATCCCCTGTGTCTCTCGGCGCCACAATAAGAATACCTGCTTGTCAACTTAAAACTTTGTTGGAGAGTTTGTTCCTGGAGTTTTCTCCGAATCAGTGTTTCAAATATTGTAGTTGTGTGTAGTGTGCTTGTGGGATCCCATGCCTGTGTGTGTGTGTGTGTGTGTGTTGAGGGCAGACGGTGTTCTGTGTATTTTCTGTTGTCGGGTTCACATAAAAGTTTTTAACGGGTAGCAGATTAACATTTTGGGCAAGAAAGAGTTAATGGAAAAGTGCGGTTGCCGGCAGGTATTTATGGCTGCTGCTGAACAGGCTGGGTTTGTAGCTGGGCAAAGCAGGGTGAGCAACTTTGAAAAAAAAAAAAAGTTATTTGATAGAGTTTGATAACCATGTTGAAAAGAAGTTGCCCTCTGATTTGGCTCCCAGTGCTCCACCGGTGGAATGGCTAGGATGGACACCAGAGCTGTGGAGTGAAGAAAAAAACAAACAAAAAAAACACAAACAAACAAACCTTCTTGATCTATTGAAGCATTGGGGCAGTTCATAGAGACACCTCAAATAAAGCCTAAAGAGGCCTGCAACACACTGGGCGCATGAGAGGAGCCTTGCTTAGTGTGTTTTAAGTAACGTGGGGGTGAATCCAAGACCTGGAGGAACAGATTGATCGGTTGAAACAAAAACTGCTAACTGAAAAAGTGAGAGGGGTAGCACAACTGATATAAGGAAAGCAAGTGCCTGGAAAACATGGGGTTAAAACACTTTTAACTTAACTTAGATCTAAGATAGAGAATAAGGTTTGTGTTATATGTCTGTGGTGTGATAACAGAATTTAGTAGTCTTACTAACAAGAGTGAATTATTTCTTTTTGTCCTTCTAATGAGTGAATTCTTTCTTACCATCCTTCTAATTTATCAGTTAGTCTGGAGACAGTGACTCCCGAGCATCTGCTAGCTTAGGATAGCCCTTGTCTGCCCATCCTGTCCTGCTTGCAATAAATTTTGTACGAAGATCACACTGCTCTAAATCTTTGCCAGCTCTCAGAAACTTGCAGATACGGCTGGTTTCAGCTCATTGTGATTACTGGGGCATCCAACTGTGACAAAGTTGAAAAGTGCACCCTGAGGAAGACTGCGTGCTGCATCTTGAAGACCCCTGCCCGCATGAGGAAGACTATTTACTTCATCTTGAAGACCCCTGCCCACGACCATTGGAGGGCAGTGCACAAGCGCCAAAAGGGAGGAGACTTATGATAATGAGTACCTAAACTAATTGTAATATCCTCACTGCTCTCTCGGGAACCTAATGAATATGCATGTTTGGGTGTAATAAATATCTGCTTGCTTAACCCCTTGGCGTGCAAGCTGGGAGGAGTGATCCCCCTTGCACCCGGTGCCGTAATAAACATACCTGCTTTATAAGTCTCCTTGAGTTGTAGAGTCTGATTCCATGCTTCAATTTGGCACCCCAGATGGGACAATCTCTGTCCAGCTGCAGGACCTGCTGAGGACGGGACTCCTCTGGGTGCCCCTGAGATTTCTCGGGAGGACTCCCCCACTCACTCAGATCACTGCAGGGGCAAACAAGGACCATCACTACGGAATCATCAGGTATGTTTAAGGGAAGGGGATATGACATCCTACCTGAGGTTAAAGAGCGTGGGTGCTCGCCCCAGGTTAACTGTTAACAGTCTGGTAAGGGTAACTGTTGGTTTTATTTACTAACAGTCTGGAGTATTGATATAAGGGTATCAATACAAGAGCAACTGTACTAATGGCTTTACAAACCTTTGGTGGGTAAACCCTGGCTTGAGATTTATGTGTTACCAACTCTTGGCTTAGACAATATCCTGTGTGAAGTGGGTGACTGAGAGAGGGGCCCTTGTTTGAATGAGTGTTTTGTGTGAGTGAGACATGGCATAGCTACGAAGCGAGTGTGGTGTCCTGATCCGCGGTTCCGTGTTCTCCACAAGGAGAGTAGCCGGAGACGGACAAAGCGTATATGTCTTATGAAATTTAACCTATTGTTGCATTTTGCTGTCCTATCCACTGCAGTGTTGTGTGTGAACCAATTTTCATCTTTGAATGTTTTTTCTGTAAGGATAAAGTGTTGGTGAAATTTGGTCAGGATTTTTGGTGTTATTATTGCTTGGGAAGTTGGTCCGACTGGGACTGGATTGAACGTTTGGGTGAATTAGTATGAGTAGTTTGTGGAAAACTGGGAGAGCTAAAGAACCAGTAAAGCAATCTAGGGGTTAATTGTCAAAGTAGTGTTCAAGCTCCCTGGCGCAGGGCTCAAACTGGCCTTTGCCCTATCTGTCATCACTGTTGTTTGTATATCCAAGCTAAGTGTCCTGCTTGTTCAAACTATATTGTCTCTTCTGGTGGGAGACAAGCGGTTTAATTTAGGTGTATTTGTTGTGAGTGCAGCACTCCGTTATACCTTTTACTCTGCTCTTGTGGTGGGAGACAAGCGGTTTAAGGCTGCGTGGAGACCTCATAGCAGCCTTCCAATATCTGAAGGAGGCCTATAGGGATGCTGGGGAGGGACTCTTCATTAGGGACTGTAGTGAGAGGACAAGGGGTAATGGGTTCAAACTTAAACAGGGGAAGTTTAGATTGGATATAAGGAAGAAATTCTTTACTGTAAGGGTGGTGAGGCCCTGGAATGGGCTGCCCAGGGAAGTTGTGAATGCTTCATCCCTGGCGGCGTTCAAGGCGGGGTTGGACATAGCCTTGGATGGCATGGTTTAGTGGGAGGTGTCCCTGCCCATGGCAGGGGGGTTGGAACTAGATGATCTTAAGGTCCTTTCCAACCCTAACTATTCTATGATTCCATGATTCTATGATTAATTGTTGTTTGTTTGATTGAATTCTAGTCTCTGTCTCTGTCTCAGGTGTGTCTTGTAACTGTGTGGAGTGTGTCTGTGGGATCCCGTGTGTGTGTGTGAATGTGAGATTGATAATGGAAAATCAGCAGAGTGGAGATATCTTGAAAAAGAGTCCTTTAGGGTGCATTTTGGCACAATTGAAAGGACTGGGAGGTTTCCTGGGGGCTCAGTAAATAAGAAAATGTTGGTAAAATATTGTAACCAGTGGTGGCCTTTGTATGCTTTGGAAGATCAGGAAAAATGGTCTAAAAATGGAACTCTGAACTATAATACATTGTTACAATAAATGTTGTTCTTAAGGCGACAAGGAAAATGGGATGAAGTAATGTATGCATATATGTTTTTCACTTTAAGAATCCACCCAGAGTGGCAGACGGAATGCAAAATTAATATAGCTCCGCCAGATCCCTTAATTTGGCTTTGGAAAAGGACAGGAAAAAAAAAAAAACAAAACACAAAAAAACCCACAAAACAAAAAGCTGAGCTGAAGAAATGTTCAGCCTGTGATATATATAAAAAAAAAAAGAGTAATTAGGAAGACAGGTTGGAAAATTATGTGTCACAAGTACCTCCAAGAGGAGCACCCTCTGCATCTGTCCTATCTGATGTTGATAAGGAGGAAGAGGTTGCTGTCACTGGCAACAAGCAGCAGATTCACATTCAGAGTTAAGAAAGGGTTAAAACAGAAGTGCTGTACCAGAGGCATCTGCAGCCGCTGCAGAGCAGGGCGAGCAACTGTGAGGAAAAAAAAAAAAAAAAGCAAAACCAAGGGGGAAAGGAGGGGAGCTCATGCAGTTCCTGTGTTTGAGTATGGGATGAGTGCTGGGACAGGCGGACAAGTGGGAATAGACATGTTGACAGATGGGACTGAGGGCTTGTTGGATACGGGAATGAAGGAGGAAGCATGGAGGGCGTATAGGAATCGGGAACAGGTAGAAAAGAAAAAAGCTGAGTTGTGCTATAGGTACGGCTACTGTGGTTGCTTTGAAACTAGTGGAGGAGGAATGTCAGGTAGAGGTGAGAGAGTGGGTTCTTTTCCTGTGGGACCAGATCGGTGTGCGTGCTGTGAGGAGTTTGGACACTGGAAGTGAGGCTGCCCTGGGGGGAGTGCCATGGGGTGTCTCCGGTGACTGAATTGGAATTAGACTGATGGGGACTGGGGGAATCCACCCTAGCGGATCCACTGGTTATAATAAAGCTAGGGAAACAACAGGATGTGGAATTTTTAGTTGATACGGGAGCAACTTCTTCAGTTTTAAATCAAGCCTTAACACCTATACATGATGATTTTGTAATGGTAAAGGATGCTACTGGCCAGAGCAAAGAGGCATATTTTTTGAAACCACTCAAATTTAAATTGGGAAAACAATTGGGCATACAAATACTCCAGTTGATTCAGGAATACCTGAGGAAATTCAGAGCCAAGTGTATCTGGGAGTATGGGCTTCTGGAAATACCGGGAAAGGCAAAGAATGCACCCCCAGTAATGATCGAACTCTGACCAGGAGCACGGCCTGTGAGAATTAAAACAATACCCCCTCAGACTGGAAGACAGGGAGGGAATCTGACCAATTATTGACCAGTTCATCAAATATGGGTTACTAAAGGAATGTGAATCAGAATATAACACCCCTATTTTACCGGTCAAAAAGTCAGATGGAAATTATCGAATGGTGCAGGATCTCAGGGCTATTAATAAGATTGTGGAAGATCTATACCCAGTCGTTGCCAACCCATATACATTATTAACTAAATTAGTACCTGAATTGGCTTGGTTTGCTGTGTTGGACCTAAAAGATGCTTTCTTTTGCATATCCTTGAGCCCAGAAAGCCAGTTGTTTGCGTTTGCATGGGAAAACCCAGACTCTGGGAGAAAGACACAATTAACCTGGACTGTGCTACCACAGGGGTTTAAAAATAGCCCCACTCTTTTTGGGAACCAATTAGCCAAGGATCTGGAACAATGGGAGCGGCCACAAGGAATCGGAGTAATATTGCAGTATGTAGATGATCTGTTGATTGCCACTGAAACACAGGGAGGGTGTATGGAATGGACAATCAGCCTGTTAAATTTTCTCGGACTTAACGGGTATCGAGTCTCTCTGCAGAAAGCTCAAGTGGCCCAACATCAAGTCACATACCTCGGATATGAAATCACTGCGGGCCAGCAAACCCTTGGGACAGCAAGAAAGGAAGCTATCTGTCAGACTCCCCAGCCACAGACTGTCAAAGAGCTTCGTACATTCCTAGAGATGACTGGATGGTGTCACCTGTGGATAGGTAACTACAGACTAATAGTAAAACCACTTTACAAATTAGTAAATACAAGTTCAAAGAACATTATATGGAACAGAGAGGCAGATAGAGCGTTCCATCAGCTGAAGAAAAGATTAATGGATGCCCCTGCTTTGGGGCTGCCAGATATTACCAAACCTTTCTGGCTGTTCTTACATGAAAAACAGGTCATAGCTCTGGGGGTCCTAGCACAAAACTTGGGACCCTATGGAAGGGCAGTTGTGTACTTCTCCAAACAACTGGATGGAGTGAGTAAAGGATGGCCCAGTTGCCTGAGCGCAGTAGCAGCAGTTGTGTGGAACATCCAGGAAGCCCATAAGTTTACGCTGGGGCAAAATATAACAGTGCTGGTATCTCACACTGTGTCAGCAGTACTAGAAATAAAAGGAGGACATTGGCTTTCACCACAAAGATTCCTTAAATATCAAGCTGTCCTGGTAGAACTGGATAATGTGGAAATAGTGTTCACTAACATTATCAATCCAGCATCTTTCCTCACTGGAAATACAGGGGATTCTGTATCACACGACTGCTTGGAAACGATTGAAGCAGTCTATTCCAGCCAACCAGACCTAAAGGAGGAATCACTGGAAGATGCTGAAGGTTCTTGATACACTGACGGAAGCAGCTTTGTCCGACAAGGCATCTGTAAGGCAGGGTACGCGGTGACCACTACTGATCAAGTAATGGAATCAAAAGCCCTTGCCCCAAACACATCTGCACAAAAAGCAGAAATAATAGCTCTAACTCGAGCATTAGAATTGGCCAAAAAAATAAGAAGATTAATATTTGGACAGATTCCAAATATGCCTTTGGAGTAGTTCATGCTCATGGGGCTGTATGGAAAGAAAGAGGACTTTTATCCACCCAAGGAAAATATATCAAACATGCTGAAAAGATACACAAGCTCTTACAGGCAGTACAATTACTTAAAAAGGTGGCTATCATGCATTGTAAATCCCATCAAAAGGAATTATGCCCAAGAATTGGGTAACGCTATGGCAGATCGCGAGGCTAAAAGGGTGGCTGAGGAAGGCAATTTAGAAGTTCAATCTTTGGTCCCAGATGGTAAAATATAAATTGATTGTGAGCCTAAATACTCCAAGGAAGATCGAAAGTTAATTGATGATTTAGAAGGAAAAATAGAAGAAAGTGGGTGGGCAAAGACTCCACAAGGTAAGATGATAATACCATCTGCACTACTGTGGGCAATAGTCATAGCTTTGTCAGTGACATGGACAGTGGGATTGAGTGCACCCTCAGCAAGTTTGCCGATGACACCAAGCTGTGTGGTTCAGTTGATACATTGGAGGGAAGGAATGCCATCCAGAAGGGACCTTGACACGCTTGTGAGGTGGGCTGATGCCAACATCATGAAGTTTAACCATGCTAAATGCAAGGTCCTCCACCGGGGTCAGAGCAATCCCAGGCACAGCTACAGGTTGGGCAGAGAAGAGATTCAGAGCAGCCCTGTGGAGAAGGACTTGGGGGTGTTGGTCAATGAAAAAATGAATATGAGCCGGCAGCGTGCGCTTGCAGCCCAGAAAGCCAACTGTACCCTGGGCTGCATCAAAAGGAGCGTGACCAGCAGGTCGAGGGAGGTGATCCTGCCCCTTTACTCTGCTCTCGTGAGACCTCACTTGGAGTATTGCGTGCAGTTCTGGTGTCCTCAACATAAAAAGGACATGGAACTGTTAGAACAAGTGCAGAGGAGGGCCACGAGGATGATCAGGGGACTGGAGCACCTCCCGTATGAAGATAGGCTGAGAAAATTGGGGCTGTTCAGCCTGGAGAAGAGAAGGCTGTGTGGAGACCTCATAGCAGCCTTCCAATACCTGAAGGGGGCCTATAGGGATGCTGGGGAGGGACTCTTCATTAGGGACTGTAGTGAGAGGACAAGGGATAACGGGTTCAAACTTAAACAGGGGAAGTTTAGATTGGATCTGAGGAAGAAATTCTTTACTGTAAGGGTGGTGAGGCCCTGGAATGGGTTGCCCAGGGAAGTTGTGAATGCTCCATTGCTGGCGGTGTTCAAGGTGGGGTTGGACATAGCCGTGGATGGCATGGTTTAGTGGGAGGTGTCCCTGCCCATGGCAGGGGGGTTGGAACTATATAATCTTAAGGTCCTTTCCAACCCTAACTATTCTATGATTCTATGAACATAGGAAATCCCACTGGGGAGTAGAGGCCCTATACAAATACTTGAACAAACTTATATTTATACACCACCATCAAGCAAGTAACGAAGCAGTGAGAGATTTGTTTATGGAATAATCCCAAGACCAGTCCTAAGGTTCAGTTCGGTCAAATAGGGAAAGGAAATTATCCAGGACAACAGTGGCAAATTGATTTCTCAGAACTCCCAAGAAGAAGGGGATTTCGATACCTGTCTGTCATGACAGATGCCTTTTCAGGGTGGCCAGAAGCATTCCCTTGCCGAACCAGTAAAGCCAGAGAAGTAACCAAAATAATATTACAAGAAATTATACCGAGGTTTGGGGTTCCAACAGTGATCTCTTCAGATAGAGGACCACATTTTGTTGCAACAGTTGTTAAGCAAGTTAGTAAACTCTTAGGAATATATTGGCAGTTACATGACCCATATAATCCACAAGCAAGTGGCCAAGTGGAAAAGGTGAACCATCTAATTAAGTTGCAAATTGTAAAATTGGGACAAGAGGCTAATTTGCCCTGGCCCCAATCGCTACCTCTGGCTTTACTGAGAATTAGGACCAGATCTAAAGTGAAAACTGGCCTGAGTCCTTTTGAAATATTATATGGAAGACCATATATTGTTCAGGTTGGAACCTCAGCACAAGTAGGGGAGGAGGTCCTCTACAACTATGTAATGAGTATGCAAAAACAACTAAGAGAAACAGAAAGACTAGTCCTGGGGACTAGGGCTCGAGGTCTTGATGGACCTGTGCATAATATTAACCCTGGAGATTATGCATATGTCAGGTCTCTTGCAGATTTACCTCTGGAACCGAAGTGGGAAGGTCCATTTCAGGTGTTGCTGACTTCTCATACAGCCATCAAGATTAAGGAACAAGCATCGTGGATACACCACACCAGAATAAAGAAAGCCCCCACGCCATGATGGAAAGCAACGCCTACTGGACCCCTGCAGCTTCGAATTCGACAAAACAACTGTTAATGGTGTATTTACTAACAGGATTTTGCATAGTGGAAATACGGCCATGGAATCAAAATCTATATTTGAGACTGATACAAAATGTGACCAGAGTTCTGAATAAAAGTGGTTGCTAGATCTGCACTTAGTTGCCTAGATCAGGAGAGAAGCCAGGTATGCCTTTAATTGGCCTACCTATCCCCTTTAAAACTAATTGGAATGAATTATGAAAAAACCCAGTCTATACCGACAAGAACTACACAAATTTACAGGTTTTGAGGATTCAAGCCTCGAATATATCAGAAACTAAATGTGTAACCACTAACAAAACCTGTAATCAGGGTAATCCGGAAACCTATGGTTCCAGAGTTTTGTTTGATGGCTCATCTCATCTTTAGGGGTTAGTGAATTAGAAAAGGCAATTGTGAATATTTTAGCATTACAAGATGAAATAACCAGCCTATCTAGAGTGGTACTCCAAAATCGAGTGGCGTTAGATACATTGTTAGCATCCCAGGGAGGAGTTTGTTCTGTAATCAGTGAGAGTTGCTGTTCTTATAGAATCATAGAATCATAGAATAGTAAGGGTTGGAAAGGACCTCAAGATCATCGAGTTCCAACCCCCCTGCCATGGGCAGGAACACCTCCCACTAAACCATGCCATCCAAGGCTATGTCCAACCCCACCTTGAACACCGCCAGGGATGAAGCATTCACAACTTCCCTGGGCCCCACCACCCTCACAGTAAAGAATTTCTTCCTCAGATCCAATCTAAACCTCCCCTGTTTAAGTTTAAACCCATTACCCCTTGTCCTCTCACCACAGTCCCTAATGAAGAGTCCCTCCCCAGCATCCCTATAGGCCCCCTTCAGGTATTGGAAGGCTGCTATGAGGTCTCCACACAGCCTTCTCTTCTCCAGGCTGAACAGCCCCAATTTTCTCAGCCTATCTTCATACGAGAGGTGCTCCAGTCCCCTGATCATCCTCGTGGCCCTCCTCTGCACTTGTTCTAACAGTTCCATGTCCTTTTTATGTTGAGGACACCAGAACTGCACACAATACTCCAAGTGAGGTCTCACGAGAGCAGAGTAAAGGGGCAGGAGCACCTCCCTCGACCTGCTGGTCACACTCCTTTTGATGCAGCCCAGAATACGGTTGGCCTTCTGGGCTGCAAGCGCACACTGCCGGCTCATGTTCATTTTTTCATCAACCCACACCCCCAAGTCCTTCTCCGCAGGGCTGCTCTGAATCTCCTCCCCGCCCAACCTGTAGCTGTGCCTGGGATTGCTCTGACCCCGGTGGAGGACTTTGCATTTAGCATGGTTAAACTTCATCAGGTTGGCATCAGCCCACCTCACAAGCATATCAAGGTCCCTCTGGATGGCATTCCTTCCCTCCAATGTATCAACCGAACCACGCAGCTTGGTGTCATCGGCAAACTTGCTGAGGGCGCACTCAATCCCACTGTCCATGTCACCCACAAAGATGTTGAACAAGACCGGTCCCAACACCGATCCCTGGGGGACACCACTCGTTACTGGTCTCCAGCTGGACATTGAGCCACTGAGCACTACTCTTTGAGTGCGGCCATCCAGCCAGTTCTTTATCCACCGAGTGGTCCACCTATCAAATTGATGTCTCTCCAATTTAGAGAGAAGGATGTCATGGGAGACAGTGTCAAAGGCTTTACACAAGTCCAGGTAGATGACATCAACCGCTCTGCCCCTGTCCATCAGTTCCGTAGCCCCTTCATAGAAGGTCACCAGATTGGTCAGGCAGGATTTCCCCTTAGTGAAGCCATGCTGGCTGTCACCAAGCACCTTGTTGTCAAAGTGGCAGGACAGAAACAGATTTAAATGAAATCTGGAAACAAACTAGAATATTTCATGAGGTGGCCAAGGATGACACCTCTTGGGGATTTGAGGAGATATGGAAAAAACTAACCTCATGGTTACCAAATCTCTCCTGGTCGAGGCAGCTGGCTGCAGGAATCTTAATCCTAACTGTTTCAACCCTAATTACTTGTGGCATGATACAGTGTTCTTTTTGGTGTTGTAAAAGGTCTGTAATTGATTATGAGGACTGGAAAAGATGTAAGGTCAGACAACAAGTTGGAAGTGGTAAATACTTTGCCAGAACTCCTGAGTAAAATTGAGTCATATAGCAAAAGAATTTTGGAAGGAAAGCAAGTGCCTGGAAAACATGGCACGTTAGGAGGAGCTATCCCCCATGTCTCCCGGCGCTGCAATAAAGAATACCTGCTTGCCATCTTGAAAACTTTGTTGATGAGTTCATTCCTGGAGTTTTCTCCAAATCAAGAGAGAGATAGTCACCACCGTGGATCCAGCGGTGTCCCAGGGGTCCATAGTCATCACCCTCGGTGGCAGGAGTCCTTCAGGGTCCGTAGTCAGCATCGGAGGTGATGGGAGTCCTTCAGGGTCCGTAGTCGATATTGGAGCAGAGTGTCCCCAGGAGTCTGTAGTAGTTGGAGGTGGGTGTTGTGGAATAATTAGAAATTAAACTTATATTTAAAATGTAGCATTGTTCACACATAAAGGAAAAATAGACTTTCAGGGGAAGATGCAGGTATACCTGGTATGCCAGGAATGTGCACTCCACAGTGGTTCCTGTGGCAACACTGATGGAGGATGAAGCAGAGTGGAGATTCTTCAGCCACGCTCTGTCCTGACACTAGCAGAGATGGGAACTAGGTGATACTAGAAACTGATAAGCTGCATAATTGCTACCCTGAGCCAACAGTCTGTCATCTTTTGACAAAGTGCTGTCCTTTGTGCGAACTTTGCTTCATTATAATGCATTTTAATGCATTATAATACAAAAACACACCTCCATCTGTAATGCTACCCACCTCCAAAGTGAGATCACCCCTCTTTGAGGATGCCCTTTTTTGTGGCATATATATTATAGATTGAGAGAGTTTTACACCAATAACAATAAAGGTACGCATGACTAGCATCACTCAAGCTCCACCTTGAAGGTGAAAAATAGTATAAAATGGGCCAACAAAGAGGGAATATCGGGGAAGACATCATCATGGACAAGTCGAGGAAAATTCCATCAGCAGATTACCCTTTACTCCTGGGACCAGTCAACCGGCTGGACCTTTCTCCCCTCCCCATAGGGACACCTTTGGGTAAGACTTGCACTGTATTAAGTACTTCCCCAGGAAAAACCAGGAATCTATATATAGAGTTAGTTTCCACCTTTGACTTTTATATTTTAAAGCCAGGCTGTGTTATTCATAACTTTATTGCACATTTGTATAACTTATTATTTGCACATGCTTTTGCAGACAATGTATTTATCATCATCAATCCATAAGAACCTGTACCTGTTGCTTTAATAAACTGCACTGTTTAAGTAGCTAATCGTAATAGATTTCTCATTGAATGTGACCAAATCCTTCAGTGTGGCTGTGTTAGTTCATGAGCACTATTAGACTGAAGGTGCAGTGTGCTATTAGTGCATCCAGAATAGTGATTGTTTAGTATATCAAAGGCAACCAGCCTGATAGTGGTAAATTGGGCATTGCTCAGAATCTAAGCCTAGCTGCACCCAGCCCCTCTAATACCTGAGGGCCAGCTAGAAAGCAAGGGGGGTTATTTTCTGCCAAATTGTTTTGCCTTTTAACGTGACAGGTGTCCCTGTGGAGGTATCCTCCCTGGCGATTACATTTTCCCCCTTTTATTATGAGTTGGCTGGAGTACCTCTGTTCTTAAGGTCAGGTACTACACATTCCTGGTGGACAAGTTGCCCAGGTTATTCATGACTGTGAAACATGTGCTGCAATTAAGCAAGCTAAATGATTAAAGCCTCTTTGGTATGGAGGACGATGGCTGAAGTACAAATATGGGGAGGTCTGGCAGATAGATTGATTATATCACACTCCCACCAACCCGCCAAGGCAATCGCCATGTGCTTACTATGGTGGAAGCAACAACCGGATAGCTAGAAACATACACTGTGCCCAACGCCACTGCACAAAACACTATCCTGGGCCTTGAGAGACAGATTTTGTGGAGACACGGCACCCCAGAGAGAACTGAGTCAGACAATGGGACTCATTTCCGGAACAATCTGATAGACACTTGGGCCAAAGAGCATGGCATTGAATGGGTATATCACATCCCCTACCATGCACCAGCCTCTGGGAAAATCGAACGGTACAGTGGGCTATTTAAAACTACACTGAGAGCAATGGGTGGTGGGACTTTCAAACATTGGGATAAACATTTACCAAAGGCCACTTGGTTGGTCAACACCAGAGGATCTGCCAACAGGGCTGGTCCAGCCCAGTCAGAACTTCTACATACTGTGGAGGGGGACAAAGTTCCTGTGGTGCATATAAAAAATTTGCTGGGGAAGACAGTCTGGGTTATTCCTGCTTCAGGTAAAGGCAAACTCACTCATGGGATTGCTTTCACTCAGGGACCCAGATATACTTGGTGGGTAATGCGGGAAGATGGGGAAGTCCGAAGTGTACCTCAAGGGGATTTGATTTTAGGCGAAAACAGCCAATGAACTCAATTATATGCTGTTGCCTGCTATGTAATATTTTCATAGCCCACCAACTAGATGTCTTCAAGTCATCAGCGACTGGCCCTCTGACCACCATCCCAACAAAGAATGAACTTTAATGAAACCAGACGAGTTCTGCAGTAAAGGAACGATCCAACACTGCACACAGCCTCCCCTGCTCTGAAGGACTGTTACAAGAGATGGAGTTTGACATCGCAGACCGAATGGACTCAGCAGCTTTGTAGGGACTGGTCCATGCACTGAGGGATGATCTCTCTCCCTCTGTGTGTGTGGATGTGTATATATATATATATATATGTGATGGTATGTTGAAAATATGGGATCTGAGCATGACATGAATGGTATGGAATAAGGGGTGGATACTGTCATGGGTTCAGCAGCAGCAGTCATTTTTCTCCTTCATAGTAGCTGGTGCAGTGCTTTTGACTTTTGGCACGGGAACAGCGCTAATAACACCAATCTTTACAGTTATGGCTTAGAATGTTTTGGTTTGACCAAGGACTTTCCGAGTCTCATGCTCTGCCAGGGAGGAGGGGAAGCCAGGAGGAAGGAGAGACAGGACACCTGACCCAAACTGATCAAAGAGGTATTCCATACCACAGTATGTCATGCTCAGGACGTAAAAAAAACCGGGGGCAGGAACCTGGAAGAGTTCTTTAGTTCACAGCTCAGTCGTTGAGTGGTGAGCAGTTGTATCCTCTTCCCTTGTATTTCCCTGGTCATTTTTATTATTAGTGGCAGCAGTAGTGATTTGTGTTTATCTTAGTTACTGTTCTTATCTCAACCCATGGGAGTTACATTCTTTTGATTCTTCTCCCCATCCCCCCCCGAGTGGGGGGGGGAAGAAAGAGGAGGAAGTGAGTGAGCAGGCTGCATGATTTACAGCTTAAACCATAACAACAAGTTTCACTGGTCATGCAGCCAGCTCTTCTAACTGCAGACTTCTTGGGAAAATGGATTCCTCACACCAGACCTGGAGATAATGGACAGAGGAGTCTTAGCTCTTCCCATCCATCTCTCAGGCAATGAACCCTGGAGTCCCATTTCAGTTCCTCACACCCTTCTCTCAGGCAATGGATGCTGGGGTCTTAACTCCTCCCACCCATCTCTCAGACAACAGATGGTGGAATCCCATCTCAGCTTCCCATACCAAATCTTTGAGACAACGGATTGTGAAGTCTGATTTCAGTTCAGTTTCAGCTGTGGAAAGCTACAGATAGCATCACTGTATTTAGTACCAGAGACACAAGTCTGAATTTGTCCCTAACCTGCAGAAGCGGTAATGGTAACACATGGCTTTTCTAAAGCAACTTTCTTTCAAAGAGGTAAAAGGACTCAGGCCTGATGAAACCTCATATCTGCAGGGAGTATCCATGACAGACAGCCATAATGAGGGGATGAATTGTGCAACAATGTACATTCAGTGCACTCATGGTCTATCCATGTTAAGTCATTATTGTGGCACCTGTAAAGAAATAGGCTAAACACACACACTACTTTCACAACTAGTTCTAGTCCAGTTCTGTTCTTCTTTATTCGCTATAGCATGGTAATATACTGCATACAGATACAGGTCTGAACTATGAAGCCAAACACAGACCACATCCATCACAGTGTCTGTCTTGTTGACGCAAACAGTCTGCAACAACTGGGGGGGGGGAAATGTAGGCAGCCAGGGCTTGGCGGTCGGAAGATGTCGTGCTGTAACGAAAAGACAGAGCCCCTCCCCAGACCTTAGCTCGAGACGTAAGCAGACGGATGTGACGTTGTAAACCAAAGCTATATAATGCGGTGTCACTCTGCAATAAACGCCATTTGCCGTCCACCACATTGGTGTCTGCGTGCTAATGGACCCCGCGATCGCGAGTAGGTGATTGCCTGTGCCGACCCTAAACCAGGCCACCGTGCCCCGGAGAGGCAGCACTGTCTTCAGTCACTATAAATTCCATTCTATATACAATCACTCCCCAGGCTGTTTCCCAGCCCAAACTTGCACCCATGCACACAAATACTCCCCGGCTAGCTCAAGATCCAGGTGCACTATTAGCAATTATTATTCTTCTTTAATTATCCACATAGCAGGAACAGGGCAGCTTGCAGTTCCCACATCTCTCCCTTTTTTGTTTTGCATGATACTTTGGCTTCAGTTCTTCACAAGTTGACAACAAGTCTCCAGATGACATGAAGGAAAAGCAAAGCTATGATGTCCAGGCTCCAAAGACAAGATCTCACCAATGTGTTGGCCAGGCATACTGGGAGTCTTGGGAACCTGGAGATAGATGCTGTTACTTCCAAAACCACAGTCCTTGGCTTTCCTTATCCCTTTCTCTGCTTGAGGAGTCTTAAATCACACAAGAGCAGTTTCCTGACATTCAAATACAATGGTTACTTATTATATTATTATCACTTATCTTTTTTACTGTAAGGGTGATGAAATCTGTTTTGGGTGATGAAATCTGTTTTAGGTGATGTCGTGGTTGAAGCCCAGCAGGTAACTCAGAACCACACGGCTGCTCACTCACTCCCCCATCACCCTTCCTCCCCCTGCTCCTGGAGGGATGGGGGGGAGAATCAAAAGAACATAACTTCCGTGGGTTAAGCCCAGTAACTAAGGTACAATACAAAACTACTACTGCTACCACCAACAGTAATAATGATAAGGGGAATAATAAGGGAAGAGAATACAATTGCTCATGACCTGCCGACTGACACCCAGCCCAACCCGAGCAGCGATCTAGCCCTTCTGGGTAACTCCTCACAGTTTATATACTGGGCATGACGTGCTGTGGTATGGAACACCTCTTTGGCCAGTTTGGGTCAGGTGTCCTGTCTCAGCTTCCTCCTGGCTTCCCCTCCTCCCTGGCAAACCATGAGACTGAGAAAGTCCTTGGTCAAAGTAAACATTACATAGCAACAACTAAACATCAGCGTTATCAGCACTGTTCGCAGAATAAAGTCAAAAACACCGCACTGCACCAGCTACTAAGAAGGAGAACAATGACTGCTACTGCTGAAGGCAGGACAAAACCTAATTCCATAAAAGAGGTAATATAACGGGTCATACTTCACAACACCATTCAGAATCTCAAATTGCCTTATAAAAGTGAGGAAATACCACAGAGAAACTTCACACATCACTTATAACACTGAAGAACTGATGAATGTTTAAGACGCCACCTATAGCCGACGGGAAGGGAGGCTGTAGTGCAGAGCTCGGGGTATCCTAAGGGAAGGGTGAGCAATGGGCAGGGCTGCACTCTGCGCTCCCTGGTGGAGGTCCTCCTGCAGCAGGTGGCTGAACTGCAGGAAGCTGTTACCAGGCTGAAAGGTGTCAGGGAAGCTGAGGGGGAGCAGCACTGCTTGCTCCGGGACCAAACTGTTCCGGGGCCTCGAGTGTCTACTGTTGCCCATGCAGGAAAGGAGGCTGCTAACCCAGGAAGCTGGGAAAAGGTAACAGAAAAAAACAACAAAAAAAGGAGGAAGAGGGTAATTAAAAGCAAGGGGCTTCCTCCTACATCTGTTGTCCCCACCCAGAACCGATTTCCTATCCTGCAGGGGGCTGATGAGCAACAGCGCTCTGCTATCCTGCAGGGGGCTGATGAGCAACAGTGCTCCCACCAGGTGCAACCAGCTAGTGCACTGGTAAAGAAGGTCACTACTGGTGCTGCCAGGAAAAAGCGGCGGACCATAGTAGTCGGGGACTCTAATCTGAAAGGCACAGAGGCACCCATCTGTCGGCCTGACCCAGGCTCAAGGGAGGTGTGTTGCCTACCAGGGGCTCGGATCAGGGATGTGGCTGAGAAGCTGCCTGCTCTAGTCGGTCCCACTGACTATTACCCACTCCTGGTAATCCATGTGGGTGCTACTGATATAGATAGCAGTAGCCCGGAGACTATAAAGAAGGACTACAGGGCTCTGGGAGAGGTGGTTAGGGGCTCTGGAGCTCAGATTGTCTTTTTGTCAATTCTCCAGGGTACAGGGCAGGACCTTGAAAAGGCTAGGAGGATTGGGCAGGTTAATAAATGGTTAGAAGGGTGGTGCTATAGTCAGGGGTTTGGGTACCTTGAACATGGGACTCAATATAGTAGGCCAGGTCTACTGGGGGCTGGTGGAGCTGGTCTGACAAAGAAGGGGAAGAGTGGATTTGGTAGGAGGCTTGCCAGGCTGGTCAAGGATGCTTTAAACTAGATGTGTTGGGGGAGGGGGGCATCATTCCATCCCAACACACCCAGTCGGTTGGTAGCACCTATAGTAAACATTCGGAGCAATGTAGAGATATTCCAGCTGCTCCAGCCAATGAGCCGGCTTCAATTGGATCTCGGCTCAAATGCCTCTACACAAATGCCCGTAGTATGGGGAACAAACAAGAGGAATTAGAGATGTGTGCACATCTACGGGGGTATGATATCATAGGCATCCCAGAAACATGGTGGGATGGCAACTATGACTGGTGTGTTGGAATGGAAGGTTACCGGCTCTTTAGGAAAGACAGGCCCGGCAGACGGGGAGGGGGAGTTGCTATTTATGTTAGGGATAGGCTAGAGAGTATGGAACTCTGTCTGGGGACAGGTGAGCAGTCGACAGAGAGTTTGTGGGTCAGGGTTAAAGGGAGAACAGCGATGGGTGATATTATTATGGGGATCTGTTACAGACCGCCTGACCAAGGGGACTTGCTGGACGAAGCGCTCCATAGGCAGATAGGAGCAGCCTCACGCTTGCAGGCCCTTCTTCTCATGGGAGACTTCAACCACCCTGATATCTGTTGGAGGGATGGTACGGCCCGGCACAAGCAATCCAGAAGGTTCCTCGATTGTGTGGAAGACAACTTCCTTCTGCAAGTAATAGAGGAGCTGACAAGGAGAGGTGCCATGCTTGACCTCGTCCTCACCAACAGGGAAGGGCTGGTTGGGAATGTGACGCTCCAGGGCAGCCTTGATTGCAGTGATCATGAGATGGTTGAGTTTGAGATCCTCAGGACAGTGAGAAGAGCGTGCAGCAAGCTCACTGCCCTGGACTTCAAGAGAGCAGACTTTGGCCTCTTCAGGAACCTGCTCGGTAAGGTTCCATGGGATACAGCCCTAGAGGGCAGGGAGGCCCAAGACTGTTGGTTGATATTCAAGGCTCACCTGCTGCAAGCACAGGAGCGATGCATCCCAACTAGAAGGAAGTTCAGCAGGAGGGCCAGGAGACCTCCTTGGATGGATAAGGAGCTGCTGAGCAAAATTCGAAGGAAAAAAGAGGCTTATAAAAGGTGGAAGCAAGGTCAGGTGGCCTGGGAAGAATACAGGGATGTTGTCCGGGAAGCTAGGGACCAGGTTAGGAAAGCTAAGGCCCACTTAGAATTAAACTTGGCTAGGGATGTTAAGGATAACAGGAAGGGATTTTATAGGTACATTGCCAATAAAAGACAGGTTAGGGACACCGTGGGCCCTCTCCAGAAGCTATCGGGAGAACTGGCTACCCTGGATTTGGAGAAGGCTGAGGTTCTTAATGACTTCTTTGCCTCAGTCTTTACCGGCAAATGCTCTGACCACACCACCCAAGTATTGGAAGGCAGACGCGGGGATGGTGACGGTGAGGGTGGGGACCCTGGGCCCACTGTGGGGGAGGATCTTGTTCGGGACCACCTTAGGAACCTGAATGTATACAAGTCCATGGGACCGGATGAAATCCATCCGCGGGTCCTGAAGGAGCTGGCAAATGAAGTTGCTAAGCCACTGTCCATCATATTTGAAAAATCATGGCAGTCAGGTGAAGTTCCCGATGACTGGAAAAAGGGAAATATAACCCCCATTTTTAAGAAGGGAAAAATGGATGACCCAGGGAATTACAGACCAGTCAGTCTCACCTCTGTGCCTGGCAAAATCTTGGAGCAGATTATCCTGGAAGGCATGCTGAGGCACATGAAAACCAACAAGGTGCTTGGGGACAGCCAGCATGGCTTCACTAAGGGGAAATCCTGCCTGACCAATCTGGTGACCTTCTATGAAGGGGCTACGGAACTGATGGACAGGGGCAGAGCAGTTGATGTCATCTACCTGGACTTGTGTAAAGCCTTTGACACTGTCTCACATGACATCCTTCTCTCTAAGTTGGAGAGACATCAATTTGATAGGTGGACCACTCGGTGGATAAAGAAATGGCTGGATGGCCGCACGCAAAGAGTAGTGCTCAGTGGCTCAGTGTCCAGCTGGAGACCAGTAACGAGCAGTGTCCCCCAGGGATCCGTGTTGGGACCGGTCTTGTTCAACATCTTTGTGGGTGACATGGACAGTGGGATTGAGTGCGCCCTCAGCAAGTTTGCCGACAACACCAAGCTGCGTGGTTCGGTTGATACATTGGAGGGAAGGAATGCCATCCAGAGGGACCTTGACACGCTTGTGAGGTGGGCTGATGCCAACCTGAACCATGCTAAATGCAAGGTCCTCCACCTGGGTCGGAGCAATGCCAGGCACAGCTACAGATTGGGAGGGGAGGAGATTCAGAGCAGCCCTGTGGAGAAGGACTTGGGGGTGTGGGTTGATGAAAAAATGAACATGAGCCGGCAGCGTGCGCTTGCAGCCCAGAAAGCCAACCGTATTCTGGGCTGCATCAAAAGGAGTGTGACCAGCAGGTCGAGGGAGGTGCTCCTGCCCCTTTGCTCTCGTGAGACCTCACTTGGAGTATTGTGTGCAGGTCTGGTGTCCTCAACATAAAAAGGATGTGGAACTGTTAGAACAAGTGCAGAGGAGGGCCATGAGGATGATCAGGGGACTGGAGCACCTCTCGTATGAAGATAGGCTGAGAAAATTGGGGCTGTTCAGCCTGGAGAAGAGAAGGCTGTGTGGAGACCTCATAGCAGCCTTCCAATACCTGAAGGGGGCCTATAGGGATGCTGGGGAGGGACTCTTCATTAGGGACTGTGGTGAGAGGACAAGGGGTAATGGGTTTAAACTTAAACAGGGGAGGTTTAGATTGGATATGAGGAAGAAATTCTTTACTGTGAGGGTGGTGGGGCCCTGGAATGGGTTGCCCAGGGAGGTTGTGAATGCTTCTTCCCTGGCGGCGTTCAAGGTGGGGTTGGACATAGCCTTGGATGGCATGGTTTAGTGTGAGGTGTCCCTGCCCATGGCAGGGGGGTTGGAACTCGATGATCTTGAGGTCCTTTCCAACCCTTACTATTCTATGATTCTATGATATTTTATCAACAGTACCAGTCATCCTCCTGTAATCTCATATGGCACTAGATCAGATGAATTTTGTTCAGACAGACATGAAAACCTGATCAAAGTCTTACTTCAAGAAAATTAAAATTACATTTTCTGTAAAGCACTCATCCTTGGTGTAGTCAGTAATACTTTATTTAAAATCTTAAAGCTGGGGCTTGCGCAGAGCTACCACATGCGAGTGGTTCCAGCTGGCCTTTATGCAGGAAACTGATGGTGCCACATCAAAGGATTTAGTATTAATTAATAATCTAAGTATCTCCTCATAGATTTTTCTGAACTTGGCAATAGAATACATCATCTGTCTCAAATATTATTTAAGTGATCTAGCTATGATGGCTTACTCTCAAAGTTCTGTTGTGTCATTTATGCAGAGCTGCAAGTCACTAGATCTATTTCAACACAACTAAAACCACTTTAAAACATGTTTTCCTCTCTTAGCAGCCTTCTTCCTTGAAAGCATTATTAAAACAAGGCACGTGCTTAGCATAACAAGGGCAGAGGTCTTCATTTCCACATGTGCTCTGAGTCTATATCTCTTAATGCAGATAAATAGATGTTCTCAAGCTTCTAAAGCTGCATGAAGTTCACTGTTATGTAGATAAAGTTCAGGTTTGAATCGTATGAAAGTAGTTAGCAAGCTAAGATAATACTTCCACATATATTTTACAATCTCTCTTTTTTAGGGTGGCATGCTTAATGGATATGTGTAGTAAGACTTTCGGGAAAATGCACATTAAGTCATCTTTTCAAACTCAGTAATGATGCTTGAAAATCTGATAATTCAGTTGGGTGGTTTCTTAGATTCATCCCAGAAGAGAAATTTTAAACTAGAATGGCTGGAATTTTAATCCCCAGCCCTTATTTCAAAGGATTACCAGCACAGACAAGTCACTTAGTCAAAACAAGTTACTGTCTGTGATCTAGGATATCCTATTTAGCTAGAAACAATAAACATACCCAAATGAAATCAGCTGATAACTTTTAAACCTATCTCCATTTGAATGCTCCTCTCCTATCCTGCAGATGCAAAACCAAGGTCTACCATGGAAGTAGGATTAACAGAAGTAATCGATCACTTAAGTATTTATATTCTCTGCCAAGAGCTAAGAGACAAGAATAATACACAACTGCAGATAGTCCAACATCCACAAGCTGCTTCCAACTCAGAACTGGCTGAAGATTTTATAATTTCTGAAGAAATTGAACTGCTATGAGGCAGGGAGAAAAAGAAAACACTACAAGGTAACAGCAAGTGGTCCAGATACAACTTGGTGTAGTGACTATGTTTATGATGACCTGATCTTTGCTAATGCTCTTCTCTTCCCTACCCCATCGATGGCAACTGGGCAGAGCACCAGACAGGGGTGGCACATCTGTTAGCATCTTTGATTTGAATGATCATGGAAAGAGAGTAGTGAGGAGCATAAATACCTACTCCACATGCTGATGTGGTCTAGGAGCACCAGAGAGATGCATGGATTCCTTGCCTAACAAACTGACAACCCCCATTTGAAAGGGAAACACTGCAAACAAACTTCCAATTTCCCTAATGCAAGAGCTTTTCCTAACAGAGTTCCGCTGTGCAATATTGTATTGCTAGCGGCTCAAGTGAAGACAAGAAACATGGGGCTCAAGACAACAAAATATAAAGGGTTCTTGTCATATGCCTTGTTCTAAGCTGAAATTATGTATCACAAATACACCACACAAAATGTACTTACTTTTTCCCCCCCCTAAGTTACAAAACAATATTTAAAGTTAGTTGGGTGTGTGTTAGTCTCACCTGTCTTGTCATTATTACCATCAAACTCAACCATAACTAAATAGTCAATGTTGGAGATGTTAAGATGTGCATGATTCATAGGAGATAAGTAGTGGCTTCAGATTAGGGTCAAACTGCTCTTGCAGCAACTATATCAATAGGTGACTGGCAGTTCCCTTGGGCAATAGGATAAGATTTGTGCCACTCTGAAGGTCCTTCAAAAGGAAGGAAAGCACCATTATTTTCTTCCTACTACACACAAAATAATCATTGCAGATTTTCATGAAGCTTGAAGTAAAGCTTGGTGAGCAGGAGCGACTCAAAAGTTTGGTCTCCAAGGAGTTAATTTAAATTCTAAGCTGGTGTGTTTTCATTAGCACAAATAGGCTGCAGCAAGATGGTGAATTCAAATATCTTGTACAAAACACATTGAGGAAGCCACAGAACATCTGCAGACTGCTGTATCTTCAGTTACTTGTGCCACTCATTCTTTGTGGAGTTTGTATCCGAAGACCATCCAAGGTGGGTGCAGGCATAAACTCAATTGCATGCACACATGCACTCCCCAAAGAAACAGCATTTAATTCTTCCTGGGAAAGACAGCCTAAAAGCTCCAGTGATTCAAATTAGATGCAAATGACTCAATCTCTTAGCTACTGACTATGCAGTCATTTTTTAAATTATTTTATGACTGCAGTAAATCTTTAAAGAATGAAGCTGCCTCACTCATGCCCATTATGGTATCTCTTTACCCTGAGTGCAATAATTAACATTTTTGTACTTGCTGACCTCAATAGAGTTGTAAGAAAGACCAATTTAATAACAGCTCTCTGCTGCCAGAGCTGGAACATTCTTATGCTGCTTGAGATAACCTTATCTGTATCAAAGAATTACTTATGACTTTTTTCTACTTTGGTATGGCAATGCAAGAAAAAATTAGATTCTTGTACTGCTTGTGTTCATAAAGTATTAAGAATAACAATTTTAAGACTCCCTCATACCTTCACGAGCAAAAGCTTTTTAAAATCAAGCACACATATTTACCCTCCCTGAGTTTATATAACAAGTATTATATTATGCTCTTATTTGTCTTTAGCATTTTCTGAAAAGCTAAGCTGATAAAATAGTATCTTTTCTCAGCCCAACTACACAGAAGATTCAGGATTTAAATGCTGTTACACAAGCTTAGGCAATATAATTTGTCTCTTAATCTTTGTAAGACTGGCTTTATTATTACAACCTATATGCCCGAACACACTAGTACTAACCGGCTTCACTTAGCATTCAAATTTACTTTTGGACTCACAGAAACTAAAATAATTGCTGTTAAGAGAGACTGGCTCCTGAAGGTTATACAGAAGACTATCTTATTGGACAACATCAGTCACTCATCTATCCTTTTCTATAAAGTATAGAGATGTTATAAAACACTATTGTAGGAATCTCTCAGAAGCTCCACGTATCCTCTCTGTGACATACATTCTTGGGGGTGGGAAGCAAAGGAGGATGACTAAATTAAAAACTATCAAATCAGAAAGCATAAATAATTCTATAGAAATCTCTGAAACTCATCTGCACAATTTATTGATGTTCTAGAAATATATAGCTTATACCTTATTTTGTTCACATCTGTGGAAGCCTAAATATCACATTTCAACTGCTACACAGGATCAGAAGATCTATTACTGCTCTACTAAACCTTTACTTAAAAGAATTGCTTTTAGTGAGAAAGACACAGTTAAACCTTTTCATAACAGCTTTTCAGAAAGGGACCCATATGCAATAACTGTAGCCCAAAAAAACCAACCAAACAAAAAAAAAAAACCAAACAACAAACAAACAGAAAAACAAAACACAGTACTGCTTACCTCAGTTTAGGGACATCAATTACAACAATGAAAGGCAGCAGGCATACATTTGTGCCTCTTTCAGGGCCACTTTCTGGGTGCTATTTGTTATCAACAAAGTAATTAATTACCTGCTGTATATACTTGGTACTTGCAGACATCAAAAAGCAGGCAGCTCTGCAGGGCTCAGGCAACAGTTCTAGAAAGAAAACGAGCAGGAGGGAAAGAGAGAGATGCAGCATGGAAATGCTAAAACCTACCATCATCCTGCCCATATCCCAAACAGCAGTAGCCAAACATTACAAAGAAACTGTACCCCACCTCGCTACCAGCTCTAATTATGGCACTGCTGCTTACCTGCCTTTATAATGGCTCACCGTGGGATGGAGTCAGCCCCTTAAAGACACAGCGCACCAAAGCAACTCCTGCAGGATGGGGAAAGCATGTGTTTCTCTTGTTCACAACTTTTCTGCTTCTGCTCCCTCTATTTGCTAACTCAGCACAGGAGAAGGAAAATGTAAAACTGAGATAACTGAAGTCCCAGGATGTAGAGAAGAACAAAGACTGTTCAGGTGACATACAGGTCAAATTTAGGAAAAAGTGGTAGCATTTTCCCATTCGACACTACAAGGAAGCAAAAGCTGTAACCTGCTCTGAGTATTAGGGCACAGTAATGTGTGTACATTGTAATGGGAACTGCCCTTCTTGCTTTTATGTTCTACAGGGAGAAACATCACTGCCTCTCTTTCCTTCAGCACTCTTTCCAGCTGCAAAAAAATTAATGATGTTTCCACCCGATTTGTAATTAAAACTTCAGAATTGGTGCTTAGGTGAAAAGGAGAACATTCTCATCTTGGAAAAGATTACTTGTGCTACTTTTAAATAAGGTACAAATCACACCAATTAAGGATAAATTTACAATTTGATTTTTTTTTCTTTGTAACTAAAGAAACTTTTCAAAAAGACAAAAATAAAGCTAGTTGAATTAGGGAACAGAACACAGCAGACTCCAGGGAAAGGAGCTGATTTGTGAAGGCTCAGTTACCTGGTAAGATCCAGTAATTGCTTTCACCCTGCTAAACTCATGAAGAGGCTACAATGAGATATCTAATCTGTAGCTGTAAAATGTCTTAAGACATCTTTGTGGCGAGAAAAATGGCTCCTTGGTAGGAATTTTGTTAGATCTGAGGAAAGGCTGTCAGTTGAGGCAACATTTTATAAACATATTGATTTTCACAAAGACAACAGCACACAAAAATAGGGATTATTCTATTATGAAACCAATAAAATGGAAGGAAAAAAAAATCAGTGAGAGCATTTAATGCAATTTTGATATTGTGGTACTGCCTTGTAAGAATTAATTTCCTTTTCCATAGTAGCTTTCCATAGGAGTCAGCTATAAAAAAATTTGAGATTCACTGATGCAAGCTAAATCACTCGATAAGGGATGTAAACCACTGTAAAAGTGTCCACAGGATAGTTCTATGGTGACTCACTCAGGCCAATTTCATTTATTTCTGTTCAACTTCTGTGATGGACTCAGGTCCCTGTAGGCCTGACACATGCACCAGGCACTGACACTGCAGGTATATCTGTGGCCAAATAGTCCACACACACAGGTCCTCGGGGTGACTTGGGTACTGGAAGAAGTACAACAGCACTGCCATAGGGTTAAAATACCTTGCTGCTCAGTAGGACAAATGAGCTGGGAGAAGTTGTGATGCTCTGTGCTGTGTTTGTAGACAGGGAAGCCAGATGTAGACAGTCAGATGCAAATAGGAAAGCTGTTCTAGATCATGGGAAAAAGTACGAAAATTACCAACTTACCAGTGAAAAGATGAAATGGAAAAGGAATTTTATAAGTTAAAAAAGCAAACTATACACTGGGGAAAAACATATGCAAGATAGAGAATACCGAGCAACTATTTTAAAGAGAAACTCGAAAACTGAGGCTCAGCTCTTGCTTGCAGGACACAGTCCCACTGAAGTGGCCCTACATGCATTTGCTGCCATTTACCACTTCAGCTAAACATTCAAAACCACATGGATGTCTGCATAGGTGGACTGCAAAGGCAGGGCACAGGCAACACTCTAAGACAAGGGAAAATATGCTGAAGACATGGCAGGAAGAGGACTCCACAGAATGGAAATTTAATTGATTGGATTTAGAAAAAGTGAAAATGGGGGAATGACAATTCCTGAAAGGAAAAAATAACTTGAATAAAATTTTAGCTATACATGATAGCCAGTGTGTATATCACTGTTTAATATACTCCCCCACCCATTCAGCTTTCTTCTTTTTGAGGAAAATAGTAAGTTTTCCTTAAAATGAGAGTAATATGGCTGCTTATACAAATCTCTCATTATTCTGTAACCCTGATGCCTCTTGATAGCGGCTGCCTCTAAGAAAGGATTTTCACTGATTCTGTCCTCAAATTATCATTTATCACTTCAAAGGTTGTGGTAACAATCTAATTCCAATGCCAATTTCACTAGCTTGAATCAAGGATAATTACATCACACTCATGAACTTCTGGAAGTGAGAAGATGTAAAGGATGGGAACATAGCTGGAGTTGATTCCCTCTCATGACTGAAAATCATAGAATCATAGAATCATAGAATAGTTAGGGTTGGAAAGGACCTTAAGATCATCTAGTTCCAACCCCCCTGCCATGGGCAGGGACACCTCCCACTAAACCATGACATCCAAGGCTATGTCCAACCCCACCTTGAACGCCGCCAGGGATGAAGCATCCACAACCTCCCTGGGCAACCCATTCCAGGGCCCCACCACCCTCACAGTAAAGAATTTCTTCCTCAGATCCAATCTAAACCTCCCCTGTTTAAGTTTAAACCCATTACCCCTTGTCCTCTCACCACAGTCCCTAATGAAGAATCCCTCCCCAGCATCCCTATAGGCCCCCTTCAGGTATTGGAAGGCTGCTATGAGGTCTCCACGCAGCCTTCTCTTCTCCAGGCTGAACAGCCCCAATTTTCACAGCCTATCTTCATACGAGAGGTGCTCCAGTCCCCTGATCATCCTCGTGGCCCTCCTCTGCACTTGTTCTAACAGTTCCATGTCCTTTTTATGTTGAGCAAGTCCCCTTGGTCAGGCGGTCTGTAACAGATCCCCACAATAATATCACCCATCGCTGTTCTCCCTTTAACCCTGACCCACAAACTCTCTGTCGACTGCTCACCTGTCCCCAGACAGAGTTCCATACTCTCTAGCCTATCCCTAACATAAATAGCAACTCCCCCTCCCCGTCTGCTGGGCCTGTACTTCCTAAAGAGCCGGTAACCTTCCATTCCAACACACCAGTCATAGGTGCCATCCCACCATGTTTCTGGGATGCCTATGATATCATACCCCCGTAGATGTGCACACATCTCTAATTCCTCTTGTTTGTTCCCCATACTACGGGCATTTGTGTAGAGGCATTTGAGCCGAGATCCAATTGAAGCCGGCTCATTGGCTGGAGCAGCTGGAATATCTCTACATTGCTCCGAATGTTTACTATAGGTGCTACCAACCGACTGGGTGTGTTGGGATGGAATGATGCCCCCCTCCCCCAACACATCTAGTTTAAAGCATCCTTGACCAGCCTGGCAAGCCTCCTACCAAATCCACTCTTCCCCTTCTTTGTCAGACCAGCTCCACCAGCCCCCAGTAGACCTGGCCTACTATATTGAGTCCCATGTTCAAGGTACCCAAACCCCTGACTATAGCACCACCCTTCTAACCATTTATTAACCTGCCCAATCCTCCTAGCCTTTTCAAGGTCCTGCCCTGTATCCTGGAGAATTGACAAAAAGACAATCTGAGCTCCAGAGCCCCTAACCACCTCTCCCAGAGCCCTGTAGTCCTTCTTTATAGTCTCCGGGCTACTGCTATCTATATCAGTAGCACCCACATGGATTACCAGGAGTGGGTAATAGTCAGTGGGACCGACTAGAGCAGGCAGCTTCTCAGCCACATCCCTGATCCGAGCCCCTGGTAGGCAACACACCTCCCTTGAGCCTGGGTCAGGCCGACAGATGGGTGCCTCTGTGCCTTTCAGATTAGAGTCCCCGACTACTATGGTCCGCCGCTTTTTCCTGGCAGCACCAGTAGTGACCTTCTTTACCAGTGCACTAGCTGGTTGCACCTGGTGGGAGCACTGTCGCTCATCAGCCCCCTGCAGGATAGCAGAGCGCTGTTGCTCATCAGCCCCCTGCAGGATAGGAAATCGGTTCTGGGTGGGGACAACAGATGTAGGAGGAAGCCCCTTGCTTTTAATTACCCTCTTCCTCCTTTTTTTGTTGTTTTTTTCTGTTACCTTTTCCCAGCTTCCTGGGTTAGCAGCCTCCTTTCCTGCATGGGCAACAGTAGACACTCGAGGCCCCGGAACAGTTTGGTCCCGGAGCAAGCAGTGCTGCTCCCCCTCAGCTTCCCTGACACCTTTCAGCCTGGTAACAGCTTCCTGCAGTTCAGCCACCTGCTGCAGGAGGACCTCCACCAGGGAGCGCAGAGTGCAGCCCTGCCCATTGCTCACCCTTCCCTTAGGATACCCCGAGCTCTGCACTACAGCCTCCCTTCCCGTCGGCTCCGTCTGGGTGCCTACGCTGGCCACCACCGGCGCAGCCAGAGCGGAGCTCCCAGACCGAGCCTTGCCCGTACGGCGAGTGTTCACCATCCCGCTCACCACCCCGCTCGAACTGCTGCGCAAACTGCTTCAAGCCCGCCCTGTTCGCCGCGCTCCCTGGGGCAGGTTTTTAACCAGTCAGGTCTGCCGCCGGTCCTCCTGACGCCGCCCCCTCTGAGTCAGCCGCTCGCCTCCGCGGAGCTGCAGGCTCCTGGGCAGGCCTTGTCGAGGACTTGAAGCTCCCTCGGGGCAAGTTGCTGCTCCGAGGTGAAGCTCGTAGACGCCGAGCCTCCCCCCCCCCCGATCAGGCGCTGCAGGCCTCCCCTCGCGAGACAGTCACCTCAGCAATGGGCCGGAAACGGCTGATGATGCCCCTTTTGATGCAGCCCAGGATACAGTTGGCCTTCTGGGCTGCGAGCGCACACTGCCGGCTCATGTTCATTTTTTCATCGACCAACACCCCCAAGTCCTTCTCCACAGGGCTGCTCTGAATCTCTTCTCTGCCCAACCTGTAGCTGTGCCTGGGATTGCTCTGACCCAGGTGTAGGACCTTGCACTTGTCATGGTTAAACTTCATCAGGTTGGCATCAGCCCACCTCACAAGCTTGTCAAGATCCCTTCTGGATGGCATTCCTTCCCTCCAATGTATCAACCGAACCACACAGCTTGGTGTCATTTGCCACAGTGTATTCGGCTGAGTATGTATGTTTATGTTCATCATGACTGTTTGTCAGAAGGAGGTAGGAAAATATAGGTATGCAGCTGTTCTATGACCTTCATATTTGGCCGCACTGGGGCTCCTGGTCAATGCTCTCAGAGTGGACAACGGTGAGATCATGAGAAACTGCACGGTCCCACAAGTAAATAATTAGAGATCTGGCATAAAGCCAGTTGTTTTTCTAAGGATATATAAGCAGGACCCTCTTGTGGCCATGACAGAAGCCTCACCTATGGGTGGACACACAGCATAGGAATTTTCCCAATTATCTGGAACTCCTGGCATCGGCTGCAATGGGGCTTCCTAGCTGGAAGCGTGGGCTTAGATGATTATGCAGTGGTAATTGGTAATGTATGTCTTCGTAATCTCTGTTCTTTCTATGCAGTAATGATCTAATGCATTGCTAACTTTCTTCAGTACTTATATACCTATATCTCTGATTTGCCTTATTGTACCTATTCACTATATACATAGAGAGATATTTACCTAATTCACATTAGTGTGCTTGCTTTTAGTGTGCTTATTTAATAAACTCAGCATATTATACAGCTAGTGTGTGGTCAGTTTGTGGTGTACCCTGTCTGTTGGCAGAACAGAAGAACAGAGTGGTAGGTGCTTCAAGGGTAGATTTATCCAGTGCTGAGCTAAAAGTGAAGTACTCATGATATCCACAAATTTCTCACAGGCTGTGACATCTCAAAAGTGTCTGCTTAGCGGTGAATGACAGGAAGACATAATTCCATGAACTACAGTGTAGCATATCAATCCATCTTAAAGAATAATTCTGTCTTCCCCAGTCTTCATACTTACAGTTTTATTCCTCTTTGTCAGTAATAATGAGTGGAGAGAACAGCAGCCTAGGACAAATACCTAGGTTCTTTTGAACCTTTCACTGTTTTGTAATATGAACTAACAACAAAAGCTTCATTTTTCCCATCCCTATATATGGAATAATTTCCTTATGATTTAATTTGGGTTCCCTTTATTAAATATGCTGTATAGAACAGAGCATTATGGTGACACAGCTCCAAGTAAGGTTGGAAAGTGGAACAGAAGTTGAACATATTAAGCTTTACAGGTTTGAGGAAATTGGATTTTTGATTCTCTAAGGCAAGTTGTCTCCATAATGCAGATATGGAGTCATTGGAAGGTATTCATAAAAGGACATGATGTCACTTGAGGATAATAATGCTGTTTGTTAGTATTGATTAGGAGAAATCTCCAGGAACTCGCCAACAAAGTTTAGGTTGACAAGCAGGTATTCTTTATTGCAGCGCCGGGAGACACAGAGGATAGCTCCACCTAGCGTGTGTCCTCGTATTGCTACACAAGCCCAAGCCGTCCTTACTTAGTCACAGGGCATACATATTCATTACGTACATACATGCATATTCATGAGGCTGCGTATGAATTACATCATTTTTCCAGAAAGTTTCCCCGCATGAGTACAAAAATGTGGTGGTGGTCTCTGAGGGTCATTTACTTCTTTCAACAGTCTTCGTCACTTCTGGCAGCCTTTGAAGCACGCGCAGTAGATAACGTTTATACCCGCTTAATTGGTTTGGTAACACTGCAGACATAGCAATCATCCTGTCCTTCTACTTATCAGTTAGTATAGCTGCAGCCCGTCCTGGACACCTGCTAGTTTCAGATACTCTTTATCTACACGTCCTGTTTTTCTATACTCTTTTTCTTACACTTATTTTTGTACTAAGCTCATAAGGACCTAAAAGTACACCAAATACAACAGTTTATCTTATACAAGAATTGTAATTATGTTCTCTAGCTGCACTCTACTATTTTTTTTTCTGTGAAACATGTACCTCATTTATTTTCCATTGCTAGTGCTACAAAGCCATCAAACTTAATGTTACTCAAAACTGATTCTACTTATTTACAAAGGTGTATATTTCATTTTGTGATTTTGTGCCTCCTTGTCTCAAATCCCCCCTTTTTCTGTCCTTTTGCAAATTCTTTTGCAGCATTTCATATACTACTGTCGTGGTTTAAGCTTATAAACCCATACAGTCGCTCTCTCACTCACTTATAGAATCATAGAATCATAGAATAGTAAGGGTTGGAAAGGACCTCAAGATCATCGAGTTCCAACCCCCCTGCCATGGGCAGGGACACCTCCCACTAAACCATGCCATCCAAGGCTATGTCCAACCCCACCTTGAACGCCGCCAGGGATGAAGCATCCACAACCTCCCTGGGCAACCCATTCCAGGGCCCCACCACCCTCACAGTAAAGAATTTCTTCCTCATATCCAATCTAAACCTCCCCTGTTTAAGTTTAAACCCATTACCCCTTGTCCTCTCACCACAGTCCCTAATGAAGAGTCCCTCCCCAGCATCCCTATAGGCCCCCTTCAGGTATTGGAAGGCTGCTATGAGGTCTCCACGCAGCCTTCTCTTCTCCAGGCTGAACAGCCCCAATTTTCTCAGCCTATCTTCATACGAGAGGTGCTCCAGTCCCCTGATCATCCTCGTGGCCTGTTTAAGTTTAAACCCATTACCCCTTGTCCTCTCACCACAGTCCCTAATGAAGAGTCCCTCCCCAGCATCCCTATAGGCCCCCTTCAGGTATTGGAAGGCTGCTATGAGGCCTCCACGCAGCCTTCTCTTCTCCAGGCTGAACAGCCCCAATTTTCTCAGCCTATCTTCATACGAGAGGTGCTCCAGTCCCCTGATCATCCTCGTGGCCCTCCTCTGCACTTGTTCTAACAGTTCCATGTCCTTTTTATGTTGAGGACACCAGAACTGCACACAGTACTCCAAGTGAGGTCTCACAAGAGCAGAGTAAAGGGGCAGGAGCACCTCCCTCGACCTGCTGGTCACACTCCTTTTGATGCAGCCCAGAATACGGTTGGCCTTCTGGGCTGCAAGTGCACACTGCCGGCTCATGTTCATTTTTTCATCAACCCACACCCCCAAGTCCTTCTCCACAGGGCTGCTCTGAATCTCCTCCCCTCCCAATCTGTAGCTGTGCCTGGCATTGCTCTGACCCCAGTGGAGGACTTTGCATTTAGCATGGTTAAACTTCATTAGGTTGGCATCAGCCCACCTCACAAGCGTGTCAAGGTCCCTCTGGATGGCATTCCTTCCCTCCAATGTATCAACCGAACCACACAGCTTGGTGTCACCGGCAAACTTGCTGAGGGCGCACTCAATCCCACTGTCCATGTCACCCACAAAGATGTTGAACAAGACCGGTCCCAACACGGATTCCTGGGGGACACCACTTGTTACTGGTCTCCAGCTGGACACTGAGCCACTGAGCACTACTCTTTGCGTGCAGCCATCCAGCCAGTTCTTTATCCACCGAGTGGTCCACCTATCAAATTGATGTCTCTCCAACTTAGAGAGAAGGATGTCATGGGAGACAGTGTCAAAGGCTTTACACAAGTCCAGGTAGATGACATCAACTGCTCTGCCCCTGTCCATCAGTTCCGTAGCCCCTTCATAGAAGGCCACCAGATTGGTTAGGCAGGATTTCCCCTTAGTGAAGCCATGCTGGCTGTCACCAAGCACCTTGTTGGTTTTCATGTGCCTTAGCATGCCTTCCAGGAGAATCCGCTCCAAGATTTTGCCAGGCACAGAGGTGAGACTGACTGGTCTGTAATTCCCTGGGTCATCCATTTTTCCCTTCTTAAAAATGGGGGTTATATTTCCCTATTTCCAGTCGTCGGGAACTTCACCTGACTGCCATGATTTTTCAAATATGATGGACAGTGGCTTAGCAACTTCATTTGCCAGCTCCTTCAGGACCCGCGGATGGATTTCATCCGGTCCCATGGACTTGTATACATTCAGGTTCCTAAGGTGGTCCCGAACAAGATCCTCCCCCACAGTGGGCCCAGGGTCCCCACCCTCATCGTCCCCGCGTCTGCCTTCCAAGACTTGGGTGGTGTGGTCAGAGCATTTGCCGGTGAAGACTGAGGCAAAGAAGTCATTAAGAACCTCAGCCTTCTCCAAATCCAGGGTAGCCAGTTCTCCCGATAGCTTCTGGAGAGGGCCCACGGTGTCCCTAACCTGTCTTTTATTGGCAATGTACCTATAAAATCCCTTCCTGTTATCCTTAACATCCCTAGCCAAGTTTAATTCTAAGTGGGCCTTAGCTTTCCTAACCTGGTCCCTAGCTTCCTGGACAACATCCCTGTATTCTTCCCAGGCCGCCTGACCTTGCTTCCACCTTTTATAAGCCTCTTTTTTCCTTCAAATTTTGCTCAGCAGCTCCTTATCCATCCAAGGAGGTCTCCTGGCCCTCCTGCTGAACTTCCTTCTAGTTGGGATGCATCGCTCCTGAGCTTGCAGCAGGTGAGCCTTGAATATCGACCAACAGACTTGGGCCCCCCTGCCCTCTAGGGCTGTATCCCATGGAACCTTACCGAGCAGGTTCCTGAAGAGGCCAAAGTCTGCTCTCTTGAAGTCCAGGGCAGTGAGCTTGCTGCACGCTCTTCTCACTGTCCTGAGGATCTCAAACTCAACCATCTCATGATCGCTGCAATCAAGGCTGCCCTGGAGCGTCACATTCCCAACCAGCCCTTCCCTGTTGGTGAGGATGAGGTCAAGCATGGCACCTCTCCTTGTCGGCTCCTCTATTACTTGCAGAAGGAAGTTGTCTTCCACACAATCGAGGAACCTTCTGGATTGCTTGTGCCGGGCCGTACCATCCCTCCAACAGATATCAGGGTGGTTGAAGTCTCCCATGAGAACAAGGGCCTGCAAGCGTGAGGCTGCTCCTATCTGCCTATGGAGCGCTTCGTCCAGCAAGTCCCCTTGGTCAGGCGGTCTGTAACAGATCCCCACAATAATATCACCCATCGCTGTTCTCCCTTTAACCCTGACCCACAAACTCTCTGTCGACTGCTCACCTGTCCCCAGACAGAGTTCCATACTCTCTAGCCTATCCCTAACATAAATAGCAACTCCCCCTCCCCGTCTGCCGGGCCTGTACTTCCTAAAGAGCCGGTAACCTTCCATTCCAACACACCAGTCATAGGAACCATCCCACCATGTTTCTGGGATGCCTATGATATCATACCCCCGTAGATGTGCACACATCTCTAATTCCTCTTGTTTGTTCCCCATACTACGGGCATTTGTGTAGAGGCATTTGAGCCGAGATCCTATTGAAGTCGGGTCATTGGCTGGAGCAGCTGGAATATCCCTACATTGCTCCGAATGTTTACTATAGGTGCTACCAACCGACTGGGTGTGTTGGGATGGAATGATGCCCCCCTCCCCCAACACATCTAGTTTAAAGCATCCTTGACCAGCCTGGCAAGCCTCCTACCAAATCCACTCTTCCCCTTCTTTGTCAGACCAGCTCCACCAGCCCCCAGTAGACCTGGCCTACTATATTGAGTCCCATGTTCAAGGTACCCAAACCCCTGACTATAGCACCACATTTCTAACCATTTATTAACCTGCCCAATCCTCCTAGCCTTTTCAAGGTCCTGCCCTGTATCCTGGAGAATTGACAAAAAGACAATCTGAGCTCCAGAGCCCCTAACCACCTCTCCCAGAGCCCTGTAGTCCTTCTTTATAGTCTCCGGGCTACTGCTATCTATATCAGTAGCACCCACATGTATTACCAGGAGTGGGTAATAGTCAGTGGAACCGACTAGAGCAGGCAGCTTCTCGGCCACATCCCTGATCCGAGCCCCTGGTAGGCAACACACCTCCCTTGAGCCTGGGTCAGGCTGGCAGATGGGTGCCTCTGTGCCTTTCAGATTAGAGTCCCCCTACTACTACGACCTGCCGCTTTTTCCTGGCAGCACCAGTAGTGACCTTCTTTACCAGCGCACTTCCCCCTCTTTCTTCCCTCTGCTCCTGGAGGGATGGGAAGGAGAATCGAAAGAATGCAACTCCCACAGGTTGAGATAAGAACAGTTTAGTAACTAAGGTATAACACAAATCCCTACTGCTACCACCAATAATAATAATGACAAGAGAAATACAAGGGAAAAGAATACAATTTCTCACCATCCAATATCAAGCCCAGCCACCCAGTGCACCCCAACCAGTAACAATAATGACAAGGCAAAAACAAGGGAAGGATACAATAGCTCACCACCCAGCTCAACCAAGCTGTGCACCCCCACCGGTGCACCCCCCACCATGCACCCTCACCACCCTTCCGGGTCTCTGCTCTCCGTTTCTACATCCTGGACATGATGTGCTGTGGTATGGAATAATTTCTTTGGTTAGTCTGGGTCAGGTGTCCTGTCTCTCCTTCCTCCCAGCTTCCCCTCCTCCCTGGCAGAGCATGAGACTCACAAAGTCCTTGGCCAGCCTAAACATCACCAAGCACTAACTGAAAACACTGGTGTTATCAGCACTGTTCCCAGGCCCAAAATCAAAAACACAGAGCTGCACCAGCTACCAAGAAGGAGAAAAAATGACTGCTACTGCTGAACCCAGAACAACTACCATTACCATCTAGAGTCTTTTTAAAATATTTTCCTGTTTCTACTTGATGCTTGATTTCATTCCTTTTCAGTTCTTCATAATTTATCATAGATCGTTTACAACACCAAAAAGAGCATTATATCATACCACAAGTAATCAATATTGAAACAATTAATATTAATATTCCTGCAACCAGTTGCCTCAACCAGGAGAGATTAGGTAACCATGAAGTTAACTTTTTTCCATATTTCTTCAAAACCCCAAGAGGTATGTTCCTTGGCCATTTCATGAAAGATTTTATTTTGTTTCCAAATTTCCTCCAGATCCGTTTCAATTTTGACACTTCAATCTATATAGGAACAGCAACTCTCATTGATTATGGAACAAACTCCTCCTTGTGAAGCCAATAACATGTGTAGAGCCATTCAGTTTTGTAATACCACTTTAGATAGGCTAGTTATCCCCTTTTGTTCTTTTTGGATTATATCAATAGTTTTACTTTCTATTTCCTCTGTGGTTGCTGAGATATTTATGGTTGCTTTCTCTAATTCACTTACTCCCAAAGATGGAATTAGCCATCTCACAAAACTATGAAATGTGGTGTTCCGTTCAGCAATAGGGTTAAACCCTCACTTGATCCATTTAACAAAACTTCTAACCCAGGTTCCAGAAGGATACATGTCAATAATAGTAAGATTGGGTACCACAGCACCTAAGGTGCAAGCCCCCTTCCAAATGGGGGGTAAAGTCTTATAAGCATTTTCTCCACATAACCAGTACCATCCTTTCCCTTCAAGAACAGGCCACCACTGAACTATGATACCATTTATACTAATAGTGTGATTGCAATTTGAATGGTGATCTACACCTGTGGCATTTAAACAAACATCACCTACTCTGGTTCCTGGTGTAACACATCTTTGTATACAGGTATATTATTTTCTACTTGTATTAGGATTAACTATCCCAAGTCTTAACTTCTCCCTCGGACGTAGATTGCTAGTGTTCACCCACAAATTAGTCCATGAGATAGTGTTGGGAATTGGAACGCCAGTTAATGGAAGGTCTGGATTTTCTCCTGATTTAGGCAACTGTGCACACACCCAACAGTCACTATGATTAAAAACTTTAGTAACACTCTGCATTAATTTCAGGTATAAGTTTTGGTCCCAAACTTGTACGCCAGTTATCATATGAGTCCAAGTTATGACCGACATAAGGGTCCTGAAGGTTCGATCCGCCATGTCTTCTCTGGCTCTGGTGCTTTCTTTATTCTTGAATAATGTATCCAAGGAGGTTGTTCTTTTATCTTCCCTGCTGTAAAGGTGGTCAATAATATTTGATACGGTCCACTCCACTTCTCCTTCAGGGGATCTCCTGAAAAATTCTTTACATAAACCCAGTCTCCAGATCTGAAAGGGTGAATTGGATAATCTAAACCTCTTGCTCTTGTCCCTACTATTCTCTTATTTATCTCCTCTAATTGTTTTCCCAGATTGATCAGAAACTGTCGGAGGTAGCCTTCTCCCACTTCCTGAAGACTTTCTCTTTTAAATTGGGATTAATATGGTCTTCCATACAGAATTTAAAATGGGCTAACCTCTTCTTTCAACTGAGGTTTAGTTCAAATTCTTAATAGAGCCAGTGGTAAGGCTTGGTACCAATATAAATTCGCTTCCTGACATATTTTACTAATCTGTTGTTTAATCAGATGGTTCATTTTTTTTCTACATGCCCATTGGCCTGAGGCCTGTATGGAACATGGAGTTGCCAACCAATTTCTAATTTTTTGCTAATTTCTTGTAACAATTTTGCACTAAAGTGTGAGCCTCGGTCAGAAGAAATTGCCGCTGGTACTCCAAAATGAGGTATTATTTAATAATGTTTAATGAAATGTCTTGCATTATTTATTCTAAAAGGGAATGCTTCTGGCCAGCCTGAAAAAGTATCTGGTAAAACCAACAAATATCGATAGCCTCCTTATCTTGGTAATTCAGAAAAATCTATTTGCCACTGCTGTCCTGGATAACTTCCTCTCCCAATTGTCCCAATTTGATTTCTATTTTCAGTTTTAGGATTATTCTTAAGACATAGCTGACATTGTTTTGTGACTAATTGAACTGTGGTGTATAGATTCCTTCCTACAATTTGTTGTCTAAGTATTTATATAAAGAGTTGCTACCCCAACAAGCTTTATTATGTTCCTCCTGAACTAGCTTCCAGAGTTGATTATAGGGAATTACAATTTGCCCATCAGGTATCTGAACCCAACCCTCTTTGTTTTCCTATCCTTTCAGATCTTCAATCAACTTTCTATATTCTTTTGAATACCTAGGTTTAGATTTCTCAATTGTTAGTTTGCCATCAGGGATTAAGGACATGATTTTAGATTGTTCAGCTGCCCGTTTGGCTTCCAAATCGGCCAAATTATTTCCAATCAGGATCCTGACTTTTTACCAGTATCTCAAATTTCTTGGCTACCCTTATAGGGTCATTTAGATAAATTTTTGCAATCTGCTTCCAATTATCTAAATCCCCTAAAGCGAAATTTACTTTTATCCTGGTACATCCCTCTGGTCCCATTGCTTCCCTAAGAGGGACTTCCAGGACAGTCTTAGTTTTACTACAGACATGTGCGGCAATGGGAGTGGAGGGAATTTTCTTTACACTTTGTTCTTGCTCTTCATCTGAATCAGAGGATTCCTCCTGAATCGGAGGTGATCTCTGATCCGGTACCTTTGGGGGAACATAATCCTCCATTCTATCCTCAACCATGCTATCCTCAGCTCTTTTCCTAAGTTTCAAACACATTTCCCCAATATCACAACCAGAACATCTTTCCAATCTATTCCCAGCCTGCTTCCTTTTTTTCTAAAGCTAAAATTAAAGGATACGAAGGTGCTATATTAATTCCACCTTCTCTCTGCTACTCTGGGTGGTTTTGCAACATGAAAAAACATATCTGCATAAATTACTTCATCCCATTTTCCTTGCCACCTCAAATCCAACATTAATTGTAACAATGTATTATAGTTCCGAGTTCCATTTTTAGGCCATTTTTCCTGATCCTCCAAAGTATACAAAGGCCACCACTGGTTCCAGTATTTTATCAATGTTTTCTTATTTACTGAGCCCCCAGGAGTACCTCACAGTTCTTTCCAATGTGCCAAAATGCACCTTAAAGGACTCTTTTTCAAGATTTCTCCACTCTGCTGATTTCCCATTATCAATCTCACATTCACACACACACACTAGGGATCCCACAGACACACTCCACACAGTTGCAACACTTGAGACAGAGACTAAAATTCGGTCAAACAAACAGCAATTAATAACACTGCTATAACATCATGTCACCAATACCAAAATCACAAGACCAAAATCATTACTGTAACAAGCCATAAAATAAGTTGAATGCCATTAAGATCCAAAACCGCCTCCACAAGATGCCCCATGCATCTTGTAGGACCCAAACAACAAGATGCCCCCTGATTCTTGTGGGTATATACCAAACGGACGCTAGCAGCCAGGTATATGCCTTTACCCATGAGATTTCATATCTCGAATACAGAAGGCTTCCAAACCTTGCATACGTCTACCAACCCAATTTAGTCTTTATGTAAGATGCCCCCTGCACCTTACAGACTAAATAAAAGAATACCTTTTATGAAGATGGTCCTTGTCTGCTCCCGCAGTGATCTGAATGAGTCGAGGGGTCCCTCTGGGAAAAACTCCCCAGGGCCCTAGGGAGCCCTGTCTTCAGCGGGTCCTGCAGCCGAGCAGAGAGGGTCCCATCTGGGGTGCCAAATTGATTCGGAGAAAACTCCAGGAACAAACTCTCCAACAAAGTTTTTAAGTTGACAAGCAGGTGTTCTTTATTGCAGCGCCGAGAGACACAAGGGATAGCTCCACCTAGCGTGTGTCCTCGTATTGCTACACAAGCCGTCCTTATATAGTCACTGGGCATACATATTCATTACATACATACATGCACATTCATGAGGCTGCGTATGAATTCAATCATTTTTCCAGAAAGTTTCCCTGCATGTTGTCCTGGCTTCAGCAGTAGCAGTCATTTTTCTCCTTCTTAGCAGCTGGTGCAGTTCTGTGTTTTTGACTTTCAGCCTGGGAACAGCACTGATAACACCCACGTTTTTAGTTGTTGCTAAGTAATATTTACTCTGACCAAGGATTTTCTGAGTCTCATGCTCTGCCACGGAGGAGGGGTGTGGCATATCAAAAACCAACTCCAGTTCTGGTGAAATCTGAAGACCTTTATTTCATGTCTTGCATCCCTTTTATAGTCTACTGAGTGCTAAGCAGTAACTTTCCACTCTCTTGCTTCCTTATCATCCCGATTTAGCAAAACTACTAAGGGTTACAAATATTCACATTCTTTGGTCTGTCTTTGAGATGCACATCCTGCTTTATCTTGCAAACCGCCTGCTTTGTTTTGCTAAACGATCTTTACCCTTCATTGTTCTCTTTACAGTTCCCAAGGCTTAGGCCCGATCAGGGCAATAGCACCTGGTGTTTTCTTCATGTGGAGAATTTTATTGATGAATGGCTAGTGGATAAAGGCCACAGCCAGATGAATTTAATGTCTCCTTAGCAGCAGAGCCAGGTCTAAGGTAGAGCAGAGATCGCAGTGAGACCGGTCCTCAAGGTCCCACTGGCTCCCCTGGTGCTGCTGGTAATCAGGTTCCCACTGGTTTCCCTGGTCCTGCTGGTGTTCATGGTCCCGCTGGACCACAAGGTCCCTGTGGATGTTAGGTCCCTGTGGTAACAAAGCGCCTTTTCAGACTAATTATGCTAGCTGTAAATTCCAAGCATGCAGAGATAAGATAAGAGTAACATTTTGAAGGTTAACCAATTAGGAGCTCAGCTTTGCAATATGTATGAGGCTCATTATCTAGTGTATTTAACCAGGTGTCTTTGCTAATAAAGTTTGAAGTTTGCTGACAATCATATGGTGTACGCTTTTCCCATATGGTGACCAAACTTTCCTTCGCCCACAAAAATGGTGACCCCGACGTGATCCAAAACAAAAATTAATCGGATCGGAACAGAGCGGTGAGACGCTGCGCCACGGTTGAGCGAAGTTGGGTCGAGTCCTGTCTGCAGCCCAGGACGGTGCCGCAAAAGCCGGTGTCCGAATAAAAGCCACCAAAGAGGCCGAAGGCACCCCCAGGATCGTATAGGCGGTCTGGGTCGTACGCGCCACCGAAGCCTATTGGAAGAGCTGCAAAACAGCGCGCGCTGACGATGGATAGGCAAGTGGCGTATAATTTATTTACAAGTTTTTTAGAAAAGCGTAATCTCAGGGATATTAATTTAAAAAAAGGAGGTTCCAGAGCTGTTAGCTTATGGATATGCAAAAGGACTATTTGTTAATCCTCATACAGTGCATGATTTAAATGAGTGGCGTAAATTTGGGGATGTGTTATGGGAAGCTGTATTAGAGGATGATAAGACAGCAAAGAAACTGAGAAAAGTGTGGCGAACGATGCATAATGCACTGTTGCAGTATGCAGCCGAGCATAAAGCGGCAGAAAAAGCGGCTGAAGCACATAGGAAAAATAGGGATTATGGACAAACAGGACCAGCAGAAGGCGAGCCCCTTGCACCTGCCGTGACTAGTGTTAAGATCTTTTGTGCATGGGAAATGCAAGGAGAAGAGAAAGTAGAAGAAGTGGAGCCCATTGCCCCTCCGATTGAGGAGGAGGAACGGGGTAGTAGTCCGGGTATAATGGAAGGAGCCGCCAGCACAGCACTTGATAACACTGAAACTCCAGAACACGTTAATGAGGAGCCTGTGCATTTTCATCAGACTGTTGTTGCTGCTCCTGTGATTCTGACGCCTGATAATTCTGATGCTGACCTGGATAGTCCTTTTGACCCAAGACCTGTTGGTCCGGAAAAGAAGCCTGATTTAGATCCCCCAGATCTTCGTGATAAATGGACAGTTATAAAGGGAAAAGTAAGATGGGTGGGGGATGCAGATGTATTGTGTGCTTATAGTCTGTCTGTGATATTCATGTACTAAAAGTTAGCAAATGCAACTACGTCTGTGTTTATATCGACCCTTGCAGACCTGTATAGATACTGTTGACCACTTCTCCCGATGTAGGCTGGCCACCTGCATTGGAATGAGTGTGCATTTTGATTAGTACAAAAGCCCAAGCCTCATGCAATGTGAGGGAGGCAGAGCCTTTGTGGGGACGCCCGCTGAGATTGAGCCTGCCACCCTGCACTGCGATGATGCTGCTCGGAGCTGGCTTCCTGATTGTCTTCACAGGGTCATTGCACCACGTTCTGTACGTGGGACCATGTAGTGAAAATAATGATTGTCTGCATTTTGTGTTTCACATATTGTAGTTGTGGAGCGTGTTTGTGGGATCCCATGAATGTGTGTATGTGTGTGTCTGTTGAGGGCAGACAGTGTTCTGTGTATTTTTTATTATTAGGTTAATGTAAAGGTTTTTAATGTGTAGCAGATTAACATTTTAGGCAAGAAAGGGTTAATAGAAAAGTGCTGCTGCCCGCAGAGATTTATGGCTGCTGCTCAGCAGGCTGGCAATTGTAGCTGCTGCTGGGCAGTCCTGCTTGGTGTGCTTAAAGTAACCTAGGGAAGAATCCAAGTTTTACCAACCTCCACCCAAACAGCATCAGGGTGGCAGAGGAAGAGAAAAAATGGTTAATGACACTGCAAACTCCTTGACTGTTAACTGTGCAGTTTGCTTCTGCAGCTGCTTCACATCCCTTTTTATCGGAATGCCTCCGCTTTAAGAAATCACTGTAACTTGTCTTACTTCTCAAGAACTGATAACCTTGGGGAGAGGGTATGTTTGTGTCCTCCTACCTACAGGTCCGTGGTGGCTGCTTGCAAAGTTTCTGAAGCCTTGCCATGAGCTGAACAGACGAGCGGAAAAACCCAATGCCTTAGCTACAGGAGCTTAAATACATGTGCATGTAAAGTAGCTCTTATTAGAGGCTGTAATTTTGTGTATAAAACCACCTGTACTTACTAGCCAGTTGCTAACAAGAAACTACACCTTGTATTGTATGGATTTGTCACTTGTAAAACAGATGTTAGAGCATGCAAATTTGCAGCAACTGCTAGAAAATGTTAAGGCAAAAGCAAAAAAGATTCTAAGACAATGATAGTGTTATAAAGCAGGTAATGGAACGAATTAAGAAGGTAGAAGTACATCACTGGTGGAAAATTTTCTTTGGCTGGTCTGTCACTGCCACTAGCATCTTCAACATGCTGCTGCACCCTGTAGTATATATACTGCTAATGTAAATCTGTATGTGCTTTGCCATAGTAATGACTTGTTACTGAATGAAGCAGGTGAACCTCTGCACTGACAACAAGGTGCCACAACTGATGTTGGCCAAATACCTCCTATCACAGTCAAGGGCAAGACTGGGTTGGTCTCTGTGTTTGCCACCAAGAAGAACCTTTAGCTCCGCTGCTGGCTGCAACCCAGCAGGTGTTGAGTGGTGGGGACACATGCCATGCCAGACCTTGATGTGAGGGACGGCCTCTCCTGTTATCAGAGAACTATATAGGAGAGAAAGGTAGGCCAAGCAGCCTGTGGTTGGCATATGTTGGAGAAATGATCTATCCTCTGCTCAAATAGGGTCGTCTAAAGCAGGTATTATACATGAAAACACCTAAGGGAAATGTAAGGATTTTCTTCAAACAGTTTGCAAAGCGTAATTTGTACAAAAGCTTTTAAATTTGTCTAGTTTTGATTCTCTTTCTGCAATACAGCATTTGTGACTTCTAACAGATGATTCCTTGCCCAAACCACCAATTCTATATAAAGACCTACATGATAATGAGTGGAAAGGACCAGAACCATATCAAGTTATAGAATGTAACAAAGGATGTAATGTGACTGCAAGACTAAAGCAAAGTGTGCAAAATGATTCCAGTGGAAGTTTGTTATGCTGTTTTTAATGGCAACACGTATGTGACTATGTTAATACAAGTAGAAGTAAATTCTTTAAAAATATAGCTTTGTAGAATTGTAAGGTTTTAGATATATTAACAGCTCAAGTAGACAGAATATGTACTCTAATTAATGAATCTTGTTGTAGTTATCTTGATCAGTCTGAAAAGACTTTGAAAGATGTTAAAGAAACTTGGAAGCATGAGAAAGTACTTCATGATGTCGATCGGAATGATAAAATTCCTTGGTTAGATGCCCTTCTTACATCTTGAGACTTTAATGCTTGGTTCACATCTCTGATTAAAGGTATTAGAATGATTTTGATAGTAAGCTTGACCATAGTTATGATTGTACCTTGTATTTTGCAATGTATTCGTGGTATGATTGAGAACCTGGTAAAACAGCTTTGACTTACTCAAGAAAAGAAAAAGCGGAGATGTGGATGATTTCTTGTTAGAGAATGGACATATGCCTGCTCTGAATAAAAGCAAGTATGTGCAGCTGGCCATGTAGCAGGGGTAACTCCTGATTACCACTGTGCAGCCGACCATGGAAAAGAAACAACCCCCGGACAGTTAATGAAACAAGAATGCAGGCCTGGAAGATAAGAAGGAGCTAAAATAAGAAGGTTGCTGAGCTGGACTGTAAATTTCGCTTGCTTACAAAAAACACACTTTAAGTTCTCACGAGTGCAAAAGTTACAAGTACTCTCAAAATGAGATTGATTTCAAAAGTTGTTACAGGGTTAGGGTATTAGTAGTTAGCTAAAAGTAGTAATCAAACAAAGTTTAACAATTTCAACGATATTGATTATTATTGTTTTAATCTTTTGCTGTTTGTGGGAGTGTATTGCCAGTATACTATTTCGTACTATGAATCAAGTCTGGATTGCTCAAAAACAAAAAAGGAGATATGGGTCAGGTATAAAGACCCCAAAACTGGAATATGGCAAAACCCTACTAAAGTTCTGTATTGGGGACGGGGTTACTTGTGTGTTTCTGCTCCTGCAGGACCCTTGTGGGTACCGGCAAAATGGACTAAGCCTGCTCCAGATGTCACATCAGCAAGTTCGGGAGTCAACGACGACATACATCCAGAAGAAAAATCAACAGAATAAGATCATAAGGAAAGAACTGAACATGAACTGTTTAAAGACAATTGTGTTATTGGTAGCTTGGACTGTTTATCATGTAATGTGTAGTTTTAGTTGTTGGATTTGCAAATCATATCTATCTTTGTTTCTGATGACATTCACCCTACAGACAGTCTTAAGTCAATATCTTTCCGAGAAGCTGATTGATAGTTACTATACGGACAACGTTTGGACAAAATGGGCTCATGAAACAGGCATAAACGACTTTTGTTTATCGTTACATCAAGCTGGTAATCCATTTAAAACTTGTCTGATAGGGAGTCCAGTTGTTAATCTCTCTGATTTTACAGATGAATGGGTAAACTTGTCAATCCCTTTAAATACTACAGTTATTAGACAAGCTGCTAACCTTACCTCTTGGAATTTTGTGTCTACTTTAAATGCTTTGCTAATCAGGAATTTAACAAAGGTAATCTTAAATCCACAAGAATTGAGTTTATTGGGTTCAGAACCGGCAAAAGGATGTGTCAAGTTTAGTTCTATATCTAGTATGGAAGGACCAGTTGAAACTGATGTATCACCCTTAGATGTGAGATACAATAATCAATCTTATTGCCCAATGCACGAAATTAAATATCCAGAAACCAGAGCCAAAGCACTACCTTCAGGATATTTTCTAATATGTGGAGATAGAGCTTGGCCCGGTATCCCTTGTAAACCATTTGAAGGACCATGTTATATTAGAAGATTAACACTGATAACACCAAGAAAACATCAACTGTTGCAACTCTCTCAGTTACATCAAAAGCAACACCGAGTAAAAAGAGCATTGCAAGTTCTGGACGGTAATTGTTCTGATAAAGTACTCTTATGGAACACTGCGGCAACAGTTGCGTCTGCTATATTTTTGCCATCTCTTAGCTCTGTACATAATGCTTTAACAATCAAAGCTTTAACATGTTGGGCAGGAAAACAAATTAATATAACTTCTAAAATCTTGTATGACCTTGCTACGGAAGCTGATAGTGTAAGAAAAGCTACTTTGCAAAATCGCACCGCTATTGATTTTTTATTACTTGCTCATGGTCATGGCTGTGAAGAATTTGATGGAATGTGTTGTTTTAGCCTTACTGATAAATCCCAATCCATTCATGACAAGCTCAGACAATTGAATGTCAACATGAAAAAATTGCAAGAATGGCAGAGTCCGTTGGACACATTGTTGAGTGGTTGGAGTTTGTCAAGCTGGCTAAGAGAGCTAGTGAAACAAGGTCTTGTGATTTTGATTGTGCTCATAGTAGGATTATTGATTATTGGATGTCTTTTTTCTTGTGTGAAAACCATGACCATGAAGGCCATGAATAATGTGCTTTTAGCCCAAAAAGAAAACGGGGGAAATGTGGAGAATTTTATTGATGAATGGCTAGTGGATAAAGGCCACAGCCAGATGAATTTAATGTCTCCTTAGCAGCAGAGCCAGGTCTAAGGTAGAGCAGAGATCGCAGTGAGACCGGTCCTCAAGGTCCCACTGGCTCCCCTGGTGCTGCTGGTAATCAGGTTCCCACTGGTTTCCCTGGTCCTGCTGGTGTTCATGGTCCCGCTGGACCACAAGGTCCCTGTGGATGTTAGGTCCCTGTGGTAACAAAGCGCCTTTTCAGACTAATTATGCTAGCTGTAAATTCCAAGCATGCAGAGATAAGATAAGAGTAACATTTTGAAGGTTAACCAATTAGGAGCTCAGCTTTGCAATATGTATGAGGCTCATTATCTAGTGTATTTAACCAGGTGTCTTTGCTAATAAAGTTTGAAGTTTGCTGACAATCATATGGTGTACGCTTTTCCCATATGGTGACCAAACTTTCCTTCGCCCACATCTTCACTGTTCCCAGGGCTTAATTTGGACCAGGGCCATAACACCTGAATCCATTTCATTAACTATTTCTATCCCTTCAGCCACATCTCCCCCTTTTTGTTTTACTAAAAGACAGCTTTTATAGATTTATGATCTACTTTTCCCAAAGTTTCTATATTCTCCATTATCTATTGTAGCAAACAAGGCACACAGATTAGAATACCTAAAAAGACTGACAAAATGATTAAGATAAAGTAAAGCCATCCTGTAATGCTCAAGCCAGAAAATACTTTGTTCTATCAGTTCAGTTCCTCATCTTCCTGAATGTACGCTGTCCTTGTTATTAAGTCCGGAATGCTTTTATGGATGATCTGGTAAGTTCGTGCACGACATACCATCAAAATCTTCACACCCATGGCCTTGAGCTAACAATAAAAATCAACAGTCGTTCTGTTCTGTCGTGAGGCGTGCCTCACGGAATCAGCATCTAAAAGCAACCCTGTTGTCCAGTGGTACCCTTTCCGGGCTTAAATGTGCCCAGTCTATTACTAGTGGCTGGAAAGTCCAGTTGCGATACGCTCCCACATGGATACGCTCTCCGTTGACTGGTTCTCCAGAAAGAGACCGGTTAACTTCTCACAGTTCCCACGGGTTAACTCCAGCAATGAATCGGCATCAATCTTCATTGGCAGCCATCGCTTCTATAAACGGATGGGTACATCGCACGGGGATCCATCGGGGTCCTCGTTCTGTGGAGACACAAGCATAGCCTCTTCCCCAAGTTATTAACCTAAAAGGACCTTCCCAGTTATGATTTTCCAAAGACTTTACCATTACCATAACAGGTTCTTTCCCTGGTATCAGATCTGAGCCTACATGGGTTAGTGCAGAAAAATGCCTCATCACTGGGGGGACATTCATGCCCATGTGTAAATCAGAGCCGGATAATGTTAAAACATTTAAGACAAACAATGCTTTGTCGTTTCATGCATTTGGGGTCTCCCCTATCATTCCCCCTTTTTGTTTTACTAGCATGTTTTTTACAATTTGGTGTGTCCGCTCTATCACTGCTTGACCTGTGTAATTAACATAACCACCCACTACTCCAGGCAGCATTATTTCAGTAAGATTAGTCTGATTTGAAGTCACTTGAACCTTTATAACATGTGGCATACCAGTGAATCCTACACACCATGTAACAGGTCGGAATAATGGGGGATTTAACAAATGTGCCCAGTATACTTGTCCATTACCCATGGTCACACATAATAGAACAGATATTACAAAGATTTCTGTCATTGTCGTTTCGTTAAGTTGTTGAGTTCTGGGGCATTATACATTTCGCTGGCAGCCAGTATGGTCCTGTCAATAGCTGTACACAGACGTATCCTCGACCCCATGTCAGCAATGACACTGGGCCTTTCCGCTCGTTATCATGTAGGTTTTAATATAGAACCTGTGGTTTGGGCAAGGAATCGTCTGTCAGATGTCACAAGCGCTGTATCGCAGAAAAAGAATCAAAATTAGACAAATTTAAAGAATTTAGTACAAATTGCACTTTTGCTAACTGTTTATGTGGAGAAAATCCTTGCATTTACATTTTTTTTTTGTAGAGATAATACCTGCTTTAGATGACCCTACTTGAGCAGGGGATTTGGATTAGATCGTATCTCCAACATATGCCAACCACAGGCTGCTTGGCATGCCCATCTCTCCTGGATAGCACTCTGATAACAGGGGAGGCCATCCCTCACATCAAGGTCTGGCATGGCATGTGTCCCCACCACTCAACACCTGCTGGGTTGCAGCCAGCAGCGGAGCTAAAAGTTCTTGGTGGCAAACACAGAGGCCAACCCAGTCTTGCCCTTGACTGTGGTAGGAGGCATTTGGCTAACCTCAGTCTTTGCACCTTGTTGTCAGTGCAGAGGTTCACCTGCTTCATCCAGTAACAAGTCGCTACTATGCCAAAGCACATAGAGATTTACATTAGCAAAGTAACTATTACAGGGTTCAGTAGCATGTTGAAGTTGCTGATGCGGCTGCGTGGCCTAATGGATAAGGTGTCTGACTTCAGAAGAGAAGAATGAAGGTTCGAGTCCTGCTGCGGTCAAGCCGGAGCGCAGTAACCAGCTGCCTGTTTGTGAGTCAGGGTTAAAGGGAGAACAGCGATGGGTGACATTACTGTGGGGATCACAGCCTGCCCAAGAGGACTCAGTGGATGAAGTGCTCTATAGACAGATAGGAACAGCCTCACGCTCACACGCCCTTGTTCTCATGGGAGACTTCAACCACCCTGATATCTGTTGGAGGGATGGTACGGCCCGGCACAAGCAATCCAGAAGGTTCCTCGATTGTGTGGAAGACAACTTCCTTCTGCAAGTAATAGAGGAGCCGACAAGGAGAGGTGCCATGCTTGACCTCGTCCTCACCAACAGGGAAGGGCTGGTTGGAAATGTGACGCTCCAGGGCAGCCTTGATTGCAGTGATCATGAGATGGTTGAGTTTGAGATCCTCAGGACAGTGAGAAGAGCGTGCAGCAAGCTCACTGCCCTGGACTTCAAGAGAGCAGACTTTGGCCTCTTCAGGAACCTGCTCTGTAAGATTCCATGGGATATAGCCCTAGAGGGCAGGGGGGTCCCAGGCTGTTGGTTGATATTCAAGGATCACCTGCTGCAATCTCAGGAGCAATACATCCCTACTAGAAGAAAGTTCAGCAGGAGGGCCAGGAGACCTCCTTGGATGGATAAGGAGCTGCTGAGGAAAATTCAAAGGAAAAAAGAGGCTTAGAAATGGTGGAAGCAAGGACAGGCGGCCTGGGAAGAATACAGGGATGTTGTCCAGGAAGCTAGGGACCAGGTTAGGAAAGCTAAGGCCCACTTAGAATTAAACTTGGCTAGGGATGTTAAGGATAACAGGAAGGTATTCAATAGGTGCATTGCAAATAAAAGACAGGCCAGGGACATCGTGGGCCCCCTCCGGAAGCGATCGGGAGAACTGGCTACCCTGGATTTGGAGAAGGCTGAGGTTCTTAATGACTTCTTTGCCTCAGTCTTCACTGGCAATTGCTCTGACCACACCACCCAAGTATTGGAAGGCAGACGCAGGGACTGTGAGAATGAAGACCCTGGGCCTGCTGTAGGAGAGGATCTGGTTCAAGACCACCTTAGGAACCTGAAGGTATACAAGTCCATGGGACCGGATGAAATCCATCCGCGGGTCCTGAAGGAGCTGGCAAATGAAGTTGCTAAGCCACTGTCCATCATATTTGAAAAATCATGGCAGTCAGGTGAAGTTCCCGATGACTGGAAAAAGGGAAATATAACCCCTATTTTTAAGAAGGGAAAAATGGATGAGCCGGAGAACTACAGACCAGTCAGTCTCACCTCTGTGCCTGGCAAAATCTTGGAGTGGATTCTCCTGGAAGGCATGCTAAGGCACATGAAAACCAACAAGGTGCTTGGTGACAGCCAGCATGGCTTCACTAAGGGGAAATCCTGCCTGACCAATTTGGTGGCCTTCCATGATGGGGCTACGGAACTGATGGACAGGGGTAGAGCAGTTGATGTCATCTACCTGGACTTATGCAAAGCCTTTGACACTGTCTCACATGACATCCTTCTCTCTAAGTTGGAGAGACATCAATTTGGTAGGTGGACCACTCGGTGGATAAAGAACTGGCTGGATGGCCGCACTCAAAGAGTAGTGCTCAGTGGCTCAATGTCCAGCTGGAGACCAGTAACGAGTGGTGTCCCCCAGGGATCGGTGTTGGGACCAGTCTTGTTCAACATCTTTGTGGGTGACATGGACAGTGGGATTGAGTGCGCCCTCAGCAAGTTTGCCGATGACACCAAGCTGTGTGGTTCGGTTGATACATTGGAGGGAAGGAATGCCATCCAGAGGGACCTTGATATGCTTGTGAGGTGGGCTGATGCCAACCTGATGAAGTTTAACCATGCCAAGTGCAAGGTCCTCCACCTGGGTCGGAGCAATCCCAGGCCCAGCTCCAGGTTGGGCAGGGAAGAGATTCAGAGCAGCCATGCGGAGAAGGACTTGGGGGTGTTGGTTGATGAAAAAATGAACATGAGCCAGCAGTGTGCACTCGCAGCCCAGTGTGGAATAATTAGAAAATATGGGATCATTAGGAATTAAACTTATATTTAAAATGCAGCATTGTCCACACATAAGGGAAAAATGGACTTTCAAGGCCTCTCAGGTTGAGATGCAGCCACACCTGGTATGCCAGAAATGTGCACTCCACAGCGGTTCCTGTGGCAACACAGATGGAGGGTAGAGCAAGGTGGAGATCTCATGGTTACGCTTTGTCCTAACTTCAGCAAAAGATGGGAACTAGGTGGTGCAAGAAACTGATAAGCTGCATACTTGCTACCCTGAGCCAGCAGCCTGTCATCTTTTGACAGAATGCTGTCCTCTGTGTGAACTTTGCTTCATTATAATGTCATTATAATGCATTTACATACTAAAATACACACCCATCTCCAATGCGACTCCCCTCCAAAATGAGACCACTCCTCTCTGAGTATGCACTCTGAATTTTCGGTGTCATATACCTTTAAATCGAAGTGAGAGAGATTTGCACCAATAATAATAAAGGCATGTGTGACTGGAGTCACTCAAGCTCCATCTTGAAGGTGAAAATAGTAGAGAGAGAGGGATATTTGGGGAAGATACCATCACGGAAGGTAACATCAACAAACTCCTGGGACCGGTCGACAGGCTGGACCTCTCTTCCCCCCCCCATAGGGACGCCTGTGGGTAAGACTTGCACTGTATCCAGTGCTTCCCCGGGAAAACCTAGAATTTCTATAGTTACTTTTACTGTCATCTGTATATTTTATAACTATGCTGTGTTAACTTTATCAAGCACTTGTATTCATGTAATCATTATTCGCACGTGCTTTTGCAGACAGTATTTATCACCGGCAGTCCATAAGAACCTGTATCTATTGTATCAATAAATAATTTTCTCACTGAATACAACCCCATTTCTATTTGTGGTGCACTATCGGTGAATCCGGATCAGTAAGGTTCGAAATAGCGAATGCAGCTGGACTGATAGTTGCAGCTGATTGGACTGGACAGTGTGGTACACTGTCTGTGAATCCGGATCAGTAAGGTTCGAAATAGCGAACGCGGCCGGACTGGTAGTTGCATATTGGAGCCATTTCCTGTCCTTCCTCTAATAAAGCAAGGGGTTTGTTTCCCACTATCAGTGAATCTGGATCAGTAAGATTCGAAACAGCGAACGCGGCCGGACTGGTAGTTACATATTGGAAAATAAAACAAGGGGTTTATTTTCCCCCCTTTTAACGTAACACCCAGAAAGCCAGATGTATCCTGGGCTGCATCAAAAGGAGCGTGACCAGCAGGTCTAAGGAGGTGATCCTGCCCCTCTACTCTGATCTTGTGAGACCTCACTTGGAGAATTGTGTGCAGTTATGGTGTCCTCAACATAAAAAGGATATGGAACTGTTAGAACAAGTGCAGAGGAGGGCCACGAGGATGATCAGGGGACTGGAGCACCTCCCGTATGAAGATAGGATGAGAAAATTGGGGCTGTTCAGCCTGCAGAAGAGAAGGCTGCATGGAGACCTCCTAGCGGCCTTCCAATATCTGAAGGGGGCCTATAGGGATGCTGGGGATGGACTCTTCATTAGGGACTGTAGTGAGAGGACAAGGGGTAAGGGGTTCAAACTTAAACAGGGGAAGTTTAGATTGGATATGAGGAAGAAATTCTTTACTGTAAGGGTGGTGAGGCACTGGAATGGGTTGACCAGGGAGGTTGTAAATGCTCTGTCCCTGGCGGTGTTCAAGGCCGGGTTTGACATAGCCTTGGATGGCATGGTTTATTGGGAGGTGTCCCTGCCCATGGCAGGGGGGTTGGAACTAGATGATCTTAAGTTCCTTTCCAACCCTAACTATTCTATGATTCTATGGCAGCGCGGGACCAGCCAAAGAAATTTCCTGTCTGTGTAGTTCTCCCACCCTCTTAATTTGTTCCATTTCCTGCTTTATAACACTATCATTGTATTAGAATCTTTCTAGCTTTTGCCTTTGCATTTTCCAGAAGCTGATGCAAATTTGCATGCTCTAACATCTCTTTTACAAGTGACAAATCCATACAATACACAGGTGTAGTTTCTTATTAGCAAGTGGCTAGTAAATACAGGTAGTTTTATACACAAAATCACAGCCTCTAATAATAGCTATGCTACAAGCACACATATTCAAGCTGTTTACTTTTCAGTTGCCCCCAAGTAATGTTTTGTAGTCATTTGTTTTTCTCTTCCTGTATCTCTTTCTGCTCAGGGTATTCACGGTGAGCTTCTGTAGCTGAAGCATCAGGTTCTTCCACTCGTCTGTCCAGCTCATGGTAAAGTTTAAAAACTTTGCAGGCAGCTGCCATGGACCTGTAGGTAGGAGGACACAAATATACCCCTTCCCCCAGGTTATCAGTTCTTGAGAAGTAAGACAGGTTAAAGTGATTCCTTGAAGCAGAGGCATTCTGATGAAAAAGGAATGTGAAGCAGCTGCAGAAGGAAACTGCACAGTGTTAACAGTCAAGGAGTTTGCTCTGTCATTACCTATTTTTTCTTCTTTCTCTGCCACCCTGATGCTGCGTGGGTGGTGGCTGGTGAAGCTTGTGGTTGCACTACCTCTCACTCTTTCGGTTAGCTGTTCTTGTTTCAACTGATCTATCTGTTCCTCCAAGTCTTGGATTCACCCCCAGGTTACCTTAAACACACTAAGCAGGACTCCTTCCCTGTGCCCAGTGTGTTGCAGGCCTCTTTAGGCTTTGTTTGTGGTGTCTCTATGAACCCACCCAATACTTCAATAGATTGAGAGGTCTTTTGGTGGGTTGTTTTTTTTTTTTCACTCCACAGCTCCAGTATCCATCCTGGCCGTTCCACCTGTGGAGCACTGGGAGCCGAATCGGAGGGCAGCTTCTTCTGAGCATGGTTACCAAACTCTATCAAATAACTTCTTTTTTTCCAAGTTGCTCAACCTGCTTTGCATGGCTACAAAGGCCAGCCTGCTTGGCAGCAGCTATAAATGCCTGCCGGCAACCGCACTTTTGTATTAACTCTTTCTTGCCTGAAATGTTAATCTGCTACCCATTGAAAACTTTTACATGAGCCCGATAACAAAAAATACACAGAACACCGTCTGCCCTCAGCGCGCACACACACACACATAGGATCCCACAAGCATACTCCACACAACTATAATATTTGAAACACAAAATCCAGACAATCATTACTCCCACTACACGATCCCACGTACAGAACATGGCGCATGGACCCTGTGAAGACAATCAGGAAACCATCTCCGAGCAGCATCATCGCAGTGCAAGGTGGCAGGCTCAAACTTAGCGGGCGTCCCCATGGAGACTCTGCTTCCCCCACATTGCATGAGGCTTGGGCTTTTATACTGACCAAAATGCACACTCATTCCAAGGCAGGTGGCCAGCCTGCATTGGAAGAAGTGGCCAGCAATATCTATAAAGGTCTGCAAGGGTCGATAGAAACATGGACATACTTCTATTTGACAACTTCTAGTACATGAGTATCACAAAGAGACTGTATAAAATGAGTTATATAGCACCTCCCCTATGAAGATAGGCTGAGAAAATTGGGGCTGTTCAGCCTGCAGAAGAGAAGGCTGTGTGGAGACCTCATAGCAGCCTTCCAATACCTGAAGGGGGCCTATAGGGATGCTGGGGAGGGACTCTTCATTAGGGACTGTAGTGAGAGGACAAGGGGTAATGGGTTCAAACTTAAACAGGGGAAGTTTAGATTGGATCTGAGGAAGAAATTCGTTACTGTAAGGGTGGTGAGGCCCTGGAATGGGTTGCCCAGGGAAGTTGTGAATGCTTCATCCCTGGCGGTGTTCAAGGTGGGGTTGGACATACCCTTGGATGGCATGGTTTAGTGGGAGGTGTCCCTGCCCATGGCAGGGGGGTTGGAACTAGATGATCTTAAGTTCCTTTCCAACCCTAACTATTCTATGATTCTATGATTCTATGATCTTAAGGTCCTTTCCAACCCTAACTATTCTATGACTCTATGACTCTATGAAACTGGTCTGGCATGTGTTCTCAGCATGGCCATCACCTCTATACTCTAGGAGGCATGTAATGGGAATTTTTAACAATTACACATCTGTTTTTTTTCATTTCTTCGGTGGTCAGCCTATGAAGGAGACATTCCCTCACACCCTCTGCTCCCCCACCAGGCTATTTCCAGCAGCTTTTGAGAATTCTAAAGGTTTTGGATGGCCTTTGAATACCCTTGAAACCTGCCTGCTGCTTGTGCTGGGGATCAGCATGTTGCCACAAATACAGCATGTGTTTTAGCCACAGCCATCCCACCTTGTGAACACCCTATTTTGTCTGATCTCGAAAGTTAAGCAGGGTGGGGCTTGGGTCTTGTCTAAGGTTGTCGTGGTTTAAGCTTCTCAGCCATGCACAGTTTTGCTCACTCACTCACTTCCCCCTCTTTCTTCCCTCCGCTCCTGGAGGGATGGGAAGGAGAATCGAAAGAATGCAACTCCCACAGGTTGAGATAAGAACAGTCCAGCAACTAAGGTGTAACACAAACCACCACTGCTACCACCAATAATAATAATGACAAGAGAAAAATACAAGGGAGGAGTTTTTCTTCCCCCACACTCCAAGGAGGGGGGGGAGGGGGGAGGAATGGGAAGAAGAATCGAAAGAACGCAACTCCCACGGGTCGAGACAAGAATAGCCCAGCAACCAAGGTACAACACAAACCACTGCCGCCACTACCAATAATAATAATAACAAGAGAAATACAAGAGGATAGAACTGCTCACCACCCGACAACCGAGCTGTGAACTAAAAAAAAAACTCTTCCAGGTTCCGGCCCCCAGGTTTTTTTTTTACATCCTGGGCATGACGTGCTGTGGCATGGAATAACCTCTTTGGTCAGTTTGGATCAGGTGTCCTGTCTCTGCTTCCCCTCGGCTTCCCCCCCTCCCTGGCAGAGCATGAGACTCAGAAGGTCCTTGGTCAGACCAAAACATTCTAAGCCGTAACTATAAACATCGGTGTTGTCAGTGCTGTTCCCAGACCGAAAGTCAAAAACACAGCACTGCACCAGCTACTATGAAGGAGAAAAAATTGACTGCTGCTGCTGAACCCATGACAAAGGTTAAACAACAATCTAAGAGGACCACCAAGAGATTTTCCCTGAGGTTGGACAGTCATGAGTGGCAGGGTGTGTAAGACAGTATGGGCAAGTATCTAGGCCAGTTGTCCCCTTCAGTGCTTTGGAACTTAGGCCCTGAACAGGTGCAAAATCCAGAAAAACTAGTAAAACATTTAAATGAGGTGTGCTGTCATCCTGGCAATACCAGAGAGGGAAAACTTGCTGCAACATGCTGGGGCTTGGCCTATGCCTACAGAGCCCTGCTCAACACTATCCAGCACCTTCAAAGGGAAAAAGATGACTCTGGATTTTATGGCAAAGAAACAGCGCAGCTACTCAACCCCCAATATAAGGAAGATATAAGGAAGAAGTTCTTTACCGTGAGGGTGGTGAGGCACTGGAATCGGTTGCCCAAGGAAGGTGTGAATAATCCATCCCTGACAGTGTTCAAGGCCAGGTTGGACGGAGTCTTGGGTGACATGGTTAAGTGCAATGTGTCCCTGCCCATGGCAGGGGGATTGGAACTAAATGATCTTAAGGTCCTTTCCAACCCTAATTATTTTATGATTCTATATGGAAAACTGGAGGTTAAATGGTAGATCATAGTGGGCAAAATTACACACTGGACTATGTGATGGCTTCTATAGCATTCGTGCTTGCTGTTTCTACGATAACCTATTTTTTATCCAGGTTGTAGAGCAGGAGGACTGTCCTTCAATAGTGAAACTTTACCAAGATGTTGCAAAATTGTCCATACCAGTGTGACCATCAGAAAGTCATTCTGGAAGCTGAAGAAAGTTATAAAAAGGGGCTTTGCAAATTCACTGTTTGTAGCAACAGGAGATATGCAGCGTCTCAGAGTAATAATGTTTATATTTTTTAGTAGTTGTAACTATTGTTTTAAACCATATTTAAAATTCTGAACTTTTTTTAGTCTGATTCTGATTGTCCTGCTCTTGTAAACTCATTTAATTTGACTTGCCAGTGAATTGTACTATGTGAGATCAGAACTAGCCACTTTCGTTTTGAGAATCTTGTGTCTTTCTTAGAAGTAGTGATCTATCCTCATTATAGGCTTTGATGAGACTGTCCTCTTTGCCAGAGTTATTCAAGTACTAATAGAAGGGAATATATTAAGTTGAATGCCCAATATATAAACTGGGGGCAGTCACCCGGAAGGGCTAGATCACTGCTGGGTCGGGCTGGGTATTGGCCAGCGGGTAGTGAGCAGTTCTATTCTCTTCCCTTGTTGTTTCCCTTGTCATTATTGGCGGTAGCAGCAGTGGTTTGTGTTATACCTTAGTTACTGGACTGTTCTTATCTGAACCTGTGGGAGTTACATTCTTTCGATTCTCCTCCCCACCCCTCTGGGAGGGGGGGGGGAAGGAGGAGGGGGGAGTGAGCGAGCGAGCTAAGTGGCTGACTGGACTTAAACCACGACAGTTCCTTTTGGTGCCCAACGTGGGGCATAGAGGGTTGAGATAATGACAGATCTGACCAGAGTGTGTCTAATCATATTTGTGATAAGCATTCATTGCTTCGGATTAATAGTCACTTGTCACAATGCTGATTTATTGGCTCTCAAAGTTCTTGCTCTTGATCTCAGAGTTTCAGCATGTCGTACCTTACAGCCGGTATTTGCTGTCTTAGTGTTTATCAGATGGGGGGCTTGGGCTAAGATACTTGTTTCGTTGTACATCATAGTAATGACATGTAATATGGGCGGGCTCAGGCAGCAGGGCAGGATGGATGTGGTTGTGGACTTGTACTTGGCCGTCCCACTGCTCTTCACTGTCCTGGCCCTTGTCCTCGCCTCCGTATTCATGAGGCTGCAGTGAGCTGAGGGGGAGTGGCCCCGGGGGGCCGCCAGCAGCTGAACCAGCCCGGGAGAGTGGCCCCGGGGACCAGGAGGCTGGGAGGGATCATCTGCCTGTGGAGGAGGTCAGGCTGGTCGAGGAGGGGAAGGAGGCTGCTGCCGAGCAGCAGGAGGAGGCGGCGGAGGAGCCGAACCCTGCGGCTGAGTCCAGCCCCACGGCAGCCAAGAGCATCCCCCAGCAGCCGCCCGACAAGCCCTGCAAGCCCGAGCCCCAGGATGATGCAGGAGACCACGCAGCACTTCCCAGCAAGACAGAAGAGGAAGATCTGGACTCAGACAAAGAGGAGCTGGTGGTGAGAGAGCCAGCAAGCACAGCAGCTACACCAGCCCCAGGGACAAGTACAGCAGCGTCATTTGAGAGTTCTGAAGGTTTTGAATGGCCTTTGGGTAGCCTTGAGACCTGCCTGCTGATTGTGGTGGGGATCACATTGTTTGCACACATGCAGAGTGTGTTTTACCCACGACCATTTTGTCTGGTCCTGAGAGTTAAGCAGAGTCGGGTTTGGGCCTTGTCTGGGGTTAGACTACGATGCAGGGTGACCAAGAGATTTTCCCTGAGGCTGGACAGTCATGAGTGGCAGGGTGTGTGTGACAGTATGGGCAAGTATCTAGTCCACTGGCCCCCTCCAGTGCTTTGGAAGTGTCGGAGATGGAAGGCAGCTGTATAGAGTCCCCAGTGACAAACTGCAGAAACTGCTGGAGGGGAGGGTGAATTATTTTGAGCCTGGTGGGCCCATGACACTTCAGGCCATCAGGGCAGAGATGCAACATGCAGATGGACTCATGATCGAGGGGTGGACTTAGCAATGGACCCTATTGCCCAGGTTATTCACAAGTGTGAACACTGCACACAGCCTCTCCTGCTCTGAAAGACTGTTACAAGAGATGGATCCTGACATCACAGACTGGATGGACTCAGCAGCTTTATGGGGATTGGTCCATGCACTAAGGAATGACCTCTGTGTGTGTGTGTGTGTGTGTTTGTGTATATATGCATATATATGAGATAAGAGTGATGGTATATTGAAAATGTGGGATCTGAGCATGATGTGAGTGGTATGGAATAAGGGGTGGATACTGTCCTGGGTTCAGCAGTAGCAGTCATTTTTCTCCTTCTTAGTAGCTGGTGCAGTGCTGTGTTTTTGACTTTCAGCCTGGGAACAATGATGATAACACCAGTGTTTTCAGTTACTGCTTAGTAATGTTTAGTCTGACCAAGGACTTTCTGAGCCTCATGCTCTGCCAGGGAGGAGGGGGAGCCGGGAGGAAGCAGAGACAGGACACCTGACCCAAACTGACCAAAGAGGTATTCCATACCACAGCATGTCATGCCCTGTATATAAACTGGGGGCAGTCACCCGGAAGGGCTAGATCACTGGTGGGTTGGGCTGGGTATCGGTCGGCGGGTGGTGAGCGGTTGTATTCTCTTCCCTTGTTGTTTCCCTTATCATTATTATTTTTGGTGGTAGCAGTAGTGTTTTGTGTTATGCCTTAGTTACTGGACTGTTCTTATCTCAACCCGTGGGAGTTACATTCTTTTGATTCTTCTCCCCATCCCTCCAGGAGTGCGGGGGGGGGGGAGGGAAGAGAACGGGGGAGTGAGCGAGCAAGCTACGTGTCTGACTAGACTTAAACCACAACATCCAGTTACACAGGACATTCTAGATGATTTCGTTAAGCACGAAATTAATGACATTATGGACAGGTTCAAACAAAAGCCTGGAGAATCTTTGCTTTCTTGAATTGTCAGGTTGCATGGTTTAATGGCTTCGGGAGTTAAATTGGATCCAGATGATGCCAAAAGATTTGTAATGTTAAGCTTCCACTCATTAGTTCAGAATGCCTTCTGTGGCACCGAGGACGAGGCTAATTTATTATCAGTGGTGGCGGAAGGTTTTAACAGAAAATACCCCACTGAAGGGGGATGGCTTGGTGCACATCAGCCTTGCTATACTTTATGGAATATTGTTCAGCGTGTTAAGGGGAAAGGAATGCAGACTGCTGTTTTTATTGGAGATGCAGACGCTATGCTGCAGGCTCCACTATTAGTTCCAATTCAGAATAGGATTATTAGGACTGCACCACTGGTATATAAAGGCATTATGATGACTATCAATAAATGAAACTGGAAACCCCATAGGACAAATCATAGAAAAAAATCCAGCAGTTAGGAGACATGGGGCAATGGGGCCCCATCCAAAACATGACAGGTGATAACTGGAGGGGTGAGATGAAAGAGAATTGAGTGTCTTGGGGATATATGTTTTCTGCCTTACTGGAAGATGGGATGGCTTGAGATAAGATTGATGGGATTCCCACCAATGAAATGTGGAGGTTGTACAAGCAACATGGGTTGCATAAATCTGTGAAAAGGGTAAACAATTCAAGCTCAGACAAAGTTGATGACATGACAGATGAAGTAATTCAACCTTCTGCTCCCCGCTTCGAGCCTTAACAGGATGGTACACTTACTGATGGAGGGCCCCCTATTGGCGAGTTGATGGTTCCAGGGGATGGAAAGGGATGGGATCAGTACAACAATCTTTATCTATGGCCAGATGTTAAAATGTTAAAACAATTAAGAGAATTAAAAATGGACTGAGATGAGGGCCAAGCTCCAGCACAAGGATAGGCAAGGAGAGACCATCGTCCTTACATAGAGCTTCAAATTTATTGGAAAAATAGGCCTTGTCAAACTGTTAAGGCCCTCATTGATACTGGAGCAGAAGCCTCTTTAATTTAGGATAATCCTAAAACCAAATAATTTAAAGGGCAAAAGGTTTTGATTACTGGATTAGGTGGCAAACAAATTGAAACAGTACAGGCAAAAAAATTGTTATGAAAATTAGCACTCTGCCAAAACAAACTTACTCAGTGATGATTGTTCCTATCCTTGAATATATAATTGGAATAGATATTTTTAAAGGATTGACTTTATGCTTGCCTGATGGTAAGTATCAATTCAGAACCAAGACATATGTATCAGCTCAGCCAGTTTTAGTTGGGGAAGTTAAAATGTCTCTGATGCAAATCTCATCTGCCACCAAGGTAATAACAATGAAACAGTATCGTATACCAGGAGGACATGAAGAGATTTCACAGACTATCAAAGATTTATTAGATATGGGAGTGTTAAAATCAACAACTACTGCCTTTAATAATCCTATATGGCCTTTTAAGTTGGTTTGACAGCCCCTAGGTCCACTTCAGCCATCAAAGGTATTCAAATACTTGGGGGCATCATTGATTCAGATTATCAAGGGGAGATCAAGGTGATTTTGTTGAAGAGCAGAGATCAAGATATCTTAATTCAGCCATGAGACTGTGTAGCCCAAATGCTGATTTTGCTGTGTTGAAAACGTGAGTGAGGGGGAAGGCTCACAGATAACTACAGCTCGAGGGAACTCTGAATTAGGATCCACTAACCAGTTGAATAGTGGAGCTAAAGTTTGGGTCTAAACAGCACACCTGAGCTGGCTGAAATTATTGCCACTGGGAATGATATTATTAAATGCTCTGACCACACCACCCAAGTATTGGAAGGCAGACGCAGGGACTGTGAGAATGAAGACCCTGGGCCTGCTGTAGGAGAGGATCTGGTTCGAGACCACCTTAGGAACCTGAATGTATACAAGTCCATGGGACCGGATGAAATCCATCTGCAGGTCCTGAAGGAGCTGGCAAATGAAGTTGCTAAGCCACTGTCCATCATATTTGAAAAATCATGGCAGTCAGGTGAAGTTCCCGATGACTGGAAAAAGGGAAATATAACCCCTATTTTTAAGAAGGGGAAAATGGATGAGCCGGAGAACTACAGACCAGTCAGTCTCACCTCTGTGCCTGGCAAAATCTTGGAGCGGATTCTCCTGGAAGGCATGCTGAGGCACATGAAAACCAACAAGGTGCTTGGTGACAGCCAGCATGGCTTCACTAAGGGGAAATCCTGCCTGACCAATCTGGTGGCCTTCTGTGAAGGGGCCATGGAACTGATGGACACAGGTAGAGCAGTTGATGTCATCTACCTGGACTTATGCAAAGCCTTTGACACTGTCTCACATGACATCCTTCTCTCTAAGTTGGAGAGACATCAATTTGGTAGGTGGACCACTCGGTGGATAAAGAACTGGCTGGATGGCTGCACGCAAAGAGTTGTGGTCAATGGCTCAATGTCCAGCTGGAGACCAGTAATGAATGGTGTTCCCCAGGGATCGGTGTTGGGACCAGTCTTGTTCAACATCTTTGTGGGTGACATGGACAGTGGGATTGAGTGCGCCCTCAGCAAGTTTGCCGATGACACCAAGCTGTGTGGTTCGGTTGATACATTGGAGGGAAGGAATGCCATCCAGAGGGACCTAGACACTCTTGTGAGGTGGGCTGATGCCAACCTAATGAAGTTTAACCATGACAAGTGCAAGGTCCTACACCTGGGTCAGAGCAATCCCAGGCACAGCTACAGGTTGGGCAGGGAAGAGATTCAGAGCAGCCCTGTGGAGAAGGACTTGGGGGTGTTGGTCAATGAGAAAATGAACATGAGCCGGCAGTGTGCACTTGCAGCCCAGAAAGCCAATCGTATCCTGGGCTGCATCAAAAGGAGTGTGACCAGCAGGTCGAGGGAGGTGCTCCTGCCCCTTTACTCTGCTCTCGTGAGACCTCACTTGGAGTATTGTGTGCAGTTCTGGTGTCCTCAACATAAAAAGGACATGGAACTGTTAGAACAAGTGCAGAGGAGGGCCACGAGGATGATCAGGGGACTGGAGCACCTCCCATATGAAGATAGGCTGAGAAAATTGGGGCTGTTCAGCTTGCAGAAGAGAAGGCTGCATGGAGACCTCATAGCAGCCTTCCAATACCTGAAGGGGGCCTATAGGGATGCTGGGGAGGGACTCTTCATGAGGGACTGTAGTGAGAGGACAAGGGATAACGGGTTCAAACTTAAACAGGGGAAGTTTAGATTGGATATGAGGAAGAAATTCTTTACTGTAAGGGTGGTAAGGCCCTGGAATGGGTTGCCGAGGGAAGTTGTGAATGCTTCATCCCTGGCGGTGTTCAAGGTGGGGTTAGACATAGCCTTGGATGGCATGGTTTAGTGGGAGGTGTCCCTGCCCATGGCAGGGGGGTTGGAACTCGATGATCTTAAGGTCCTTTCCAACCCTAACTATTCTGTGATTCTATGATTCTATGTTTTAGTTTTGTGTTTTACAGAAACTACAGATCCTAGCTGTCCTCCTATGTCTTATGGTCCCTCTGGGCAATGCCATTGCCCCCAGAAGATATCTGAAAAGGACTGATATCTTGCTTGTGCGCTGGACATGGAAGAGCAGCACCAGACCTCACAGACAAGATAATTGTACCTGTAATATGAATGAAGCTTACCTTTGTAGCAAGTTCAACATCTTCCCCAGGAGTGCATCTGTGGACAACCAATTTGTTGGAAATTGCTACTGATAGTTTGTACAACAACAAACAGATTAAGATGTAGTAACTACAGCTAATGCTAGTGTTGCTATCCAATGTTGTAACCTTTCTAGTTCACTGTGCTAATAGTACTGAAAATGTATACAACCTTAGTAGTAGTAGTGGGGATATAACTCTAGCATCCCTCAGTGTGCATAACAGTTGTTGCACTCGTATTAACAATATGGACCTGCTGTCTATGGTGCCAGTCATGACACACTGTGTCTCATGTGTCTCTCTCATGATTGGGAGCCATAGGACTGAATGTAATGGATGGGAACCTAGCTGAGAGTTTATTCCCTCTCATGACTGAAAGACATAGCAAAGTATGGTTTTGTTGAAGTGTATTCGGTAGAGTACATATGTTTATGTTCATCGTGACTGTTTGTTGGAAAGCAACAGGAAAACATAGGTGTGCAGCTTTTCTATGACCTTCATACTTGGCCACACTGAGGTGCCTGGCCAATGCTCTTGGCATGGACAACAGTGAGATCATGAGAAACTGCATGGCCCTACAAGTGAAAAATTAGAGATCTGGCATACAGCTGGTTGTTTCTTTAAGGGTATAAAATCAGGACCCTCTTGTGGCTGAATCTGAAGCCTCACCTACGGGTGGACACACCAAACAGTAATTTTCCCAATTACCTGAGACTTCTGTCATCAGCTGCAATGGGGCTTCCCAGCTGGAAGTGTGGGCCTGGAGGATGATTCAATGGTAATTGGTGATATATTTCTTCTTAGTCTCTGTCCTCTCTATGCAGTAATGATTTGCTGCATTGCTAACTTTCTTTGGTACTTTACTTATATATCTATATCTCTGATTTGCTTTATTGTACTTATTGACTATATATAGAGAGATATTTACCTGATTCACCTTAGTGTGCCTGATTGCTTTAGTGTGCGTATTGGCTTTAGCGTGCATGTTTAATAAATTGTGCATATTATACAGCTAGTGTGTTGTCATTAGGATCAGCAGAACACCCCAGAGAAGAATGACTGCATACAGAAATACCAACTTTTAGGAGCAAAATGGATAGTTTCCAAAATAAGGGCTTGGTTTGGAAATTAATGCAAAATGCCCTTACCTTCTAAGTAATTCTTTTGCAAGACTTTACCATGGGAGGCTGTGGATAGGGAATTACATAGTGGGGGTTTTGTGCGGATTCTGTGAAAAAATCTGTATATCAATAGGCCAGAAAAATGCTTATTTTGTAATCACGAAATTGTGTTATGCACATTAGTTCACAATGAATTTGTCTGGCACTTGCTTTGTAGATACTGCTTTGAATCCTGCCAGGGTTGCTTCCATGCCATCTGCTATTCTTCAGTTTTGTGGCATTAACTTTTAAAATGGAGAGGTATAGTCAGGACCAGAGCACAGTACAGTTCCTGTTCCCGGATTCAGCATCACCCTATTATACATTTATAGCCATCTTATCCTGTCATACCTGTTTCTGTTCTAGCTTGAAGCTCTGCTAAGGACTTGGTCCTCTGTGTCCTGAATAGCTAAAAAAGTAAACCTTAATGTATACATCAATACTAGAGCAAGTAACTGAAAACAATCTGTCAGAAAATTAAGTACAGGAGATCTATTCACCTGTCCTATATTATGAGGTGTTGAATAAGATGTTATTAACAAGGTAGAGTTGTGAATATAATTATTTAATTAATTTCTGGTAAAAGCTAGATTAATTTTTTTTCCCTCGAAATTCAGAAATTAATTTTGTTATGATAGCTATGGAGGTCTCTTAAGATAAATAAAGTAATAAACCCCAACTGTATTTTATGTCAAGAGCCAACTAGCCTAATGTATTACCTTTAGCAAATATTTTCTGAAGTAAACTGAATTTTCCAGTCTTTCTTCCAAGACCAGATAGCAGCATAGCTCAAAAGATGGTGCTCTCTTAAATTTTAATTCCTAAAACATTACCTGTGTTTTGTGTTTTGATTTTTTAAGAAAGATGCATAATGTTTTATTATTTGGGTTTTTTTAAGGTATTCTTTTGACTCCAATTAGAAAAGAAACAAATCTAATACTTCAAATAGAGATGGACATAGTAAAAGCATTACAGTTGTATCCTCTTCCCTTGTATTTCCCTGGTTGTTATTATTACTGGTGGTAGCAGTAGTGATTTGTGTTATACCTTAGTTACTGGACTGTACTTATCTCAACCTGTGGGAGTTATATTCTTTCGATTCTTCTCCCCATTCCCCCCCCCCTCGGAGTGGGGGGGAAGAAAGATGAGGGAGTGAGTGAGCAAACTGCATGATTTACGGCTTGAACCACGACAGTTGACTAATGACTATAACTTGATACCTACATATGAAAACCGTGAGTATTACTAGAAAATTAATTCTATAATAAGTGTAACTTAAAGATCAGGTTTTACATTTAGGCCAGGGCTTTGAGAAAAGCACCTGTGCTTGGTATTGGAGACAAACAGCTAAGAATTGAAATAGGTATGTTCTGATACCTTCAGTCATAGTATTATTGATGTTGGAGTTAATCCCTATAATTTGCTAGTTCCTTCCAGTGTACAAACAACCCTCATGTGTTAATGTCAGCGATGAGAAAAAGAGCTAATGAAAATGAGATATTACTAATAAAGCAATATGCACATATTCAAGTTAGAATTCATTAGAACAAATGTTCTTTTGCAAAACTATATTCAGCTTTGCAGTAGATTTCAGTTAGTTTAATGTAACTAAGAGGTGGCTTTGTTCACAATTTCATAGCTTTCCAGAAAAGCCAAGATGCTAACTTGAGGAGGCAAAGAATCAAGAAAATATGCAACCAGGAATTTCAGCACTTAAAAGAAAATTGCATGTATCCAGTTGACAAAGATGAGGTTAGTTATGCAAAGCCTTATCATGCACTCACATATTTATAAATGTCCAAAGAAAATCACTATGAACTGCATAATTTCTTTTTAAGTCACCTTTAAGGGGAGATCAGTAGCAAAGTGGACCTTGTTAGAGATATTACTCTGTTGATTCTACTTCAGTAATGCCGAATTATCCCTGAAATTGGTTGCCCAGGGAAGTTGTGAATGCTCCATCCTTGGTGGTGTTCAAGGCCAAGTTGGACAGAGCCATGAGTGCCCATGGCAGGGGGGTTGGATCTAGGTGATCTTAAGGTCCTTTCCAACCCTAACTATTCTATGATTCTATGAAATGACTTGAACATTTTTCAACTGACAGTCATAGAATCATAGAATCATAGAATAGTTAGGGTTGGAAAGGACCTCAAGATCATCGAGTTCCAACCCCCCTGCCATGGGCAGGGACACCTCCCACTAAACCATGCCATCCAAGGCTATGTCCAACCCCACCTTGAACGCCATCAGGGATGAAGCATCCACAACCTCCCTGGGCAACCCATTCCAAGGCCTCACCACCCTCACAGTAAAGAATTTCTTCCTCAGATCCAATCTAAACCTCCCCTGTTTAAGTTTAAACCCATTACCCCTTGTCCTCTCACCACAGTCCCTAATGAAGAGTCCCTCCCCAGCATCCCTATAGGCCCCCTTCAGGTATTGGAAGGCTGCTATGAGGTCTCCACACAGCCTTCTCTTCTCCAGGCTGAACAGCCCCAATTTTCTCAGCCTATCTTCATATGGGAGGTGCTCCAGTCCCCTGATCATCCTCGTGGCCCTCCTCTGCACTTGTTCTAACAGTTCCATGTCCTTTTTATGTTGAGGACACCAGAACTGCACACAATACTCCAAGTGAGGTCTCACGAGAGCAGAGTAAAGGGGCAGGAGCACCTCCCTCGACCTGCTGGTCACACTCCTTTTGATGCAGCCCAGGATACAGTTGGCCTTCTGGGCTGCAAGCGCACACTGCCAGCTCATGTTCATTTTTTCATCAACCCACACCCCCAAGTCCTTCTCCACAGGGCTGCTCTGAATCTCCTCCCCGCCCAACCTGTAGCTGTGCCTGGCATTGCTCCGACCCAGGTGGAGGACTTTGCACTTGTCATGGTTAAACTTCATTAGGTTGGCATCAGCCCACCTCACAAGAGTGTCTAGGTCCCTCTGGATGGCATTCCTTCCCTCCAACTTATCAACCGAACCACACAGCTTGGTGTCATCGGCAAACTTGCTGAGGGCGCACTCAATCCCACTGTCCATGTCACCCACAAAGATGTTGAACAAGACTGGTCCCAACACCGATCCCTGGGGGACACCACTCATTACTGGTCTCCAGCTGGACATTGAGCCATTGACCACAACTCTTTGCGTGCGGCCACCCAGCCAGTTCTTTATCCACCGAGTGGTCCACCTATCAAATTGATGTCTCTCCAACTTAGAGAGAAGGATGTCATGTGAGACAGTGTCAAAGGCTTTGCATAAGTCCAGGTAGATGACATCAACTGCTCTACCTGTGTCCATCAGTTCCATGGCCCCTTCACAGAAGGCCACCAGATTGGTCAGGCAGGATTTCCCCTTAGTGAAGCCATGCTGGCTGTCACCAAGCACCTTGTTGGTTTTCATGTGCCTCAGCATGCCTTCCAGGAGAATCCGCTCCAAGATTTTGCCAGGCACAGAGGTGAGACTGACTGGTCTGTAATTCCCTGGGTCATCCATTTTCCCCTTCTTAAAAATGGGGGTTATATTTCCCTTTTTCCAGTCATAGGGAACTTCACCTGACTGCCATGATTTTTCAAATATGATGGACAGTGGCTTAGCAACTTCATTTGCCAGCTCCTTCAGGACCCGTGGATGGATTTCATCCAGTCCCATGGACTTGTATACCTTCAGGTTCCTAAGGTGGTCCTGAACAAGATCCTCCCCCACAGTGGGCCCAGGGTCCCCACCCTCACCGTCCCCGCGTCTGCCTTCCAAGACTTGGGTGGTGTGGTCAGAGCATTTGCCGGTGAAGACTGAGGCAAAGAAGTCATTAAGAACCTCAGCCTTCTCCAAATCCAGGGTAGCCAGTTCTCCTGATAGCTTCTGGAGAGGGCCCACAGTGTCCCTAGCCTGTCTTTTATTGGCAATGTACCTATAAAATCCCTTCCTCTTATCCTTAACATCCCTAGCCAAGTTTAATTCTAAGTGGGCCTTAGCTTTCCTAACCTGGTCCCTATCTTCCCGGACAACATCCCTGTATTCTTCCCAGGCCACCTGACCTTGCTTCCACCTTTTATAAGCCTCTTTTTTCCTTCGAATTTTGCTCAGCAGCTCCTTATCCATCCAAGGAGGTCTCCTGGCCCTCCTGCTGAACTTCCTTCTAGTTGGGATGCATCGCTCCTGAGCTTGCAGCAGGTGATCCTTGAATATCAACCAACAGACTTGGGCCCCCCTGACCTCTAGGGCTGTATCCCATGGAACCTTACTGAGCAGGTTCCTGAAGAGGCCAAAGTCTGCTCTCTTGAAGTCCAGGGCAGTGAGCTTGCTGCATGCTCTTCTCACTGTCCTGAGGATCTCAAACTCGACCATCTCATGATCACTGCAATCAAGGCTGCCCTGGAGCATCACATTCCCAACCAGCCCTTCCCTGTTGGTGAGGACGAGGTCAAGCATGGCACTTCTCCTTGTCGGCTCCTCTATTACTTGCAGAAGGAAGTTGTCTTCCACACAATCGAGGAACCTTCTGGATTGCTTGTGCCGGGCCGTACCATCCCTCCAACAGATATCAGGGTGGTTGAAGTCTCCCATGAGAACAAGGGCCTGCAAGCGTGAGGCTGCTCCTATCTGCCTATGGAGCGCTTCGTCCAGCAAGTCCCCTTGGTCAGGCGGTCTGTAACAGATCCCCACAATAATGTCACCCATCGCTGTTCTCCCTTTAACCCTGACCCACAAACTCTCTGTCGACTGCTCACCTGTCCCCAGACAGAGTTCCATACTCTCTAGCCTATCCCTAACATAAATAGCAACTCCCCCTCCCCGTCTGCCGGGCCTGTCTTTCCTAAAGAGCCGGTAACCTTCCATTCCAACACACCAGTCATAGGTGCCATCCCACCATGTTTCTGGGATGCCTATGATATCATACCCCCGTAGATGTGCACACATCTCTAATTCCTCTTGTTTGTTCCCCATACTACGGGCATTTGTGTAGAGGCATTTGAAGCCGGCTCATTGGCTGGAGCAGCTGGAATATCTCTACATTGCTCTGAACGTTTACTGTAGGTGTTGCCAACCGACTGGGTGTGTTGGGATGGAATGAGTCCTTTCTGAATAATAGATATGGAGGTATGCTTTTTCCTTCACTAATGAAAATTTGCACGGAAATAACAGAAACATGCTAAAGGTTTGAACTATGTAGGCACGACAGAAATGAAGATATAGGTCATGGAAAAATACTGTATTTCAGTAAGTGGGTGACAGTGTCGAAACCTTGAAGAACCATTGTTATCTTGACAAAGTGATCATTTCTTTAGAACAACTTCAGATTGTATTACCAGTAATAATGCATTACTTCTGTTGTGGTTTAAGCCCAGACAGTAACTCAGAAACAAGCAGCAGATTGCTCACTCCCTAATTCTTCCCTCCCCGCCACTCCAAGAGGGATGGGGAGGAGAATCGAAAGAATATAAATCCCACGGGTTGAGATAAGAACAGGCCAGTAACTAAGGTACCATACGAAACTACTACTACTACCATCAATAAAAATAATTACAAGGGAAATAGCAAGAGGAGAGGATATAAATCTAAACGGGGAAAAGGAAAGGAAAACAATAAACAGAAGTGATGCACAATACAATTGCTCACCACTTGCTGCCTGATACCCAGCCCGACCCAAGTAGCGATCTGGGCCTTCTGGCTAACTCCCCCAGAGTTTATATACTGGGCATGACGTGCTGGGGTATGGAATACCGCTTTGGTTAGTTTGGGTCAGTTGTCCTGTCTCTGCTTCTTCCTGGCTTCCCATGCCCCTCCTCACTAGCAGAGCATGAGACTGAAAAGCCCTTGATTGGGGTAAGCATTACTTGGCAACAACTGTGGAGAGCTATTTGACTGTGAATGGGCATGTGAGCAATCCAGACAATTGCTTGACAATTGTAAGGTAGTGACCCGCAGGCATTGAGGCCTCGCCTGAGGGTTACTAAAGTTCGTGTACGTGCAGAAGCCTTGGGAAAAGTTAGCACGGAAAACTACTGAGAGAGATACGCAGAGAAGGAATGTTAACTGTAACCTTGAAGCATATGCTGTCATAGTTAACCAATCCTTAAGCTGTTACTGAGTGAATCCTATTTGGTATTTAGCCGTGTGAATAATACATGTATCCAATTAGACTTGTGTGTGTTAATGATAGACAAGTAGAGTGCCTATATATACTGAGCTATCTGCGCAATAAACTTTGGCACAGCCTGATCATATTGGTCTGTGTGCTGTGTCCGGGACTTCTGCGTCAACAAGTGGCGCCCGAACTGGGACCCTCAGATCGGCATTGGATAAAACCGACGAGACCGACAAGAAGGAGGGGGCAGAAGCCGGCCGATATCGGGTGCTGCTCCGGCACTCGGAAGTCGCTAGCGCAAAAAGTTTGGGAATCTCGCCCTGATTAGGTGAGCGGCCGGGGAGGAGATGGGGTCCACACTGTCCAGGGAAGAGTCAGCAGTGGTGAAACTCCTCCAACACATCCTTTCTGTGAAAGGAGCGAATTATAACGAGCCTGCCTTGAGAGCTTTGCTACACTGGGCAAAGGGAAAAGAGTTGATCCCCTCAGCGGATGCTGCCTTTCAAATCGCAACTTGGGAGAAAATTGGGGCAGTGCTGTGGGAAGAGATAAGTAATGGGTCCAAGGAGGCAAGCAAATACCCCACTGTGTGGAGATTGGTTGTTGACTCTCTAAAAGACATGCAAGCAGAGCGAAAAGCTGCGGCGTCTGCGTTTGCAGCGCTGACTCCGACGGGGGAGTCGGGATCGGCTACTAGCATGCTTTTTATGGGGCCTCTCATACCGGCTGTAACGCCAAGACGTACAGCTGCAGGGGACCGGGGAATATCGGGTCACTCGGCTCCGACTCAAACCAGCGCAGAGACATCTACACAAGTAGCTGATTCGTTGCCGCCGCCACTTCATCTTCCAGCAAAGACTTGCAGTCTTCGCAGCAGAGATCCACGGCCTCTGCGGCCGCTTCACGGGATCCGTCACCGGTGAGACCATCGCAACTTTTTCCACCTTTACCACCATCAGAGCCGCCATCTCGTTGCGAGCGGATCGACGACCACGACAACGGACTTAAAGAAGTCCAGCTACATGAGTTGTTGGAAAAATTGGAGGCCTTAGAAGTGCGGCTGGACAAAGTGCAGGAAAAGTCGACGCCTTCTCCGCCTGACGGCCCGCCTAACTTTCCCGGTTTTAACACCCCCCCTCCCCTTGCGCCGCCAGTGCCGTCGGCAGGGATCGGGGTTGGGGCGGGGGGCAGTCTGGGGGGCCTTGGGAATCCATCCGCGAGGTGGAGAGGGGTAATTCGTGATGCATTGGTTGAGGGGCAATTATTGCCTATGGCTTTTCCGGTTGTAGCTGATAATGGGGGATATGTGTGGGAAGCGTTAGATTGGAAAATTTTAAAAGAAGCTAAAAGTGCCGTTTCACAGTATGGCTTGAAGTCGCCGTACTCGCAATCGCTGTTACAGCATATTTTTTCTTCTCATTTGTTCACTCCGTATGATTCTCGAATGGTTGCACAAATGTTACTTTCTCCATCACAACAGTTGCACTTTTATCAAAACTGGCAAACTGCTTGTGATAGAGCTGCCGCAACACCGCGACAACAGGGGGATCCATTATGTGGGGTGCAAGCGCAAATGTTAATGGGAGCGGGACCATTTGTGAGGCTTGATTTGCAAGCGCGATTTGCCCATGAAGTCTTGCAATTGAGTCAAGATTTAGCCTTTAAAGCCCTCCTTAGCATACCTGATGATAAGGTTCGGCCTGCATTTACATCTGTGCAGCAGGGACCTACAGAGCCGTACAGCAAATTTATTGATCACTTGCACATCGCTATAATGGCGCATCCTGATTTAGATGAAATCATGAAAACTAAGTTTTTGGATATGCTTGCATTTGATAATGCTAATGAGAAAACGAAAAGGGCACTCAGTCATTTGCCAAGAGGGTCAAATGCGGCACATCTGTTGGAGGCAGCTGAACGTATGCTCGAACAAGAAAAAGCTACTGTAATGGCTGCAGCTGTGGGAGCTGCTGTAAAACCAAGGGTAGGAAAATGCTTTAATTGCGGGAAACAAGGTCATCTTAGAAGGAATTGTAAGAGTCCACCTAATCCAAATCTGATCGGACAAACTACTGCACGGGCACGGAAATGGTGCATACATTGTAAGAGAAGTTATTTCAATACCCATGAGTGCAAAAACTCGGGAAACAAGTTGTCGAGCGCGATTCACCCGCGCGCGACGACACAAATGCAGGGTGCTTGGACCGCTGTGCAGCCGCCACAGTCGGCAGCGCAGGAGTGGACCTGGCAACAGCAGTAGACATTACTCTGACTTCCACGGAAGTCGTAGTAATTGATTCTGACCAGAAAGGACCGTTAGGGCATGGATTAAGTGCATTGCTTATTGGTCGGTCATCTGTTTCTAGAAAAGGTATATTTGTGGCGCCAGGACTTATTGATTCGGACTATCACGGCGTCATAAAAATCATGTTATATACCTTGACCCCGCCTCTTACCATACCAGCAAAGTCAAAAATTGCTCAATTAATACCATTTCAAGCCTGTGTGCCAAAAGCCCAGACTCGTGAAAGGGGACAAGGAGGATTTGGATCAACAGGTACCCCGGAGATTATGTTGGCAATCGACATAGCAAAGGGGAAACCTGAGGAAAAGATAATTATCACCCATCAAAACGGACAATCAATAACCCTTTCTATGTTAATTGATACGGGGCGGATGTTACTATCATCCCGGCTGTCGGATGGCCAGCAAATTGGCCACTATTACCGGCACACACTAGCGTGATCGGGGTGGGGGGAACTCAGCAAACCATGATCAGTTCAACTCCAGTTTCTTTTGCTTTTACTGATGGCACCGTGGTGACAACGCGCCCATATGTAATGCACTTACCAGTAGCACTAATCGGTCGAGATGTCCTGTCACAAATGGGAGCACGTCTCATAACTAAAAATTTTTAGCAGTGGCCATGGTAGAGCAGCCTATTTTAAAACTCACATGGACCACCACCACTCCTGTGTGGGTGGACCAATGGCCGCTAAAGCAGGAACAGCTGCAAATCGTACAGAATTTAGTACAAGAGCAATTGGATGCAGGACATATAACACCATCTACGAGCCCATGGAATACTCCTATTTTTACAGTTCCCAAAAAATCAGGAAAATGGCGTTTGCTCCATGATTTGCGAGCCGTAAACGCCGTAATGCAAGACATGGGAGCCTTACAGCCAGGATTACCCTCTCCTGTAATGCTTCCTGAACATTGGGATTTATTAATTATTGACTTGAAAGACTGTTTTTTTACAATACCATTACACCCTGACGACGCAGAAAAATTCGCTTTTACTGTGCCAGCCATAAACAAGCAGGAACCTGCAAAACGGTACCAATGGGTAGTTTTGCCTCAGGGTATGAAAAATTCACCAACTCTGTGTCAAACTTTTGTTGCCTGGGCTTTGCAACCCTTTAGACAGACTCATCAATCCCTTTTAGTGTACCATTATATGGATGACATTCTCATAGCAGGAGAAAAACTTGATGTCACTGAAATTTTGCAGGAACTGCAACATACTCTGGGATCAAAAAATTTACACATAGCCCCAGAAAAAGTACAGCGGCAATGCCCTTGGCAATATTTAGGTTGGACAATTACGGGTAGCACCGTACGTCCCCAAAAAATCAAACTGCACACTGAAATTAACACTCTTACTGATGCACAAAAACTCATGGGAAACATACAATGGGTGAGATCAATTGCAGGAATCACAAATAATGATTTAGCTCCTTTAATGTCTTTGTTAGGCACCTCTGTTAATGCTAATAGCCGCAGACAGTTAACACCTGAACAAAAATTAGCATTAGAAAAGGTAACAGACAAAATTTTAACAGCTACAGTGCAAAGACAAATAACAGGATTACCTTTGCGCCTGTTAATTGTCAATTCCTCAGCTCAAAGAAAACATTTACTTGGTCTCATTATACAGCAAAATGATAACGACCTTAAAATACTGGAGTGAATCTTTTTATCCTTCCAGCCGGAAAACACCATCTGCACCCGTATTGAACTCTTTGCCAACATGATAATAAAAGGCAGAAAAAGAATCATAGATATGGCGGGTCGGGAACCAGATGTTATTTACATTCCAATTGTACAGGATTATCTTAACTGGTTGCTGACTACTTCAGAGACATTCCAAATTGCACTTGCTGAATATCCAGGCACACTTAGTAACGCTTATCCTCCAACAAAATTTTTACCTATCTTACAGGACCAGACTTTTGAAGAAATTCCAGTCAGGTCTGAAACCCCAGTAGAAGGGCTTCCAGTTTTTACTGATGCTGGGCGAAAATCTAAACGAGCTGCTGCCACTTGGTACACAGCCAGCCAGTGGAAACATCATATTTTGCAAGGTCATCTTGGTGATTCTCTACAAACACTGGAGTTAAGAGCAGTATTATGGGTTTTCTAGCAATGGCCAGAAACACCGTTAAACATTGTGTCAGATTCTCTCTATGTTGTTGGGACAGTGCAACGCCTTGAGCGAGCGATGGTTAAAACTGTGAAAAACTCTACCTTGTATATGCTTTTAATGCAGTTGTTACATTTGTTAAACCAGCGGCTAACACCATATTTTATCACACACATTCGTAGCCATCAGTTCCAATATGGTCTGTCTATCGGTAACAACAATGCAGACCAACTTGTTGCTGCAACATGGACAAATCCTACAATTAATTTGTTTGAACAGGCACGTCTCTCACATGATTTTTTCCATCAATCAGCGAGGGTGTTAGCTCGGCAATTTAACTTGCCTATTACTGACGCTCGAGGCATTGTACAGTCTTGTGCTTCCTGCCAAAAAATTGGTTTTGGTCTAGGCTTAGGGGTCAATCCTAGAGGATTGGCTGCCTTACAACTATGGCAAAATGGATGTCATACACATTGCTGAGTTTGGCCGTTTAAAATATGTGCATGTCAGCATTGACACCTTTTCTCATGCTATGTGGGCCACAGCTCAAACTGGTGAGTCTGCTAAACATGTTATTAAACACATGCATGCTGCTATTGCTGCATTAGGCATTCCTTTAGAAATCAAAACAGACTATGCACCGGCATATGTGTCACATTCATTTGCACATTTTTGTAATCTGTGGGGAATCCGTAGAGTCACTGGTATTCCACACTCTCCCACAGGTCAAGCCATTGTTGAGCGAGCTCATGCTACCCTGAAATCGCTTTTGCAAAAACAAAAAGAGGGAGAAGAGATGCCATTTGGACGTCTTGCAAAAGCTCTGTATGTATTAAATTATCTGCGTTTAACAGGGAACCGAGAATCTCCACCAATTGTAATCCATCATACATCATTACAATCAAAGGTGCAAAAGGTTGAGGCAGCAAAAGTTCAGTTTAAAGATTTGCGAACAGGAGAATGGAAAGGCCCAGTAGAGGTAAAAATGACTGGCAGAGGATATGTTTGTGTTTCGACAGGTGAAGGACCACGATGGGTCCCGAGTCGGTGGGTGAGGCCATGGAAAGAACATATGGACCAGTCAGATCAGCCACTTTGATAATCATCATGTGGATTTTAACTGTACCCCAGAGAATCCATTCACCACTTGTTTGGTGGCTGTGCCCATAGATAATTGGCCTGTTCCAACGGCTCAGCAGGCTGTTGCACAAGGCACGGGAAAGGTAGATGCCTGGGATGGCTGGATACCTTACCTGGCAAAGAGTTCGTTGGAACCACAAGAATTGGAATTATTAGGGTCTGTAAAAATGGACTATTGTCTATATTTCAATTATGTTGGGAGGAATCAGTCACGAGCTTGGTGGGTTAATGCCACCTTGCCGGTGTATGCTAACCATAGCTCTTGGTGTGATTATACCTCCAGCAACATATCTAAAGCTACTAACCAACCTATTAGCTTGCCTAGTGGTCACTTTTTGGTTTGTGGGGATCGTGTCTGGCCAGGGATCCCTTCTCACATAAAAGGAGGACCATGTAGTTTAGCACGACTGACCCTATTAATGCCAAATCGATCACAAATTTTGCAAATCAGACGTAAAAGCAATTATCGTGCAAAAAGAAGTTCACACGCTTTTAGTAGTTTTTGTAATGATCACATAGAATTTTGGAATAGACCCCTCAGTCGGGATTGCTCACACACTAACTACTTTAAATAGACTAGGTTGTTGGCTTGCAAAACAAACTAATGCTACTTCTGAAGCTTTAAGTAATCTTTTATTAGATGTAGACAGTATAAGGCATGCTACTCTGCAAAATAGAGCAGCAATTGATTTTTTACTACTAGCCCAAGGTCACGGATGTGAAGATTTTGAAGGAATGTGCTGTATGAATCTTTCTGATCATTCTGAATCTATACATAGAAAGTTATAAGTGCTCTCGGATTGGGATTGGTTTCAGAGATTATTACAGGGTTTGGGGTATTGGTGGTTGGCTAGGAGTACTAATCAAACAAGTTTTAACAGTTTTAATGGTATTGATTATTATTGTTTTAATCTTTTGTTGTTTATGGAAGTGTATTGTCAGTATGCTATCTCGTGCTGTGAATCGGGTCTGGATTGCTCAAAAACAAAAAGAGGGAATTGTGGAGAGCTATTTGACTGTGAATGGGCATGTGAGCAATCCAGACAATTGCTTGACAACTGTAAGGTAGTGACCCGCAGGCATTGAGGCCTCGCCTGAGGGTTACTAAAGTTCATGTACGTGCAGAAGCCTTGGGAAAAGTTAGCACGGAAAACTACTGAGAGAGATACGCAGAGAAGGAATGTTAACTGTAACCTTGAAGCATATGCTGTCATAGTTAACCAATCCTTAAGCTGTTACTGAGTGAATCCTATTTGGTATTTAGCCGTGTGAATAATACATGTATCCAATTAGACTTGTGTGTGTTAATGATAGACAAGTAGAGTGCCTATATATACTGAGCTATCTGCGCAATAAACTTTGGCACAGCCTGATCATATTGGTCTGTGTGCTGTGTCCGGGACTTCTGCGTCAACAACCAACCAAATCATTGGTGTGTTATCAGCATTGTTCTCAGACTAAAGTGGAAAACATATCACTGCACCAGCTACTAAGAAGAAAAATAACTGTTACAACTGAAGCCAGGACAGTATCCACCCCTAAATCCATACCATTTAAATCATGCTCAGATTCCACATTTTTCAATATACCATCACTTTTTTGTCTCTTGAGATATATATCTATCTATATATGCACGCACCAAGTGGCAGATACCATTCTATTGTCCATGGACCATCCCTGTAAAGTTCACTGAGTTCATTCAGTCCATGATGTTGGGCTTCATCTGTCATAACCATCTTTCAGGGCAGGAGAGACAGTGTGTGGTGCTGGTTTGTTGCCTTCACCAGACACAGCTGAACTCGTCTGGTCATTGCTGAGCTTATCTGGTTTCATCAAGGTTCAGTCTTTCTTGGGGTGATGATCAGAGGGAAGTCAGGTGCCATGGTGACATGAGGACAGTACTGGGAGAATCCTGCTGCTACTGCCGGCTTTTAGCACGACTTTATTCTCTGCTTATGATCATGATAGCCCATATCTTCTTTTCAAAGCCAAGAGTGGTGGACATGAGCATCTAATTGATGGGCTACAGGTGTTATATAATAGGTAATAGCATACAATTGAGGTCATTGGCAGTTTTCCCCCAGAATTAAATCCCCCTGAGGTACACATTGGACTTCCTCATCTTCCTGCTTTACCCACCAAGTTGTTCCAGAGTTTAAGAATTCTGGGTGAGAGAAACGAGGCACAAAGAACTCACAACTAGTTCATTAATATAGGAAAATATAGAGATATTAACAGATACAGTAAAGGATACTTCTGATGTCTGGTTATCTTACCAACCCCAAGAACACTGTGAAGACAATCAGGAAATCAGCTCCGAGAAACATCATCGCAGTGCAAGGTGTCAGGCTCAACCTTAGTGGGCCTCCCTGTGGAGGCAACGCTGACCTGGGTGGTATGAGGTTCTGCCTCCCCTGCATTGCATGAGGCTCGGGCTTTTATACTAACAAAAATGCACACTCATTGTGACGCAGGGGGCCAGCCTACGTCAGAAGAAGTGGCCAGCAATATCTAGAAAGGTCTCCAAGGGTCGGGACTTTTCCAGGAAGTTCTAAAGCAGAACTTTCCCGGTAGGAACCAAAGCTGGACTTTCCAGGGAGCAGCCAAAGCAGGACTCTCCAGGGAGGAGCCAAAGAGAACAAACAGTACTTTTTTATGTTTGTGTGTTTCACCACATATCATTATCTATTCTCCCTGACAAATGACACCCCGTGGTCTGTGGCTGGACCATTTTACCATCCATGTTACAGTTTCATATAATATACTCTCTATAAGGGAACGGGTTAGCGCTAAAAGACAAGGAACACAACATAAAATACATGAAAACACAATACTTATTACCACTAATAATACAACAGCTTTTTGCAGCTAGTCCCACCCCCCATATCCATCTCTGAAAGGGATTCCACCTGGTGTTTTCTGCTAGCTGGTTAGTGAGGGTCTTCAACTTCTGTATTTCTGCATTGAACTGGAGTTGTCTCTTAAATTTATGCAACATAACTCGTCAAAGTCTTCACACCCATGCTTATGTACTAAAAGCAAAAAAAAAAAATCAGTTGCTGTCCTATTTTGTTTTGCATGATCAAGGTGTCAAGCACTTTGGCTTCGGTTCTTCGCAAATTGGTTACAAGTCTCCAGATGACATGGAGGGAAAGCAAAGCGGTGATGTCCGGGCTCCAAAAACAAGGTTTCACCAATGCATTGGTCAGATATACTGGGAGTCTCGAGAACCTGAAGATAGATACTGTTACTTCCAAAGACACGGTCCTTGGCTTTCTTTATCCCCTTCTCTGCTTAAGGGAATCTTAAATCACACAAGAGCAGCTTCTTGACATTAGCCTTTGAGAATAGAAGACTCAAATATTATAGTTATTTATTATATTATTATTACTTATAATAGTTACTTATACTAATGATGAAACCTGCTTTAGATGACCCTGCTTGAGCGGAGGATTTGGACTAGATCATCGCCTGTGCCAACCACAGGCTGCTTGGCCTGCCCTTTCCTCCCTGGATGCCCTCTTATAACAGGGGAGGCCATCAGTCACATCAAGGTCTGGCATGGCATGTGTCCCCACCGCTCAACACCTGCTGGGTTGCAGCCAACAGCAGAGCTAAAGGTTCTTCTTGGTGGCAAACACAGAGGCCAACCCAGTCTTGCCCTTGACTGTGGTAGGAGGCATTTGGCCAACCTCAGTCCTTGCACCTCGTTGTCAATGCACAGTTTCACCTGCCTCATCCGGTAACAGGTCACTACTATGGCAAAGCACACACAGATTTACATTAGCAGTATAACTACTAGAGGGTGCAGCAGCGTGTTGATGATGCTAGTGGCAGTGGGGGACCAGCCAAAGAAAATTTCCCACCAGTGGGGTTCTCCCACCCTCTTATTTGGTTCCATTCCCTGCTTTATACCACTACCATCATATTAGAATCTTTCTAGCTTCTGCCGTAGCATTTTCTAGCAGCTGCTGTAAATTTGCATGCTCTAACATCTCTTTTACAAGTGACAAATCCATACGATACAAGGTGTAGTTTCTTATTAGCAACTGGCTAGTAAATACAGGTGGTTTATACACAAAATCACAGCCTCTAATAATAGCTACATTGCAAGCACACATATTCAAGTCATTACTTTTCTGTTGCTCCCAAGTGATGTTTTGCAAATCATTCCTTTTCCTCTTCCTCTGTCTCATTCTGCTCTGGGTCTTCAAGGTCAGCTCCTGCAGCTGAGGCATTGGGTTCTTCAACTTGTCTGTCCGGCTCATGGTATGGCTTGACAAACTTTGCAGGCAGCCACCACGGACCTGTAGGTAGGAGGACACAAACATACCCCCTCCCCCAGTTTATCAGTTCCACTGGCCCTTCCCATTTCTGTGGGCCCCAAAGGATCACAATACCACATTTGCCTTTAAACCATAAGGATTGACACCCATGGCAAATGAGGATTGTGCTGTGTACTGACAGTCAGGTCAAGACCTGACAAATTGTTTTGCTTGAGAAGAAGACAGGTTAAAGTGCTTCTTTAAAGCAGAGGCATTCTGATGAAAAAGGAATGTAAAGCAGCTGCAGATGTAAAGTGCATAGTGTTAACAGTCAAGGAGTTTGCTATGTCATTACCCACAGTTAAAGGGCCAGGCAGGTTGGAATGCAACCTAATATGATCAATAAAAACAGACTAATTAGTGCAGCAGCCACTACAGAAGCCCTACAAGCCTCTGCTCCAACATCTTGATAGTAGATGAAGAGGAGCTTTGGTGCTGCTGGAGGGCAGAGGTGTCCGGCACTTCATGTTCACTGATGTACATGCCGAATCAAAAGCAATACTTACTAACCCCTATGGCTCACACCATATTGTCACATTATAAGGGGGGTTTCCTTGAACCCTTTATATTTGATCAGCCTGTCAGTGTCCCAAGAAGGATGAGACCCTTGTGTCCGACCAGCCTGTCTGCGTCCCACTGTGGGAACCCTACTGGGCAGCCCACTGTATCGGAGGGTGATTCGCCTAACCTCTTCAGGGACCCATGCTGACAGCATCACTGAATCAAATCCATTATGTGCTGTTGATAGTACACTGGCTGCAAAACAAGCTTGAAGCAATACACAAAAAAGTGAAAGGGTTAATAGCAAAAAAACAACAGGATGAAACACTCTCTTTAGACTTCCTGTAGCTGTGGGTGACCATCTGAAGAGAGTGTCCCACCACTGATGTTCTCTTTCTTCACTCTTTCCGGAATTTGGTGTATCTTTTCCGCATCATGATGGACAGTAATCAGAATCTTTTCATCCATTTTCTTGAGCTTGCTTCAGTAGTCATTTCAGATATTCATTCCAATAGGGGTAGGCAGCAGATCTTGAATCAGCATGTAATTGTAGACTGTAACAATTGGTCAGTCATAATAGGAGCTGAATAAACAGTCACTCCTCAGACTGTTTCCCAGCCTGACCTTGCATCCCTGCACACAAACACTCCCTGGCCTGTTCCAGACCCAGGTGCACTATCAGCAATTATTATTCTTCTTGGTTTTTTTGTTTTTTTTTTTTTTTTTTTGGTTTTTTTTTTAATCTACATATTTGGAACAGGATGGCTTGCAGTTCCCACATCTCCCCCTTTCCTATTGTCCCCTGGTCCTAAGCTGCTTTGTCCAAGCCCAGTCCTGGTAAATCCCCTAACTGGCTTAGCTTTTCAATCACTTGTTCAATGGGGTTTCCTTGTTCTGATACTAGTATGTTTTTTTTGTTGTTATTGTTTTTGTTTTTTGGGTTTTTTCCTGCTTCCCATCCAGCAATACAGTATCTGCTCCTTCCTCCATGAGGCAAACTGGCCAGTTCTGGGGTTTCTCCCCTCGCGTCTGCTTGTATTTATCCAATAAGTTACTAATCTCCTCGGGACTATAGTCTGTCTATTTTTCTGTTCTTACTTGTCTGTTTGCCCTGGTAATCATCTTACATTTAAACATAGGAGTTGAGGGGGCTCCTACCTTTTTCACGTCTGCCTCGTCTCTGGTTGTCGTTGTCGAGACGGCCAAAAATCACACACACAAGTATTTTTGGTGACTTAGTAGGAAGAAAATATAGGCAGGTCCTTTATTACTACAAACTACTACTTATATACCTTTCCTAACACACGTGTCTTTTAGCCATTGGTTAATATTAGTTAGCAACGGTACATTATTGGATAACCCTTTACCACATTACATAAGTCCATTGTTTTGCCAAGTTCTTCCTTTGTTGCTAGTTGCTCCCCTCATCTGACTCGCTCCTCCAGACTCCTTTTACTTTCCCATTCGGATGCCTTCTACTTTCCCACTCGTATGCCTTCAGTACCTCATTTCTCAAGGATACACTTTAACATCTTCGAGACTGAGTTCTAACTTGATGCCTTCAGTCAGGGAATCCACGGGCCTACCGTAGTCCCCCACCACACCTGGTATTTGATTCTGACTGACTGGTATCCCTAATATCTCCATTCCATGTCTCTGGGTCCCAATCTGGTTGGGTTACTACTGCCCCTTCCCACGATCCTGTATCCACACCGGGCTTTGAGCGCCTCCGCCACCGTGCAGCAGGCACGGCATAGGATGTTGCTAATTTCTCCAGGGGTTTTGTTTGTTTGTTTTCCTGCCACCCTGATGCTGCTTGGGTGCCGGCTAATAAAGCTTGTGGTTGCACTACCCCTCTCGCTTCTTCAATTAGCAGTTTTTGTTTCAACCGATCTGTCTGTTCCTCCAAGTCTTGGCTTCACCCCCAGGTTACTTTAAACACACTAAGCAGGGCTCCTCCCATGCACCCAGCATGCTGCAGGCGCTCTTTAGGCTTTGCTTGTGGTGTCTCTACAAACTGTCCCAATACTTCAATAGATTGAGAGGGTATTGTTTTTCACTCCATGGCTCTAGCCCCACCTGAGTACAGGTTTTCCCACCTATCCCACAAAGTACTCCATGGTTCCAATGTCCATCCTGGCCGTTCCACCACGGGAGCACTGGGAACCGAATCGGAGGGCAGCTTCTTTTTGAACATGGTTATCCAAACCTAACAAATAACTAAAAGGCCTCACTGCCTTTTTACCCCCCCCCCCTTTTTTTTCTTTTTTTTTTTTTTCTTCAAGTCCCAGCGACTTCAAACGAAGGCCTGCTCCGCAGCAGCTACAAATGCCTGCCGGCAACCGCACTTCTGCTTTAACCCTTTCTTGCCCAGAATGTTAATTTGCTACCCGTTAAAAACTTCTAAGCGAGCCCGACAACAAAAATACTGAGAACAGCATCTCTTGGTGCAGCTACACATTTCACTGACCAAGCCCTGCCCTCAACACACACATACAAGGGATCCCACAAGCACACTCCACACAACTATGTGATAAACACATAAATGTATTGGCTTTCACAAATCATAGGTGTTGCTATGTGGATATAACTGTATGAGTTCACAATCACAGAAACAAAAGCATGTGTTTTGGGAACCATCCAGCCAAGTTTCTTTTTATTACCAATACACAGGGGGGAACGATTAGGGGTGCCGGTCTATTCTGATGTATCTGAAATATCCCAGGCTAAAAGGGACCTACAGATTGGAAACTGGAAAGATGATCAGTGGCCCCCTGAGCAAATTATTGCCTACTACGATCCTGCCTCCTGGGCTGAGGATGGATCCTGGGGATACCGGACTCCTATATATATGTTAAATCGCATAATTAGGTTGCAAACAGTCCTAGAAATTGTGTCTAACAAAACTGGTGATGCATTAACCATATTAGCCAAACAGAATAGCAAAATTCATACAGCAGTATATCAAAATTGCTTAGCCCTAGATTACCTTTTAGCCCAGGAAGGGGGTGTGTGTGGGAAATTCAATCTATCCAACTGTTGTTTCCAGATAGATGATGGAGGAAAAACTATCGAGAAGATAATTACTGAAATGAAAAAGGTCGCATATGTTCCCATTCAAACCTGGAAAGGGTTTAACTTGGATATGGAAAAATGGTGGAATGATAACTGGTGGAATTTGGGGGGGTTAAGAGGAATCCTGCTGGGCTTTGTTTTGTTAATAATTGTTTTACTTGTTGTACCTTGTGTTGTTCCCTGATGAGTAGAATGGTCCATAGGACCATAGAGCAATTACAATTTGAAATAATTACTCCTGAGGGAGCAGAATCAAAAATTAGAATGTTCAAAATTCAGTCTCGTGATGATCCATTTGAGGAGGCAAAACTAATCTTCAAAAAAAATGAACAAATGAGAAAAGCCAGAAATGGAAATTATGGCTCAAGCCAAATAGATTAAGAAAAAGGGGGAATTGTGATAAACACATAAATGTACTGGCTTTCACAAATCATGGGTGTTGCTATGTGGATATAATTGTATGAGTTTGCAATAACAGAGACAAAGCTCACTAAAGACACAAGATTAGACAACAAGTTGAAAATGGCCAGAACTCTTGGGCAAAATGGAGTCACATAGCAAAAGAATTTGTAAAGGTAAAAGAAAAAAGGGGGGGGGACACACTTGATATGAGAAAAACTAGTGCCTGGAAAACATAGGGTTAAAGTACTTTTAGCTTAACTTAGGTCAGTGTCATGGTTTAAGCCTCTATAACTCACGCAGATGCTCTCTCACTCACTCCCCACTCTTTCTTCCCCCAGTCCCAGGGAGATGGGGAGGAGAATCAAAAGAATGCAACTCCCACAGTTTGAGATAAGAGCAGTTTAGTAACTAAGGTATAACACAAACCACTACTGCTACCACCAATAATAATAATGACAAGGCAAATACAAGGAAATAATACAATTGCTCACCACCAATCCCCAGCCCGACCAAGCAGTGCACCCCCACCCTTCCAGGTCTCTGCTCCTTGTTTTTACATCCTGGGCATGACATGCTGTGGTATGGAATAACCTCTCTTTGGTCAGTTTGGGTCAGGTGTCCTGTCTCTGCTTCCTCCCAGCTTCCCCTCCTCCCTGGCAGAGCATGAGACTCAAAGTCTTTGGTCAGACCAAAACATTATCAAGAAGTAACTGAAAACACCAGTGTTATCAGTGCTGTTCCAGCGCTGCACCAGCTACCGAGAAGGAGAAAAAATGACTGCTACTGCTGAACCCAGGACAGTCAGATAAAGAATGATGTTTGTGTTGTAAGTCTGTGGTGTGATAACAGGATTTAGTGGCCCCACTAAACATGAGTGAATTATTTCACACCATCCTTCTACTTATCAGTTAGTTTAGAGACAGTGCCTCCCAAACATCTGCTAACTTTGGATACTCCTTGTCTGCCTGTCCTGTTTTGCTTGCAATAAATTTTGTACAAAGGTCACACTGTTCTAAAACTTTGCCAGCTATCAGAAGAGTTACGGATACGGCTGGTTTCAGCTAGTTTTGTGATTACCGGGGCATCCAACTGTGCCAAAGGTGAAAAGCACACCATGAGGAAGACTGCTTACTTCATCTTGAAGACCCCTGCCTGCATAAGGAAGACTGCTTACTTCATCTTGAAGACCCTGTCCACAATCACTGGAGAGCAGTGCGCAGACGCCAAGAGGAGATTTATGATAATAAGTTCCTGGAGCTAGTTATAATATTCCCCGCCTATACGCAGGAATTATGAATATGTATATGGCTAATGCAATAGTGAAAGTATATAAACCTGCAACAAATGCTAATCAGTGCACCTCTGGCTATGGTCACACGCCCAGCACTGTTGCTTTTGCTTTATTGACTTTGTCCCTCAATAAAACCCTGTTATCTCAATTAGAGGAGTGAGCTTGTATTTCACAACTACAGTACTTGAAACACAAGCAAAATCCAGACAATCATTACCCACTACGTGGCCCCACGTACAGAATGTGGCGCAATCCGGTAGCTGCGCACCATCACTACACAACCCCACGTACAGAATGTGACACAATCCGATATCTGTGCACCCCCACTATACAACCCCATGTACAGAACGTGACACAATCCAATATCCGTGCACCCCCACTACACGGCCCCACATACGGAACGCAGCGCAATCTGGTAGCTGTGCACCCTCACTTGGTAGTAATATGTGACATAACCTGGTAGCAGTGTACTCCGCTACCCAGCTGTCGTGGTTTAAGCCCAGCTGTAACTCAGAAAAACCACACAGTCTCTGGAGTCTCCCCTCCCCTTCCTCCCCCCCCCCCCCCCACTTCCAGAGGGATGGGAAGGAGAATCGAAAAAATGTAACTCCCACAGGTTGAAATAAGAACAGTCCAGTAACTAAGGTATAACACAAACCACTACTGCTACCACCAATAATAATAATGACAAGGCAAATACAAGGGAAGAGAATACAACCGCTCACCACCCGATGACCGAGCCGTGAACTAACTCTTCCGGGTTCCTGCCTCCAGTTTTTACATCCTGGGCATGACATGCTGTGGTATGGAATACCTCTTTGGATAGTTTGGGTCAGGTGTCCTGTCTCTGCTTCCTCCTGACTTCCCCTCCTCCCTAGCAGAGCATGAAACTCAGAAAGTCCTTGGTCAGAGTAAACTTAGCAACAACTAAAATCATGGGCGTTATCAGCGTTGTTCCCAGGCTGAAAGTCAAAATCACAGCACTGCACCAGCTACTAAGAAGGAGAAAAAATGACTGCTACTGCTGAACCCAGGAGAGGGGCCCAGAACTGGACACAGGATTTGTGGTGTAGCCTCCCTTGTGCCAAGTACAGGGGGACGATCACTTCCCTGGCCCTGCTGGCTGCGCTATATCTGATACAGGCCAGGATGCTGTTGGCCTTCTTGGCTGCCTGGGCACAAGCTTGCTCATGTTCAGCCAGCTGCCAGTCAGTACCCCTACCTAGATCCTTTCCCACCAAGCAGCTTTCCAGACTCTCTTCCCCAAGCCTGTAGTGTTGCATGGGGTTGTTGTGGCCCAAATGCAGGACCCAGCACCTTTTCTGGTGTTTCAGCTAGTCTCGTCATGCAAGTTGCTGAAAACAGCATCGTTAAAAAATTATTGTGCAATCCAGAAGGGAAGAGTCATAGTCTAAAGTGAGCAAAAACCTGTTGTGTGTGTTTGTGGAAGTTAATCTTTTTCTTTTTGAGTGTCTGTGCAATCTTCATACTTATTTTCTTGCATGAAATGCTTTGAAATCAACAAATAATGGGCATCATGAAAATATAATTGTGTAAGAATAATTAATGTCATTTTTAGGCGGCTTGAGCGACCCAGCACAACAGGCTGCAGGGAGCAGCGGAGCGCGCTCCTTCCCGGCGCTAGGGTGCGCTGCCGGCGGTGGTCGGCCCCACCCCTTCGCCGCTGCAGGCACAGCCCAGCGCGCTACCCGGGCTGCCTGAGCGGAAACTAGCATGGCCGCTGGGGGTGGGAAGTGACGACAGGTTTGCGCGGTGCGTCGTCGCTGGAGGGTGGGACGGGGAGGGGCGGGGTCCTCGCGGGTTTGGGTGATGTCACTCTTTGTGGCTGCAGTTGGCAAGATGGTGCCAGTGCTCGTGGAGAAGAAGTTGTTGGGTCCGGATGGGCTTGGCGGTGCTGAGCTCCCCAGCGAGGAGGAGCAGGAGCAGGAGCAGGAGCAGAACCTCTGGTGAATGGCCGCGGGGGGAGGTATCCGGGGCCGTCGCCACCCCGGCGGTGGAGCTGAGCGGCTGCTCTCGGGCGTCACGGCGGGGTCTCTCTGGGCTGCCCTCGTGCCACCCGACTGGGTAGGGGGTCGGTGGGCGCCGGCTGTAGGCTGCGCTTGGGCCCTGCTGACAGGAGCTGCGCGGCAGCTGCCTACGGCGGAGGGAACCCCACACCCGCGGGAATAAAGCATCATCGCTGCCAGGGTGGGGAGGGCAGGCGTGCGGAGTGCCTGAGGTGTGCATCTGCGGGATAGGCTCCACAAGACTCGCTCTCTCGTGTTCCTGTCGCTTGTCTCTGAGTAACACTTTTGAAAACACTAATAATGGCAGAAAAAGCTGTGTAAAATACAATAATGAATTGTGGGAGGAGTTAGTTATCAGTTGGAAAGTAATGTTTTGCAGTAATGTGGCCTTTTACAACTGGAGAAAAACGTTACTGCGTGCATTTTAGAAACTAAAAGCTTTCTTTTAAAAAGGTGGCTTAATTTTGGTCTTTTAAAATCAACTTAAATCTCTAACTGTAACATCATTTCCAGTTTGTAAATAGTTTGAATGTAACTGGATTGGTCTGTGTGGATCTGATAAGCTCATCGGTGCTGTCAAATGGGCAGTTGTGTGGGTTGTGTTTGTTTGTGCGTGTGTATGCATCAGCCTAAGAACAGCGATGCTGTTTTTCTAGGTCCTCAATACTGAGAGAAGTTTCTACCCGGTCAAGATCTAAGTTGCCATCAGGCAAGAATGTTCTCGTTTTTGGTAAGTAACACGTGCGAGCAATTTGGTGGTTGGGGTTGTTTTTTTGTAGAAACAAAGGTGTTTAAAGTAGTGATATGAACAACCTGACATCTCAGTTTGTTAAAATTAGGTTATGCAATACAATCTATGCTATTATTGTCTTCAGACTGATAGATCTACTTTCTTTTTGGTTTGCACTGTGACATTTATAACATTCAGTTTACATTCCATTTGTTTAAATATATGTAATAATGGCTTTGAAGTGACAGAGGGTAGGTTTAGATTAGGTATTAGGAAGAAGCTCTTCCCTTTGAGGATGGCGAGGCACTGGCACAGGTTGCCTAGAAAAGCTGTGGCTGCCCTATCCCTGATAGTGTTCAAGGCCAGACCATTCTGTGATAATAGAGAATAATTGAGTGCTTCATTCTTATTGTTGTGGTATAAGCTATTGGATTCAGCTGGAGTACTTGAAAGAAAATAACAAGTATGGTCTGAAAATGTACAAGGATGTTTTTGGTTACTTAATGATTTGAAAAAAAAAATATTTTTTTTTTCTCTGTAAAAACTTACTGGAAGGTGATGATGGCTCAGGTAAAACCACACTTATGACCAAAATACAGGGAGCAGAACATGGCAAGAAAGGAAGAGGACTGGAATACTTGTATCTAAATATTCATGATGAAGACAGAGATGGTAAGTTCTTTTTATATGCAATCTCTTTGCTGTAATTATGTAACTGATATGCTTTTTTAATAACTGTGTTTTCATCAGTGTACTTTGGGTTACACCCAAGTAGCTGGTTCCAGCATTGTTCTGTGTCTTTTAGAAGCTGTATCAGTTTCTTAAAAGTGAAATGCGTTTTGTCTTCAGTGTACATTCTCCTCTTGCCCTTCTTACAGCTTGACCTGTATATGAGGGAAAAGTACACTTGAGCAGCTCTCAGGATCCATTTACTTTTAGGGTAGATACGTTTGCTGATGTTGACTTACTAGCAGATATATTGTCAGTTGTGGCTACTTGATAACTATGAAGTAAGTGATACATCCATAAGAATTTAATTTTCTTTATGGATTTCTGGGCATGGAGTTTTGTTTCCTTGTGGGGGCTGCGAGCAGAATTTTGTTTAACTATAACTGAAATGTTTTGTTAGAGTTGAATGAGTGAAGAACAGTACTTAAAGTCAAAATTAGTATTTCCTTTTCTCAAATTGAAGCTTGTTTCTTTGCCCCTTGCTTTTGTGTTTGTTGCTGTTGATAATTGCTCTTCTCTACTATATGGGAGAGGGATGACAAGAGACTGTTTAAAAGCAGGTCTGATGATCAGAATGCCTTTATTGTTAGGAGGGTTAGGGACAGGAAGAGACGGGGGAGCGAGTTCCTTGCTCATAAATCTGCCTCTGCTTGTCTCATTTTGGGCAAATGGCTGGGACCAATTTTGTGCTAGCTTCTGTCTTTAAAAACGGGGAATGACAGTCTTGTTTATGACTTCCCTCTGAGCTTTCAGTTCAGAAGAGGGAAGCAATGATGGCAGTTCATCCATGTTCCTGAAAGCACATCAACTAGGAAGATCCTATAATTGTATTCTGGAAATGGAAATGTATTGAAGGCTTGCAGGAGTGATTAAGTACCATATGTGACTGGTTGTTATGGAGATTGGTCCTGTGCTCACATGGTAGTAAACTGCCTTTGGATACTATGTTAGGCATGATGAAAGGATGAGTACGTTGCCTGTGTCTTCAGTGGTCACCTAATCTTGCAGTTCCTAAAAATATCTTGTGCTGTGACTTTAAGTGCTGAGCCATTCTTGGCTTCTTGAGGTTCTTGGCGTAAGTACTTTCTCACCATGCACAAGCTTCTTTAATACTGCAAAATACTTCAGGGGAAAACCCCACTATGATTAGAAGTGTTAAGGCAGCCTGTGACATCAGGCTTCTTGAAACATCAAAGGAGATGGTATTATAAACAGAAAAATGTTTGGTATGCTGTTTTTCCTGGTGCAATCAAACCTCAAGTATGTCCCTTCTTTGGAAACATTTTGGGGCTATTCCTGAGTATCTGGAGGTGATGAGTATTTGAAGCCTGTCATAAGAATTCAGGCAGCACTAGCAGGGGAATAAAAAAAAAAAAAAAAAAAGACATTTTTGACTACCAGACTCGGATGGAGAATTCAGGTCTTCATGCATCCCTTTAATGGATGTGTTAGGATCTAATAATACATTCATTTCTGTTTCATTCTTGTCATCAGCAAACAAAATAAATAGCAGAGTGGGTCAGGACCTCCCAGCAGGCAAAGACAGCACTCTTCCTTCTCTGGGACAGGTTTGGGTTTGTTTCTTTAAACTCTTTATTCAGATAAATATTTAGAAACAAAACCTGTAGAACTGACCCACAATTCTTGGAAGCCATAAAGAAACTCAGGATAGCATTCAGGAGCTTACTATCACATGTTCATTTTTGAGGGTATCTGCTTCTCATTATACTCCAACCTGTTCGAGACCAGCAAACCAAAGGATTTCCAGGGGTGTCAAATTTACACTGGTAACTGAAACTCCGTAGTGGGGTGAGATATTTCCAGCTTCTTTCCCAGGAGCTAGAAGATTTCTTTGTTCTCTTTACCTTTTTCTTGTTCATTTCAGAAGGGTTTATTCTGTCCAGGAGAAATGTTTTGTTCATAGTGCTGAGTCATTACCTACCTCCCACTTCCCTTTGGAAATATTGAGGAAAATCTTCTGTATTGTTTCTTATCCTCCCTCTGCTTCCTCCTCAAAAGATAATTGAATCTGGCTCATCCTACATTTTAAGTAGAATTACTCTAGATTGCTAGGTGTGTATCTTGGTTTACAGTTACTTTCGTCTTTTCCCCTAAAGATTAGATCAGTGGTTACATTTTGTTTTGGTTTTGCTTGTTTTATGTTGTTTTGTGTTTTGTTTCTGTTTGTTTGTTTTTGGTGGTGTTTTTTGTTGTTATTTGTTTCGTTTGTTTGTTTTGTTTTTAGGAAACTTAAATGCAAGGAAAGCACCTCTTTTATGAAGGACCCCTGTGGCTAATACAGGTGCACACTGACATTTTAGCTTTCCCTGTTATCTGCTTGTTTCTTGACAGTGGCTGATACCTAGCTTGGATGGAAAGATATACATCACCACTGTTTTGGTAACTAGCTGGTTCAGTTCTGTTAGATGTTTGTTCAGTGTAATGTGCAGTAGTTCCTTAGGTCTCAGGATAACTTAGAATAAGTTCACTACTGAATCTCTACCTGAAAAATCTCCTTAGGATACTATCCAAAATTCTGCCTAGGGTGAGACATTTGTTCAAGTTGAGGTTTGGGGATGCCTGAGAAGCAGTTCCGAGAGAGAGATGATTCTCCTAGATCATTAGCCCCAGGCGTGGTATCCTTGGAGCATATGGCTTCCTCTGCTTATGTGACACCATAGTTCATCTAGAGGAAAACACAGCATTACCTGTAAAGTTAACTGGGAATGTTAAACAACTGTGCAACTCAGGCCCGAGAGTCCTCTGTTAGTGGATTTTCTCAGCGAGTGTGGCTAGTTTTAATTTTTTGTCTTTGTGATGAGCAGATGTTTTGTATGTATGCTGGTAAATCAGCTTTTGAGAGCTGATAATCTTAATTTATAGGAGGTAGAAGAGAGGCTCTGTGTAATTTTCTTAAAGGATATGTGTTTCTAGAGTAGCTTTTAGAGTCTCATGTAGAGTAGTTAAAGTGAGGATGTACAGCAGGACAGTGAGACAAACATTGACTGGTTTTGCAGCATTACTATGTGGGTTAGCTGGCAATTCTTACCACCACAGAGAACTTTGGGTTTAACTGCCTCAGATTACAGATGCAGTACAGCTGTTCTGACTGTGCCAAATGTGCCAGTGAAGTAGAGCCATTCTGTTGTGTTCTTATTTGTAGCAAAATCAAGTAGTCTTGGTTTTTTGCCTCAGGTTTGGACTGGCCTCCGTCATGTCTTATGCATATTTCAGTTGAGCTGGTTGTTCCAGATTGAGCTAAGTGCTGCTGGTACACTGGTTTCTAATGGGAAAATTGTCTTTTTGTCAACATCTTTAAAGTAGTTTTCTTGGAAATTATTTTTCCCTGTTGTGCTTCTCTGCACAGCTTAGACAAGGGTTGTCTAATTACCACTGATACCTTTTGAATAAATGCAGGAGTTGTTGTTGCAGTTCATAGAATCAACCTTCTGCAGTAAAATTCATCAAAGCTGGAAATCTTTCATGGCTAAAGGGGTAATGAAATATTGACAGGGTTTAGAAATGTTGTTTTAGCAGCTATTGAAATAGTCTTTAATAAGTAGCACCTGCTTATGTTTTGGTGTCTCCAGTCCATAGCCACTGGGAAAGGTTCAGTTACTGTTTACATCATATGACTAACTAGGCACTTAATGTGGTGCTGACAAACTTGAATTTTGACATCAAGTCCTTGCAAAATTGTGAACAACTAGTACTGTATTTTTAAGATTTGGAGCACAGGGCAGGGAAATATAGTGAGGCAGAGTAATGATGTGAAGCTCAGTAGCTGGTTTGAAAATCTATGCTCTGCAGTGATTGGTTTGCTGAATTCACATATCAGAATTCACATATCTTGTATTTATAATATATATAATACCTATGGAGATCCATTGTTCCCTCTGGACAGCTGTAGTAGAATAAGGAATACTTTGGAAGAAGTACTAGGAAAAGTCTAGAAGATAGAAACAAATGGAGTTGTTCGTTTTAAGGAGGAAGTTTTGAGGATAATGTAATTTATTTATTTTATTAATTTTGGCAGAATTGGTTGTTCAGAGGACCTGATACATCATTCCTAATTGATGCTTCATTTTCAGTTTCTTCTATTCTTGACAAAGTTCAGGTTTGGGGTAAAATTTCTCATGCCAGCTGTCTGTTCCAGCTGATTTTTCCCACCCCCTGCCTTGCATTTCTGCAAATAAATGTCCAGTTGCTACTAAAACACTGGGAGGGGGGAGAAACACAAAAACTAAAATTCCAAATGATTTGTCCAGTACTCATTCTGTAAGGAGCCTGCAAGTAGAGGCCAATGTGAATTAAGAGCAAGTAGCATAACTTTAAGGTTTGGTCAGTGCTAGAAGCCTAAGCTGCTTATTGCTTGTATCTTGTTTGCAGCTTATTTCTGTTGTGAGATGTCTTTAGTATGTTAAACCAGCTTACGTGTCTGAGGGACATCTAAGGTTTCCCTGCTGGACTCAGCTATAACCACACCTTTAGAACTTGGAGTTACATATGGCACATGTATTCTGGTTTCACTTGTAATATACATTTTTCAAATTCAGGAATGCTGTGCAGTGTCTAAAAGCTCTTGTGCCAGCTGTCCTTAGTAAAAGCTAAAGAACAGATTTTTTTTGGGTTTTTTTGTTTTTCCTCCTAACAAAAAAAACTCTGAACCAAGAAAAAAATCCTGTTAAACGAAAGCATCTACTGAATAATGTAGGCATTTACACATGTACCTGTCTTAATAAACAAGCAAGATCTGCTGGTAGCTGGGCTTTGGCCTTCCTTTTAATACTAATGTACTCCTCTGTTCCCTTGCAGACTAGCAAAGCAAAAAGTTGGCATCTGTTGAATTACATCTTTACCTTTCTCTTTCAGATCATACTCGCTGTAATGTTTGGATTCTAGATGGAGACTTATACCATAAAGGGCTATTGAAGTTTGCAGTTTCTGCAGAATCCCTGCAAGACACCATTGCAGTCTTTGTTGCAGATATGTCTAGACCTTGGACTGTTATGGAGTCTTTACAGAAATGGGCCAGTGTCTTGCAAGAACATATTGATAAGATGAAAATTCCTCCAGAAGAGATAAGAGACATGGAACGGAAGTGTAAGTCTTTGTGCATCCGTACATTCTGTGTTGTGGTTTTTTTTTTTTGTGTGTGTTTTTTTTTTTTGTGTTTTTTTTTTTTTTTTTTTTTGGGGGGGGAGTTTTCTTGTTTGTTTGTTTTTGTGTTTTTGTGTTTTTTTTTTTTTTTTTTTTTTTAATTAGCTCTTGCAACTTTCTTTTGTAATGATAAGTTTCTTCAGATTAGTGTTTTGAGAATGGGTTGGATAAGAATTACTTTGAAGTTGTGATTATAATTCTAATTCAGGTAGATTCTATTAGGCTTTAAAGCAACTCTTCCAGTTTCATTGTGCTAACAAAACATCAGGCGAATTAATGGTCTAAATCCCCTGCAGTAATGAGATTTTGATAATTGGATTTTTATAAAGGCCAATTAAAAAAACAAACAAAGAAATGACAACCTCCATACAGATTCATGCTTTTAAAAGTAGTGACAAATTTCAGTAGCGAAGTGAGCTGTCTGCTTTCTTGTATCTAAGCCAGGTCCCATTCCCATACTGTGTGTGTTTTCCAGTAGGTATCTCTGCCTTTGTTTTTCACAAGGCTCATACTGTGATCCTGGTACATCTAACTGTCTCTCACTACAGCCTCTCCTACCCTGTGACTTTAGGAATGTTGTATAAATCTTTCCTGGCATATTTGTGGCAGGAAAGAATCTGGTGCTGGCAAGCAGGTGTCACTACAGTATTTTTATTTCCTGAGGCTTCCTTTCTTTCCTAAAATAGTTTTGAATATTTCTTGAGAGTGTTTTTCTGTTTGTTTTCATATTGAATTGCTTCAAAATAAAGTCCTTCGGTGGAAAAGACCTTAGCCATGTGGATTCCTCTTCAGCTGAAGTATAGATTCAGACTGATCCTTGCTGGTTGCTGTTTTTGCTCAGGGCTGGTGGCTGGCTGTACTGGAGTGTTACAACCTTGCGAATACTGTCTAGTAGCTTTCTTAGATTCACTTTAGGGAGCAATATAATCTGTTTGGTCTGTGAGCATTCAGATGTATTTGTGTAGCTGATATTCTCTGAATGTTAAATTACTTTCCTGAAAGGCTTGCTATGTCCCCTACAGCATGCTAGCTGGAGTTTAATGACTGAAGCTGCCTGGGTTTGATCACCAGATTAGATAAGAAGGTGAAACCTGACAATTTTAAGAGAAAAAAGCATCCTTTTTTTTTTTTCCATTCTCCTTTTCTCCTTTTGTGTGTGAGAGATTTTGGGGGACTAGGAGATGGAAAGGCAGTTCTAGTCTTACAGTACAGCAGCTAACCTGATTTGCACTTTTCTGAGACACCAAATTTTATGACAATCCAAATAAATGCAGAGTGTTTCCAGCCTTCACTAAGAGCGTACTGTGTGAAGGAGCCAGTTACAGCTGTGGCAAAGCTTTACCACCATATTTGGGCAACTTAGAAGACATTTCAGTACTGTTGTCTTAGAGATTTTTAAATTATTGTTGTATAAATTCCTAGTTTCTCTTGTGCTTCCGTAAGAGTTGAGGGAAAAGGAAAATTGGAGAGCTAATTCTCACTCTTGCAGGACTCTGCTGCCATCTCATGGCTCAGCGGTGAACTTCGGTCCAATATCAGCATCCAGGTGAAACGTGGGCCTTAATGTCTTCACTCCCAAACTTCCATCTCGCTCCTTTTCTCAGTCACTGTGTAGGACACTTGTGTCATCTCGGATATTTGTCTTCTGACTTCTTGCAGACTGTCCCTAAGGTCAGGTCTGTGCTCAAAACTTTGGCCACCATAGTTTGTAATTCTTTTAACAGCAAGCTGTGCTAAAAGAAATTCCTAGTGTAACTGCGGTTTTATTAGTATAAATGCTTAGACAATATAAAGCACACAGGCTTGAAGAATGACTTGTGACTACAGTTCATCAGTAAAGCAACACCAGCAAAGTTTTCCTTGCTAAACTCCTGCTTCATACACTGTCTGAGATAAGCTGCCACTTAGAAAATAAAGAATCACTCTGTTGCAATAGCCTGGATATGAAAAACCTGGGATAATAAAGCATATGCAAAGCAGGCAGTCAGAACAGAGAAACAGGCTTGCAGAGTGGAGAGATGTGCTAAACTCACTCCAGTAACTGCAGCATAACATCACATGGATGCATGTTTCTTCAGCTTGCAGAACCGTGTTCCCTTAATACTTATTTCTAGATACAAGCTATGTCATGTGGACCAAGCTGCATGCCTATGGTGCTTCCTGGTACTGGTACCCACTAGTTCTTGTTGACCTTGGAGAAACATTTTTTGTCCCACTAGCATACGTTTAAAGTGCTGCTAGGTTATTCTTTTTCTATTACTAAGGTGCTATTAACAGTTTCCAGAAATCTTTTTGTTAGCTCACCATTCTCTATGGAATTGAACTTTGAACTGCTTGTCTTTGCTTTCAAGGTTTTTGTGGCCTTTCTCCACCCAGCCTTTTGTCTTGTGTTTGCTATTTGAGATACTGACTCTTGGCTTTATTGGGTGGATGATGCTAGGCTCCATCTGGTATATGAGCATGAGGAATATGAACTTTTGTGCTTAAAGAGCTTCCAGAATGGGAGGCAGGACACACATGTGGAAGCAACAGGCATCTCAAAAGAAATGCAATTATTCAGAGTATACCAAGAGCATTGTTTGTCTGCACTCATTCCTATCACTGAGCCCCTCTGGAAATTCCTTGCTAAAAGCTTGGCTAGTGTGGGTTCAGATAAATAATGTCAGTTTAAATGTTCTAATTTAATTCAGGCTCTATTACGATAAATCATTGTTTAAATAACAGACATTTGCATAAGTATTTCAGGGGAGATCTAAATTTTGCCTTCCCATTTATGACAGCAAAGCAGAAGACTGTCAAGAATCAAGAAATGCAGAAAGGAAGTATACTGGTATACTGTATAATGGCTGTTATAGTAATGTGTTCTGGAAGCTAAATACTTGAAACAGCAGCATTTTTTTCTGAAAATTAAGTAGTGTCCCTTTCAAGCCGAATTAGTTTCAGGTTCTCTGCCTTTTTTTTTTTTTTTTTTGTGTGTCAATTCTTAAGCTAAAAGAAACTTACTTTGCCCTCTTGTCTGGGAATTATTTTCACAAGACTAAAACTTATGATCAGTAAAGGTAGTTAAAAAAAATACAGCTGAAAGCTGCATGAATATGAAACATAATAGAGTGTAAATATGGAAACTTGCATTCATTTCCTTTAAGTGCAAAATTCTGAATAAAAGGCTTTTTTACCTAGACAAGCCATGAGTCTGGTAGATAAATCAGCACACTGTAGTGGAGGTGTGATTTTTTTTTTTTTTTTTTTTTTTTTTAAATTTTTTTTTTTTAATGGCACATAATTACTTGGTGATAATTTTTTGAATTTGCTTTCTGTGAGATAGTTCCTTCCCTGTCACATGGATGGATGTACTGAACAACACTGTCTTTGTGACCATGCTGGGGACTGTGAGCTTTTTTGGAGAGTTTTCCTTACTGTACATAAAGTCAGCCTGCTTCCACTATTTCAGAAATAAAGATGCCTTCATGGGAGCAAATCATGGAGCTTTGCTTGCCTCTTTCCTGAGAGCTCCTCATGGCTGAGCAAGGATGTGGGGATGTCATGTGAGGGAAAGCCCTGGGCCTTAAGGAAGTGCTGTGCTGGGAGCAGACACATCCAGTAGGCAGATTGATCTGGTCTGTGGCTTTCTCTCTGAAAAAAGACATAAAGGCTGCAAGTTGCAGCCCAGTTTTGATAAAGCATGTGTGGGGTCACAGTGCGCTTCCAAAATGGTGTTAATACCATTTCTTAGGCACTTTAATATCTGATAATATTCAATAGGAAATACTCATTGTTGCCATAAAATTAAAACATTGAAAATGTAGAAAGCATCTAGTTTCCTCTGGACTCCACTGTAGTCTTTCAGAATATAACTGAGTCTTTTCAGATAATATTTAGAAGTGCTTGAGTCTGTATTTATGCAGTGCAATTTTGATATGCCTAGCATTGGACTCCTGCAAGAGAAATGTAGAGTAATAGAAACTTGAGTTATAGTTTATAAGAGATGTTTCAGTTTGGTGTTCTCTGGGTCCATTTACATTTTCACCATGCTTTCTTCCCAAACTAGGTACAAATTGCACTGAGTATAAGCTATATTGCTAAACTACATTTCTGTTTTCAGCTCCCCAGTAATGTTGAGGAATGTGCATTTGTGCATACTATAGCTCTTGCAGCTATAAATGCACTTAATTTAGCTTGCTGTAAATTTTGCTGGAGGAGAATTGTTTTGTTTGAAGGGGCCACAGGGCTTGAGCTTGTGTTCTGTTCTCATGGCATGCCTCATTACGAAAGGGAAAAAAAAAAAAAGGTTGAGATTTCTAGTTAGCTATGGATTAATTATGATTTTAAAAGAACTAGCTCCTTTGTTGTACCTGAAGAAGATCTCTTTCTTGATAGTTATGAGGGAGTTTCAAGAGTATGTGGAACCTGAAGAAGGCTACCAGGGATCACCGCAGAGAAGAGGCCCTTCTTCTGGCCAGGAAGATGAACATATTTCTTTGCCACTTGGAGAAAATGTGCTGACTCACAACCTTGGTATTCCTGTGCTGGTAGTTTGTACAAAAGTGAGTTTCTGGTTCTGTTTGCTACTATGGAAGAGTTTAATTTTCTTCTAGAAGGCATGCTTTATACAGATATGCAAAATGAATTTTGGATTAATAGTAAAGGGATTTATTTTAAAAGTCAATTTTTAATTTTGTAAAAGGATAATAACCTTATCAATTATATGTTAATTACTTTCTCTTCTGAGTTATTGGTGGCATTTTAAAACCAAAGGCTCACAGTGAATGTGATGTGTGTGTAATAATCAGGAAGATGTTTTAGGGTGTGCTGGAATTAAATGACTGGGTTTTCTGGTTTTATTTTTCTCTCTTCCTTTCTGCCAGTGCGATGCAGTGAGTGTACTGGAGAAGGAGCATGATTACAGAGAAGAACACTTCGACTTCATTCAGTCACACATTCGTAAATTCTGCTTACGGTGTATCCTTTCCTGCACTGAAGAGATTTGCTGTAATCTGGAAGCAAGAAAATATGTTTTAGTGTTGAATTGCACATAAAGTTAATCTGAGAAGTTGCACTTCAAGATTGCTTGGTGTTTAGTTATTTACTGTGTAGCATTTGTTGTTTTGAAGTTGTTGATGGATGGTTTTAAATTGTACATGGATTTGGCACTTTTGTTCCTTTACAATAGAATAGTTAGGGTTGGATTTGTCCTGCATTGTATGATGGTTTTTTTCTTGGTTTTCCTTTCAGAACTTGCAATTTCCATGTAAACCTGATATCTTGGCTGTCTCCTAAGTTTTTGACTTTTTCAAATTTAAGTGGCTGGGAGGGCATGTAACTTTGTGTATGTCAAAGAAAAGTATCCTGTTATACCCCCTTCCTCTCCCTGAATACTAAATGGCTTTAGCTATTGCCTTGAACTGCTTCTCAAAATTAGGTCTAGTCTTAATATCTCCATTAGCTACTTTTCTGGAATTCTTACTATAATTAAAAAAATGTATCTTGCATAATTTTCCTTAAATAAATAATCAGATGGGGCTGCCTTGATTTATACGTCAGTTAAGGAGGAAAAGAACCTTGATCTGTTGTACAAGTACATTGTACATAAAACATATGGTTTTCAGTTTACCACACCTGCCTTAGTGGTAGAAAAGGATGCAGTTTTTATGTAAGTCAATTGTATTAGCAGCATGGTTTCAGATTGTTTGCTGTTAAGCACTATACTTCATATAACACGTGTAAAAATAACTTGAATGGTTTGTGTAATTCAAAAGCTTAGTATGTGAGTCTGAAATTCCAAGTTAAAAAAAGAACTTAGTGCGTATTACTTAGGTTACTTAGAATATACCATTCCAGCTTTTTAGTATCTTTGGAATTTAGCTGAGAACTAGGACTGACCTGTAATAAAATTGCCTTACTGAGGTAGAGGGCAGTAAATAAATGGTCTCTGTAGAAATGTTTTTTTTGTGACTGAAAAGGTGAAGCTTTCCTTCCTTTTATAGACCTGCTGGTTGGGACAATGAAAATAAAATTGCCATTTTACATGAAAATTTTATGACAGTGAAACCAGAAGATGCATATGAGGACTTCATTGTAAAACCTCCTGTAAGAAAGGTAAAAAGGGGTAAACTTTTCCCTCCACCCTGACAAATAAATAAACTTTGCTTGAATGGCTGGTAATACCTGTTAATGTTGAAGAACTCTGTATTAAATATAAAGGGATTTTATATCCAAATGTGTGAAACATGAGGCTTTTGTTTTCCAGTTGTTTAAAATACTGCAAGCAAGCACAGAAATCATTTGCTTCAGTGAATGAAAGGCAGTCCAAAAATAACCATTCACATGAACCTCTGAATGAATGGGGCAAAATCACCTTTTGAAAATGGAGAATACCTTTGTAGGACTTCAACAATTTACGTAGGACTTCAACAATTTACATATGTACACACGTGGCATTGAGGTTACCATATAAAGGCAAATCTTGTAAAACAAGACTGTCACTATTGCATTAACTTACTATTAATGACATTTCTTCATGTAAGGGAAGAGCAGTAAATGATCTATATAAATTCTGTTTACTGTTAACTCTGTGAGTGTAGGCACACAGGAGTAGGATATGTGTAAAATGGATAATATGAAAAATTGTAAATGAAATTATTTTCTGGTTTCTATCAAAAAGCTTCTTTTACAACTTTAGTGCACACCTAATGTTTCTAGATCAAGCCCCAGTATTTAGAAAAGGGAAGAACTGTTTGAAGCTTTCGTGGCAGGGAAAGGTTTAATGCTTTTTGTAACTCATGCACCTATAGGAACTATTCATTACCGAATAGCAGTGTTAGGGCTGATAAGAGCTAACATAATGCTTTTGGGGGTGAGGGATTGAGTGTGGGGTTTTACAGAGTAAGGTCATCTTGGGTCTTTGAAGAGATGCTGATGAGTTTAAGTATTAGACTTAAAAAGATGAATGTGGCTACTTACCAAGTACTCATCTTTCCAGGAGAATACGCACAGGCTGGCATCAATGTTAGTCTACTCCATTTACTTACAATATTTTTTTTTTAATGACAACTTCTTTAATGTTACTATTTTTAAATGTGGAAAGAAGTTTGTTTTTTGTTGTGGTTTAAGTCCAGCTGGCAACCCAGAAGCGCACAGCTGCTCACTTACTCCCCCCACTCCCGGAGGGATGGGGAGGAGAATCGAAAGAATGTAACTCCCATGGGTTGAGATAAGAACAATCCAGTAACTAAGGTATAATACAAAACTACTATTGCTACCGCCAATAATAATAATGATAAGGGAAATAACAAGGGGAGAGGATACAATTGCCCACCACCCACCGACTGATACCCAGCCTGACCTGAGCAGTGATCTCAGCCTTCCAGGTAACTCCCCCCAGTTTATATACTGGGCATGATGTGTTGTGGTATGGAATGCCCCTTTGGATAGTTTGGGTCAGGTGTCCTGTCTGCTTCCTCCCAACTTCCCCTCCTCCCTGGCAGAGCATGTGACTGAGAAAGTCCTTGGCAGGAGTAAACATTACTTAGCAACAACTAAAACTGTCTGTGTTATCAACATTGTTCCCAGGTTCAAAGTCAAAAATGCAGCACTGCGCCAGCTACTAAGGAAAAAAGTGACTGCTACTGCTGAACCCAGGACTGTTTTGTTGTGGGTTTTTTTAATAGTATTAAAGACTTGCCTGTGTGGTTTTTTGTGTTTTTTTTTTTTTTTTTGTTTGTTTGTTTTTTTTTGTTTGTTTGTTTTTTGTTTTTTTTCCCTTTTCACCCCTTTTCATCACCAAACCATAAAAAGCAGTTACTGTAGTTTCAGTTTTTACCTCTAATAACAAGATGTGTTGCTCCACAGTTAGTCCACGATAAAGAGCTGGCGGCAGAAGATGAACAAATATTTCTTATGAAGCAGCAGGTAAGAATGGATGAATGAAAAGTCCTTACTAAATAAGATCTCACTTTAAGCTCTCCATTGTTATTGCTTTCAGTTTTTCATTCCTTAATTAAATCACTAGATAACCACTTTTCAGCTTTGTAAATTCAGATGTAATTATGAAATAAGACTTCTTTTAAGAAATACGGGTAGAAATATGGCTGTGTGTCTTGGCAAGTTGAAAGGAAAATATGCTGTGAACAGAAATAATTTACGTTTCAAAGGAGAAGAGCAAGAAGATAACTTTAAATTTTGCAATACAGCTATATTCATCTGTAAAATATAAATACTTTTAAAACATTTTAGCGTTGTGGTTTTCTTACAGCCAGACACTTGAAAGACTTTAAGGTGTCAAATTTAGTTATGCTGTATCTTGCCGTTTTCTTTACTGCTCTGTTGTTTAAAAAACTATTAACACTTTCCTGTATGGTTGATTCTGAATGTCATAGGGGTTACAGACTTGGGTGTCTGTGGTTCTGGTTTATAGTTCTGGGATGGCTGTGTAAGACAAAGGACTGAAGCTTATTTACTCATTTTTAACTCTGTTTTCTAGTGGTAAAGTCTGGAAGTATTTAGATATCAAAGAGGAAGCCTGTAAATATCCGGAAAAAAATGTCAAATATCACTGTATCTTATTCCTTTATATTTTCTTAAATATATTTATTTTTAATATGTTGATTTTGCAGTCATTCCTTGCCAAACAGCCAGCAACACCTACAAGAGCATCAGTAAGTAGATCGAAGAGTAGGAGGTGTTCTCTTTCTTTCTAGGGAAGAGGGGAATGATTATAACCTGTAAAGGTTCTTTTTGTAAATGAAAGTGTGTAATGTATAACCTCCCCAAAACTGCAGGAAATAAAAACAAAAAAGGTGGCAATATCTTAAAATGTTGCTTATAAATGACTTCATTCTAGTTCACTGTGGAAACAAAGAAATATCTGAGCGTGACCAGCAGGTCTAAGGAGGTGATCCTGCCCCTCTATTCTGCTCTTGTGCGACCTCACTTGGAGTATTGTGTGCAGTTCTGGGGTCCTCAACATAAAAAGGACATGGAACTGTTGGAACAAGTCCAGAGGAGGGCCACAAGGATGGTCAGGGGACTGGAGCACCTCCCGTATGAAGATAGGCTGAGAAAGTTGGGGCTGTTCAACCTGGAGAAGAGAAGGCTGTGTGGAGACCTCATAGCAGCCTTGGAGTATCTAAAAGGGGCCTATAGGGATGCTGGGGAGGGAGTCTTCATTAGGGACTGTAGTGAGAGGACAAGGGATAACGGGTTCAAACTTAAACAGGGGAAGTTTAGATTGGATCTGAGGAAGAAATTCTTTACTGTAAGGGTGGCGAGGCACTGAAATGGGTTGCCCAGGGAAGTTGTGAATGCTCCATTGCTGGCGGTGTTCAAGGCCAGGTTGGATCAAACCTTGGATGGCATGGTTTAGTGGGAGGTGTCCCTGCCTATGGCAGGGGGGTTGGAACTCGATGATCTTGAGGTCTTTTCCAACCCTAACTATTCTATGATTCCATGATCACTGAACTGAAAACTTCCTACAGTGTTCCATCCTTTCTTCTAGTGGAGGAACATGCCGTAAATAACTGGTGTTGTTTTTTGTTTGTTCTCCCCAGTGTGCATACACTACAGTGCTAATATAAAGGTTTAAAAAGTAATTTGAGTAATTTGTGTGTAGTGTTACATTTGCTTTATATAATTACTCCATTTATGTTCTCTCATTTGTGTGATTTTTGACTTGTTTTAAGGAATCTCCTGCAAGAGGCCCTGCAGGATCCCCAAGAACTCAAGGCAGAGCTGGTCCCGCTAATGTGCCCAGTGCTTTACCAATAACATCAGTTAAGAAACCAGATCCAAATATTAAAAGTATGAATAAGCATTTTACTGGTTTTATCATGTGTTGTTTTGTTGTTGGTGTTCTTTTTTTTTTTTTTTTTTTAATCTTCTTTTGTAGAAATATTTTGATTTAGTTTAATAACAGGAATTTATGACATAGCTTCAGGTTTGATTCCCCCCCCCTTTTTTTGTCATTCATATGACTTGAAATAGAGCAGTCAGAGTTCAGAATACATTATTTCCTTAAGTTGCCTAAACATACTTAATACTTTGTTTCTTAGCTACTACATTTAGAAAAATCCAAAAGCATGCAAATAGATTAAAGTTCTGTGACAACTTCCCATTCCAGAAGAGTAGTAATATGCTTTCAGTCATCTCTGACTTTGCCAAAGAATGCAAAGGACTAGTGTCTTTAAATTGAGCAAGGAGAGACTCTCATATTTGAGGTTTATTTCCTTGACTGGTAAGACTTATGTATGTATGTAAAAAGTAAGCTATATTATTTGCCAGCAATAACGATTCTGTGATTATATATATATATTTGTTTTTTACTCAGATAATGCTGCAAGTGAAGGTGTCTTGGCTAGTTTCTTTAACAGTCTCTTGAGCAAAAAGACTGGCTCTCCTGGGAGTCCTGGTGCTGGCGGAGTGCAAAGTACAGCCAAGAAATCAGGTATTGGAATTGTTATTGCAGGCTGTTTTGCATATTTTCAATAATTTATTAGGTCCACATTGATCTAACTGCATGTATCTTTTAAACTGGTCAATGATGTGACAGACCTTGGCAGATGACAGTGCCCAAATGTGTAGCCTTTAGGAAAAGAACTAAGCTCTTGCAACTTCACAACTCCAGGGCTTCTGTTAAACCTGTTGATAACTTGATTCTTTAAAGAAGTTGTACTGCTGGGATATAAATAACACTTGAATCTTGATCGTATTCAGAAAGTGGTCATTTCCTTTTTTTTACTTTAGACTTCTTTCCTTTCTTAACATTTAAACTGTTGCTTGAAGGAAATGCAGTTTATTGGGTTTGGACTGCAGTTTCCAGTCAAACTATTGAACTCTATCCGGAGTTTGTGTTTAAATTAATTACTTCTTATCACAGCTTGATGTTATTCTCTCATTAATTAGTATTTTATTGTGATCCAACACAACTGGATTTCTTCTGTGTGTGTGCCTATGACTGCGTTGTTTAACGTATTTGCTGGTAAGTAATTGCACTGGTCTGGGTGAAAATAAAAGAAGCCCGTCAGAATACTTGGTACCTTTACAGAATTCAGTATTGTGAAATGTGGTGGTGTTCCACCTGATATTAGAAATTTACTACTTGGATTATTGAATTGCTTCTTTTTGATATTGGCATTCCCATCAAACTTAACATTGTTTCCAGAATTATTTCACTACTAAATTATTGATAGATGGTTTACTTCTGATCCCAGACTTGCGAAATCATGTAAAATGTAATGGCGATGCCAAACCCACGGTGTCTGATGCTTAGAGGAATGTAAGGCCCCAGGCATTCCGAACTGGAAATGATAAGTATTTGATGCCAGCCACAGTGGTGGTTATTGCTGGTAAGAGAACCAGAGCAGTTGTTGGAGTGTGGGTGTTTAAACTGAAAATATTCCTGGACAGGGGAAGTAAGGATTTTTTTTTTTTTTTTTTTTTTTTTTTGGGGGGGGCGGGGGGGGAGGTTTTATATGACATTCCATGCTCTGAAAGCTCAGAACTGGCTAGAATTTGACTTCTGGCGTGTCATGGTTTAAGCCCAGCCAGTAACACCAGTCAGGTGTCCTGTCTCTGCTTCCTTTCGGCTTCCTCTCCTCTCTAGTAGAGCATGAGACTGGTGAAGTCATTGATCAGAGTAAATATTACTTAGCAACAAATAAAAACATCGGTGTTATCAGTGTTCTTCCCAGGCTGAAAGTCAAAAACACAGCACTGCACCAGCTACTAAGAAGGACAAAAATGACTGCTACTGCTGAACCCAGGACACAGTAGCTTGTTGTTGGGGGTGTGGTTTTGTTTATCATGATGATATCTGTAATTTATCTTTATAAAAATTATTTATTATAAAGGTGATAAAAGAATTGTGTTTACATAGTAATATTGTATCTACATTATCAAAATACTTCATTCATAATCCAGAATGCCATATTCAGTTAAATACTGAAAGGTGTCCCCTGCTTCATCAAGTGCCACCTTGTCCTATTACTGACCACAGTGTCAAATTAACTGTTTTAATAAAAATAAGACTAGAAGTAATTTTTAAGGACTATTTCACTCATGTTCTGTATCTAAAGCAGAATCAGTTATGTGTTCCTGGCTAGTGGTTAAAACAAAACTGAAATAAAAGATGTAATGCCAGGAGACCTCCTTGGATGGATAAGGAACTGCTGAGGAAAATTCGAAGGAATAAAGAGGCTTATGAAAGGTGGAAGCAAGGTCAGGCGGCCTGGGAAGAATACAGGGATGTTGTCTGGGAAGCTAGGGACCAGGTTAGGAAAGCTAAGGCCCACTTAGAATTGTCTAGCAAGGGATGTGGAAAAAAAAACAGGAAGGGCTTCTATAGGTATGTAGCAAACAAAAGACAGACTAGGGACAATGTGGGCCCCCTCCGGAAGCTATTGGGAGAACCGGCTACCCTGGATTTGGGGAAGGCTGAAGTTCTTAATGACTTCTTTGCCTCAGTCTTCACTGGCAATTGCTCTGACCACACCACCCAAGTATTGGAAGGCAGATGCAGGGAGTGTGAGAATGAAGACCCTGGGCCCAATGTAGGAGAGGATCAGGTTCGAGACCATCTTAAGAACCTGAATGTGAACAAGTCCATGGGACCTGATGAAATCCATCCACGGGTCCTGAAGGAGCTGGCGAATGAAGTTGCTAAGCCACTGTCCATCATATTTGAAAAATCATGGCAGTCAGGTGAAGTTCCCAATGACTGGAAAAAGGGAAATATAACCCCCATTTTCAAGAAGGGGAAAATGGATGAGCCAGGGAATTACAGACCAGTCAGTCTCACCTCTGTGCCTGGCAAAATCTTGGAGCGGATTCTCCTGGAAGGCATGCTGACGCACACGAAAACCAACAAGGTTGTTGGTGACAGCCAGCATGGCTTCACTAAGGGGAAATCCTGCCTGACCAATCTGGTGGCCTTCTATGATGGGGCTACGGAACTGCTGGACAGGGGTAGAGCAGTTGATGTCATCTACCTGGACTTGTGCAAAGCGTTGGACACTGTCTCACATGACATCCTTGTTTCTAAGTTGGAGAGACATCAATTTGATAGGTGGACCACTCGGTGGATAAAGAACTGGCTGGATGGCTGCACGCAAAGAGTAGTGCTCAATGGCTCAATGTCCAGCTGGAGGCCAGTAACGAGTGGTGTCCCCCAGGGATCGGTGTTGGGACCGGTCTTGTTCAACATCTTTGTTGGTGACATGGACAGTGGGATTGAGTGTGCCCTTAGCAAGTTTGCCAATGACACCAAGCTGTGCGGTTCAGTTGATACGTTGGAGGGAAGGAATGCCATCCAGAGGGACCTTGACACGCTTGTGAGGTGGGTTGATGCCAACCTAATGAAGTTTAACCATGCCAAGTGTAGGGTCCTACACCTGGGTCAGAGCAATTCCAGGCCCAGCTCCAGGTTGGGCAGAGAAGAGATTCAGAGCAGCCCTGTGGAGAAGGACTTGGGGGTGTTGGTCGATGGAAAAAATGAATATGAGCCAGCAGTGTGCACTTGCAGCCCAGAAAGCCATCTGTATCCTGGGCTGCATCAAAAGGAGCGTGAGCAGCAGGTCGAGGGAGGTGATCTTGCCCCTCTACTCTGCTACTGCGAGACCTCACTGGGAGTACTGTGTGCAGTTCTGGTGTCCTCAACATGAAAAGGACATGGAACTGCTGGAACAAGTCCAAAGGAGTGCCACGAGGATGATCAGGGGACTGGAGCACCTTCCGTATGAAGATAGGCTGAGAAAGTTGGGGCTGTTCAGCCTGCAGAAGAGAAGGCTGTGTGGAGACCTCATAGTAGCCTTCCAATACCTGAAGGGGGCCTATAGGGATGCTGGGGAGGGACTCTTCATTAGAGACTGTAGTGAGAGGACAAGGGGTAACGGGTTCAGACTTAAACAGGGGAGGTTTAGATTAGATATGAGGAAGAAATTCTTTACTGTGAGGGTGGTGAGGCACTGGAATGGATTGCCCAGGGAAATTGTGAATGCTCCGTCACTGGTGGTGTTCAAGGCGGGGTTGGGCATAGCCTTGGATGGCATGGTTTAGTGGGAGGTGTCCCTGCCCATGGCAGGGTTGTTGGAACTAGCTGATCTTGAGGTCCTTTCCAACCCTAACTATTCTATGATCTCACCAGGTAGCTTATTCTAATACTTGATTTCTTAGTTATTTTTTTTCTCTTGTACAGTCGTTATTTCTTAATCCCAATACAATTTATTGCTCAAGTGGGGGCAGAGATGAGTGTAGCTGTCTTTGCAGCAGTCTCTTGCATATTTGAAAGCTGTTACCCTTTTGCCTGTGACTTTTGTCTGGTCTACAAAAATGCTTTCCTGTTCGCCTTTCCTCATAAGATGTGTGTTTATGGGTCTTTTAATTCTTACTGGTCTCCTTTGGACTGTCTACTCATAGAATCATAGTATACTTAGGGTTGGAAAGGACCTTAAGATCATTTAGTTCCAACCTCCCTGCCATGGGCAGGGACACCTCCCACTAAAGCATGCCACCCAAGGCTCTGTCCAACCTGGCCTTGAACACCGCCAGGGATGGAGCATTCACAACTTCCCTGGGCAGCCCATTCCAGTGCTTCACCACCCTTACAGTAAAGAGTTTCTTCCTACTCACATGAGCTGTTCCTTTTGGTACTCAGAAGTGAATGTAATACATCAAACAAGGCTTTGTCTGCCCTAAGTAGGGGTTACTTAATCTATGTTATGTATTGTGCTTTTGTTTAGATGTCTGAGTGTGATGCTAATTTTTTTTCTGTTAACTTTTTTCCCCTCTAAACCTGTCTTTCAAAATCCTTTGTATTCCCTTCATGCATGTTTGCCTACATATCTGATATCTTCAATAGTTGGACAGGGTAGCATGCTGAATGAAAATATTGACTAGTACTATGGATAACTAATGGGTGATTTTATGAATTACAATACATTCATTTTTCTGAAATATCAAGACTGGGTTTTGTCTAGTTTATTTATATGAGGGTCATGTGAGATGTGATGTTGATCACTTCTTCCTTCTCCACAGGACCTGTTATGCTATCATAGAAAGAAATTTGGTTGGCTTTACACAACTTGTTGGTAACTGATCCCTGTTGATTGTTGTGCTGGTAGGCTGTTAGTAAGCATTTAAACTTAATTGCAGTTTGTGGAAAAAAACAGTAGAGTAAAAACTAACTGGTCTGTAATGGGCTTTATTCTTTGCTCTCTGTCTTCTAGAACATCATGTGCCTTTCAGGAGTTTCTCAAAGATAACAAATGGCTGTGTGTGCTGGTTTTTTTTTGTTTGTCTGTTTGTTTTTTTTTTCCTTGTGTCAGCATTAACTTCTAATTTAAATAGATTATTGCTCTCCTGAAGCATCTAGACTCATAGATCCTTACTTAAGTTTGTTTTGTTAGACTAAATTAGACAAGTTCTCTTCTTGTGTCTTAGAGGTTGAGCTCTGTTTTCCCTGTTAGTTTCTTCATAATTAGTTCTCATCATTGGCTTATCTTTTTTTGAACATGAGTGATAGAATTGCGTGCAACACTCCAGATATATCTCATTGTAGTGTCTGGTACAGCAGTTCCCTTTCTCTGCTGGAAACACTTCTCCTGAGTGATCTCAAGATCGTAGTTGGCTTTTCATGGCTATATCAAGTTGGCAGCTCACATCATTCCCTGACTTTCATAACAGAATAACTGTCTGACCTTCAACTGAATATGCCTGTTTCTTGTCAGCTTATGTGCTCATAACTTATATTCAGCCAATATAAGATGAAACTTTCCTGAGAAGGTAAGGGCTCGTAACATCAGTGTTTGAAAAGCTCTTGCTGAGTTTATAAGGTAGCTGGTGCTGGTGCTTGCTCTTTTGTGGAAGAGTTAAGGACATTCCCAGTCAGTTGCCAGCACCTGTAATAAATGCTTGAAGCAATACAGAGATATTTCAGCTGCTCCAGCTAATGAGTCGTCTTTATTTGAAGCTTGGCTCAGATGGCTATATACAAATGCCCATTGTATGGGGAATAAAAAAGAGGAATTAGAGATGTGTGCACGGCTACAGAGATATGATATCATTGGCATCACAGAAACATGGTGGGATGGCTTCTATAACTGGAGTGTTGGAATGGAAGGTTATAGGATCTTTAGGAAAGACAGGCCAGGCAGATGGGAAGGGGGGGTTGCTATTTATGTCAGTGACAGGCTGGAGAGTATGGAACTCTGTCTGGTGAGAGGTGATTAGCCAACAGAGAGCTTGTGGGTCAGGATCAAAGGGAGAGCAGTGATGGGGGATGTTATCGTGGGGATCTGTTAGAGGCCACCTGACCAAGGGGACTTGCTGGATGAAGCCTTCTGTAGACAGATAGGAGCAGCCTCATGCTCACAGGCCCTTGTTCTCATGGGAGACTTCAACCACCCTGATATCTGTTGGAGGGATGGTACGGCCCGGCACAAGCAATCCAGGAGGTTCCTTGATTGTGTGGAAGACAACTTCCTCCTGCAAGTAATAGAGGAGCCGACAAGGAGAGGTGCCATGCTTGACCTCGTCCTCACCAACAGGGAAGGGCTGGTTGGGAATGTGACACTCCAGGGCAGCCTTGATTGCAGCGATCATGAGATGGTCAAGTTCGAGATCCACCAGGCCAGTGAGAAGAGCGTGCAGCAATCTCACTGCCCTGGACTTCAAGAGAGCAGACTTTGGCCTCTTCAGGAACCTGCTCAGTAAGATTCCATGGGATATAGCCCTAGAGGTCAGGGGGGCCCAAGACTGTTGGTTGATATTCAAGGATCACCTGCTTCAAGCTTGGGAGTGTTACAACCCAACTGGAAGGAAGCGTGGCAGGAGGGCCAGGAGGACATCCATGGATGGATAAGGAGCTGCTGAGAAATCATAGAGGGGAAAAACAAGCTTATAAAAGGTGGAAGTAAGTGCTTGCAGCCTGGGAAGAATACAGGGATGTTGTCCGGGAAGCTAGGGACCAGGTTAGGAAAGCTAAGGCCCACTTAGAATTGTCTAGCAAGGGATGTGAAAGAAAACAGGAAGGGCTTCTATAGGTATCTATGTAGCAAACAAAAGACAGACTAGGGACAATGTGGGCCCCCTCCGGAAGCTATTGGGAGAACTGGCTACCCTGGGTTTGGGGAAGGCTGAGGTTCTTAATGACTTCTTTGCCTCAGTCTTCACTGGCAATTGCTCTGACCACACCACCCAAGTCTTGGAAGGCAGACACAGGGACAGTGAGAATGAAGACCTTAGGCCCACTGTAGGAGAGGATCAGGTTCGAGACCATCTTAAGAACCTGAATGTGAACAAGTCCATGGGACCTGATGAAATCCACCCATGCGTCCTGAAGGAGTTGTCGAATGAAGTTGCTAAGCCACTGTCCATCATATTTGAAAAATCATAGCATTCAGGTAAAGTTCCCAATGACTGGAAAAAGGGAAATATAACCCCCATTTTCAAGAAGGGGAAAATGGATGAGCTGGGGAACAACAGACCAGTCACTCTCACCTCTGTACCTGGCAAAATCTTGGAGCAGATTCTCTTGGGAAGGCATGCTGAGGCACATGAAAAACAACGAGGTGCTTGGTGACAGCCAGCATGGCTTCACTAAGGGGAAATCCTGCCTGACCAATCTGGTGGCCTTCTATGATGGGGCTATGGAACTGATGGACAGGGGTAGAGCAGTTGATGTCATCTACCTGGACTTGTGCAAAGCGTTGGACACTGTCCTGCACGACTTTCTTGTCTCTAAACTGGGGGGACATCAATTTGATGGATGGACCACTGGGTTGATAAAAAATTGTCTGGCTGGCCGCACGCAAAGAGTTGTGGTCAATGGCTCAATGTCCAGCTGGGGACCAGTAACGAGCAGTGTCCCCCAGGGATCCGTGTTGGGACCAGTCTTGTTCAACATCTTTGTGGGTGACATGGACAGTTGGATTGAGTGTGCCCTCAGCAAGTTTGCCGACGACACCAAGCTGTGCGGTTCAGTTGATACGTTGGAGGGAAGGAATGCCATCCAGAAGGGACCTTGACATGCTTGTGAGGTGGGCCAGTGCCAGCTTCATGGAATTCAACCATGCCAAGTGCAGGGTCCTACACCTGAGTTAGAGCAGTCCCAGGCTCGGCAACAGGTTTGGCAGAGAAGGGATTCAGATCATCCTTGTGGAGAAGGACTTGGGGGTGTTGGTCGATGAAAAAATGAACATGAGCCAGCAATGTGCGCTTGCAGCCCAGAAAGCCAACCATATCGTGGGCTGAATCATGGCCGGTAGGTCTAAGGAGGTAATCCTGCCCCTCTACTCTGCTCTCGTGCAACCTCACTTGGAGTACTGTGTGCAGTTCTGGTATCCTCAACATAAAAAGGATGTGGAGGTGTTGGAACAGGTCCCTGGGAGGGCCGCAAGTATGATCAGTGGGTTGAGAAAGTTGGAGCTGTTCAGCCTGGAGAAGAGAAGGCTGCATGGAGACCTCATAGCAGCCTTCATATATCTGAAGGGGGCCTATGAGGATGCTGGGGAGGGGCTCTTCATCAGGGACTGTAGTGATAGGATAAGGGGTCACGGGTTACAACTTAAACAGGGGAAGCTCTTTACTGTGAGGGTGGTGAGGCGCTGGAATGGGTTGCCCAGGGAAGTTGTGAATGCTCCATCCATGGCAGGGTTCAAGGCCAGGTTTGGTGGAGTCTTGGGTGACATGGTTTAGTGGGAGGTGACCCTGCCCATAACGGGGGGGTTGGGACTCAAGGTCCTTTCCAACCCTAACTATTCTATGATTCTATATCATGGAGATAGATAGTCGTATTTACAGCAGTATTCTCCCTGCAATTGTCATTGTTTAAGCCCAGCTGGTCGCTTGGTTCCTCCCTTTCTTACCTCTCCTGCTCCCGGAGGGATGGGGAGGAGATTTGAAAGAATGTAAATCCCACGGGTTGGTATAAGAACTGTTCAGTAATTAAAGTATAATTAAAAGCTGCTATTACTACCCCTTATAATTATGGTGATAAGGGAAATAGCACAGGGAGAGAATATAAAACTGAAAGGGAAAAGGAAAGAACAAAACACTAAATAAAAGTGATGCGCAATACAATTGCTCACTACCTGCTGACCAATACCCAGCCTGACCCGAGCAGCGATCCGGGCCTTTCAGCTATGTTCTCCCCTTTTATATACTGGGCATAAATTGCTGGGGTATGAAATACCCCTTTGGCTAGTTTGGGTCAGTTGTCATGTTTCTGTGTCCTCCCAGCTTCCCTTGCCCCTTCTCCCTGGCAGAGCATGAGACTGAGAAAGTCCTTGATCAGAGTAAATATTACTTATCAACAACTGAGAACATTGGTGTGTTATCAGCATTGTTCTCAGACTAAAGTTGAAAACACAGCACTGCACCAGCTACTAAGAAGGAGAAAAATGACTGTTATAGCTGAACCCAAGACAGCAAGCAAACATGCTAAAATGATCTTTGTAGGCATTTAAAATGTCTAAACTGTAGACCATGATATTTCACACAACTTCACTTGGTGGTTTCTGTGGGGAATTGTTTTTCTTTGCATGATCTAGACTTAAAAAAAGAAAATTTATATTTACAAGGAAATTCTAAGATTTGCCTGCGCAATAGATAAAGAAGTAGGGTTCCCTGACTTCACTCTGTTCTAGATAGGAGAATGCATATGACCGTTTAGAACACATCTAATTGACTAAGGCCATTACTGTCCTTGACAATGTTTTTGTAGGGAAATTGAAAGCAATTTAATTCATAATAGAGGCAGCTCACCCATGGTGGTGGTAAAGGACAGTTTGTAAACCTTTGTGTCATTGAACAGCTTGACAATGTATTGTTTTATTTTTCTGGTATGAAGTAGTTGCAGGAGACGGCTGCTTGGTATTATTTTGGAGACTGAAGGGTCAACTTCATCTAGCATAAAAAAGCCACAATTTTTATTTAGATCTACTTTTGTTTGAGCAAGAATTTTGCGATTTTTATTGGTTTAGAGTCTTTAACTCCAAGGTACCATTAGTCTACACGTGAAGTGATTTTTATTGCAAGTTATACTACAATTAACTTACAGAACTTTTAATTTTGTTTAAATGTTCATGCTTTGAATACATGCTATTAAGAGTGGCTTATGATGTACTTAAGTCTAAAACGTTGATAGTGATTAAAGGTAACCTTTTTAACTTACTTAAAGTCTTTGTACTTCGGAAAAGAACACCTAAATCTCTAATAGTCAAATCTTGCCACCTTAATGTTTTCAGCATGTACCCTGGAAAAAAATCCATCTAACATTTCACATACATTTGAGCTGGAAAACAGACGCTTGTTAAATTCTTTGACTATGTAAGGAAGCTGTACATGGTTATATAGCTTTCTAATCTTAAATGCTTGTGTGCTCTGAGCATTAGAATATCTTGTTCCAATTTTAGTGATTAATTTGTCTGTGGGTTTATAATTTTTAGAATGAGAGAATTAACCTGATGGTTTACTTACAGAATTGTTAAGAAGTTTTGAGTCCAATATAAAAATCTAAGATATGCATTTCCATAAAATACTTCAGTGTCTGTTTCCAATTGAAGAAGTCCTTTGAAATGACTGCTCTGAGATATTACATGAATATGCAATCATATCCCCTTTTTAAGGGAAACGTCTGCAGACAAGGAACAACAGAGTTCTCCTGTTAGTTGTTTAGTATTAAATGCAGCAAGTATAAGTGTGACCAAACAAATGTGATTTTTGTAGCAGGTGTCCTACATATCTTGGAAAACTTGTGGTTAAAATCTGAGTTTAAATTAAGTTCTTGCTAATCAGTACGATTAATAGAATGTAGTATTGTGTAGATTTTTTATTTTTTTAATAGAAAATTCTAAACGTGGTAGTTGCTGTAAAATATATCACATATATTTTTGTGCTTTATACTGCTGTATAACTCAGTATTTCATCTCTTTAAAGTTAATCAAACCTTAGTATTTATCAGTCTTTACCTTGCATTGTGTCAGTCCCTGCGTTCTTGGGTAGGTGGCAGAATACTGAGAAATGAAATAATGTAGTGCCATATAAAGGTGATTTTATGAATACTTGTACTCATTGGTTAAAACGTTTAATTGAAATAAGATTGCTTTAACTTTTTTTTTTTTTTTTTTTTTTTTTTGTTTGTCAGGACAAAAACCAGCTTTGACAAATGTTCAAGAGGAATTGGATAGGATGACTCGCAAGCCACACTCTATGGTAACAACAAACTCTCCTCCAACAGAGGATGCATAAAAAATGCACATGTAAATGACCAAATAACTATGTATATTGATCTGATAAGACTAGGAATTTTCTGCTATGGCAGATGCTATCAGTTTTCTTGGGGGCAGGGAAAATGAGCTTGCTACATCATTGCCTTGTCCCAGTAAGAAGTGCACATTCAGGAAGTTTGCATATAAAATCCCTCTGTATAAGATAACCATTTAGAGTTTATATAGGGCAATTATTTGGTTTTGGAGGTAAGCAGGTGCAGTTGTCATTTCCTGTTGTGAAGAACACAGAAGCAAAATGGAGAATTCTCATTGAAATACTACTACTGACTGCACGCAAGGCAAGAAAGAGAAATTAAATCTTCTTTGGGAGTTTCTGAAATTGGCTACTTGTATGTTTACAAATGCGTTTTATTCTTGGAGTGGTGGTGGTGGTGTAACAGAGCATTAATTAGGTGAAAGAAGTATAGGTAGGGAATGGAGCCCTAAAAGGGGGAACAGATTTGGGACAGCGAGAAACTAGTATGTTGGATTGACTGGAGAGGAGCAATGTTGTTAAATCCGGTGTTTCACATAGGGTAAATAATCACTGTTTTATTAAAAAGACTACTTTACATTGGATAATTCCAGGCCAAACAATAGGCATCATGGCAATTTATTCTTGTTATAACTTTTATTCTAGTTTTTATAAAACTCTTAAGAGACTGGATGCCCTTTCTGGTGTAGCTGACAAAGGGAGAAAATACAACTTGTTTAGATCCAAGTGCCTGGCACAGTGTGTGATGTGTCTTTAGAAGGTGCTTGAACTTATGCACTGTAATACAATTGCTGTTTGGTTTTATTTTAAAGCAGTAGCTTGGCAATTTGTATTTAATTTTAAATTCTGTTTTCTGATAGCTTCTGCCTTTTTTTCATGCCAAGAGGCTAGCCTATGAAGAATGGTGGGTGACGTTATCATTTTCCCATAATGAAATGTGCTACAGAACACTCTCAATATTTTTTTTTCTTTCTTTTTGTAACTAAATTTTAGCTACAAAGCTAAAATTGATTCCTACCTTACACCTATGGAGGTTTTCTAAAACAATTTTCAAGGCACTAATTCCAACCACATCTGCTACAGGTGCAGCCAACTCCAATTCTGAAGGTAACCTAAAAAGCATGAATGTGTACATGATGAACATACTCAATAACTTGTTTTGTATTTTCTTTAATGTAGCATTTCATTTGGAAAGATGGGTTGTGGTTGTCCCCGTTGCTCTAATGGAGCTCTGTCCATGGTCACATAAAACCATCATTCTGTAAGAAACAAAACTGCTATTGTTACTGAAACAGTGCTTTGATTTTTATATATGGTATGCTTGTTTTACATGTACACACTACCAGAAATTAAAAATACCAAGCATATTCTGTGCTGTTAATGCTGAAGGGAAAAAACACAATTTGAATTATACAGAGTTTGCTTTTTATTGATATGAACTTGTACTAAATCTGATGTCTGGATATGACTTCCCTAATATATATTGTTACTTAAATATACAGAATTAGATTGACCACTAACATAGCATTGGGTGTTAACTTCAAATCCTATGTAACATCAAGAGGCTGTTCTTGTAAGTCTGTCTAAACATCTAGAAAGCTAAGAGTATTTACTTGCCTCTCTGACAAACATTAACATGAGTATGTTATTTGTGTCATTTTTTAATTGAAAATACTATTTTATTTTTTACTTTTTTTTTTTTTTTTTTTTTAAATAAATGGTAGGACCTGAATTTATAGTTGTCTAGGTAACAGTTAAACTAAGACTGTGGATGGCTGATGGGAAATATGGATGTACTTCCTGGTGTAACAGGTGCCAGTTGCGAGTTACCCTGCCAGAAGAAGTAATTGCACACTGTTCTCCTGACGCTGAGAATTGAGATTGGAGACTAAAACATCAAAAACTGCAGGAAAACTGAACAAGTGTATGATCATAATGGGATATAGTTTGAAAACCTCAGTCTGAAACTGTATTTTCTGTCCTCTAAAGATAAGCACTTTCTCTAGCAACGTGACTAAAACGTACAATTGAAGTACTTTCCAGTTCTATAAAAATGTTAAATATACTACAGTTGATCACAACTGATAATGTATGATAACTTACTAGCTTTGCAGAAAGATGCTTCTGACAAAATAGAAACATATTTCTGCTTTCTAATTGCAAGTGAATGCTCCTAGTTTATGGAAAGAAAGTTGTAAGTAATATAGCATCTTGTGGTTGCCAAAGTCTGTCAACTTTGGTGAGCTGCACAGTTGTTATTCTAGTGTCTTCAAGCATTGGAACCAAAGGCCAAATTGCAAACAGCCTTTACACTTTCAAGTGAAGCTTCATTTTATTTGCAGATACACTTGTATGGTAGACTGTTTAAACTATTATGTGACTATATTTTTATGCATTATAGTGGCTGCATCTACTGTTCACATTTAAAATAAGAAAACAAAAGATGAAAGCATTCAACTTGAAGCAAACAGAAAAGTTTAAAGATTGTCCCTCCATAAAAATGCTATGGTTATGCTGATTGATTTTAAGTTTGCACTTTTTTTATTGGCTTAAAAAAATGACCCAAACCTGTTTAGACTGAACAGAATTTCATATTTTATTTATGTTGTGGTTTAAGCCCAGCCAGTAACTCAGAAAATAACTGCTACAGCTGAACCCAGGACAGTTTACATTGAAAGTGGCTGCTCTGTACATCATTAACTTAACAATATACATACTGTAAATGAAAGTTTAGTGTCCTGTATACTAAGTTTATTGGGTTTTTTTCCAACTTACAGTTAGGACTGCAAATGTATCAAACAAACCTTAGTCCAGTTGTATGGCTTTAACCAGGTGCAGTATGCAGTCATGTGGAATCTAGCTTTCTAGTGCTGGCAAAATGAGGACATCTTTACTGGCTTCAATAAACATGAATCCAGACTCCTTTATGCTTTGCTGCTTTGTCGTTTTTAAGATCCCCCTTCTAGAGCTGTTTCTGTGATAACAGAATATTAGCGAGTTCTGTGAACAGGAGAAATTAAGTTGGCTTGCATAGTTGTGTACCTCAACTTCCTTCTTGGGAGTTCTTGTACCAGCCTTTGCTAATGCAACTCCTGCCTGGACTTCAGAGCGTGTACCTTGTGTTAAGTAAAGGGAAGTTGGTATAGCTACATTTGAAGAGAGAGGTGTGCTCATGGATAGCTTACATGTGTAGTGGTTTAAGCTGAACCCAGAACAGCACGTAAACAGTTACATTAGCAGAACTGTTTTTTATGTAATATATTTCATGAGAATGGGGAAACAGTTGTATATTTTCCCAGGTTAAGATATACACTTTCTAATACCTTTTGTGGAATGCTGCATCCAAGCAGAACATCGGTCCCAAATTTACAGTATTAAGTTCCAGGTTATGAGAAGTTAAAGGAGTAAATTGCTTGAATGGTGAAAATGAATCTTCTCTGCCAATAGCAAAGCCACGTTTTTTCCCTTTGTGTGTGTAACAAGTTCATCCTAGTAAGCATAGAAAGAGTAGACTGATTTAATTAGGATTCTGCTAGTTTACTTCATTGTTACTTTAACTGGATGCCTATACTTTCCTCTGCACAGATTAAAGTTCTAGTAATTAATGTTTCCTGAGTCACCCTGCTTTTGAAATATAAATCAACTAAGATTTGGGTTTCTAATATATGTAGTTTCTCTAGAAGTGAATGAATCCGTATGAAGCCATGAAACAATTATCATCACTTTAGAATTGCCATTATGCTTTACATTTTAATGAGTTTGTTAATGTAAAGAATTAATTGTAGTCCTTTAAGATGGGATTTAGGAAATATTTTTTGAATCTATGAAGAGAATTATCTATTATGTTAATTTGGGAGGAAACTAAATGAAGACTTCATCTTCAGACATACTGAAATTCAAAGTGACTTTCTTCAGAAAGACCATAACAGTGGATTGAAATAGAAGGACACCCTTGAAACTCTTAGGTTTACTTCGATGTTGTTCATTGTAATTTTTTGTTTGTTTGTTTGTTTGTTTGGGTTTTTGTTTTTGTTTTGTTTGTTTGTTTGGGGGGGTGTTTGTTTTTGTGGATATTTTTGGTGGTTTTTTGTTAAAGCAAAATGTCTCCAAATCTAAAATGGAAAAGTTGGGATAATAAGGTTTTGGTGTGGAAAACATCTTGCTGGAGGCTCTAAGCTGCTCATACAAGATGAGTCTTTCACTGCTGTACTGTTTGAGATGGTGGTGTTAACCCCTCTGGCATTTCAGCTGTGGCAGGGTTTTGTTAGGGAATGAATTTCTCAGATAAGAACCTTTGCTTGAATAAAATCATCTATTTCTGAGTCTTTGTAGTTCAAACACATACAACGAACAGGCTATAGATGACTAGGTGGCTTAGGTTACCGAAGCCAGACTCTGGTTGTCTAGGTCTATATGTAGAGTAGCATGGAATATCGAAATTGAGTATATAGCACCAAAAGTGGAACTTGCCTGTTATTCAGTCTTTTTAATTAAAAAATAAATAATATATTCATAGGGTAGAGGCAGTTTAATTCCAAAAGCACACTTTTAATTTAATTCAGTTTCTCCCTCTTCAAGGAAGCATTGACATAAAACTTCCAGCCTGTTCTACTACAGCCTTCATAATAATTGACTACTGTGCTGATCCACTCAGACTGTGTGGAGAAAATAATATAAGCACAGATAATGAAGAAGGGCAATAGTCTGAACTAATGCTGTGGAACAGTATGTGGCTCTGGTCTCACAAACATCTGAGATTTCTGCAGTCAAATGTTACTGTAGTTTATAAACAGCCGTTCTATGTACTGGGAGTTGCAGAAGTGCAGGTGAAAGCATATTCTGATCTAGCAAGCTTTCTTTTCTTTGGAAAAGTGAAGTGAAGCAAGCTCTGACTTGTGCATGTACATCACTGCCTCTTGAAATTCAAATGCTTAAAAAAAGCTCAAGTTAATTTTCTCAAATGAAGCACTTTACAAGTGGTAGGATAAATATGGTGTTACAGTGCTTCATTGCATGCTTCATGCATGTCTCAATAAATCTTAAGTATAGGGCACCTAATTTGTGAGTAAAAGACAGACTAGGGACAACGTGGGTCCTCTCCGGCAGCTATCAGGAGAACTGGCTACCCTGAATTTAGAGAAGGCTGAGGTTCTTAATGACTTCTTTGCCTCGGTCTTCACTAGCAAATGCTCTGACCACACCACCCAAATCTTAGAAGGCAGATGCAGGGACTGTGAGAATGAAGACCTTAGGCCCACTGTAGGAGAGGATCAGGTTCAAGACCATCTTAAGAACCGGAAAGTGCACAAGTCCATGAGACCTGATGAAATCCATCTGCAGGTCCTGAAGGAGCTGGCAAATGAAGTTGCTAAGCCACTGTCCATCATATTTGAAAAATCGTGGCAGTCAGGTGAAGTTCCCGATGACAGGAAAAAGGGTAATATAACCCCCATTTTCAAGAAAGGGAAAATGGAAGACCCAGGAAACTTACAGACCAGTCAGTCTCACCTCTGTGCCTGGCAAAATCTTGGAGCAGATTCTCCTGGAAGGCATGTTAAGGCACATGAAAAACAGCGAGGTGGTTGGTGACAGCCAGCATGGCTTCACTAAGGGGAAATCCTGCCTGACCAATCTGGTGGCCTTCTATGAAAGGGCTACGGAACTGATGGACAGGGGCAGAGCAGTTGATGTCATCTACTTGGACTTCTGCAAAGCGTTGGACACTGTCCTGCACAACATTCTTGTTTCTGAACTGGGGAGACATCAATTTGGTAGGTGGACCACTCGGTGGATAAAGAAGTGGCTGGATGGCTGCACGCAAAGAGTTGTGCTCAGTGGCTCAATGTCCAGCTGGAGACCAGTAATGAGTGGTGTCCCTCAGGGATCGGCGTTGGGACCAGTCTTGTTCAATATCTTTGTTGGTGACATGGACAGTGGGATTGAGTGCACCCTCAGCAAGTTTGCTGATGACACCAAGCTGTGTGGTTCAGTTGATACACTGGGGGGAAGGAATGCCATCCAGAGGGACCTTGACATGCTTGTGAGGTGGGCAGATGCCCAGGACATGGAACTGTTGGAACAAGTCCAGAGGAGGGCCACGAGGACAGTCAGGGGACTGGAGCACCTCCTGTATGGAAATAGGATGAGAAAGTTGTTTCTGTTCAGCCTGGAGAAGAGGCTGCATGGAGACCTCATAGCAGCCTTCCAGTATCTGAAGGGGGCCTATAAGGATGCTGGGGAGGGACTATTCATTAGGGAATGTAGTGACAGGACAAGGGTTAATGGATTAAAACTTAAACAGGGGAAGTTTAATTTGGATATGAGGAGGGAGTTCTTTACTGTGAGGGTGGCGAGGCACTGGAATGGGTTGCGTGAGTTATAGAGGCTTAAACCACAACACCAAGGAAGCTGTGAATGCTTTATCCCTGATGGTGTTCAAGGCTGGGTTGGACAGAGCCTTGCGTGACATGGTTTGGTGTGAGGTATCCCTGCCCATGGCAGGGGGATTGGAACTAGATGATCTTAAGGTCTTTTCCAACCCTAACTATTCTGTGATTCTATTTCTGCTTTGAACTGTTAGGAAAAAAAATAAAATTATTCTTTTGCCAAATGCAGCAATGAACCCAAGATTGTTGGGATTTAATCCTAGCCGGTAACTCAGGTCTACACAGCCACTCTCTCTCTCAATCGTCCCCTTCTTCCCCTCCCCGGTCCAGGAGGTAGGGGAGGGGAAGCGAAAGAATGTAAATCCCACAGGTTGAGATAAGAACAGTTCAATAATAAAGTATAATTCAAAACTCTAACTACTACCACCAATAATAATTAGGGAAATAACAAGGGCAGAGAATATAAAACTAAAAGGGAAAAAGGAAAAGAAAGCTATAAACACAAGTGATGTGCAATACAATTGCTCACCACCTGCCGACCAATACCCAGCCCTACCCGATCAGCAATCTGGGCTTTCTGGGTAACTCCCCCCAGTTTATATACTGGGCATGACATGCTGTGGTCTGGAATACCCCTTTGGCTAGTTTGGGTCAGGTGTCCTGTCTTTGCTTCCTCCCAGCTTCTCGTGCCCCAGAGCATGACACTGAAAAAGTCCTCGATCAGAGTAAATATTACTTAGCAACAACTCAAAATATCAGTGTGTTATCAGTGTTGTTCTCATACTAAAGTCAAAAACACTGGAGAAAAATTATTGCTACAGGTGAACCCAGGACAGTATCCACCCCTTATTCCATGCCATTCGTGCCATGCTCAGATTCCATATTTTAAAATGTACCATCACTTTTTGTCTCATATATACACACACACACAGAAAGAGTTAGTTACCATTCCTTAGTCCATGGACCAGTCCCTATAAAATTGCTGAATTCATTCAGTCCATGATGTCAGGCTTCATCTCTTGTAACTGTCTTTCAGGGCAGGAGAGGCTGTGTGTAGTGTTGGATTGTTGCTGCTGATGACAAACCTGAACTCGTCTGGTCACTGCTGAGATTGTCCGGTTTTATCAAAGTTCATTATTTATTGGGGTGATGATCGAAGAGAAGTCAGGGTCAGTCAGTGCTGATCTGAGGACAGTTCTGCTGCTGATGACTTCCCTCATGACTATTCTGCTGAAGAACCTCACAGCGTATATCTTCTTTTCAAAGCCCAGAGTGGTGAAGATGAGCATGTAGCTGATGGGCTGTAAAAGTCTTATATAGTAGGAAATAGCATACAGTTGAGGTCATTGGCTGATTTCCCCCAAAATTAAATCCCCTTGAGGTACACATTGGACTTCCCCATTTTCCCGCATTGCCCACCAAATATTTCCAGGTTCCTGAGCAAAAGCATTCCCATGAGTGGGTTTGCCTTTGCCTGAAGCAGGAATAACTCAGACTGTCTTCCCAAGCAGATTCTTTATGTGCACCACAGGAAATTTATCCCCCTCTACAGTGTGTAAAAATTCTGATTGGGCTGGGCCAGCTGTGTTGGCAGATCCCCTAGTGTTGACTAACCAAGTGGCTTTTGGTAAATGTGTATCCCAGTGTCTGAAATTCCCACCACCCATTGCTCTCAGTGTAGTTTTTAACAGCCTTTTGTACCATTTGATTTTCCCAGAGGCTGGTGCATGGTAGGGGATGTGATACACCCACTCAGTGCCATGCTCTTTGGCCCAAGTGTCTATAAGTTTATTCCAGAAATGAGTCCCATTGTCTGACTAAATTCTTTCTGGTTTGCCATATCGCCACAAGACTTGTTTCTCAAGGCCCACGACAGTGTTCCGGGCAGTGGCATGGCCCACAGCGTATGTTGCCAGCCATCCAGTGGTTGCTTCCACTATGGTAAGCACATGGTGCTTGCCTTGGCACTTCCGTGGGAGTGTGATATTATTAATCTGCCAGGCCTCCCCATATTTGTACTTCAGCCATCATCCTCCATACCAGAGAGGCTTTAATCGCTTGACTTGCTTAATTGCAGCACGTTTTTCACAGTCATGAATAACCTGAGCAATGGTGTCCCTTGTTAAGTCCACCTCTCGATCACGAGCCCATCTGTATGTTGCATCTCTGCCCCAATGGCCTGAGGGGTCATGGGACCTCAGGGCTAAAAATAATTCACCCTTATATTGTCAATCTAAATGCATCTGAACCACTTCAATCTTAGCAGCTTTATCCACCTGTTGTTCTGATGTTCCTCAGTGGCCAGATTCTTGGGTTCATGAGCATCTACGTGGTGTACATTCACCAGCAGGTACTGCACCCAGGCAGCAATATCTTGCCACAGTGAAGCAGCCCAGATGAGTTTACCTATGCGTTGCCAGTTGCTCTGCTTCCATTGCTGCAACCACCCCCACAGGGCATTTGCCACCATCCATGAGTCAGTATAGAGCTAAAATACTGGCCACTTTTCTTGTTCAGCTGTGTCCAAGGCCAGCTGGATGGCTTTCACCTCTGCAAACTGACTTAATTCACTCTCATTCAGTAGTTTCTGCAACTTGTTGTCGAGGACTCCATGCAGCTGCCTTCCATTTGTGACGCTTTCCCACAATAGAGCAGGACCCATCAGTAATCAAGGCATATTGCTTTTCACCTTCTGAAAGTTCATTATATGGTGGAGCCTCTTCAGCACACATCACCTCCTCCTCTGGCCAGTCCATGATGACTTCCAGAAGTCCTGCACGACTGGGATTTCCTATTCAAGCTCATGTAATTAGTGCAGCCCACTTACTCCATGTAGCATCAGTTGCATGATGTGTAGAGGAGACCCTGCCTTTGAACATCCAGCCCAGCACGGGCAACCAGGGTGCCAGGAGGAGCTATGCTTCAGTATCAGTCACTTCTGAAGCAGCTCGAACCCCTTCATAGGCTGCCAGTATCTCTTTTTCAGTTGGGGTATAGCTGGCCTCAGATCCTCTGTATCCCCGACTCCAAAAGCCGAGGGGTTGACCTCGAGTCTCCCCTGGGGCTTTCTGCCAGAGGCTCCAGGTAGGACCATTCTCCCCAGCTGCAGTGTAAAGTACATTTTTAACATCTGGCCCAGTCTGGATTGGTCCAAGGGCTTCTGCATGAACTATTGTTTAATTTGCTCAAAGGCTTGTTGTTGCTCAGGGCCCCATTTGAAATCCTTCTTCTTCTGGGTCACATGATAGAGAGGGCTTACAATCAAACTGTAATTCGGGATGTGCATTCTCCAGAACCCCACAGCACCCAAGAAAGCTTGTGTTTCTTTCTTATTAGTTGGTGGCGACATTGCTGTTATCTTGTTGATCACATCTGTGGGGATCTGGCGATGTCCATCTTGCCATTTTATTCCCAAAAATAGAATCTCCTGTGTAGGTCTCTTGACCTTACTCCATTTTATGGCAAAACCGGTTTTCAGCAGGATTTGGATTATTTTCCTCCCTTTCTCAAAGACTTCTTCCATTGTATCACCCCACACAATAATGTCATCAATGTATTGCAGGTGTTCTGGAGCTTGCCCCTGTTCCAGTGCAGTCTGGATCAGTCCATGGACGATGGTAGGGCTATGTTTCCACCCCTGGGGCAGTTGATTCCAGGTGTTCTAGGTGCCCCTCCAAGTAAAATCAAACTGTGGTTTGCACTCTGCTGCCAACGGATCTGAGAAAAATGCACTGGCAATATCAAATGTGGCATCCCACTTGACTGCCTTTGACTCCAGTTCATATTGAAGTTCTTGCAGGTCCGGTACGGCAGCACTCAAGGGCGATGTGAGTTCATTCAAGTGACAATAATCTACTGTTAGTCTCTACTCTCCGTTAGACTTTTGTGCTGGCCATATGGGGCTATTAAAGGGTGAGTGGGTCTTGCTGATAACTCCTTGGTTTTCCAGTCTACGAATCAGCTTATGGATGGGAATCAGGGAGTCTCAGTTAGTGCGATGTTGTCACTGTTGCACTGTTGTGGTCATGATTGGCACTTGTTCTTCAACCTTCAGCAACCCCACAACATAAGGATCCTCTGAGACCAGGTGTCCTGGGTTCAGCCGTAGCAGTAATTTTTTCTCCTTCTTAGTAGCTGGTGCAGTGCTGTGGTTTTGACTTTCAGCCTGGGAACAGCACTGATAACACCGATGTTTTTAGTTGCTGCTCAGTAATGTTTACTCTGACCAAGGACTTTCTGAGTCTCATGCTCTGCCAGGGAAGAGGGGAAGCCAGGAGGAAGCAGAGACAGCACACCTGACCCAAACTAACCAAAGAGGTATTCCATGCCACAGCATGTCATGCCCTGTATATAAACTGGGGGTAGTTACCCGGGAGGGTTACATCACTGCTCAGTCGGGCTGGGTATCAGTCAGCAGGTGGTGAGCGGTTTTATTATCTTCCCTTGTTCTTTCCCTTATCATTATTATTATTGGTGGTAGCAGTAGTGGTTTTTCTGTTATACCTTAGTTACCGGACTGTTCTTATCTCAACCCATGGGAGTTACATTCTTTCGATTCTCCTCCCCATCTCTCCGGGCGCTGGGGGGAGGAAGTGGGGTGGGAAGTGAGCGAATGGCTGGTACTGAGATACCAGCTGGGCTTGAACCACGACTCCAGGCAAGGTTTACAGCTGTTCAATTTCCTCCGTCTCCAAGGCAGCTCTACCAAAAGGCCATCGGTACTTCAAAGCATCCCATGTTGTGTCTTTGAAATACCCCCGCCTGAGATAATCTATGTCAAGAATGCATGGAGCCTCTGTACCAGTCACAATAGGGTGCTTTTGCCACTCCTTCCCAGTTAGGTTGATTTTAGCCTCCAGTACAGTCAACTCTTGGGATCCTCCTGTCACTCCAGAAATAGACATGGCTTCCACCCCTTGATAGCTTGATGGCATCAGGGTACATTGTGCACCAGTATCTATTAGAGCCTTATACTCCTGTGGGACTGATGTGCCAAGCCATCTGATCCACACAGTCCAGAAAATCTGTTTTTCCCTTTCCTCCACCTGGCTGGAGGCAGGGCCCCTGTAATAGTGTTCATAAGTTTCTCCACTTAGGTCTGGTAGAAAGGGATTTAAATTCCTTATGACAGGATTTGGATTAAAATCACCTCTTCCACTCCATCTGGGAAACTGCTCACCAAAGACTGGAGCAGCAACTTTCCTGGGAGGATCATACTGTTCTTCTCTTCAGTTCACGCACCCGTTCTTCCAGAACTGAGGTAGGTTTTTCCATCCCCCTTTCTCATGTCTTCTCCATGATCCTGCAGATAAAACCACCTTTTGGTGGGAGGTAGAGTCTTATAAGCATTTTCTCCACATAATCAATACCATCCTTTCCCATTAGGAATGGGCCACCACAGTACTACAATACCATCTATATTAATAGTGTGATTGCAATTTGAATGGTGGCTTACATCTGTGGCATTTAAACAAAAGTAATCTACTCTGATTCCTGGTGTAACACATCTTTGTATACAGGTATAATATTATTTGGATTTGTCGTGGTTTAAGCTATAAACTCACACAGCTGCTCTCTCACTCCCCACTCTTTCTTCCCCCAGTCCCAGGGAGATGGGGAGGAGAATCAAAAGAATGTAACTCCCACAGGTTGAGATAAGAACAGTTTAGTAACTAAGGTATAACGCAAACCACTACTGCTACCACCAATAATAATGACAAGAGAAAAATACAAGGGAAGAGTTTTTCTTCCCCCCCACTCCAAGGGGGGTGGGGGAGGGGGGAGGAATGGGAAGAAGAATCGAAAGAACGCAACTCCCACGGGTCGAGACAAGAATAGCCCAGCAACCAAGGTACAACACAAACCACTGCCGCCACCACCAATAATAATAATAACATGAGAAATACAAGGGAAGAGGATAGAACTGCTCACCACCTGACGACCGAGCTGTGAACTAAAACCACAACTCTTCTGGGTTCTGGCCCCCAGTTTTTTTTTACATCCTGGGCATGACGTGCTGTGGCATGGAATAACCTCCTTGGTCAGTTTGGATCAGGTGTCCTGTCTCTGCTTCCCCCCGGCTTCCCCCCCTCCTTGGCAGAGCATGAGACTCAGAAGGTCCTTGATCAGACCAAAACATTCTAAGCCGTAACTATAAACATCGGTGTTATCAGCGCTGTTCCCAGACCGAAAGTCAAAAACACAGCACTGCACCAGCTACTAAGAAGGAGAAAAAATTGACTGCTGCTGCTGAACCCAGGACAGTATCCACCCCTTATTCCATACCATTCACGTCATGCTCAGATCCCACGTTTTCAATATACCATCACATATATATATATATGTATACATCCACACACACACACAGAGGGAGAGAGATCATCCCTCAGTGCATGGATCAATCCCTACAAAGCTTCCGAGTCCATTCAGTCCGCGACGTCAAGCTCCATCTCTTGTAACAGTCATTCAGAGCAGGGGAGGCCATGTGCAGTGTTGGATCATTGCCTGCTGATGCTGATCGTTCCTTTACTGCAGAACTCATCTGGTTTCATCAAAGTTCATTCTTTGTTGGGATGATGGTCAGAGGGCCAGTCGCTGATGACTTGAAGACATCTAGTTGGTGGGCTATAAAAGTATTACATAGCAGGCAACAGCATACAATTGAGTTCATTGACTATTTTCCCCTAAAATCAAATCCCCTTGAGGTACACTTCGGACTTCCCCATCTTCCCGCATTACCCACCAAGTATATCTGGGTCCCTGAGTGAAAGCAATCCCACGAGTGGGTTTGCCTTTACCTGAAGTAGGAATAACCCACTGTCTTCCCCAGCAAATTCTTTATGTGCACCACAGGAACTTTGTCCCCCTCCACAGTATGTAGAAGTACTGACTGGGCTGGACCAGCCCTGTTGACAGATCCTCTGGTGTTGACCAACCAGGTGGCCTTAGGTAAATGTGTATCCCAATGTTTGAAAGTCCCACCACCCATTGCTCTCAGTGTAGTTTTTAACAGCCCACTGTACCGTTCAATTTTCCCAGAGGCTGGTGCATGGTAGGGGATGTGATATACCCATTCAATGCCATGCTCTTTGGCCCAAGTGTCTATCAGGTTGTTCCAGAAATGAGTTCCATTGTCTGACTCAATTCTCTCTGGGGTGCCATGTCGCCACAAAATCTGTTTCTCAAGGCCCAGGATCATGTTCCGGGCAGTGGCATGGGGCACAGCGTACGTTTCCAGCCATCCAGTGGTTGCTTCCACCATGGTAAGCACATGGCACTTGCCTTGGCGGGTTGGTGGGAGTGTGATATAATCAATCTGCCAGGCCTCCCCATATTTGTACTTCAGCCATCGTCCTCCATACCAAAGAAGCTTTAACCGTTTAGCTTGCTTAATTGCAGCACATGTTTCACAGTCATGAATAACCTGGGCAATAGTGTAATTTAAGATTAACTATCCCAAATTTTAACCTTTCTGTCGGATGTAGATTGCTAGTGTTCACCCACAAATTTGTCCATGAGATAGTGTTAGGAATTGGAACACCAATTAATGGAAGGTCCGGATTTTCTCCTGATTTAGGCAACTGTGCATACACCCAACAGTCACTACGATTAAAACCTTAGTAACAATCTACATTTATTCCAGGTATAAGTTTTGTTCCCAAGCTTGTATGCCAGTTATTGTATAAATCCAAATTATGACTGACACAATTTCATATGCAAGGGTCCTGAAGGTTCGATCCACCATGTTTTCTCTGGTTCTGGTGCCTTCTTTATTCTTGAATAATGTATCCAAGGAGGTTGTTCCTTTATCTTCGCTGCTGTAAAGGTTGTCAATAACATCTGGTATGTTCCGCTCCACTTCTCCTGTAGAGGATCTCCTGAAAAATTTGTAACATAAACCCAGTCTCCAGATCTGAAAGGGTGAATTGGATAATCTAAACCTCTTGCTCTTGTCCCTACTATTCTCTTATTTATCTCCTCTAATTGTTTTCCCAGATTGATCAGAAACTGTCGGAGGTAGCCTTCTCCCGCTTCCTGAAGACTTTCTCCTTTAAACTGGGACTGATATGGTCTTCCATATAAAATTTCAAATGGGCTAACCCCTTCTTTCAACTGAGGTTTTGTTCGGATTCTTAATAGAGCCAGTGGTAAAGCTTGGTACCAATATAAATTCGTTTCCTGGCATATTTTACTAATCTGTTGTTTAATCAGATGGTTCATCTTTTCTACTTGCCCACTGGCCTGAGGCCTGTACTGAACATGTATTTGCCAATCAATTTCTAATTTTTTGCTAATTTCTTGTAACAATTTTGCACTAAAGTGTGAGCCTCGGTCAGAATAAATTGCCGCTGCTACTCCAAAACAAGGTATTATATCATTTAAAAATGTTTTAATTACTTGTCTTGCATTATTTATTCTACAAGGGAATGCTTCTGGCCAGCCTGAAAAAGTATCTGTTAACACTAATAAATATTGATAACCTCCTTTTCTCGATCCTCTCCCAATTGTCCCAATTTGATTTCTATTTTCAGTTTTAGGATTATTCTTAAGACATAGCTGACATTGTTTTGTCACTAATTGAACTGCAGTATATAGATTCCTTCTTACAATTTGTTTGTTTAAGTATTTATACAAAGAGCTGCTACCCCAATGAATTTTATTATGTTCCTCCTGAACTAGCTTCCAGAGTTGATTATAAGGGATTACAATTTGCCCATATCTGAATCCAACCCTCTTTATTTTCCTGTCCTTTTAGATCTTCAATCAATTTTCTGTCCTCTTTTGAATACCTAGGTGTCATGGGTGCAGCAGCAGCAGTCATTTTTCTCCTTCTTGGTAGCTGGTTCAGCGCTGTGTTTTTGATTTTGGGCCTGGGAACTGCACTGATAACACCAGTGTTTTCAGTTACTGCTTGGTAATGTTTTGGTCTGACCAAGGACTTTCTGAGCCTCGTGCTCTGCCAGGGAGGAGGGGAAGCCGGGAGGAAGCAGAAACAGGACACCTGACCCAAACTGACCAAAGAGGTTATTCCATACCACAGCATGTCATGTCAAGGATGTAGAAAACAGAGGGCAGAGACCTGGAAGGGGTGGGGGTGCACTGTGGGGGGTGCACTGCTTGCTCGGGCTGGGGATTGGTGGTGAGCAATTGTATTCTTTCCTTGTATTTGCCTTATTATTATTATTGGTGGTAGCAGTAGTGGTTTGCGTTATACCTTAGTTACTAAACTGTTCTTATCTCAACCTGTGGGAGTTGCATTCTTTTGATTCTCCTCCCCATCTCCCTGGGACTGGGGGAAGAAAGAGTGGGGAGTGAGTGAGAGAACGACTGCGTGAGTTATAGAGGCTTAAACCACGACACTAGGTTTAGATTTCTCGATTGTTAGTTTGCCATCAGGGATTAAGGACATGATTTTACATCGTTCAGCCACTCGTTTGGCTTCAAAATTGGCCAAATTATTTCCAATTTCCTGATCAGAGTCACCTTGTTCATGCCCTCCACAATACAAAATAGCTACTTCTTCTGGTAGCTGAATAGCTTCCAGTAGCCGTGGAATTTCTGTAATCTGTTTCCCTTGTGTTTTCAAAAGTCCTCGTTCCTTCCAGATGGCACCATGTGCTTGTACCACACCAAATGCGTATTTAGAATCAGTCCAAATATTTATCCTTTTATCTTTAGCCAATTCCAGGGCTCTCGTTAATGCTATTATTTCTGCCTTCTGGGCAGAGGTGTTCGCGGGTAAAGGTTTAGCTTCTATTACCTCTGAAGTGGTGGTAATGGCATATCCTGCCTTTCGTTCACCACTTTTCATGAAGCTACTACCATCAGTAAACCAAGATTCAACATCTTCCAGAGGTTTTTTTCTTTCAAGTCTGGTCGGCTTGAATATACAGTCTCTATAGTGGCCAAACAGTTGTGTGTCAGTGGTTCTGTCGATTGTTCCTGCAAGAAGGATGCTGGATTCACAACATTAGTGACCACAATTTCTATATCATCTTGTTCCACAAGAGTGGCCTGGTATTTTAAGAAACGTGAAGGAGATAACCAGTGGGCTCCTTTCTGTTCCAGGACTGCTGATACAACATGGGACACTAGCACAGTAATTTTTGTCCCAAGGTGAAATTGTGAGCCTCTTCAATATTTATAATAACTGCCGCCACAGCCCTTCTGTAGGGTCCTAGTTTCTGAGCAAGAACCCCCAAAGCTGTTCCCTGTTTTTCATAGGAATATAGCCAAAACGGTTTAGTCACATCCGGAAGTCCCAGAGCTGGAGCTCTCATTAGCTCTATCTTTAAATTTCTAAAAGCCTCCTCTGCTGTATCAGTCCATTCCAAAGAGGGAGGATTTCCTTTAAACAGTTCATATAGTGGTCTTGCCAGAACACCATAATCATGGATTCAAAGTTTGCACCATCCAGTCATTCCCAGGAATGTCTGGAGCTCCTTGACTGTTGACAGTCGACAGTCGTGGAGACTGACAGATGGCTTCTTTTCTAGTAGCTCCAAGTTCTCTCTGTTCTCCTGTTATTTCATATCCTAGGTAGGAAATTCAGGTTTGGATTAGTTGAGCCTTTTGTTTGGATACCCTATAACCATTCAGTCACAGAAAATTTAATAATTCCACTGTCCACTGGACACATTCCTCCTTTGTTTCTGTAGCAATTAATAGGTAATTCACATATTGTAACAGAGTCCCCATCTGAGTAGGTGGCTTCCATGTTTCTAGTTCCAGTACTAACTGATTTCCAAAAATTTTTGGTCTGTTATTAAACCCTTGAGGTAATGCCATCCAAGTTAATTGGGTTTTCCTTTTTGTCTCAATAGGGATACCTTTTCTTCACAGCTGCCAAGAGCTGCCTCCAAAGGTGGAGGGCTCATTTCTGTTTTTCAGTCACTTTTTCAATTCCTTCTACCCTAGAAAGTGTTCCCAGCTTCTTGGCTTCCCTACCTTCTAGTTCGTGACCATCGGCCCCATTGCCCCAGCATCAGAGCAACCAGGTGACTATGTGCTTCCCTGGAATTCGGGTGAAATCTTCTCCCATATTTTGCAGCTAGGTCGAGGTCCAGAATCGAAATTCTACCTCTTCTTCTTCCTCCTCCTCCTCTGAGGGAAATAACAAGGGGAGAGAATACAATTGCTTACCACCCGCCAAACGATACTCACCCCGACCGAAGCAGCGATCTGGGCCTTCTGGTTAACTCCTCCTCCCCATTTATATACTGGGCATAACTTGCTGGGGTATGGAATACCCCTTTGGCTAGTTTGGGTCAGTTGTCATGTTTCTGCGTCCTCCCAGCTTCCCTTGCCCCTCCTCCCTGGCAAAGCATGCGACTGAGAAAGTCCTTGATCAGAGTAAATATTACTTATCAACACCTCAGAACATTGGAGTGTTACCAGCGGTGTTCTCAGACTAAAGTTGAAAACAGAGCACTGCACCAGCTACTAAGAAGGAGAAAAATTACTATCATAGCTGGACCCAGGACACTGATGCAAAAGCTTTGACTTGTCAGTGCAAATTGATATGTAGCACTGCTGGCCTCTGAAACAGCTGTGTAATAACTTTGTGTTCCAGTATTCCTAGGTGGAGACATTGAGTTACTGGAGACGTCATATTGAAACCACAGTAATAGAAGATTTCTGTAAGAGAATGTCATAAACAAGGGAAGCAATTAATTTTCTCTATTATAGAATCATAAAATAGTTAGGCTTGGAAAGGACCTTAAGATCATCTATTTCCAACCCCCCTGCCATGGGCAGGGACACCTCCCACTAAACCATGCCATCCAAGGCTATGTCCAACCCCACCTTGAAAGCCGCCAGTGATGGAGCATTCACAGCTTCCCTGGGCAACCCATTCCAGGGCCTCACCACCCTTACAGTAAAGAATTTCTTCCTCATATCCAATCTAAACTTCCCCTGTTTAAGTTTGAACCCGTTACCCCTTGTCCTCTCACCACAGTCCCTAATGAAGAGTCCCTTCCCAGCATCCCTATAGGCCCCCTTCAGATATTGGAAGGCTGCTATGAGGTCTCCACACAGCCTTCTCTTCTGCAGGCTGAACAGCCCCAATTTTCTCAGCCTATCTTCATACGGGAGGTGCTCCAGTCCCCTGATCATCCTCGTGGCACTCCTTTGGACTCATACCAGCAGTTCCATGTCCTTTTTATGTTGAGGACACCAGAACTGCACACAATACTCCAAGTGAGGTCTCACAAAAGCAGAGTAGAGGGGCAGGATCACCTCCCTCGACCTGCTGGTCACGCTCCTTTTGATGCAGCCCAGGATACAGTTGGCTTTCTGGGCTGCAAGTGCACACTGCCGGCTCATATTCATTTTTTCATTGACCAACACCCCCAAGTCCTTCTCCGCAGAGCTGCTCTGAACGTCTTCTCTGCCCAACCTGGAGCTGGGCCTGGAATTGCTCTGACCCAGGTGTAGGATGTTGCAATTGGCATGGTTAAACTTCATCAGGTTGGCATCAGCCCACCTCACAAGCGTGTCAAGGTCCCTCTGGATGGCATTCCTTCCCTCCAATGTATCAACCGAACCACACGGCTTGGTGTCATTGGCAAACTTGCTAAGGGCACACTCAATCCCACTGTCCATGTCACCAACAAAGATGTTGAACAAGAATGGTCCCAACACCGATCCCTGGGGGACACCACTCATTACTGGTCTCCAGCTGGACATTGAGCCATTGACCACAACTCTTTGCGTGCAGCCATCCAGCCAGTTCTTTATCCACAGAGTGGTCCACCTTTCAAATTGATGTCTCTCCAACTTAGAAACAAGGATGTCGTGCAGGACAGTGTCCAATGCTTTGCACAAGTCCAGGTAGATGACATCAACTGCTCTACCCCTGTCCATCAGTTCCGTAGCCCCATCATAGAAGGCCACCAGATTGGTCAGGCAGGATTTCCCCTTAGTGAAGCCATGCTGGCTGTCACCAACAACCTTGTTGTTTTTCATGTGCCTTAGCATGCGTTCCAGGAGAATCCACTCCAAGATTTTGCCAGGCACAGAGGTGAGAGTGACTGGTCTGTTGTTCCCCAGGTCATCCATTTTCCCCTTCTTGAAAATGGGGGTTATATTTCCCTTTTTCCAGTCATCGGGAACTTCACCTGACTGCCATGATTTTTCAAATATGATGGACAGTGGCTTAGCAACTTCATTCGACAACTCCTTCAGGACGCATGGGTGGATTTCATCAGGTCCCATGGACTTGTATACCTTCTGTTTCCTAACATGGTCTTGAACCAGATCCTCTCCTACATTGGGCCCAGGGTCTTCATTCTCACACTCCCTGCGTCTGCCTTCCAAGACTTGGGTGGTGTGGTCAGAGCATTTGCCGGTGAAGACTGAGGCAAAGAAGTCATTAAGAACCTCAGCCTTCTCCAAATCCAGGGTAGCCAGTTCTCCCGATAGCTTCCGGAGGGGGCCCACGTTGTCCCTAGCCTGTCTTTTGTTTGCTACATACCTATAGAAGCCCTTCTTGTTTTCTTTCACATCCCTTGCTAGACAATTCTAACTGGGCCTTAGCTTTCCTAACCTGGTTGCTAGCTTCCCGGACAACATCCCTGTATTCTTCCCAGGCCACCTGACCTTACTTCCTCCTTTTATAAGCCTCTTTTTTCCTTCGAATTTTGCTCAGCAGCTCCTTATCCACCCAAGGAGGTCTCCTGGCCCTCCTGCTGAACTTCCTTCTAGTTGGGATGCATCGCTCCTGAGCTTGCAGCAGGTGAGCCTTGAATATCAACCAACAGTCTTGGGCCCCCCTGACCTCTAGGGCTGTATCCCATGGAACCTTACTGAGCAGGTTCCTGAAGAGGCCAAAGTCTGCTCTCTTGAAGTCCAGGGCAGTGAGCTTGCTGCATGCTCTTCTTACTGTCTTGAGGGTCTCGAATTCAACCATCTCATGTTTGCTACAACAAAGGCTGCCCTGGAGCGTCACATTTCCAACCAGCCCCTCCCTGTTGGTGAGCGTGAGGTCAAGCATGGCACCTCTCCTTGTCGGCTCCTCTATTACTTGCAGAAGGAAGTTGTCTTCCACACAATCAAGGAACCTCCTGGATTGCTTGTGCCGGGCCGTACCATCGCTCCAACAGATATCAGGGTGGTTGAAGTCCCCCCTGAGGACAAGGGCCTGCGAGCGTGAAGCAATTCCTATCTGTCTACAGAAGGCTTCATCCAGCAAGTCCCCTTGGTCAGGCGGTCTCTAACAGATCCCCTCAGTAATGTCTCCTATCACTGTTCTCCCTTTAAGCCTGACCCGCAAACTTGCTATTGACTGCTCACCTGTCCCCAGACAGAGTTCCATACTCTCCAGCCTATCCCTAACATAAATAGCAACTCCTCTTCCCTGTCTGCCTGGCCTGTCTTTCCTAAAGAGCCTGTAACCTTCCATTCCAACACACCAGTTATAGAAGCCATCCCACCATGTTTCTGTGATATCTATTATATCATACCCCCGTAGACGTGCACACATCTCTAATTCCTCTTGTTTGTTCCCCATGCTACAGGCGTTTGTATATAGCCATCAGAGTCGAGTTCCAAATGAAGCCGGCTCATTGGCTGGAGCAGCTGGAATATCTCTACATTGCTCTGAGCATTTATTATAGGTGCTTGCAACTGATTGGGAGTGCTGGAATGGAATGATGCCCCCCTCCCCCAACACATCTAGTTTAAAGCATCTTTGACCAGTCTGGCAAGCCTCCTGCCAAAATCGCTCTTCCCCTACTTTGTCAGACCAGCTCCACCAGCCCCCAGTAGACCTGGCCTACTAAATTGAGTCCCATGTTCAAGGTACCCAAACCCCTGACTATAGCACCAACCTTCTAACCATTTATTAAGCTGGCAAATCCTCCTAGCCTTTTTAAGATCCTGCCCTGTATCCTGGAGAATTGAGGAAAAGACAATCTGAGCTCCAAAGCCCCTAACTACCTCTCCCAGAGCTCTGTTGTCCTTCTTTATGTTCTCAGGGCTACTGCTATCTATACCAGTAGAACCCACATGGATCACTAGAAGTGGGTAATAGTCAGTGGGACTGACTAGAGCAGGCAGCTTCTCGGCAACATCTCTGATCCGAGCCCCTGGCAGGCAACACACCTCCCTTGAGACTTGGTCAGGCCAAGAGATGGGTGCCTCTGTGCCTTTCAGAGTAGAGTCCCTGTCCTGGGTTCAGCAGTAGCAGTCATTTTTCTCCTTCTTAGTAGCTGGTGCAGTGCTGTGTTTTTGACTTTAGGCCTGGGAACAGCACTGATAACACTGATGGTTTTAGTTACGGGTTAGAATGTTTGGTTTGACCTAGGACTTTCTGAGTCTCATGCTCTGCCAGGGAGGAGGGGAAGCTGGGAGGAAGCAGAAACAGGACACCTGACCCAAACTGACCAAAGAGGTATTCCATACCACAGCACGTCATGCCCAGGATGTAAAAACTGGGGGCAGGAATCTGGAAGTGTTCAATTCATTGCTCGGTCATCGGGTGGTGAGCAGTTGTATCCTCTTCCCTTGTATTTCCCTGGTCATTATTATTATTGGTGGTAGCAGTAGTGATTTGTGTTGTACCTTCGTTACTGGATTGTTCTTAATCTCAACCTGTGGGAGTTACATTTTTTTGATTCTTCTCCCCATTCCCTCCCCCCTTCTGAGTGGGGGGGAAGAAAGAGTGGGGAGTGAGTGAGCAAACTGCGTGATTTACGGCTTAAACCATGACAGTCCCATGCTACTACGACCTGCTGCTTCTTCCTTGCAGCACCAGTAGTAATCTTCTTTGCCAGCGCATCAGCCGTTTGTTCCTGGTGCGAGTGTGTTTCCTCATCATCCCCTTGCAGGACAGTAAAGCAGTTCTCGGTGGGGACAATAGATTTGGGAGGAAGCCCCTTGCTTTTAATTGTCCTCTTCCTCCTTTTTTTGTTGTTTTTTTTTTTTTTTTGTTCCTGTTTCCCAGCTTCCTGGGTTAGCGGCCTCCTTTCCCGCATGAGCAACAGTGGATGCTTGAGGCCCCTGCACAGTCTGGTCCTGCAGTGAGCAGTGCTGCTTCCTCTCAGCTTCCCTGACATCTTTCAGCCTAGTAACAGCATCCCGCAGCTGAGCCACCTGCTGCAGGAGGACCTCCACCAGGGCACACCGAATGCAGCCATGTCCATTGCACATCCTCGCCTAAGGGGAGCAGTTCAGACACTCTCTACACCCTGAGGTCTCCACTGCAGCCTCCCCTGTCATCAGCTCTGTCTGGGTGCCTACGCTGGCCACCGCCGGGGCAGGCAGACCAGAGCTCCCAGACCGAGCCCTGGTCATACGGCGAGTGCTCACCATCCCTCTCACCTGCCTGTGCGAACTGCCACGAAAACTGCCTCGACCCCCCCTTGTTCACCGCGCTCCCTGGGGCAGGTTTTTAGCCAGTCAGGGCTGGCGCCGCTCCTCCTGGCACTGCCCCCTGTGAGTCGGCTGCTTGCATCAGCTGAGCTGCCGGCTCCTGGTCAAGGACTTGAGGCTCCCTCCGTGGCTCTTGCCATTCTGAGTTGAAGCTCCTGGACGCTGAGCTTCCCTCTTCTCAGGTGTTGAAGGTGTCCTCTCTCGAGCTACTCACCTCAGCAATTGACTGGTAATGGTCCAATTCATCCAATAGTAGCTAATCCATATACCTTATTGACTAAATTGAATACTAATCAGAAGTGGTTTACCATTCCTGACTTAAAGGATGCATTTTTCTGTCTGCCTCTGGCCAAATGAAGTCAAAATTTATTTGCTTTCAAATGGGAAAACCCTGAAACAGTAAGGAGGACACAGCTCACTTGGACAGTGTTACCTCAGGGATTTAAAAACAGTCCAATCATTTTTGGAAATCAATCGGCATGAGAATTAGAAGCCTTGCAAGCACCCACCCAGACAGGAACTTTAATACAGTATGTTGAGGACCTGTTAATTGTTACTGAAACTGAGAAAGAATGTGTTCAATAGACTGTAGATCTGTTAAACTTTCTAGGGCTAAATGGATACCGGGTATTTAAATTGAAGGCTCAACTAATTCGAACTCGAGTATCTTATTTAGGATACAAAATAACAGGAGGACAAGGAGAACTTGGAGCAGCTTGGAAGGAAGCAGTCTGTCAAACACCACGACAATCCACAGTTAAAGATCTCTGGATGTTTCTGGTAATGACAGGGCGTTGTTGACTCTGGATCCATGATTATGGTGTTCTGGTAAGACCCTTATATGAGCTGCTAAAAGAAAATCCAACCTTTCTAAAATGGACAGATCAAGCTGAAGAGGTGTTTAAAAGTTTAGAGACAGAACTCATGAGAGCTCCAGCACTGGGGCTCGCAGACATAACTAAGCACTTTTGGCTATATTCCTACAAGAAACAGAGAATAGCCTTGGGGGTTTTGGCTCAAAGATTGGGACCTTATAAAAGAGCAGTGGCCTGTTTTTCAAAACAGCTGGATGAACAAAGTAAAGGCTGGCCTGGATGCTGGAGAGCAGTGGCAGCGGTTATCTTAAACATCCAAGAGGCCTGAAAATTCACACTGGGACAAAAGATCACTGTGTTAGTGTCACATGCAGTATCAACACTCCTAGAACAAAAAGGTACACATTGGCTATCGCCATCATGTTTCTTGAACTATCAAGCCATCCTAGTAGAACTGGATGATGTGGAAATTGTGGTCACTAATGTTGTGAATCCAGCATCTTTCCTTCAGGAAATCCCTACCGAATTGTTGACTCATGATTGCTTGGCCACTATAGAGACATTATACTCGAGCCGACCAGACCTGAAGGAGGAGTCTCTGGAGAGTGCAGATTCCTGTTTCACCGATGGCAGCAGCTTCATTAAAGATGATAAATGATGAGCAGGATATGCCATAACTACAACTTCAAAGGTAATAAATAGAAGCTAAACCATTACCCTCTAACACCTCAGCACAAAAGGCAGAAATAATAGCCCTGACTAGAGCCTTGGAGTTGGCAAAGGACAAGCGGATAAACATATGGACCAAATCCAAATATGCCTTTGGTGTAGTTCATGCACATGGAGCAATTTGGAAAGAGTGAGGACTTTTAAATACCCAGGGAAGACAAATTAAACATGCAGTGGAAATTCTGTGATTGTTGGAAACTGTAAAATTACCTAATGAAGTGGCTATCATACATTGTAAAGTACATCAAAGAGGTAACTCTGATCTAGGGATTGGAAATAATTTGGCTGATCGTGATGTTAAATAGGTGGCAGAAACAGAAATAGTTGAGGTAATGTCCTTAATTCCTGACGGTAAACTGGTAATTGAGCAAAATAAACCTTGATACTCCAAAGAAGATATGAAACTAATTGAAGACTTGGAAGGACAGGAAAATGAAAGCAGTTGGATAAAAATACCTGATGGGTGAGTAGTGATCCCCTATAATCAATTATGGAAGTTGATACAAGAAGAACATAACAAAACTCATTGGGGAAGTAATGCCTTGTATAAACATTTAAACAAACAGATCATAGGAAGAAATTTCTATACCATAGTGCAATTAGTGACAAAACAATGTCAACTATGTCTGAAAAATAACCCTAAGACTGAAAACAGGAATCAGGTAGGGACAATTCAAAAAGGGAATTATCTGGGACAACAGTGGCAAACAGATTTTTCTGAATTACCTAGGAAAGGAGGTTATCGATATTTGTTGGTATGGACAGATACTTTTTCAGGGTGGCCAGAAGCATTTTCTTGCAGGGCAAATAATGCAAACCAAGTGATTAAGGTGCTAGTAAATGAAATAATACCTCGTTTTGGGGTACCAGGAACTATCTCCTCTGACCGTGGTACACATTTCAGTGCAAAATTATTACAAGAAATTAGCAAGAAATTGGAAATAGATTGGCAATTACATGCTCCATATAGGCCTCGGGCCAGTGGGCAAGTGGAAAAAATTAATCACTTAATTAAACAACAGCTTGGGAAGATTTTTCAAGAGACTAAGTTATATTGCTATCAAGCATTACCATTGGCCTTACTGAGAATCAGAACGAAACCTTGGTCAAAGGAAGGAATTAGCCAATTTGAGATTCTCTACAGAAGGCCATATCAATCTCAATTTAAAGGAGAGAGCCTTCAAGAAGTAGGAGAAGGATACCTTCACCAGTTCTTGGTAAACTTGGGAAAACAGAAGAAATAAATGGCAGAGTGTTAGGGACCAGGGCCAGAGATTTAGATTATCCTATTCATCCTTTTAAGCCAGGAGAGTGTTTTTTTTTATTAAGAATTTTGCAGGTGATCCCCTAGAAGAGAAGTGGAGCGGACCATACCAGATATTACTGACTACCTTTACAGCAGTGAAGATAAAGGAACAGCCTGCTTGGATACATTACTCAAGAATCAAGAAGGCACCAGAACCAGAAAAACACCAGAACCGAGAAAAAGGATGGCACGTTGAGTCTTCAGGACCCACACATGTGAGAGTACATCGATCATAATTTGGACTTGTATAATAATAGGTGTAGAAGCATGGAATCAAAATCTGTATCTGAGATTGATACAAAATATTACTAGTGTCTCAAACAAGAGTGATTGTTAGATCTGTACTCAGCTGCCTAAATCAGGAGAGAGACTGGGCATTCCTTTAATTGGCTTCCCTATCCCCTTTAAGACACATTGGAATAGATTATGGAGAGATCCCATTTATACTGACAAGAGCCATACGAATCTACAGGTTTTAAGGATACAAGCTTCGAATATGTCAGAAGTTAAATGTGTAGCCACTAACAAAACTCTTAATCAAGGCAATATGTCAGTAGGAAATTATCCATATTGTAGCTGGGCAATGCAACTTCCCCTTCGAAAACCTTTAACTGGTTATTGGAATGTTCCTGAAGAAGGGAAAGGGTGGTATTGGTTATATGGAGAAAATGCCTATAAGGCTTTGCCTCCTAACTGGAAAGGGACATGCACACTAGGAGTAGTGGTTCCCAACCAGGGAATTACAGACCAGTCAGTCTCACCTCTGTGTCTGGCAAAATCTTGGAGCGGATTCTCCTGGAAGGCATGCTAAGGCACATGAAAACCAACAAGGTGCTTGGTGACAGCCAGCATGGCTTCACTAAGGGGAAATCCTGCCTGACCAATCTGGTGACCTTCTATGAAGGGGCTACGGAACTGATGGACAGTGGCAGAGCAGTTGATGTCATCTACCTGGACTTGTGTAAAGCCTTTGACACTGTCTCACATGACATCCTTCTCTCTAAGTTGGAGAGACATCAATTTGAAAGGTGGACCACTCTGTGGATAAAGAACTGGCTGGATGGCCGCACTCAAAGAGTAGTGCTCAGTGGCTCAGTGTCCAGCTGGAGACCAGTAATGAGTGGTGTCCCCCAGGGATCGGTGTTGGGACCGGTCTTGTTCAACATCTTTGTGGGTGACATGGACAGTGGGATTGAGTGCGCCCTCAGCAAGTTTGCCGACGACACCAAGCTGTGTGGTTCAGTTGATACATTGGAGGGAAGGAATGCCATCCAGAGGGACCTTGACACGCTTGTGAGGTGGGCTGATGCCAACCTAATGAAGTTTAACCATGCTAAGTGCAAAGTCCTCCACCTGGGTCGGAGCAATGCCAGGCACAGTTACAGGTTGGGCAGAGAAGAGATTCAGAGCAGCCCTGCAGAGAAGGACTTGGGGGTGTGGGTTGATGAAAAAATGAACATGAGCCAGCAGTGTGCGCTTGCAGCCCAGAAGGCCAACCGTATCCTGGGCTGCATCAAAAGGAGTGTGACCAGCAGGTCGAGGGAGGTGCTCCTGCCCCTTTACTCTGCTCTCGTGAGACCTCACTTGGAGTATTGCGTGCAGTTCTGGTGTCCTCAACATAAAAAGGACATGGAAGTGTTAGAACAAGTGCAGAGGAGGGCCACGAGGATGATCAGGGGACTGGAGCACCTCTCGTATGAAGATAGGCTGAGAAAGTTGGGGCTGTTCAGCCTGCAGAAGAGAAGGCTGCGTGGAGACCTCATAGCAGCCGTGCAGTATCTGAAGGGGGCCTATAGGGATGCTGGGGAGGGACTCTTCATGAGGGACTGTAGTGATAGGACAAGGGGTAACGGGTTCAAACTTAAACAGGGGAGGTTTAGATTGGATCTGAGGAAGAAATTCTTTACTGTAAGCGTGGTGAGGCCCTGGAATGGGTTGCCCAGGGAAGTTGTGAATGCTCCATTGCTGGCGGTGTTCAAGGCCAGGTTGGACATAGCCTTGGATGGCATGGTTTAGTGGGAGGTGTCCCTGCCCGTGGGAGGTGTCCCTGCCCATGGCAGGGGGGTTGGAACTCGATGATCTTGAGGTCCTTTCCAACCCTTACTATTCTATGATTCTATGATTTGTGGAGAGCTATTTGGCTGTGAACGGGCATGTGAGCAATCCAGACAACTGCTTGACAGTTGTAAGGTAGTGACCCGCAGGCATTGAGGCCTCGCCTGAGGGTTACTAAAGTTCATGTACGTGCAGAAGCCTTGGGAAAAGTTAGCATGGAAAACCACTGAGAGAGATACGCAGAGAAGGAATGTTAACTGTAACCTTGAAACATATGCTGTAATAGTTAACCAATCAGTAAACTGTTGCTAGCACTCGGCTAAGTGAAGTTAACCAATCAAGTGTTATCGAATGTTCTACTGTTCTGAAACTTTCCTATAAAAGGCACGATTGTGCACAATAAATTGTTCAGCGTTGATCACATTGATCTGTGTTTCGTTGTTCCTTAAACCCCCGCGAGTGGCGCCCAAACAGGGACCCCCAGATCTGCCTCCTGAGAGCTGCTTCGGTGGTGAAGATCAGTGCAGACCTGACGGGTGGGAGGCCGACCGAAAAGCAGCCGGCAGGAGCCTTGCCGAGTAGAGGGAGCACACGCATGCCGCAGGAGAAAAAGGGTGTCTCCGCGAAAAAGTGTCCACTTCGCAAAAGGCAAGTGGGGGTCGGGGAGGAATGGGGGCGGCTCAAACTAAGGAAGAGACAGCTGTCCTTAATCTCCTCCAATGCATCCTCTCAAGGAGAGGGATTAAATATGAAGAAGATGTACATAAAGGGCTACTCCAGTGGAGTAAAGAAAAGGGGCTACTTAGTGGGATTGGAACAGCATTTGAAATATCCACATGGGAGGCGATAGGTGTCCAGCTCTGGGACACTATAACTGATGGGGGGAAGGCAGCGCGTGAGGCCCAAAAATATTCCATGCTATGGAAACTTGTCCGAGAGACTTTGCGTGATATGAAATCAGAGAGAGCTGCAGCTGCTTCGGCAGTTAAAGCCTTATCTCCGGCAATGCCATCCGCACCCCCGCTTGAGCCTCCCACCCCCCCTCCTCTTCCTCCCACCCTCCCTGCTTCCCAATTACCCGCAGAGCCCCCGACGAAGGGTTCCAAGAACCCCGATCAGAGTCCCTTCAATCATTATACCGGAGGGAGAACTTACCCAAAAATTGCAAAGACGATTAAGAGGGGTTTTCAAGCCATGCCCAGTAAAGAGAGATCAAAATCTGATATTGCTACTGATCCTGACGATATCGAACCTCGCTGTGAGGTGAAGGCATCCACAGATTATAGGCCTGGTGTGCCAGAATATCCCCTTACCTCCACCCCAAACCGTTCCCCCATTGACTCTAATGTCTCTACCCCAGAAGAAGCAGAAAAACCGAAAGAACTAAATGACTCAACAAAAGAATTATTGCAGGAGGCAAGCAGATATCCCACTGTGTGGAGATTAATCACTGACTCCTTAAAAAATATGCAAGCAGAAGAGCTTTTCCACCCCCATGGAACAAATGGGAAAAACCAGAACCGATGGATGGGCCAGGGGATACAAATTTGTATCTTCCTTTATCACTTTCACCGCCCCTGGCCTCCCTCCCCCCAGAGCCCGATCCTCAAGATCGTCAAGGTTGGGACAAATGGACAGGATTGTTAGATGAGAAAGTACAGACACTTCATGACGGACTTACAGATTTACAGCTCTCCTACATGGCTAAGTCAAAGAATGAGATAGTGGAGCCCAAACACCCCCCCCCCCCCCCCACTCGCCCACCCCTCCGAACCTCCGCCAGTTGCTGCTACGACTGTGAAGACTGAGGACGGGGATGAAGGCGATCCTTTTGGCCCGGGCCCTGTTAATCCCGAGAAAAAGCCTACTCTCAGATCACCTGAAACCTGCAGGAGAAAATGTTTTAATGGCACTTGATAACACTGAAACTTCAGAACAGATTAATGAGGAGCCTGTGCATGTTCATCAGACTGCTGTTGCTGCTCCTGAGATTCTGATGCCTGATAATTCTGATGCTGACCTGGATAGTCCTTTTGACCCGAGACCTGTTGATCCGGAAAAGAAGCCTGATTTAGATCCCCCAGATCCTCATGATAAATGGGCAGTTATAAAGGGAAAAGTAAGATGGGTGGGGGATGTAGATGTATTGTGTGCTTATAGTCTCTCTGTGATATTCATGTACTAAAAGTTAGCAAATGTAACTACGTCTGTGTTTCTATCGACCCTTGCAGACCTTTATAGGTACTGTTGGCCACTTCTCCCGATGTAGGCTGGCCACCTGCATTGGAATGAGTGTGCATTTTGGTCAGTATAAAAGCCCAAGTCTCATGCAGTGTGAGGGAGGCAGAGCCTCTGCGGAGACGCCTGCTGAGATTGAGTCTGCCACCCTGCACTGCGATGATGCTGCTCGGAGCTGGTTTCTTGATTGTCTTCACAGGGTCATTGCAACTACATTTTGTACGTGGGACCATGTAGTGGGAGTAATGATTGTCTGCATTTTGTGTTTCACATATTGTAGTTGTGTGGAGTGTGTTTGTGGGATCCCATGAATGTGTGTGTATGTGTGTGTCTGTTGAGGGCAGACAGTGTTCTGTGTATTTTTTGTTATTGGATTAATGTAAAAGTTTTTAATGGGTAGCAGATTAACATTTTGGGCAAGAAAGGGTTAATGCAGAGGTGCTGCTGCCGGCAGGAATTTATGGCTGCTGCTCAGCAGGCTGGCAGCTGTAGCTGCTGCTGGGCAGGCAGGCATTTGTAGCTCCTGCCGAGCAGTCCTGCTTAGCATGTTTAAGGTAACCTAGGGGAGAATCCAAGCTTTACCAACCTCCACCCAAACAGCACCAGGGTGGCAGAGATTCGGTGCAGTTTGCTTCTGCACCTGCTTCACATTCCTGTTTCATCAGAATGCCTTTGCTTTAAGGAATCATTTTTAGCTTGACTTACTTCTCGAGAACTGATGGCATGGGGGAAGGGATATATTTGTGTTCTACCTACAGGTCCATGGAGGCTGCCTGCAAAGTTTCTCAAGCCTTGTCATGAGCTGGATGGACGAGCGGAAAAACCCAATGCCTTAGCTACAGCAGCTTGAATGTGTGTGCATGCAAAGTAGCTCTTACTAGAGGCTGTGACTTTGTGTATAACACCACCTGTACTTACTAGCCAGTTGCTAATAAGAAACTACGCCTTGTATTGTATGGATTTGTCACTTGTAAAAGAAATGTTAGAGCATGCAAATTTGCAGCAGCTGCTAGAAGATGATAAGGCAAAACCTGCAGAAGTTAAGCTAACAGGAAGAGGTTATATGTGTTTGCTTACAGATCAAGGCATCCGGTGGATACCGGCTCCTTGGATACGGCCCTGGCGAAACTCAGCAGAAAGCCTCTCCTCTACAGCAGAAGATGTCAGTGATGATTAAGAACCTGTTAGTGGTTAAGCTGTTAATTTTGCTCTTTGTATATAATTCTGTATCTCTGTTACACGAAATTAATCCTAGAAAAAATTTGTGGGTAACATGGGCCAGTGAGAATGGGGTGTCAGAATTTTGTCTTGCTATGGCATCAGCCACAGATCCATTTCAAACATGTCTAATAGAAACACCTGGGTATAATGAGAACAGCTTTAAGGCATTTTCGATCAACAACTGCAGTAAGTCGACAAATGCTGCGGATTGCTCAGCAAAATTGATATCTGGATTGAATAGGACACTCCCTTGGGATCCACAAGAATTAAATTTAATGCCATCGCAAGCAATTGGGAATAGCTCACAAAACGGGACACAAACCTGCATAATGTTTGGATGTAAATATGCAGGCTGCCCATATTCAGTCAACTCACCAGATGTTTCGCCCAAAGATAGCGCCTATTGGTACGCTAATGAATATTGTGGGAGAAATGATACGGCTGGGAAGGCAACAGCCTTTAAGGCATATGGATCTACTCACCGGCCTGGGTCAGTGCCCCTCCTTTGGAATAACAAATCTGCCAAGGCCCTACCACCAGATGTCTTTTTAATCTGTGGGGATAGGGCATGGCAAGGAATACCAAAAGACATTGTTGGAGGACCATTCTATTTGGGCTCACTGACTATTTTTGCACCAAAGTTTACAGAATTGAGTAATCTTAGTCATATTCTCCGCTCTAGATCTAAGAGATCAATAGGACTCACCCCTGATTGTAATGACAATGTTCAATTACTGAGCAGAGCTGCTCGAGTAGCTCTGTCACTATTTGTCCCTGGAGCGGCTGCAGGAAATGCCCTAAGAACAGCAGCCCAGCTAGCTTGTTGGGCAGAAAAGCAGGTTAATGTAACTACTGCCGTTCTCGAAGAATTATTAATGGATCAAAATAGCTTACGACACTCCCTACTGCAGAACCGCGCAGCCATCGACTTTTTGCTGTTGGCACAGGGTCATGGCTGTGAGGACTTTGAAGGTATGTGTTGTGTGAATCTGTCCGATCACAGTAAGAGCATTCACAAACAATTGACCTATCTAAAGGAACACTCTTAAAAAAAAAAAAAAAAAAAAAATCCAACAAGGTATAAATCCATTAGATGATTGGCTCTGCAACATTTTTTCAGGATGGGGAATAGGGACTTGGATTCAAAATTGGATAATTATTGCTTTGAAGGTTTTAGGCATTATATTACTAATTTTGCTTGCATGCACCATTGTATTTACTATACTGAAGAAATTTGTAAACAGAATGCTAAATCAAACCTGGATTGCTCAAAAACAAGAAGAGGGTATTGTGGAAGCATTCCTTTCAGTTAACGGACATGTGAGCAATCCAGCCTTTGAATGAGAGAACTCCACTGGTAAGAAATTTCTTTGGCTGATCCCTCACTGCCAATAGCATCTTCAACATGCTGCTGCACCCTGTAGTGTACATACTGCTAATGTAAATCTGTATGTGCTTTGTCATAGTAGTGACTTGTTACTGAATGAAGCAGGTGAACCTCTGCACTGACAACAAGGTGCCACAACTGACGTTGGCCAAATACCTCCTATCACAGTCAAGGGCAAGACTGGGTTGGCCTCTGTGTTTGCCACCAAGAAGAACCTTTAGCTCCGCTGCTGGCTGCAACCCAGCAGGCGTTGAGTGGTGGGGACACATGCCATGCCAGACCTTGATGTGAGGGATGGCCTCCCCTGTTATCAGAGAACTATACAGGAGAGAAAGGCAGGCCAAGCAGCCCGTGGTTGGCATATGTTGGAGATATGATCTAGTCCAAATCCTCTGCTCAAATAGGGTCGTCTAAAGCAGGTATTATATATAAAAACACCCAAGGGAAATGTAAGGATTTTCTTCAAACAGTTTGCAAAGCGTAATTTGTACAAAAGCTTTTGAATTTGTCTAGTTTTGATTCTCTTTCTGCAATACAGCATTTGTGACATCTAACAGATGATCCCTTGCCCAAACCACCAGTTCTATATAAAGACCTACATGATAACGAGTGGAAAGGACCAGAACCATATCAAGTTATAGAATGTAACAAAGGATGTAATGTGACTGCAAGACTAAAGCAAAGTGTGCAAAATGATTCCAGTGGAAGTTTGTTATGCTATTTTCAATGGTAATACATATGTGACTAAGTTAACACAAGTAGAAGTAAATTCTTTAAAAAAGATAGTTTTGCAGAATTGTAAGGCTTTAGATATATTAACAGCTCAAGTAGACAGAGTATGTACTTTAATTAATGAATCTTCTTGTAGTTATCTTGATCAGTCTGGAAAGACCTTGAAAGATGTTAAAGAAATTTGGAAGCATGTGAAAGTACTTCATGATGTCCATCAGAACGATAAAATTCCTTGGTTAGATGCCCTTCTTACATCTTGGGACTTTAATGGTTGGCTCACATCTGTGATTAAAGGTATTGGAATGATTTTGGTAGTAATCTTGACCATAGTTATGATTGTACCTTGTATTTTGCAATGTATTCGTGGTATGATTGAAAACCTAGTAAAACAGCTTTGGCTTACTCAAGAAAAGAAAAGGGGGAGATGTGGATGATTTCTTGTTAGAGAATGGACATATGCCTGCTCTGAATGAAAGCAAGTATGTGCAGCTGGCCATGTAGCAGGGGTAACTCCTGGTTGCCTCTGTGCAGCCGACCATGGAAAAGAAGCAACTCCCGGACAGTTAATGAAACAAGAATACAGGCCTGGCAGATAAGAAGGAGCTAAGATAAGAAGCTTGCTGAATTGGACTGTAAATTTTGCTTGCTTACAAAAACCACACTTTAGGTTCTCACGAGTGCAAAAGTTACAGGTACTCTCAGAATGGGATTGGTTTCAAAAGTTGTTACAGGGTTGGGGTATTAGTAGTTGGCTAGGAGTACTAATCAAACAAGATTTAACAGTTTTAATGGTATTGATTATTATTGTTTAAATCTTTTGCTCTTTGTGGAAGTGTATTGCCAGTACACTATTTTGTGCTGTGAATCGGGTCTGGATTGCTCAAAAACAAAAAGGGGGATTTGTGGAGAGCTATTTGGCTGTGAACGGGCATGTGAGCAATCCAGACAACTGCTTGACAATTGTAAGGTAGTGACCCGCAGGCATTGAGGCCTCGCCTGAGGGTTACTAAAGTTCGTGTACGTGCAGAAGCCTTGGGAAAAGTTAGCATGGAAAACCACTGAGAGAGATACGCAGAGAAGGAATGTTAACTGTAACCTTGAAACATATGCTGTAATAGTTAACCAATCATTAAACTGTTGCTAGCACTCGGCTAAGTGAAGTTAACCAATCAAGTGTTATCGAATGTTCTACTGTTCTGAAACTTTCCTATAAAAGGCACGATTGTGCACAATAAATTGTTCAGCGTTGATCACATTGATCTGTGTTTCGTTGTTCCTTAAACCCCCGTGGACATTCATCCCTCTGGAACCTGGGTTCAAAGTTTTATTAAAAGAATCAAACGAGGATATAATCCCATAGCAGAATGAAACACTGCTTTCCATAGCTTTGTTGGATGGCTTATTCCATCTCTAGGTGTCAGTGAATTAGAAAAAGCGATTGTAAATATCTCAGCTGCAGTTGAGGAAATGGAAAATTGAACTGCTGGTGCTATTCTAGCATTACAAGAAGAAATAACCAGCCTGTCTAAAGTAGTGCTCCAAAATCAAGTGGCATTAGATACACTGTTAGGATCCTAAGGAGGAGTTTGTTCTGTAATCAATGATTGTTGCTGTTTCCATATAGGTCAAAGTGGAAGAATTACTACTGGTCTAAAGGAGACGTGGAAACAAGTTAAAATATTTCATGAGGTGGCGCAGGACAACACCTCGTGGGGATTTGAGGAAATTTGGGAAAAATTAACATCATGGGTACCCAATCTCTCCTGGTTGAGACAGTTGTTTTTTACTGTATTGGTAATAATAGGAATGGTTTTTATTACATGTATAATGGTCCAATGCTCCTTTTGGTGTTGCAAACAATCCATGATGAACTATGACTAATGGAAGAGAAGCAAAATTAAGCATCAAGTAGAAACAGGGAAATACTTCAGGAAACTTTAAATAAGAATGAAATAACTCAGTTGCAAAAGAATTTGCAATAGGACAAGAAAAAGGGGGATTGAAGAATGGGGTTGATTGAAGAATAGGGTGGATTGAAGAATGGGGTTGATTGAAGAATAGGGTTGTAAATAAGTAACTTCAAGGACCTTAGGCTTTGTTAGCAACTATAAAGAAAAGGAAATTACTAAGATAAGCTTTGCAAGAACCTTCTGGTGGTTACTGACAATGATCCTAAAACGAAGTGATGAATAACCACCAGGGGTCCCAAAGCCCACTACCACATTTTAGTGCACATGCAGGAGGGATTCTCTAGAAGTATGATGTGATGTATGTAATTTAATGAATATGTATGTTTAAGGACAATATAATCACAGCCTGGTTGATGCTTGGATGAGACATGCTAGGAGGAGCTATCCCTCGTGTCTCCTGGCGCCACAATAAAGAATACCTGCTTGTCAACTTAAACTTTGTTGGCGAGTTCCTGGAGATTTCTCTGAATCACATGTGACCCAAGCAAGAGTTACCATCCTTCACACCCTGCTCGTGTTTTCTTTTTTTCTTTTCATTTCCCTACCATTTGCCCTTTACCAAAGGGCAATGTCTGTGTTTTCTTACGCATGTCTCTGAACTCTTCATCTCACTGGAGAATATTGGCCTCTTCCAGCAGCTGGGTGTAGCAGAGAAGCTATGAAGCTTTCTATTGCCTGCATGCTCTCAACTGTGTCTCCAGTTAACCAAGCAGTGACTGTTAATGGTAGGCAAAACCTCAAGTCTTTCACTGACGTGCTCTCTGAGTCTGTCTCTTCGGCTCTGCTTACTGGGCTTGAGGCTAAAGAAGAAAAATATCTTGAAATTAAAATTCATATTGTATTGGGCAGAACCCTCAAAAAGAAGGATTAAAGGGTTTTCAAGGGAACTGAAAGGGAGAAATGAAGCAAACCACAAAGATAACTCAAAAGGAAATCAGTCAGAAAGTTGATAATCCATAGCGTTCATAGAAAATGGAAAACTAGCAGTAAGAAAGACTCTTGGAGGTCAGAGGAAGATGTTGGAAGAATAATACATGTGAAAGTCCTGTATTAGTAATGTGAAATGAGAGAAAACAGTGTAGACTGTCCGTGAAAGAAGAAGAGCTGGGATCTGGCAGATAAAACTGGCACATTACAGGATGCAACAATGAACATTGAGGATTTCAGCTCGGGCTGCAGTGCACAGCAGCCTGCCTGGCTCTCCTCATATTAAAACTTCTTCAGATGCATTTGATACACCTGTATTTGCCAGATTATGTCTGATTCAGAGAAATCTCCAGGAACTCACCAACAAAGTTTAAGTTGACAAGCAGGTATTCTTTATTGCGGCACCGGGAGACATGAAGGATAGCTCCTCCTAGCGTTTCTCTCCGAATTGCTAAACAAGCCGTCCTTATGTAGTTACTAAGCATACATATTCATTTGTACACACATGCATATTCATGAGGCTACTTATGTATTACATCATTCTCCTAGAAAGTTTCCCCGCATGCATACAAAAATGTGGTGGTCTTTGGGGGTCGTTTACTTCTTCCAACAGACTCCATCACTTCTGGCAGTCTTTGAAGCACGTGCAGTAGATAATGCTTACAGCAGCTTAATTGGTTTGGTAACACTGCAAACATAATCATCCTGTCCTACTTATCAGTTAGTTTAGCTGCAGCTCATCCTGGACATCTGCTAGTTTCAGATACTCTTTATCTACACGTCCTGTTTTTCTATCCTATTTTCTTATACTTATTTTTGTACTAAGGTCATAAGGACCTAAAACTACATCAACTACAACGGTTTATCTTATAGAAGGATTCTCATTAAGCGTTTGACACTGTCTCACATGACATCCTTGTCTCTAAGTTGGAGAGACATCAATTTGATAGGTGGACCACTCGGTGGATAAAGAATTGGCTGGATGGCCGCACACAAAGAGTTGTGCTCAATGGCTCAATGTCCAGCTGGAGACCAGTAACGAGTGGTGTCCCTCAGGGATCGGTGTTGGGACCGGTCTTGTTCAACATCTTTGTTGGTGACAAAATTTGGGGTGCCAACAGCCAACATCCGCGAAGTGACGCGGCCCCGGGAGGGGAGCAGGTGCCGACCGCGGGCCGGTGGAGGCACCGCCCGGTGTCAGCGTGTTCGGCTCTCCCCGCCCTTTCCGCTGAGCGCAGGGGGAGGAGCAGTGGCAGCAGTGGCTTCGGTGGGAGTGGAGGGAATTGCGTGGTGTGTGTGATGGGGGTGTTTTGGTGTTCGTTCTAGCCCGGTCTGGACGCGCCGCTGCGGTCTCTTCGTGCCCCTGTACGGGGTGAGGCGCTCTTCTCCTGTGTGGGGCCAGGGCACAGTACCATGCTGCCCTCCCTGTCCACGCATTGCTTCGACTGACGCAGGGATGGGGACAGCTATGCAGCCGGCGCTCTGCTAGGTGAGCGCGGCGCGGTTCGGCGTAGGCTGAAGCTCCGCGGCCATCACCTCAGTAGTGCGGTGGTATCGGCACCATGAGGAACGGCGATGACCTGGAGGGGTTCGACGGCGAGGCGTACAGTACCTCCATGATCTCTGGGGCCAGCAGTCCCTACCAGCCCACCACGGAGCCCGTCAGCCAACGCCATGGGCTTGGCGGCCTCCGCTGCGACCTGAACTACCTGCAGGGCACCTTCGGCAGGATCAAGCTGGCTGAAATGGTATGTACCGCGGGCGGGGAGGAGGCCTGGGGCGCCCGGCGGGGCTCCTTCCCCCACACTGATGCAGGTGGGGAGCGGAGGAAAGGCACCCGCGGCGGCGAGGCGCGTACCTGCGGGTGCGGCTCTGGCGGCAGCCCAACGTCTTCCATTTTAGGCGGCTGGCCAGCCCCGTGTGGATCGGAGGCCACCGCAGCCGGGCGCCCCGTGTGACCCGCTGGGTGCTCGGGGCTGGGTCAGCCCGATGCAGGGAGAGGTTTGGCCTGGGAGCGGCCCGGGCTGCCTTCCTGGCTCCCGTCTTTCTGCCCCACTAAGGTCCCCAGCGCTGGGGAAGCGCTGCTGGGTCTGTGGCGGTTCGAGGTTCGCCTGGGCTTGTTCCGTCAGGTGGTGCAGCTTCCCCTCGCAGCGTGAAACAGCCCGGGTCAGGCCTCCGTTTACGGTGGGTTTTACAGTGGCGTTCTGCTGTGCCGGTAGGGTCTAGAAATAGATTTTTATCTCGGCGTGCGCGCCAGGGCCTGCCCCTGGGTCACTGGGATGTTCGAAAACCTCTACCAATACAGCTTCTGTATAGGTTAAAAAGAAAAAGGCAACTTATCAGTATATAAATACTTCAGTTTCAATATTAATTGTTGTTTTATGTCGATGAACTTACCGTAGAGGCGTTGGCGGGCAGCGCGTCTGTGGCTGGAGGTGCCTCGGTGCTTGGTGTGTACGGGGTCCCGGCTGCTGCCACTCGGGGGAGCTCCCTGACGGGTCACCCCTGGGCTCTACTGGCCTGCACAGCGTTGGCTGGTGTGCTTGCTGTAAGAGGACTTGAACTTGTTGAAACGCAGAAAGGAAAAGAAAAGAAACCCTGGGGGGAAGAAAAACAAACAAAAAAAAAAACCCAACCACACAAAACAATCTTAAGCCTGTGGTTTTTTTATTCTGAAATAAAGTGTGAGCTGTATTTATTCATATATTTCGAACAGCTAAACTGTTGAGTTTGGGGTCTGTGCAAGTCTTAGAGCACTACAGCTGCTAAACGTGTGTAGTAACACCTAAGGGTTTTCTTATTTTGGTGTTTTTTTGTTTTGTTTTTTCTGGTGGTGATGATGTTTGTCCTCATCCGATCCACTTTCAAAGTCACCGATACTAATATTTTTAATTAAAAAATATGTATTTTTCAGGATATTTTAAAATACCTGTTTCATGAAAATGGCAGTAAGTTTGAAATAAAGTAGTTTCTTATAGGGTACTACAAATTGTTTTCCCTTAAAATGGGTGAGTTCTTTGAGGACAGAAACCTTTTAATATTTCATATGTTTAACTTCAACATTTAAAACCACTACTGGTTAGTGCAAGACGAAGCTTGGACATACAAGTTTCATGTAAAATACATTCAAAGTGTCCTAGTTTCAGCAGTGACACAAGTTTATAGAGGGCTGTGGTAATGAATATGTGGTAAATTTTTTTATGAATACCCAGTGAAATCCAGGGTTTGGAAGTGTCATTTATTTCTGTCATGGTTTGAGCCCAGCCGGTAACTCAGAACCACGAAGCCGCTTGCTCGCTCACTCCTCTCCCTTCTTCCTCCCCAGCTCCCGGAGGGATGGAGAGGAGAATCGAAAGAATGGTCTGAACCCAGGATAGTTTCCTTCTTATCTCCTCAGCGTAGAATACAATCTGTGGTCTGCAAGTGGTAGAAATGAGTGTTACCTGAGTAGTCTAAGAACAGGGAATAGCTGTATTTGTGTTATGTGTTTTCAGGATTGAAGCCAAAGAATGTCATCACTGTGCAACATCTACCTGTCTTAGAACTGTTAAAAACTGTCCATGTGATGGGGTAGTGCTGCCTAATGTGCTGAAATAATCTGCCCTTGGGATTTTTGTTTCTGTTCCTACTGCTGATCCTTTCTGTAGTACACTAATAACTGTGGCAAGTCACACTGAAAGCTTGTAATTAAAATGAGCTATTACTGATGATGAGTGAATTCTAAAAACTGTGATTTGTTTAGAACAAGTTCCAAAGAAGTGTGGAGTACGCCTCTTAAGTTTTTAAGTCTTATAAAGAAAGATGGAGGGAAACCCACACTGTGCTGGTTTTACAGGTACAGGAATTTTCTTGTCTGTTGAACAAAGACATTGCTACTTCCAGGACATTGATATGAAGATGGCTACATGCAGTTTAGTATGCTCAGGGGAACTGAGTAATGTGTTGTGCCTTATTAAAAAGAGGGATCTGAGCTGTTGTGTGTGGTTCCTATGGAGTGTATGAATCCAGTGAGTCAGAAGCTAAGAAGAATTAAACTAGCTAGTTTTGGGTGGAAGCCTATGTACCATCCTGACACATTTAGTTTCTGCACAGTTGTATTCGAAAGAAGCTCTAATTCATGGTAATGACTGGTAGAAGAGGCAACTGAATTTTTGTCCTGGGTTCAGCAGTAGCAGTTATATTTTTCCTTCTTAGTAGCTGGTGCAGTGTCGTGTTTTTGACTTTCAGCCTGGGAACAACGCTGATAACACCGATGGTTTTAGTTGTTGCTCAGTAATGTTTACTCTGACCAAGGACTTTTCCAAGTCTCATGCTCTGCCAGGGAGGAGGGAAAGCCAGGAGGAAGCAGAGACAGGATGCCTGACCCAAACTGGCCAAAGAGGTATTCCGTACCACAGCATGTCATGCCCAGTATATAAACGGGGCAGTTACCCGGAAGGGCTAGATCAGTGCTCGGATCGGGCTGGGTATCTGTTGGCGGGTGATGAGTGGTTGTATTCTTTTCCCTTGTTATTTCCCTTATCATTATTATTATTATTGGTGGTAGCAGTAGTGTTTTGTGTTATACCTTAGTTACTGGACTGTTCTTATCTCAACCTGTGGGAGTTACATTCTTTTGGTTTTTCCTCCCCATCCCTCTGGGAGTGGGGGGAGGAAAGGGAAGGGAGTGAGCAAATGGCTGGATGGTTCTGGGTTGCTGGCTGGTCTTAAACCACGACAATTTTGCAAGCCAATGGAAAACCAAGCAATTTTGGAAAAGAACACATTCTGCAGTGTACTTAATTTGCTTATTCGCCAAGTATCATTTTCATTATCGTGTTTAATAATACCTTTACAAAAATACTGTAGGCACTAAAATGTGTCAAACGCCATAGTATAGAACTCTAGCTCTTAAAAAGGAGAAGGAACTCCCTTTATTGCACACAAGAAAACTTAAAAGACTTTTTATCTAAACCAATACTTGTCTTTAAGTATATTCTAGTAAAAAGAATGCTTCAGGAAAGATTACAAGGCATGTGCTTCATTTAGCATCAGGATTTGTCTTAAAATACATACATGATTGTCAAACAAAAGTGTTAGCTGGAGACAGACATTGCTGTTTAATCTTCAGTTGAAGGACTTACCACAAATTGGTTCCTAGTGCTATGTGTGAAGGATGATTGTTGTACCTTTGTGGCTTAAATGGTTCTCCTTCTAAATGCCCATTCAAATTCAAAGGAACTGGGAATACAGGAAAAAAAAAGGGCAAAACATGTAACTGAAAAAGTGATTGTGGAGCTCTTATTTTGTGGTAGATTTGTCTTTATTCAAAGTATTGCTACAGGAATTATTACAAGAGGGAAAGCAGTGTGACATTTTTGGCATATGGAGTAATTAAAGTGCTGCTAGAGGGGAGAATGTTTTTAACTCTTATTTATTTATTAACATTTCAAGATAATATGCCCTAAAGTGCCCTTTAAAGGGACACTGACCTAATGGGTTATGATAACAATTCATGTATGGTATTGGGCAGCTTATTTCTGAGTCTTAGTTTAGTTTTCTTTCCCTAGTCTTCCATAAAAAAAGTTGCATAGCATTATGGGTTTTTCTTAGTTTTAAATTGGGTATGCAAACTAATAAAACTGCATTTTATTCATATTCATGGCTAAGTTGAACAGTTATGTAGTACATATGTGTGCCTGCTAATGATCAGTAGTATCAATATGAAGAATAGCAAGAAAGTACTAAAAAGGCCCTGTGCGGAACAGCTTAGTGTTGAACCAGTTGTTGTATTGGTAGGTAGGTGAGCTTTTCAGAAAGTAGCTCTTTTGTCTGTGTCTTACTGTTCTGTTGAAAAAGTTGTGTGTGTGTGTGTGTTAATTTGGATATCTGAGGAAACATCTGCTGTAACTGGGGCTGCACCTGTAAGCCTCTTTAAGGAAGAAGCTTGAAGGAAGATGGTAAGTGTTGGATCATATCAGGAAAGGAGTGTTCAGGGCTGCTGGGGTGGCTGGGACACCTGACTGTTGTCAGGCAGGTGGGAAGCAAGCAGCATGGGAGGGAAGGACATAAATTAGTGTGGAGCTCTCATGTTTGCTGCTGTGCCTTTTTTTTTTTTTTTTTTTTTTTCAATGAGGGTTTGAACTTGAAAACTAGTATGCTTGTGTACTAACCAGAGAAATGCTTTTCCTCTGGGGAAGTTGAAATCTAGGTGGAAATTGTCTCAGCTGACTTCCTAGTATTTAGATGGAGCAGTACCTTGCCTTAGGGCAGATGTAAGAGATTAGATAGCTGCCCTTGGAGACCAGAGCAGAAAAGCTCTTTATAGAGTTTATTTTCATTGCTTTCTGGCATGATTTTGTTTCTCATGCTTTCAGGGGCTTTAATACTTCCCATGGAGATTATTGTATAATAATAGGATATCCCTGGAAAACTTTCCTATGGACATCCTCAAATGATTTGTTTCATTTTAGTACTTCTTTCCCCCATTCCCTTGAATTTCTTAAGGAGATTTCTTTCTCCTTTTTTTGAGTGACCTTGTTGAAGGAAAGTGTTTACAATGTGAGTAATCAGGAGGGGCCCATTGCTGTCATCCTGAAGAGGTGGGCTGGTGCAGGTACCACCTCTGTGCTGGAAAAAGTTTCTCTTTAGATGAGATTGTCTGCTTTTTTTTTTTTTTTTTCCCTCTCACTTTATTCAGCTTTTCTAAATGCATTATTATTTTCTCTTGATTGTTATAATTCTGCACCTTCAAGGTTCTTATTATCATTAGAGTTGGGTATAGATGTATATTTCCCACTGAAATTCCCATGGTGAGTTGTGACTGTTTGTTTTCTGCTTTTCTGTTTCTTTGAGAATCATAGCTTCGGGTGAGCAGTTCATCATGCCACCAGATGAGTTGGGAGGAAACCAGGCAGGATCCTGTTGCGAGCCTCATTGGTTCTCACTGGGATCCTGACAGGTTTTCACAGGCACTTTATTTAGAGTAACATCTATCACCTCTAACAGCTGGGACAGCTGATGTGAAAAATAGTGCCTGGTCAGTTCTTGTGACATTGGTGGTAGTTAGGAATGGTTTCACTGGAACAATAATATCAGAGAAAATTTTTGATGGAAGTAGCAAGTGTCAGGAAACCCTTACCACGTGATAGCTTAAAAAAGGATAGCATTTGTGGTGATTAGTGATGGCCTCTGTGGTTCAAACATCCCTAGACTTTCTTTTCTTCATGCGTCTGTTCCAAATGCTGCAAAAATCCATCAGAGATTCCATTTAAAGAAGATAATACTTATGCTTGGGAGGTCTCCAAGCTACAAGTTGCTAATGAGTGTACTGGGAAATATCACTGCATGCTTGCTCTTGTCATCTTCTCTATAGCATATGCTCTTGACCGTTAGCGGATGCAAGATTTTGAGCTAAATGAAATCTGGTGGGAATAACAGTTCACACTTTTCAGAATAAAAAGTTCCATCTTCATTGGTGGAGAGTAGCTGAATGTTGGGAAGAGTTTTGTGGCTTACTGTCATTACTCATTTCCAAATTTAGAAATTGGTTAAGGCCAAGACTACAGTAAAATTCTTTGCTATCAGGATCTATTGTAGTGAAGAAAACAAAATTCAAAAAGCCTGTAATACACACCTACATGGTGTGTATTGGTATAAGACTTGGTCTATGGACTATGGTATAAGAATACTGAGAATTCTCATTAAGAAATTAGAGTAATTACATTTATGTTCCAAGGAGTAAGGTAACTATTAGAATCTGGTTGAAAACTATCATGATGTGTTCAGTAATCTCATATTGAATTATCACAGATGCCTTGTGCCTTCGGCTCAGCATATCGTTGTGTTCACTTCAGGAGGAGAGGATTAGATAGAGTCCCCAGCCTTCCACCTCAGTCTGGTGTGTCACATCTTACAACATGTCTAATTTCCCCCCTCCTTTCTCCCTGTGTCTCTCTGCAGTACCCCTGTGCAGCTGCACAGCAGTGCGACTCCTCATCTGCTTTGTTTATGGGTTGTTGGAGTCGGGAGACGGATGCTTTGCATAGAGTTTTCATTCTGTAAACCATAGAAGTTACCAGTTGGACACTGAATGCAATGTGAATTAATTTATAGTTATTGAAAAGTTTATTTTTATGTAAATAGGGTGCTAACTAAGCTATAGAAAACTAGATTGTACCTAGTAGAGGTCAGTGGTTGACATTCTCTGCCTGGTAAGGTCATTACGTGGTGGTCACGTTATCCTGATGTAAAGCATTCAGTGGTCTCAGTGAGAAGCAGAGCACTGCAGGAGATGTGAGCCTTCTAAGGCAGCTTTGGTGTCACAGGCAGCCCTGTACCTGATGGCTTTTCCCTGAAGTGGTAGTTTCACCTTAAAGTTAGCTTTTGTTCATTTGTTCTGCACTTAGGTATGGAAACCTTCCTCATTTCTGGTGTGAACTTAATTCTAGCAAATTTATAGCTATTTGTTCTCGTGTTAACATTGCTACTTTATGTAACAACTTCTTACTCCTTCATGCACTTTGAAACAGCTGTCTGCACTCAGCCAGCCTTCATCTTCCTGCACAAGGCAAAATTGTTTTGGGCTCTGCTCATAAGAAGGGCTCTCTCGCCTTGAGAGCATCCAGCAGCTCATCTGGTAGGCACAACCCGAGTAGTAGGTGACCTTCCAAGCATGTCTTACCAGTGTGTATGAAATGTCACTTTTCAGGCCTCTGCTTGGAGATACCTCTCCTGTTACATCCTAGGATTGCATTGATAATTTATAATCAATCTGTGATAAACTGTATCATCCATGCTTATTCTCTTATTATTTCCAGACAGTAAACGTGAGTTTATGTAAGAAATCTTTGTGACTCTGTGTTGTATACTGAGCTTTGATTCTCCGTGCTATTTGTAGCTGCCTGTTCAGAAGATGTTGCCCAGGGATGTTGTGAATGCTCCATTGCTGGCGGTGTTCAAGGCTGGGTTGGACAGAGCCTTGGGTGGCATGGTTTAGTGGGAGGTGTCCCTGCCCATGGCAGGGGGGTTGGAATGAGATGATCTTAAGTTCCTTTCCAACCCTAACTATTCTATGATTCTATTGCAGTGGAGGCTGGTGATCTTTGACATCTGGTCTTAGAAAAAGACTGTTAAGATATCATATTTAAAGGATTGAGTTTGTAATACACAAATATGCTTAAGATATCTTCTTTAAGTAAACCGTGTTTCTTCAGCGTCTCAAACACTTGTTTTCTCTTTAGAAAGATTTTTCTTTAAAGGCTTTAGATCTGCGTTGCTGTGTGGTGATATTTTTATACTGACATTTACCATAGAGGGAAGAATGATGAGAGAACTCTGTTTAGCCTTGCTTTCTATTGTTTCTGTGTGCAAATAAAGAACTCTTTAGACAACTCTGGTTGTCTTCCCACTGAAAGGTGAATGGTCTCTTTCATGGTGTTGCTAAACTACCATATGGCCACGGGCTGTGTTCTACTATCAGTAAACTCCAAATTTCTCTTTTAGACTGTGGATAGTTTTAAATTCTGCTTTCAGAAGAAATTTCTATAATCTCTGTAATAAGGATGCTTTACTTTTTCCCATTATGAACCAATATAATAGTAAAAGATACACTAGTAATTGTAGATGCTATGGTAAGAAATCTAATTCTGATATTTGGAAAGCTACTTTATTTTCTTGTTACCTTTCTGGTAAGGTCTTTGCTTGATGAGCCTCCCTAGTAATTTGATATCATCTTGAGATAAGAAGACAGGGAGGACTAGATATTGAAGAGGTGGTGGTTTTCTTGTAACATCACCAGTATAGGATGAAACTCTTAGTTCTGATGGAAGTTAATGCATCATTTGGTGCAATCAACTTGCACACCTTGTCATTGTCATGGTTTAGGCCCAGTTGGTAACTCTCAGCCATGCAGCAGTCTACTCACTCCCCCCCTTCTTACACACACCCACACCCACCTCACTCCTGGAGGGATGGGGAGGAGAATCAAAAGAATGTAAATCCCACAGGTTGGGATGAGAACACTCCAATAACTAAAGTATAATAAACTACTACTACTACTACTACTGATGATAAGGGAAATAACAAGGGGAGAGAATATAAAATTAAAAGGGGAAAGTAAAAAAAAAAATCCAAACACCTACCCTCCCACCCCTCCAAAAAAAAAAACAACCCCAAAACACCTCACAATAAGCACAAGTGATGGACAATACAATTGCTCACCACCTGCTGACCCAAGCAGTGATCTGGGCCTGCTGGGTGACTCCCCCTAGTTTATATACTGGGCATGATGTGCGGTGGTATGGAATGCCCCTTTGGCTAGTTTGGGTCAGGTATCCTTTGTGGTGTATCAAAGATGGACTCCAATTCTGGTGAAATCTGAACACCTTTATTTGGCATCTCGCATCCCTTTTATAGTCTACTAAGTGCTAAGCAGTAACTTTCCACTCTCTTACTTCCTTATCCCGATTCTGCAAAACTACTAGGGGTTACAAATATTCACAGTGTTTGGTCTGTCTTTGAGATGCACATCCTGCTTTATCTTGCAAACTGTCTGCTTTGTTTTGCTAACTGATCTTTACCCTTCATTGTTGTCTTCACAGTTCCCAAGGCTTAGGCCAGACCAGGGCATTAACACCTGGTGTTTTTTTCACCATTCCCAAGGCTTAAGCCTGACCAGGGCAATAACACCTGAATCCAATTTCATTAACTATTTCTATCCTGTCACCCACAGTTCTGTCTCTGTTTCCTCCCAGATTCTTGTGCCTCTCCTCACTGGCAGCGCATGAGAGATGGAAAAGTCCTTGATTGGGGTAAGTATTGCTTAGGAACAACTAAAAACATCAGTGCGCTCTCAGCACTGATCTCAGACTAAAGTCAAAAATGGAGCACTGCACCAGCTACTAAGAAGGAGAAAACTAACTCTTACAGCTGAAACCCAGGACAGTATCCACAGTTATTCCATACCATACATGTCATGCTCAGGTCCCACATTTTTCAATATGCCATTGCTTTTAGTCTCTTGAGATTATATATATATATATATACACACACACACACACACACAGAGACACAAAGAGACAGATGTCATTGCTTAGTCCATGGAACATCCCTATAAAGCTTGCTGAGTTGATTGAGTCCATGTCAGGCTCCATCTGTCGTAACAGGGCATTCATAACTTGCATTGTGAAAGAGGTATTGCTGCTAAAGAATCTTCTGGTACCCCCTGCTATGTTGGGGTGATGATCGGAGGGAAGTTGGGGTCAGTTGATGGTGACCTGAGGACAGTTCTGGAAGATTCTGATGGACAGGGGTAGAGCAGTTGATGTCATCTACCTGGACTTGTGTAAAGCCTTTGACACTGTCTCACATGACATCCTTGTCTCTAAGTTGGAGAGACATCAATTTGATAGGTGCACCACTTGGTGGATAAAGAACTGGCTGGATGGCTGCACACAAAGAGTTGTGCTCAATGGCTCAATGTCCAGCTGGAGACCAGTAACGAGTGGTGTCCCCCAGGGATCCGTGTTGGGACCGGTCTTGTTCAACATCTTTGTGGGTGACATGGACAGTGGGATTGAGTGCGTCCTCAGCAAGTTTGCTGATGACACCAAGCTGTGTGGTTCAGTTGATATGTTGGAGGGAAGGAATGCCATCCAGAGGGACCTAGACATGCTTGTGAGGTGGGCTGATGCCAACCTAATGAAGTTTAACCATGCCAAGTGCCAGGTCCTCCACCTGGGTCAGAGCAATGCCAGGCCCAGCTCCAGGTTGGGCAGAGAAGAGATTCAGAGCAGCCCTGTGGAGAAGGACTTGGGGGTGTTGGTCGATGAAAAAATGAACATGAGCTGGCAGTGTGCGCTTGCAGCCCAGAAGGCCAACTGTATCCTGGGCTGCATCAAAAGGAGTGTGACCAGCATTTCGAGGGAGGTAATCCTGCCCCTCTACTCTGCTCTCGTGAGACCTCACTTGGAGTATTGTGTGCAGTTCTGATGTCCTCAACATAAAAAGGACATGGAAGTGTTAGAACAAGTGCAGAGGAGGGCCACGAGGATGATCAGGGGACTGGAGCACCTCTCGTATGAAGATAGGCTGAGAAAGTTGGGGCTGTTCAGCCTGGAGAAGAGAAGGCTGCGTGGAGACCTCATAGCAGCCGTGCAGTATCTGAAGGGGGCCTATAGGGATGCTGGGGATGGACTCTTCATGAGGGACTGTAGTGATAGGACAAGGGGTAATGGGTTCAAACTTAAACAGGGGAAGTTTAGATTGGATCTGAGGAAGAAATTCTTTACTGTAAGCGTGGTGAGGCCCTGGAATGGGTTGCCCAGGGAAGTTGTGAATGCTCCATTGCTGGCGGTGTTCAAGGCCAGGTTGGACATAGCCTTGGATGGCATGGTTTAGTGGGAGGTGTCCCTGCCCATGGCAGGGGGATTGGAACTAGATGATCTTAAGGTCTTTTCCAACCCTAACTAACTATTCTATGATTCTATGATTCCTGTTGCTGCTGCTGGCTTTTCCCATATTTTTATTCTCTAGTGATGTTCATGACAGCATGTAGCTAATTCTGAAAGCCCAGAGGGGCAGAGATGGTCGTTTAGCTGATCAGCTATGGAAGTGTTTCATAGCAGGCAACAGCATATAATTGAGTTCATTAGCTGTTTTCCCCCTGAAATTAAATCCCCTTGAGGTACACATTGGACTTCCCCATCTTCCCTTGTTATCCAACAAGTATATCCATGTCCCTGAGTAAAAGAAATCCCACCAGTAGGTTTGCCTTTACCTGAGGCAGGAATAACCCAGACTGTCTTCCCCAGCAGGTTATTTATGTGCACCACAGGAAATTTATTCCCCTCTACAGCACATAAAAGTTCTGATTGGGCTGGGCCAGCCCTGTAAGTAGATCCCGTAGTGTTGACCAACAAAGTGGCTTTTGGTAAATGTGTATCCCAGTGTTTGAAAGTCCCACCACCCATTGCTCTCAGTGTAGTTTTTAACAGCCCATTGTACCATTCAGTTTTCCCATATGCTGGTGCATGATTGGAGATGTGATATAACCACTCAATTCCGTGCTCTTTGGCCTAAGCGTCTATAAGTCTCTGACTTGTTTCTCAAGGCCCACGATAATGTTCTGGGCACTGGCGTGGGTTCACAGCATATGCTCCCAGCCATCCGGTGATTGCTTCCACCATGGTAAGCACATGGAGGTTGCCTTGGCGGGTCAGTGAGAGTGTGATATAGTCAGTCTGCCATGCCTCCCCATATTTGTACTTAAGTCATCGTCTTCCATACCAGAGAGGCTTTAACTGCTTGGTTTGCTTAATTGCAGCACATGTTTCACATTAATGAATAACCTGGGCAATAGTGTTCATTGTTAAGTCTACCCCTTAGTCACAAGCTCATCTGTATGTTGCATCTCTGCCTTGATGGCCTGAGGTGTCATGGGCCCACTGGGCTAAAAGTAATTCACTTTATGTTGCCAATCTAAATTCATCTGAGCCACTTCATTCTTAGCAGCTTTATCCACCTGTTGGTTGTTCTGGTGTTCCTCAGTGGCCTGACTTTTGGGTACATGAGCATCTAGGTGGCATAGCTTCACCACCAGGTTCGGCACCAGGGCAGCGATATCTTGCCACAGTGCAGCAGCCCAGATGGGTTTACCTCTGCATTGCCAGTTACTCTGTTTCCATTTGTGCAACCACATGATGTGTAGAGGAGACCCTGCCATTTAACATCTAGCTCAGCACAGGCAACTGGGGTGCCAGGAGGAGCTTTGCTTCAGTGCCATTCACTTCTGAAGCAGCTTGAACCCCTTCATGGGCTGCTTTCCATCTCTTTTTCAGTGGGAGTATAACTGGCCTTGGATCTTCTGTATCCCTGACTCCAAAAGCTGAGGGATTGACCTCGAGTCTACCTTGGAGCTTTCTACCAGAGGCTCCAGGTAGGACCATTCTCCCGGCTGCGGTGTAAAGCACATTTTTCACATCTTGTATGGTTCAGACTGTTCTAAAGGCTAATGCATGAACTATCTTTTGTTTAATTTGTTCAAAGGCTTGGAAGTTCAAAGCATGGAGAAGTTATCTCTTCCTTATTCCTGTACTAATTCCTCTCATTCATGTCACCCCCTTTAGTTCATGCATTGAGTCTTCATCTTCCTTCACTGGATGAGTTCTTTCTCGTGCCTTTCATTTGCTTTTCCTCTTGCTTGTAGGGGCAACTGATACTGGCATGGATTGGTCCTTTAGTTCTGCTGCAGTGCCTGCTACTGGGATTGGAGTGGCTGCAGTGTCTGTTGTTGGGGTTTGAGTAGCTGCTGTGCTTATTGCTGTGGTTGGGGTAGCTTCTGTGCTTAGGGTTTTAGTAGCTGCATTGTCTGCTGCTTTGCCATCAGATCCAGAGACATCTTTTTCCTGCTCCTGACAGAAAAGGGTTCTGTAGGTGTAGGCCAAACTGCAGCACATTGTGGTGATTTGTCCCTCTTTGTTGTTGCCAGGACAACAGCACACCTTGTCTAAGTGTTCTGCTAGTTTTTCTGGATTTCGTATTTGCTCAGGAGTGAAGTTCCAAAGCACTGAAAGGGCCCACTGGCCTAGGAGCTTGCCCATACTATCCCACACACCCTGCCACTCATGACTGTCCAGCCTCAGGGAAGATCTCTTGGTGATATTCTTAAATAGTTGTTTAACCTTAGACAGGACCTGAGCCAGACCCTGCTTAGCTTTCAAGACTGGACAAGATTGAGCATGGTTAGGGTGGTATGGCCATAGGCAAAACACAAAGAGTATATTCAGCAACATGCTGGTTCCCAGCAAAAGAAGCAGGATGCTTTGAAGGGCATTGGAAGGATATTCAAGTTCTTTGACATTCACAGAATGTACTATAAATAGCCTGGTGGGGGAGCAGAGGTTGTGAGAAGATGTCTCCTTCATGGCTTGACTGCCCAAGGGAAGGAAAAAACCAAGATGTGTAATTGTTAAAAATTCCCATTACATGCCTCCCAGAGTATAGAGGTGATGACCACGCTGAGAACGCGTACCAGATCTGTTTCGTGATCAATGATTCTACTGTATTACAAGTCATTACCATAAAGTACAACAGCAAAATGGGAATCTTAGCCCAGGCCTCAAAGCTGATAAATGCTGTTGTAGTTTAAGCACAGCTGGTAACTCAGAACCATGCAGCTACTTGCTCACTCCCCCACTTCTCCCTCTTCCCCCCTTCCCCCCCCCCCCCCCCCGTAGGGACAGGGAGGAGAATTGAAAGAATGTAAATCCCACAGGTTGAGATAAGAACAGTCCAGTAACTAAGGTATAATACAAAACTACTCCTACTACCACCCTTAATAATAATGATAAGGGAAATAACAAGGGGAGAGAATACAGTTGCTTACCACCTGCTGACCAATACCCTGCCTGACCGGAGCAGCGATCTGAGCCTTCCAGGTGACTCCCCCCACTTTGTATACTGGGCATGATGTGCTGTGGTATGGGATACCCCCTTGGCTACTTTGGGTCAGGTGTCCTGTCTCTGCTTCCTCCTGGCTTCTTGTGCCCCTCCTCACTGGCAGAGCATGAGAGACTAAAAAGTCCTTTATCAGAGTAAGCATTACTTAGCAGCAACTAAAAACATTGGTGTGTTATTAGCATTGTTCTCAGACTAAAGTTGAAAATGCAGCACTGCACCATCTACTAAGAAGGAGAAAAATACCTGTTACAGCTGAAGCCAGGACAGTTATCCTGTGTTCAAAATTGCATTTCAGAAATACCTGCCTTACTTTGAGACCTCAACAAATCCTTTTGTACTGAAATTTTGTGTATGAAGAGGGCTAGACACACAACGAATAGACATCTTAATAGTGGGTCACCTGGTGTTACTCTGTAGTAGTACTCGCTACTTCTTAATTAGAGATGGATTAAAAAAACGTACACTCTGGTTAAAAAAAAACACTCAGATGGTTTGTACAGTCAGTTGTTTCAAAACCATTGAGGTAATGTTTGGGTTTCTGTGGAACTTATGCCATTAGCTCTTCAGAATATGGGAGGAGGAAACCAAAAGCTAGATAACACTAACCTGATGTAGGCTGGGTGTAAGAACATACAACCGTGAGCAGAGGAAAGGTGGGCAATGAGGTTCTAGAGCTGGTGCAGCACTCATTCAAGCTTTGAAGCCTGCACGCAGTATGCAATGGCAGTAATCAAGTAATGCAGTCTTTACTGTGACAGGTCTCAAGGGTTGTTTTATATAATATGTGTTCAGGGTGGAATTATTCCTTCTGCAGTATGGTACTGGAATAGCATGATGCCTGAAATGTGGTTTCAGGTAAGCAGAGTAACTTAATGTTTTCATCTTGCTGTGTGCTGGTTAAACTGGGAACTATAACTCTTCAGTATCACATTTCTGACTTGTATTTAATTCTAATTAAGGCTTTGGTGTTTAATGTCTTAGTTTGTGGAAAAATATGATGCATTTTCACCCAAACAAGTGTCTTCAGCATTCTCTACAGTTAAACTTTTTTTAATATATAACTTGATATTCAGGTGTTGATGCTTGAATAATATTTTGTTCAAGACACTTTATATTTTCTTTACCTTGTATGTAAGTTCATGACATGTTTAGTTTGCAAGTGATAGTGTCTGATAGTTCCCTTCATTACAGCATAACTTAAAAGCACAGCATCTATGTGCCTGGTATGTAGAGACATGTCCTGTGCTTAGATCTGGAGTTGCATATGGTGATATTCTGCTGTAGCTTTCATTTAAGCTAAAGGTTGTTATTTTCAAATGCTATAAAGTTACCAGTGATGCAGCACTGCTCATAACAGTTCTGATATAAGGAAAGCAAGTGCCTGGAAAACATAGGGTTAAAATACTTTTAACTTAGGTCTAAGATAGAGAACAAGGTTTGTGTTGTAAGTCTGTGGTGTGATAACAGAATTTAATAGTCTTACTAACAAGAGTGACTTTCCATCCTTCTAATGAGTGAATTCTTTCTTACCATCCTTCTAATTTATCAGTTTGGAGACAGTGACTCCCAAACATCTGCTAGCTTGGGATACTCCTTGTCTCCCCATCCTGTCCTGCTTGCAATACATTGTGTATGAAGGTCACACTGCTCTAAATCTTTGCCAGCTCTCAGAAACTTGCAGGTATGGCTGGTTTCAGGTAATTGTGATTACTGGGGCATCCAACTGTGCCAAAGGTGAAAAGTGCACCATGAGGAAGACTGCTTACTTCATCTTGAAGACCCCTGCCCACGACCATCGACCATCTGGGAGGGCAGTGGCAAGTGCCAAAAGGGAGGAGACTTATGATAATGAGTACCTAAACTAATTGTACTCGCTGCTCTCTCAGGAACCTAATGAATATGCACGTTTGTGTGTAATAAATATCTGCTTGCTTAACCCCTTAGTGTGCAAGTTAGGAGGAGTGATCCCCCTTGCACCCGGTGCTATAATAAACATACCTGCTTTATAACTTTCCTTGAGTTGTAGAGTCTGATTCTGTGCATCAGTTCTGTCATCTTTTTGTGGAATTATTTTTTAAATCAGCTACAAGCATTCCCTTATTAATAATTTTCTGTACTTTCATACATTCTGAACTGAAATGTTCATGCAAGAAAGTAACAGGCACAATTGTGTTATGATAGACTTCAGTTCTGCAAGTGTTTAATAGCCTTCAGTAACTTGTCTTATGAAATTCTTTTCATGCTAGGAACTGATATTGCCACTCGAATGTTGTGAATAAATTAGTTGTTTGATCATGCAACTAGTTTCTTTTAGAAGAAACTAGTTGTTGCATTTAATGCTTAGAAACTTCTAATGTAGCTGAAACCTTTAATTAGACATTGGTGTCTTTTACTGTTTAATGTTACTTAGTAACACTTTTAAAGTATTTTGGAATAAGTGTTCTTCCAGAATGATAGGATAGTGTCCTAAGCCTTTGGGATGTTCAGTACGTTTAGTTCATGGCAGTACAGTAAGAATAGTGACTGAGAAGGCAAAGGTGGTGTTGCCAGAGCCTTATGGCTTTCATGGTGTGAACATTTTATAGTCCTCTGTTTGCAGCATGCCAAGTTTGTTTGCAATCTTTAGGCAGATCTGTTCTTGAGTAGGTGGATTTGCAGTTATGCAATGGAAGTTTTTGGGCTCTTTTCTATTTTGGATGAGATACTGTTATGTAACACTTCTAAGTCTAAACAGCAAGCTGGGCTTGAGAGTTTTTTGCAATGCCCAGTGCAGCTGGCAGTGCTCTTTAATGTTCTGGCCTACATCTATTTTTTTAATGTTCTGTTTTACCAGTATGTCTAGACTCTTTTTGCCTTTTAAGGCATGGCATTTAAGGGGGCCTTCAGATTGCAATCTTAGGGACATTGGGATATCAAGGACAGTTTGCCCCATTTCCTTTAAACAAAAACATGAAAAACTTTAATGGATTCCTTAGGGCTACTTGAAGTTCTTGATTGTTTTCTCATTAAAATTCCTTTCTTGTTTTAGTATTTGTGGGATATTTCATTTTTAGTCATAATTGGGATTAAATGGGGTTTTAAAGGCTACAGACTGATTCTGATAGTCTTAAAATAGAACTTGCGCTTTTTAAAATAGCCTGACAGGCTAGTTAAACAAGAGGCTGCACAGATCAAATACTTGACAAATTTTGAGTGCACCTTTACTTCTTAAAACCAAGTAATTTATCCTACTGTATGTTACAGATTTACATTACTCTGAATACTGTTTTGACTAGCCAGGTTTCTAACACGGGTTGGCCTATGTATGTGGATGGGAACACAAGGCAAGGTTGGAAGTGTTGCTTTTTCTCTTTTTAAGAGCTGAGTAGGGAATTCTCATAAGTGAAGCAATAGCCAAATTTTTTTTTTTTTTTTTTTTTTTACTTTTAAAATCATACAAACACAATCTCAGTAACTTGTTGTGTTTCAGCAGAAAGCATGTGTCTGTGTACCATAGAGACCATGTGTGCAGCCTGAAGACAAATAGGGTAACTGTATTTATCCATTTCGTTTAAATAGTTAAGATATTAGAAGTTATGAGTTCTTACAGCTTGACTTGATAGAAAATCCTAGGAAATGGACTGGAAAGGATACTGTACCCTTGCTGCAAGATTGGGGATGAGAAGTTGGAGAATGTACTGAGAGATACCTCTCCTGGACATGCTCTCTTGAGCATCCTGAACAGTTGTTATTAACAAACTACTAAATGCTGATACAAGACTAGTGACCTTCAGTGACACTATTAAATTAGTCTTTAAGGCAAAACAAGAATTACCAATGATTCTTACGGAAGCTGGGTTATATCTTCCCCTGCCCTGGTGACTGAAGTGAGGGTTATTAAACTTTCTCGATCTTGGCTGTAAAGTTTTATTCCCCCCCATTTTGTTTCCTGTAGTCAGTTTTTACTTTGTGTTACTGTTGTAGTAAAGCCCTGTGTGAGTAGGACTAACAGCAGATAGGGCTAATGAAAAAATATTTTATTCTCCCACCCTTCTCCTCCCCACTACATGAAAATATTTTGAGTTCTCATACACATGAATTGTGGTTTCTGGGTACTGGAGGCACAGGTTCCTGTGAAAAGAAATTGGGAGAAACTGGTTACGTTTTTTATGTTTTGTTTGCTGCTGTTTAAAGTGTGGCTCTCTATGATCTTCAACTGAATGTTCCTACAGGATGGGATCGGCACAAAACTATTGATAGGCTTTTGTTTATGGGACGGGTGGCATATTACATTACTTTTTTGTATAATCTTGAAGGTATGTTTGAATCTCAGTGAGGTTTCTGTAGGGAAATGTAATGTGCCTAAACCAAATACCTCATTGTAATGTGTCTTGGCATCAGATTCTGTTCAGTGGTTCTTTTGGTCATCTGCTTGGTTGGATAAAACCTGAAATATACCTAAATAAGAGTGGGGGGTTTTGTTGTTATTGTTTGCTTGTCTGTGGTGTGTGTTTTGTTAGGAACATGGTTGTGTTTTCATTGGGTGTGAAAAAAGCCCCTTAAATTATTTAGCTGTAACAGGAAGAACTATAATGTTTTCTTCTAAAAAAACCCCAAACTATAAATATTTCCATACTGTAAAATACTATTTGTTTAATGGCATCTGAACTAGAATTAGTTTTGCATTTATCTAGTAGATAAGAATGTTTGTTGAATAGGTGTGTTCAAGCAATAAGTTGGTTTTGGTTTTTTGTTTGTTGTTGTTGTTGACTATGATTAAGTTCACTTTGAAAATGGATGCAGTTCTGGTTTAGCCAGTTGAGAATCTTTTCTGCTTCTCTTCAGTCCAGTTAACTTTTTTTTTTTTTTTTTTTTTTTTTTTTTTTTTTTTTTTGGAATAAGTATTAGTTTTGGTGTACTCATTGTTTCAAAACAACTATCATTCAGTTGTTAACGTTGAGTGTTGATTGCCTCATTCTTAAGTATGATCCTTTCTCATAATAAGCCATCAAAATGTTTATGACCTCAGAAATATGTTCTGTATTTAGAATTGGTCTTTTGCCTAAGTTGAGAAAGGGAAGTCAGTGGTAGCTGAATCTTTCAAGGATTATAGAAAACAGCTGGAGGTGGCAAACGATCAGCTGATTTAATAAAAATTTCACAATATTTAATTCATTGAAGTCTTGCCACGTTATATCTGAACTTGAGAGTTGCAGCTACATGTAAAAACCTGGAGGTGCAATGAAGATCTGAAATTTCAAAATTCTGCTGCTGTTTCTATGGTCAGCACCAAAACCAAATCAGAGCTGGATTTGGAGGTCAGATTGAATTTCTCTGGATTTGTTCAGTGTTGTATTTTGTGCCATTAGAGCACAATTCAGTTTATCCAGGGTGCTGAATCACTGGTGCTTCTTAATCTGCCCTCTCTGGTGAGTCCTTCTCTGAAATTTTTTTATAAGAAAAGTTTAGTACTCATTTGTGATTTAAGGCTCCTTGCAGTTCAGTTACCAGAGTTAATAACATTTCTTTTGGCCTTAAGGATGCAGACTAGGGACAGGCAGGAAATCAGTCATTCTTCTGTGTAGGGTAAAAGATGGTTTCCTGCTGGAGAAGCAGGACTGTGTTTAAGCCATATGTTCCAAATATTTGTATCTGTGCCAGCTGTTTTAGATGTGGGAAATGCATATGTTTTGCAGGAATGAGACCCACTTGGTTTCATACATTAAATTGGGACTGCTGGGACAAATAAATAAGAACAATAAATCTAGATTTTAATTCAAGAAGGTTTAGTGTCTTCAGTGGTGTAAAAGCAGTTTATTTCTTCTGTTTTGTGCATATGTATTCTGTTGTACCATTAATTTAAACAGTGTGGATGTAAAAATGTCTCGGTAGCATGACATTCGTACTGAAATTCTGTGGGTATTTCTCAGGCAGAAAAAATGCTGACTTTTTTTTTTTTTTTTTAATCGTGTGTAATGATGTCACTTAACCACACAGTAAGGCTCTCTGTGGTAACATTTTAGATAAACTTTGTTTTCATTGCAGAACTGTTGTAGTGTAAAGTTGTTTGTTTTCTTCAAAAATAAAGCACAACATGTTCTGACAGGAAAAATACACCATTAGCAACTTCTTAAAAGCTCTCATTCAGCATTGGTGCCTGTCATAGCACATTTTAATTTTGGGAAATAGTGTTTTATGTCTGACCTGCCCCGATGTTGCCAAGAAAGTGATGTAAATATAAGCCATTTATATAGCCCTAAGGCAGATGATTTCTTCATTAAGGGCCCTTCTCCAGGGGAATTTACAGGGAAGTTGAGATGAATACTATAATGGTAGGAGGCTAATGCCGCTAAATTAAAGGACATTGGATCCCAGTATAGAGGCTCTCTTTCAGGAATTAATGATCCTAAACTGTAGTTGCTTCATCCCCTTCCAGCGAGGGGCTGCTTTACTCTGAATGGAGCCTTCAGTTGGGGTTCAGTGCTGTTTAATAAAGTGCAGTAGCCTCACACTGTACATGAGTTACCTTAGCAGTCCTAAAAGTCCCAAACAGTAAAAGTGGATAAGTTTGTCAGTTTATTCAAGACAAAAAGCACAAGAAAAAAATCATTATTGGGAAATATATCTCATGCTTAATCCCCTACTTGGAGATGTTGGTTTTTCTTTGTCTCCTGCCTTTGCATCACGTGGTGGTGGGAGATGAGGGATGAAGGGCAGGTTTGCTCCATTTACAGAGCAAACTGCTTGTCACAGAGTTAGAGCTGTATTGCACCCATTGGGTTGCAAGTCTGGGCAGACCCAGACCTTTTATTGGCTTACCCTGAAGCTTATTCTTGTTGGTCCTGTTTTGTTGACCAGAATCTTGCATCTCTTGTTCAAGAAAAAGGTGATATTGCAGGCAGCCTAGGGTGCCTCTACATGGACCTGAGCATCCAGTAGGATAAGCAGATGTTTCCATCATGACAGTTGCGTATCAGTGCAAAATCCACTGTACTTATTTTAAGAAGAGTGGAAGTAGAAGGGAAACCAAAAGCAGCTGTTAAAGATAGTAATAAAAGAGAGCTATACAGATCTTTGGTCATTGGAAGAATTAGGGTGGAATAGCAAACTCTCCAAAGTTCAGAGAAAGACAGATGAAAAGGTTTGCTTCATCCAACAGAGGAAAGTTTTTTTATTTACTGTGCCTGAGGAAGCTGTGGCTGTGTTGTTTGTAGGAGGGAGCAGTAGTTCATGTAAGAGATCTCCTCCCATGTTCAATGTCTTATTTTTCTGCAGTATACAAGCATTGAAACTTCTGCTTGTGGAAATATTTGTCAAAACTCATCACTCTATAATTATGAGGTGTGACTTAGATGTGAGGATCACCTCCTGTGCTGGACAAATGGCAGCGTGTGTTTTGTTGGCCAGAACTTGTGCTCACATACAGTGTCCTGTAATGCAGTCGTGGCAGGCAGACACAGGCTTAGATAGATCCAGTCTCCTTGTTTTCCGAAGTAGCACTGGTGACTTCTGTTACAAAGCAAGAGCAGCGCTTTAGCAGCTGGGGAGTGAGAGTTTTCCCTGCCGCTGCTTTGTGCCTCAGTCACCTGGAGAAGTGAGAGTATCTGCACCCTCAAGTGGTGTCTGGATGGAGCATGGAGCCTTCCCAGGAGAGTTGGAGTATCTTTGTTCTTCTTCTCTCTTCCCAAGAGAGCATGTAGAGTCAACATGGTAAGGCAAGGCACCAGTTTTTATCTTGGATGTGTGGTGTGGCAGAGGGAAGAGCATAGAAAGCTCTGGAGAAGTGACTTTTTAGGTCTTTGAGCCTCAGTAAGCTGTGAGCTGCACGTAGATTAGCTAAATCATTAGGCAGTGATGGGTGGAAGACAGGCAATGGAGATAAACGTAGGTTAGAAAGATGTTTTCATTATAGTTACAGAGCTCTCTGAGAGAACAGGAAAAAATGGTTAATGCTAAACCTGCACTGAAGTCCCTCAGAAAATAAGCCGGGGTAGCTGGGACCAAGAATAACTTCTGGTCTGTCTGCAGTTTGCAGTGGGACACTCTTGGGGGCGTGCTCATCAGTCTACTTAATGGCCATGTCAATCAAGTGGTATTTTGGGTGGCAGAATTGTATTAATTCACTACTGGATGAACCATGGGCTTGGGCAAGCTGCTTTAGCTCATATTGCAGTGTTTACATTGTGGAGATGAAAGGCATGGACCCCATTTCTGGTTACAAACAAAATTGTTTACTTGGCAAAAATCCAGGGTTAATATAGGTTATACAAAATGTCTACGCGTATAAACGGTTAATACAATTGGCTGGCTATAGCTGCCCACGTGGGCATTGTCGCTCCTTCATTGGTTAATGTCTTGCTCACGGGTTGCCTTGATTGGACACCTGCTTTTCGCTGTTGTCCTCTCATTGGATATTGGTTCCTAGCTTCTTTCTTCCTTCTTATCTTGCCAACCTCCCCCTGCAACATTCCTCTGCTATCACAGCGCTCTCCCAAGACATCCCTCTGTTATCTAAAAGCATCTCCCAGCAACATTCCTCTGTTATGTTAAAGCATCTCCCAGCAACATTCCTCTGTTATGTTAAAGCTCTCCCAGCAGCTGGTTTAGCTTAAAATCCTCTACACCCACATTACATGACACTTTTGAGTTGCGTCAGTCATGGGTTTGATTCTATGTGTTTCACTTTCATGTGTTCAGAGTAGTTTGCTTTATTTATTAGAAACAAACGTAGATTAATCTCTGAGTGGAATAGCCAGTGAAAGCAGCATTAGTGTGCTTTTATGGAATATTCACATTACTTGTAGTTAATTGGAAGGATGCTTCTGTGTCGTCGTTTAAGTCCAGTCAGCCACGCAGTTTGCTCACTCACTCCCCCCTCTTTCTTCCCCCCAGCTCCTGGGGGGATGGGGAGGAGAATCGAAAGAATGCAACTCCTACAGGTTGAGATAAGAACAGTTTAGTAACTAAGGTATAACATAAACCACTACTGCTACCACCAATAATAATAATGACAAGGGAAATACAAGGAAAGAGAAGACAACCGCTCACCACCGATACCCAGCCCGACCCAGCAGCGAACCTCCCCTTCCAGGTCTCTGCAGTCTGTTTTTACATCCTGGGCATGACGTGCTGTGGTATGGAATACCTCTTTGGTCAGTTTGGGTCAGGTATCCTGTCTCTCCTTCCTCCCGGCTTCCCCTCCTCCCTGGCAGAGCATGAGGCTCAGAAAGTCCTTGATCAGACAAAACATTCTAAGCAGTAACTGAAAACACTGGTGTTATCAGCGCTGTTCCCAGACCAAAAGTCAAAAACACAGCCATGCGCCAGCTACCAAGAAGGGGAAAAATGACTGCTACTGCTGAACCCAGGACATTCTGGCAAGTTCATAAATGTGTAGGAGGACAAGATTGCCCTGATGCTTCAAAGAGAAAATATTTTCTATTAAAGCCTGAGATTTTTATTGTGTTTGCGAACAGGAAAGTTTTTGTGGGAGGATAGCTTTTTCTGGTGTGGTGGTTAATTCAGATTTCATTTTTTGTCCTAGCATTCATTGTGAGACAAATAATGGGCAGTTAACAGGAAGGGATTTTCTGTAGCGTTAGCAGTATGGGTGATCTCTAAGAAGGGTGAAGTATATTTTTATTGCAAGAGAAACAGTAATGCAGTTGGAATCCTGCAGTTTCCCTGCATGCATACAAAAATGTGGTGGTGGTCTTTGGGGGTTGTTTAGTTCTTCCAACAGTCTTCATCACTTCTGGCAGTCTTTGAAGCACATGCAGTGGATAATGCTTACAGCAGCTTAACTGGTTCGGTAACACTGCAGACATAAACATCCTGTCCTACTTATCAGTTAGCTTAGCTGCAGCCCATCCTGGACATCTGCTAGTTTCAGATACTCTTTATCTACACGTCCTGTTTTTCTATCCTGTTTTTCTCATGCTTATTTCTGTACTAAGGTCATAAGGACCTAAAACTATGTCAACTACAATGGTTTATTTTATACAGGGATTCTCATTATGTTCTCTAGCTGCACTCTTGACTTTTTTTCTTCTGTGAAACATGTACCTCAGTTATTTTCCATTGCTACTGTTACAAAGCCATCAAACTTAATGTTACTTAGAACCGATTCTACTAATGTACCAAAGTTTGTATTTCTTTTTGTGCCTTCTTGTCTCAAATCCCCCCTTTTTCTGTCCTTTTGCAAATTCTTTTGCAATATTTTATATACTGCCATTACCGTTTAGTCTTTTTTGAAATATCTTCCTGTTTCTACCTGATGGTTGATTTCATTCCTTTTCCTGTCTTCATAATTTCCCATAGATCATTTACAACACCAGAAGGAAGATTGTATCATACCACAAGTAATCAATATTGAAACAATTAATATTCTTGCAACCAGTTGCCTGAGATTAGGTAACCATGAAGCTAACTTTTTCCATATTTCTTCAAAACCCCAACAGGTATCATCCTTGGCCATTTCATGAAGTATTTTAGTTTGTTTCCAAATTTCCTCCAGATCCATTTCAGTTTTGCCACTTTAATCTATATAGGAACAGCAACTCTCACTGATTATGGAACAAACTCCTCCTTGTGAAGCCAATAACATGTCTAGAACCATTCAGTTTTGTAATACTATTTAGATAGGTTAGTTATCTCCTTTTGTTCCATTTGGATTATATCAATAGTTTTACTTTCTGTCCTCTTGAATATCTAGGTTTAGATTTCTCAATTGTTAGTTTACCATCAGGGATTAAGGACATGATTTTAGATTGTTCAGCCACTCGTTTGGCTTCAAAATCAGCCAAATTATTTCCAGTTTCCTGATTAGCGTCACCTTGTTGATGCTCTCTACAATGCATAATAGTTACTTCCTCTGGTAGCTGAACAGCTTCCAGTAGCTGCAGAATTTCTGTAGCATGTTTAATCTGTTTCCCTTGTGTTCAAAAGTCCTTGTTCTTTCCAGATGGCGCCATGTGTGTGTACCGCACCAAATGCATATTTAGAATCAGCACAAATATTTATCCTTTTGCCTTTAGCCAATTCCAGGGCTCTCATTAATGCTAGTATTTCTGCCTTTTGGGCGGAGGTGTTTGTGGGTAAAGGTTTAGCTTCTATACCTGTGAAGTGGTGGTAACAGCATATCCTGCCTTCCGTTCACCATTTTTCATGAAACTACTATCATCAGTAAACCAAGAATCAGCATCTTCCAGAGGTTTTTAATTCAAATCTGGTCAGCTCGAATATACAATCTCTATAGTAGCCAAGCAGTTGTGTGTTAGTGGCTCTGTCGATTGTTCCTGCAAAAAGGATGCTGGATTTACAACATTAGTGACCACAATTTCTATGTCATCTTGTTCCACAAGGGTGGCCTGGTATTTCAAAAATGTGAAGGAGATAACCAGTGGGCTCCTTTCTGTTCCAGGACTGCTGATAGAACATGGGACACTAGCACAGTAAACTTTTGTCCCAAGGTGAATTTGGAAGCCTCTTCAATATTCATGACAACTGCTGCCACAGCCCTTAGGCATCCCGGCCATCCTTTGCTCACATCATCCAGCTGTTTTGAAAAATACACCACTGCCCTTTTATAGGTTCCTAGTTTCTGAGGAAGGACCCCCAAGGCTATTCCCTGTCCCCCACAGGAACACGGCCAAAAGGGTTTAGTCACATCTGGAAGTCCCAGAGCCAGAGCCCCCACCAGCTCTGCCTTCAAATCTCTAAAAGCCTCCTCTGCTGAATCAGTCTATTCTAGAGAGAGAGGATTTCCTTTTAACAGTTCATATAGTGGTCTTACGAGAACACCATAATCATGGATCCAAAGTCTGCACCCTTGTCCTGGGTTCAGCAATAGCAGTCATTTTTTCTCCTTCTCGGTAGCTGGTGCAGCACTGTGTTTTTGACTTTTGGCCTGGAACAGCGCTGATAACACCAGTGTTTTCAGTTACTGCTTAGAATGTTTTGTCTGATCAAGGACTTTCTGAGCTTCATGCTCTGCCAGGGAGGAGGGGAAGCTGGGAGGAAGGAGAGACAGGACACCTGACCCAAACTGACCAAAGAGGTATTCCATACCACAGCACGTCATGTCCAGGATGTAAAAACAGACGGCAGAGGCCCAGAAGGGTTGTGGGGGTGCACTGCTTGCTCGGGCTGGGGATTGGTGGTGAGCGATTGTATTCTTTCCTTGTATTTCTCTTGTCATTATTATTATTGGTGGTAGCAGTAGTGGTTTGTGTTACACCTTAGTTACTAAACTGTTCTTATCTCAAACTGTGGGAGTTGCATTCTTTTGATTCTCTTCCCCATCCCCCAGGGACTGGGGGAAGAAAGGGGGGAGTGAGTGAGAGAGTGACTGCGTGAATTATAGAGGCTTAAACCACGACAGTTCTTTTTTGCGCCCAACATGGGGCATGAAGGGTTGAGATAACGACAGGATTAATAGTCACTTGTCACAGTGCTGATTTGTTGGCTCTCGAAGTTGCTCTTTATTCTCTTGAGTTCATGGTTTCAGCCTGTTGTACCTTACTTACAGCTGGTATTTGCTATCTTACCATTTTTTTGATATGGGTTTTGGGTTAAGGTTCTTTTTTCATTGTACTTTATAGGAATGGCTTGTAATACGTGCTGGCTCCAGAAGCAGGGGGGGATGGACGTGGATGAGGACTTGTACCTGGCTGTCCAGCTGCTCTTCACCATCCTGGCCCTCGTCCTCGCCTCCGCTGCGGGAAGCAGAGGGGGGGCGGGCCCGGGAATGGGGCCCCGGGGACCAGGAGCTGAGCCACCCCGCCGAGCCCAGCCTGGTCGGGGAAACGACCTCGAGGCTGAGCTGAGCCCCGTGGCTACCAAGCAGGGGGGCAGGCGGCGGCGGAGCCCAGCCCCACAGCAGCCAAGAGCATCCCCCAGCAGCCGCCCGCAGAGCCCTGCGAGCCTGAGCCCCAGGGCGATGCAGGAGACCATGCAGCACTTCCCAGCAAGGCAGAGGAGGAAGATCTGGACTCAGACAAAGAGGAGCTGGTGGTGAGAGAGCCAGCAAGCACAGCAGCTACACCAGCCCCAGTGACAAGTACAGCAGCGTCATTTGAGAGTTCTGAAGGTTTTGAATGGCCTTTGGGTACCCTTGAGACCTGCCTGCTGATTGTGATGGGAATCAGCATGTTGGCATGCATACAGAGTGTGTTTTACCCACGACCATTTTGTCTGGCCCTGAGAGTTAAGCAGAGTGGGGTGTGGGCCTTGTCTGGGGCTAGACTACCATGTAGGGGGACCAAGAGATTTTCCCCAAGGCTCGACAGTCATGAGTGGCAGGGTGTGTGTGACAGTATGGGCAAGTATCTAGTCCACTGGACCCCTCCATTGCTTTGGAAGCGTCGCAGATGGAAGGCAGCTGTATGGAGTCCCCAGCGACAAGCTGCAGAAACTGCTGGAGGGGTAGGTGAATTATTTTGAGCCTGGTGGGCTCATGACACTTCAGGCCATCAGGGCAGAGATGCAACATGCAGATGGACTCATGATCGAGGGGTGGACTTAGCAATGGACACTATTGCCCAGGTTATTCACGAGTGTGAATACTGCACGCAGCCTCTCCTGCTCTGAAAGACTGTTACAAAAGATGGAGCCCGATATCATGGACTGGATGAACTCAGCTTTATAGGGATGATCTCTCTCCCTCTGTGTGTGTGTGTGTTTATATATATATACCTGTGATGGTATATTGAAAATGTGGGATCTGAGCATGATATGAGTGGTATGGAATAAGGGGTGGAATGTCATGGGTTCAGCAGTAGCAGTCATTTTTCCCCTTCTCGGTAGCTAGTGCAGCGCTGTGTTTTTGACTTTCGGCTTGGGAACAGTGCTGATAACACCAGTGTTTTCAGTTACTGCTTAGAACGTTTTGGTCTGGCCGAGGACTCTCTGAGCCTCATGCTCTGCCAGGGAGGAGGGGAAGCTGGGAGGAAGCAGAGACAGGACAGCTGACCCAAACTGACCAAAGAGGTTATTCCATACCACAGCACGTCATGTCCAGGATGTAAAAACAGACGGCAGAGGCCTGGAAGGGTCATGGGGGTGCACTGCTTGGTCGGGCTGGGGATTGGTGGTGAGCGATTGTATTCTTTCCTTGTATTTCTCTTGTCATTATTATTATTGGTGGTAGCAGTAGTGGTTTGCGTTATACCTTAGTTACTAAATTGTTCTTCTCTCAACCTGTGGGAGTTGCATTCTTTTGATTCTCCTCCCCATCCCCCCGGGACTGGGGGAAGAAAGAGTGGGGAGTGAGTGAGAGAGCGACTGCATGAGTTATAGAGCCTTAAACCACGACAGCCCTCTGGTTATTCCCAGGAACGTCTGGAGCTCCTCAACGGTCGTGGAGTTTGGCAAATGGCTTCTTTTCTGGCGATTCCAAGTTCTCTGTCCTCCTGTTATTTCATGTCCTAAGTAGGAGATTCGGGTTTTTATTAGTTGGGCCTTTTGTTTGGATACCCGATAACCATTCAGTCCCAGAAAATTTAATAATCCCACTGTCTACTGGACGCATTCCTCTTTTGTTTCTGTAGCAATTAATAGGTTATCTACCTATTGTAATCGAGTCCCCGTCTGAGTGAGTGGCTTCCATAATTCTAGTTCCAGTGCTAACTGACCTCCAAAAACCGTTGGACTCTTCAAACACGTGAGGTAATACCATCCAAGTTAATTGGGTTTTTCTTCCCATATCAGGATTTTCCCATTCGAAATCAAATAAATTCCAGCTTTCTTTGGCCAATGGTAAGCAAAAGAAAGCGTCCTTTAAATCCAAGGCGGCAAACCATTTCTGATTATTATTCAATTTAGTCAATAAGTTGTATGGATTAACTACTACTGGATGAATATCCTCCATAATTTTGTTGGTTGCTCTGAGATCTTAAACTAATATGTAACTTTTCCCATTGGATTTCTTTACTGGCAAGATAGGAGTATTATATTCCATTTCACATTTAATTAATAATCTATATTTTAAAATTTATCAATGATTTTTTAATTCCCTTTGATCATCCAATTTTAAGGGATATTGGTTTATTCTAATTGGGCAGGCCCTCCCTTTTTATTTCTACTTTAGCAGGCAAAGTTTTTTTTTTGTTTTTTTTTTTTTTTGCCTTTCCTGGAACTTCAGATGCCCATATTCCCAGATATACCTGATTAAGGATTTCTTCTATTTCAGGGAGGTCCTCCTGTTCGCTTTTCTGTTCAATTAAAGGTAAAAATGCAATTAATTGATTGTTAACTCTCAATTCCATTTTGAGTTCTTAAAATGTTGCTTCTCAGCCTAATAAAGATTTTGGAGAATTTGGCATGCATAAAAATTCATGCATTCCTATTTGCTTTCCCAATTTGTCCTCTAAAGGTTTCAGAAATAATGCTTTTTTAAATTATTTTTATTTTTTTTTTCTTTCTTGGCAGCCAGTAGCTCTCACAGCTGTAACAAATTCTTTTCCCCGTGATTTAACACTGAATATGTTGCTCCTGTATCCACTAAAAATTACACTTTATTTTCTCTAGTCCCTAGTTTTAATTTAATCAGTGTATCTGCTAGGGTAGATTTCACAGGTCCCTGTCCTTCTAGTTCTAATTCAGTCACTGGAGCCACCTTATGCATATTCCTTTTAGGGCAGTGTGACTTCCAATGTTCAAATTCCTTACCATATGTACACCGATCTGGTCCCACAGGAGAAGAATTTACTCTTTCACCTCTGCCTTGTCCTCTCACATTAGTCCCTCCACCAGTTTCTATTTGTCCCAAAGCAGCCACTGTAGCTGTGGCTACAGCACGACTCAGCCCCCTCTTCTCCACCTGTTCTCTACTCCCAGAAGCTCTCCATGCTTCCTCCTTCACTCCCATCCACATTTATCCAACAAGCCCTCAATCCCCTTGGGACCACAGTCTGTCAACATGTCTGTTCCTACCTGTCTGCCTGCCCCAGCACTCATCCCATGCTCAAACACAGGAGGTGTGTGAGCTCCCCTTCTTTCCCCCTTGGTTCCCCCTCCCCCCCTTTTTTTTTTTTTCCTCCACAGTTGCTCACCCTGCTCTGCAGGGGCTACAGATGCCTGCCTCTGCAACAGCAATTCTGTTTTAACCCTTTCTTAACTCTGAATGAATCTTCTGCTTGTTGTCTTAAGAACAACATTGATTGTAACAGTGTATTATAGTTCAGAGTTCCATTTTTAGGCCATTTTTCCTCATCTTCCAGAGTATGCAAAGGCCACCGTTGGGTACAATATTTTATCAACGCTTTCTTATTTACCAAGCCTCCAGGAGACCCTCCCAGTCCTTTCCAATGTGCTGAATTACACCCTAAAAGGCTCCTTTTCCAAGTTTTCTCTACGCTGTTGATCTCCCATTATTAATCTCATATTCACACACACACTAGGGATCCCACAAATGTACTCCACACAGCTACAATACTTGAGACAAATGAACAACAATTAATAACATGGTTACCACACCTTGTCGTCAATACCAAAATCATTACCTTTACGAGCCACCAAAGTCAAATACCAATAAAATAAAAAACCGTTTCCACAAGACGCCCCCTGCGTCTTGTGGGTGTATACCAAACGGATGCTAGCAGTCAGGTATACGCCTTTACCTAGAAGATTTCCTATCTTGATTTACAGAAGGCTTCCAAACCTCGTGTACATTTACCAACCCAATTTACTCTCTATGTAAGATGCCCCCTGCATCTTAAAGACTATATAAAAGAAAGAATACCTTTTATGAAGATGGTCCTTGTCTGCTCCTGCAGCAATCTGAGTGAGTCCAGGAGTCCCTCCAGGAGAAGTTCCTGGGGGCCCTAGGGAGCCCTGTCCTCAGCGGGTCCTGCAGCTGAGCAGAGAGTGTCCCATCTGGGGTGCCAAATTGATTCGGAGAAATCTTCAGGAACTCGCCAACAAAGTTTAAGTTGACAAGCAGGTATTCTTTATTCTGGTGCCGGGAGACACGGGGGATAGCTCCTCTTACTGTGTTTCCTGGTGCCACAATAAAGAATACCTACTTGTCAACTTAAGCTTCGTTGATGAGTTCCTGGAGATTTCTCTGAATCAGTGATGATAATAGAATCATAGAATAGTTAGGGTTGGAAAGGACCTTAAGATCATCTAGTTCCAACCCCCCTGCCGTGGGCAGGGACACCTCCCAGTAAACCATGCCACCCAAGGCTCTGTCCAACCTGGCCTTGAACACCGCCAGCAATGGAGCATTCACAACTTCCTTGGGCGACCCATTCCAGTGCCTCGCCACCTTAACAGTAAAGAACTTCTTACTTATATCCAATCTAAACTTCCCCTGTTTAAGTTTGAACCCGTTACCCCTTGTCCTATCACTACAGTCCCTAATGAATAGTCCATCCCCAGTGTGGTAAATGTAAACAGTTAATTTGCTGATAAATTGTAATAAACTTGAATGATTAATTTGCCAGTTAAGCAAGGCACGTACGTTAAGCTTGATTAGCATTGTGATATAACAAGACTATGATTAGTGTTAAAAAAGTGATAGTTTGTTATAAAATATGGTGAGGAAAAATTATGAAGTGAGAAACCATTAATAATTAACTATACGAAAACCTGAGTTATTATATCCGCATTGCTAAGGCAACGTTAATGGAAGTCACCATCTGTAACTTCATTGAGTATAAGCAAGTATTTAAAAAACATGGAATTAAAATACTTCTAGTTTAATTTAGAGAACAAAGTAAGTCTGTGAAGTGGAAATAGCCCTTTTACAATGTTACAAGGCTGTGAAGTGGAAATAGCCCTTTTACAATGTTTGTGTTGTAATTCTGTGGTGTGATAATGAGATTTAGTAGTTCCCCTAAAACAGTGTCTCCCATAAATCTGCTAGCTTTGTGTACTCCTCATCCACACATCTGGCTTGCTTATCGCTTGTTTGACAACCACACTGCTCTAAATTTTAGCCAACTGTCAAACTTGCAGACATGGCTGATATTTAATTAATTGTGATGACTGAAGCATTCGACCTACTAAAGGTGAAAAGTGCAGCCTGAGGAAGACCCCTGCCCACAGGAGGAAGACTTCTTACTTCATCTTGAAGACCCTGGCCCACAATTATCGGAAGGCAGTGCGCAAGCCTCAAAAGAGGAGGGGGCTTATGATGAGTACCTGAACTAATTGTAATATCCCCCCCCCCCCCCCCCTTCTGTCTCGAAAACCTACTGAATATGCATGCTTGTGTGTAATAAATACCTGCTTGCTTAACCCCCCGGTGCGCTGCTTTGCTTACTACCTCTCGTTATTTTTGGCAATAAATTACTCTTGCTGCTAATTTGGCTCTGGGTATTTATAACACCCAGCATCCTTATAGGTCCCCTTCAGATACTGCAAAGCTGCTATGAGGTCTCCACACAGCCTTCTCTTCTCCAGGCTGAACAGCCTCAACTTTCTCATCCTGTCTTCATACGGGAGGTGCTCCAGTCCCCTGATTGTCCTCGTGGCCCTCCTCTGGACTTGTTCCTACAGTTCCATGTCCTTTTGATGTTGAGGACACCAGAACTGCACACAATACTCCAAGTGAGTTCTCGAAGTAGCAGAGTAGAGGGGCAGGATCACCTGCTTAGACCTGCTGGTCACACTCCTTTTGACGCAGCCCAGGATACAGATGGCTTTCTGGGCTGCAAGTGCACACTGTTGGCTCATGTTCAGTTTCGACCAACACCCCCAAGTCCTTCTCCGCAGGGTTGCTCTCAATCTTTTCTCTGCCCAACCTGTAGCTGTGCCTGGGATTGCCCTGACCCAGGTGTAGGACCTTGCACTTGTCATGGTTAAACTTCATAATACTCCTGTTGATAGTTATTGTGGGTGTTTCCAAAACGAAGCCTCCACTTTCTAGCTGAAACAATTGAGGTTTTCTCCTGACCTTTCTGATAAACATATCAATAGACTTGGGCTGCCCCAACCCATACCACTGTGCAGTAATGCTGCCCCATGTTACTTAAGCTGTTAGCACATCTTTACCTGCCACTGGAATGGTTTGGTTTAAGTGAGACTTAAGTGTCCACAACTTTTTTTTTTTCCCAGGGTGTCACAGACAAATGTATTTTATAATTTCTTAAGCGATAAAATGAAGTCTTAAAGTAGAATTGCTCTGAAGTTTGTTAATTATTTTGAGCCTGGGAGTATATAAATAACATGTGATGGTTAGAATTCATTGCTCCAAGTGTCTCTTCAGCACATAATTTATTTCTAATCCTGTATGCAAGAAAATCTTTCATATGTTTTGAGCTTTGAATGCTAAGATGGGTACATTAGCCTTGAAGAAGCAATGTTGTCTGTTATGGATGTAAGAAACACAGCTGTGTTGCTTTTATAGCCTTGAATGAATAGCTAAGGTGATAACAGAAGATAAAGAGGAAGTTGGTAAATGGGGGGAGGGGTGTGTTTCAGCCTAAACTTATTGTAGTCAGAGGGATAAAAGGGCTAGAGCAAGGCTTGATACTTGAAACCAAGCTCCCCAAGGGGGGAGGATGAGTGATGCATTAGGCGACTATACCATAAAAGGGTATGTGTAAGTAAGGGGCAGGGGCCCTTAAAGTACAATAGTGGGAGATATAACCAGGGATGGACTTTGAACGGGTAACTTAGGCGCTTCGGGTAGGCTGTAAGCCTTGGAGTACCTAGCCAATAGGGAAACAAGAGAAGGACTTTGCTGTCAGGAATAGGGGATAAAAAGGAGAAGCCTTGTAACCGAGAGTGCCTACTTGCTAGGACACCCGTTTTTGCAAATGTGATAAATGTAAACAGTTAATTTGCTGATAAATTGCAATAATGGTAAATTGTAATAAACTTGAATTATTAATTTGGTAATTAAGCAAGGCGTGTGTAAGTTAAGTTTAATTAGCATTATGCTATAACAAGACTATGATTCGTGTTAAGAGTAATAGTTCGTTATAAAACATGGTAAGGAAAATCATGAAGTAAGAAACTGTTGATTAACTATACGAAACTCTGAGTTACTGTGTTCACATTGTTAGGGCAACGTTGATGGAAGTAGCTATTTGTAACTCCCTTGAGTATAAGTAAGTATTTAACTTAGAGAACAAAGTAAATCTTTGAAATAGAAATAGCTCTTTTACAATGTTGCAAGTCTGTGAAGTGATAATGGCCCTCTTTACAAACCTAGTGTACTCCACATCCCATGTCTGGCTTGTTAATTGCTTTCTTGATGTGCTAATGAGATTCAGTATTTCCCCTGCTAATGAGATTTAGTAGTTCCCCTAAAGAAAAAGCGTTTCCTGTAAAACTGATAACTCTGTGAACTTCTCATTCGCTATATCTGGTTTGTTTTGCAATTGTTTGACAACCACACTGTTCTAAATATTAGCCAATTGTCAGAAGCTTGCAGGCATGGCTAATATTTATGTGAAGCCCAATGTAAAGGTCAGACGCAAACTAAAACAGCCATCAAACACCGTTTGTGCAAGATAAGATAACCGCCAGGAACCGACAGAAAAATGACAAACGACCCCCTAGCAACAACTGAAGCACGCGCAGAGTACCTCCACTACTTCAAGAACACGGAAGAAAAGATGTATAAAAGGGGACTGTTTGAACTGCTTAGTACGGTAGTTGGCGGAGTGTAGACTCCCCTGCCGTCCAGCGCTGGTTTTGCTCATATTCTACTTGCTATAATTAATAAATTCTAATTGGATTCTAGTCCGTTGTGTTCTCAATTTATAACAATTCTTGGTGCCGTGACTCGGATAATTGTGATAAATGTTAACAGTTAATTTGCTGATAAATTGCAATAATGGTAAATTGTAATAAACTTGAATTATTAATTTGGTAATTAAGCAAGGCGTGTGTAAGTTAAGTTTAATTAGCATTATGCTATAACAAGACTATGATTCGTGTTAAGAGTAATAGTTCGTTATAAAACATGGTAAGGAAAATCATGAAGTAAGAAACTGTTGATTAACTATACGAAACTCTGAGTTACTGTGTTCACATTGTTAGGGCAACGTTGATGGAAGTAGCTATTTGTAACTCCCTTGAGTATAAGTAAGTATTTAACTTAGAGAACAAAGTAAATCTTTGAAATAGAAATAGCTCTTTTACAATGTTGCAAGTCTGTGAAGTGATAATGGCCCTCTTTACAAACCTAGTGTACTCCACATCCCATGTCTGGCTTGTTAATTGCTTTCTTGATGTGCTAATGAGATTCAGTATTTCCCCTGCTAATGAGATTTAGTAGTTCCCCTAAAGAAAAAGCGTTTCCTGTAAAACTGATAACTCTGTGAACTTCTCATTCGCTATATCTGGTTTGTTTTGCAATTGTTTGACAACCACACTGTTCTAAATATTAGCCAATTGTCAGAAGCTTGCAGGCATGGCTAATATTTATGTGAAGCCCAATGTAAAGGTCAGACGCAAACTAAAACAGCCATCAAACACCGTTTGTGCAAGATAAGATAACCGCCAGGAACCGACAGAAAAATGACAAACGACCCCCTAGCAACAACTGAAGCACGCGCAGAGTACCTCCACTACTTCAAGAACACGGAAGAAAAGATGTATAAAAGGGGACTGTTTGAACTGCTTAGTACGGTAGTTGGCGGAGTGTAGACTCCCCTGCCGTCCAGCGCTGTTTTTGCTCATATTCTACTTGCTATAATTAATAAATTCTAATTGGATTCTAGTCCGTTGTGTTCTCAATTTATAACAATTCTTGGTGCCGTGACTCGGATAATTGTGATAAATGTTAACAGTTAATTTGCTGATAAATTGCAATAATGGTAAATTGTAATAAACTTGAATTATTAATTTGGTAATTAAGCAAGGCGTGTGTAAGTTAAGTTTAATTAGCATTATGCTATAACAAGACTATGATTCGTGTTAAGAGTAATAGTTCGTTATAAAACATGGTAAGGAAAATCATGAAGTAAGAAACTGTTGATTAACTATACGAAACTCTGAGTTACTGTGTTCACATTGTTAGGGCAACGTTGATGGAAGTAGCTATTTGTAACTCCCTTGAGTATAAGTAAGTATTTAACTTAGAGAACAAAGTAAATCTTTGAAATAGAAATAGCTCTTTTACAATGTTGCAAGTCTGTGAAGTGATAATGGCCCTCTTTACAAACCTAGTGTACTCCACATCCCATGTCTGGCTTGTTAATTGCTTTCTTGATGTGCTAATGAGATTCAGTATTTCCCCTGCTAATGAGATTTAGTAGTTCCCCTAAAGAAAAAGCGTTTCCTGTAAAACTGATAACTCTGTGAACTTCTCATTCGCTATATCTGGTTTGTTTTGCAATTGTTTGACAACCACACTGTTCTAAATATTAGCCAATTGTCAGAAGCTTGCAGGCATGGCTAATATTTATGTGAAGCCCAATGTAAAGGTCAGACGCAAACTAAAACAGCCATCAAACACCGTTTGTGCAAGATAAGATAACCGCCAGGAACCGACAGAAAAATGACAAACGACCCCCTAGCAACAACTGAAGCACGCGCAGAGTACCTCCACTACTTCAAGAACACGGAAGAAAAGATGTATAAAAGGGGACTGTTTGAACTGCTTAGTACGGTAGTTGGCGGAGTGTAGACTCCCCTGCCGTCCAGCGCTGTTTTTGCTCATATTCTACTTGCTATAATTAATAAATTCTAATTGGATTCTAGTCCGTTGTGTTCTCAATTTATAACACAAAGATGTTAATAAATCGCTGCTTCACTGTTGTGTCTAACCTGAGCCTTTACAAGAAACGTTTTTAAATTTCTAACATGGAGAAACGCCAGTGTAAGATTTTTATCAGCAGAGCAGCAGAGACTCTGTATGCCAAGTAACAGTGGCCCAGAGTGGCGATTGCTAGAGCTTCTGGCTCCTTCAGCCTAATGTTGATGGCACAGTTCAGAGCTATTTATATTTTCAGAAAATGAACCTAATATTGTTTGGGTTTGTGCTACAGTATTTTTAGAGAATATTGCGGAACCATTGCTTTTAAAACAATAGAAATTTTAGAAGTGTCATAATTTATCAAAAATTGTTGCAAGAACAGTGGAGACTTTATTGTATTGAAATATCTAAAAGTTAGTTTTTGCCAGTTATCATTTGGTGTTAATATGTGATATTGATCCTGCTTAAAATGGCTAAGATTCTTTTTTTTTTTGAGCTTTACTCTAAAAAAAGATTACTCGTGCTCTCTTAAAGAGAGTGTGCAAAGTGAACTGTGAGAGACTCTCTACCCAAGTGTGAGTTTTTTTGATAAAAACTTTTTTGTTTTGTTTTAATTTAATTTTAAACTTAAATTAGCTGCTGTATTCTGAAGTCCATTGCAAATGAAGCGTGCGGGTATTGTCCTTAGAATTACTGCTGATATTAGTGTCAAAATGGTAACATCTTTCAAAATCCTTTTTCTTCATTTTGCTAGTTCTGTTGTAGGAGGCAAAGACAAATTAATAGATGAAGTATAAAAAGTGCTGGAAGAAAGTTTATCTGCAAAACATTATTGAAATTGGCAAAGTAGGATTTAGAAATTTTTTTTGTATTATGGCTTCTGTCAATCTTAAACTTAGGTTTCGTTTTTGCGAAGCCTTCAAATTGGGGAATATTTAGCTCTGAGGAGGATATCATCCTCAAATTGAAGCGTCTTGCTACAGTCTCAGTAGAATTTTGTGGCAGAGCAAAAAAGTTAATTCCTTCTGAAAAATGTAAGTTGGGGTGGTTGTCATGAAAATCAAAGCAAAACACTCTTAAAGCCTTCCTTGCTTGGCATGGAAAATTAAAAATACCTAATAAAACTGTCCATGCAACTGTTTTTCTTTTACCAGTTATATTTAAAGAGGAATCTGTTTGAAATGTAGGCTTAGATATGTGTATTGTATACTGTGTGGTAATAAGACAAGGAGGCACCAAATGTAATCAGTTCTGGGTAAGGCTGCGTTTGGTGGCTTTGTAATGGAAAATAATTGGTACTTGAAGGTAGTTGACATAGGTTTGGGTCCTTAGGACCTTAGTACAAAAAGTGTGGGAAAAACAATAGAAAAACAGGACCTGGGGATGGGCACAGTTAAATTGTCTGATGGGTGCAGGGACAGGATGATTGCTGTGTTAATGAACCCATTAAGTTGGTGTAAGCATCTACTGGGGAGTATCCAGACTGGCAAATGTCCAGGATGGGAGCAGTTAAACTAACTTATAAGTAGAAGGACAGGATGATTGCTATGTTTGTAATGTTAATTAAGCTGGTGCTTCAAAGACTGCCAGCAGTGATGAAGATTGTTGGAAGAAGTAAACGACCCTCAAAGACCACTACCACATTTTTGTATGTATGTATGCCCAAATGACTATGTAAGGATGGCCTGTGTGGCAATACAGAGGCGCACGTTAGGACGAGGTATCCCCCGTGTCTCCCGGCGTCGCAATAAAGAATACCTGCTTGTCAACTTCAAAATTTGTTGACGAGTTTGTTCCTGGAGTTTTCTCCGAATCAGTAGCTAATCAGTGGTAGCTGTTAGTGGTAGCTAATATTGCTCTATGGTTTTTATATATTCCGGTTTTGTCCATGTGATAAAAAATCCGAGACCAAGCTCTCTATGTTTGAGCAGCTTGAATTTATTGAGCAAATAAAGGTAAGCAAACAGTGCTGGGTGCGCGGGGAGTCTGCGCTCTGCCAACACGCACACTTACAAGCAGCAACATATAGCATTTATAGTCTTGATGTAATTCATGTGTAGCCTCATGAATATGTATGTATGTCCAAGTGACTATATAAGGATGGCCTGTGTGGCAATACGGGGACGCTCGTTAGGAGGAGCTATCCCCCGTGTCTCCCAGCGCCGCAATAAAGAATTACCTGCTCGTCAACTTAAAACTTTGTTGGCGAGTTTGTTCCTGGAGTTTTCTTCGAATCAATATCCAGAAAGTCTTGCATTAATTTACTTTTGGTTTTGCTCTTTAGTGCCTTTTTATAAACTAAAATCACACATTCCTGAGTGTAAGTTGATCATGTTCCCAATGGAAATATCAGGGATACTTGTGGCTACTTTCAAAATGTGGAAATATATATTTTTTTTTTCCTCCACTTGTTTTTCTTCCTAGGTTTTGGCACTGATTGCATTCATTTGCATAGAGACCATCATGGAATGCTCCCCTTGCAAAGGCCTTTATTTCTTTGAGTTTGTGAGCTGCAGTGTGTTGGTGGTTACTGGAGTTCTGTTGCTTATGTTCAGTCTAAATCTTCATGTAAGAATACCGCAGGTCAACTGGAATCTTACTGTAAGTGCATACAGATTCTTACTCTGTTAAAAATAGCTGCAAATCTGTTTTTAAGTTTGGTCTTTGAACTTTACTTTCTACTGTTGCTTAAGATGGTGTATGGGTGTTCTTTATGCTGAGTAAAGTAGACATTTTAATTTGAATGCTAACAGCAGAATGAGCTCTGAAATGTAGCAAGATTAAACTACATTAAATAGAGCTAAAATTATCTTCTGGTAGACTCTCTTTGGAAGGAAAAACCTCCTGCTAATGCCAGTAATTACTCCTTGTGGATGAAGTGGATAAAAACGCAGGCTGTAGTTATTTAACTGACAGATGAGGAATTTTACAGTAGCCCGCTGTTCTCTTTTAAGCTAGTCTTTTTATATTTGGACAGCTGTGTTGCGTATTTTCTTAGATTAATACAGTCATTGGGTAATAGAGTAAAAAATTATGTGCTTTCTGTGAAAATTGTGTGTTTTGAATTGCTTACATGCATAACTATTAAACATTGACTGGTAATGCTTAATACATTCTCAAATACGAGGAGTTTTAGGAAGCGAACTGCTGGCAGCACATATTCCTTTTGTACAAGTCTCTATTTCCACTCTGTATTATGAGTTAAAACTTCAGATTGGGTTTCATAAACACAGGTCACAAAATCACCATGTTAAGTCACTCTAGGCAAAAGATGCAATTTATTAATGTTGCAATTAATTTTGTTTATAAGCCTAAATGATTGTCTAAAATGAGCCTGGAATATGGAATTAGATCATCCTTTGTACCCTGGGGATGCATGATCTACTGAGGAACACTTCTTAAGAGTACTTGGTAGATTATTTGAACTGAGAGCTGTGACTGGTAATTGTAGGTGGGGGAGATCCAGGTGGCTTGCAAAACAAAACCACTGGAATGTTACTGAGCTGTCTTGCCTGTGCTGCTTTTGTCTCTATTCTGCCAGTATTGTCACTACTTATCTTGGCAAGCTGAAAAGCAGCAGCTGCAGAGAGAAGATAGCCTCTGTTTCTGTTGCCAGCTTTTTTTGAACAAGCATCTGTGAGAGACTGAACTGAAATCACACTCCACTGCCCATTGTCTCAAAGATTGGTATGAGAAGCTGAGATGGGATCCCACTGTCCTGATTCAAAGGAATCACTCCACAGTGCACACTATAAAGTAAAGCACAGACCTTTATTGGCGCCGGGAGCACATGGGGGTTCAAACCTCCATACACGTGTCCTAAGAACAGGCACATGAAAACAACGAGGTGGTTGGTGACAGCCAATATGGCTGCACTAAGGGGAAATCCTGCCTGACCAATTTGGTGGCCATCTATGATGGGGCTACGGAAAAGATGGATAGGGGCAAAGCAGTTGATGTTATCTACCTGGACTTGTGCAAAGCATTCAACATTGTCCCGCATAACATCCTAGTCTCTAAATTGGGGAGACATCAATTTGATGGATGGACCACTCGGTGGATAAAGAATTGGCTGGGTAGCCACACACAAAGAGTTGTGGTCAACGGCTAGATGTCCAGTTGGAAAAAAGTAATGAGTGGTGTCCCTCAGGGATCGGTGTTGGGACCAATCTTGTTCAACATCTTTGTTGGTGACATGGACAGTGGGATTGAGTGTGCCCTCAGCAAGTTTGCCGATGACACCAAGCTGTGTGGTTCGGTTGATAGGCTGGAAGGAAGGAGTGCCATCCAGAGGGACTTTGACACGCTTGTGAGGTGGGCTGATGCCAGCCTCATGAAGTTCAACCAAGTCAAGTGCAAGGTCCTACACCTGGGTCAGCGCAATCCCAGGCACAGCTACAGGTTGGGCAGGGAAGAGATTCAGAGTAGCCCTGTGGAGAAGGACTTGGGGGTATTGGTTGATGAGAAACTTGACATGAGCTGGCAGTGTGCGCTTGCAGCCCAGAAAACTAACCCTATCCTTGGCTGCATCAAAAGGAGTGTGACCAGCAGGTGGAAGGAGGTGATCCTGCCCCTCTACTCTGCTCTCGTGAGTCCTCACTTGGAGTATTGTGTGCAGTTCTGGTGTCCTCAACATAAAAAGGACATGGAACTGTTGGAACAAGTCCAGAGGAGGACAATGAGGATGATCAGGGTTCTGAAGCACCTCCCGTATAAAGACAGGCTGAGAAAGTTGAGGCTGTTCAGCCTGGAGAAGAGAAGGCTGCATGGAGACTTCATAGCAGCCTTCCAATACCTGAAGGGGGCCTATAAGGATGCTGGGGAGGGAGTCTTCATTAGGGACTGTAGTGATAGGACAAGGGATAACGGGTTCAAACTTAAACAGGGGAAGTTTAGATTGGATATGAGGAAGAAGTTCTTTACTGTGAGGGTGGTGAGGCACTGGGATGTGTTGCCCAAGGAAGTTGTGAATGCTCCATCACTGGCAGTGTTCAAGGCCAGGTTGGACAGAGCCTTGGGTGACATGGTTTAGTGGGAGGCGTCGCTGCCCATGGCAGGGGGATTGGAACTAGATGATCTTAAGGACCTTTCCAACCTTAACTGTTCTGTGATTCTATGAAATGTTAGGGTTTTTTTATACTTTACTTTTCCATCTTGATATAATTTTAACTAAAGCGTTTATGCATACAATTCCGTAAGTTACGTAACTGTATTTCTCTTATCCTACTGTTCACTTGGGTTAGGGCTACAATGATAGTCTGGTTAGTATTAATCAAGATTCTCACAGCTGTTTACCTTTTAGCTTAGTATTATTGCTCAACTGCTAATACCTGTGAGCTAAGTGGTTAGTTCTTCCTTCAAACTGTTATCATCCTATCTTGCCATTAGGGATGTCCCTGCTTAGAAGCAATTTACAGAAGCAGATGCAAGGCTGTCTGTGGGCCTGGCGGAGTTCTAAGGCATTTCTTATCATAGAATCATAGAATAGTTAGGGTTGGAAAGGACCTTAAGATCATCTAGTTCCAAACCCCTGCCATGGGCAGGGACACCTCCCACTAAACCATGCCATCCAAGGCTATGTCCAACCCTGCCTTGAACACCGCCAGGGATGGAGCATTCACAACTTCCCTGGGCAACCCATTCCAGGGCCCCACCACCCTCACAGTAAAGAATTTCTTCCTCATATCCAATCTAAACTTCCCCTGTTTAAGTTTGAACCCGTTACCCCTTGTCCTCTCACCACATTCCCTCATGAAGAGTCCCTCCCCGACATCCCTATAGGCCCCCTTCGGGTACTGGATGGCTGCTATGAGGTCTCCACGCCGCCTTCTCTTCTGCAGGCTGAACAGCCCCAACTTCCTCAGCCTATCTTCATACGAGAGGTGCTCCAGTCCCCTGATCATCCTCGTGGCCCTCCTCTGGACTTGTTCCAACAGTTCCATGTCCTTTTTATGTTGAGGACACCAGAACTGCACACAATACTCCAAGTGAGATCTCATGCCTCACCAGAAGGGCGGGGCCTCCACTAAGAGAGTGCAGTCACCTTTTAAGTGCTTAGTCATACTCATGCTAAAAAGTAATTTTAACTAAGGCCTAATGGCTTGGTCTCAGTCCACTGTGGCAAGGATTGGTGTGAGGAGCTGAAATTGGACTCCACCATCCTGAGAGATGGGTGGGAAGAGCTAAGACTCTTTTGTCCATTATCTGCGGATTGATGTGAGGAATTGCTGCCCATTATCCCATGAATTTCTGCAGAGGTGCAGTTTGGAAGGTCTGGCTGCAAGACCAGTGAAACTAGTCCACCAGGAAGGTGTAGTAAATGATATTAAGAACAGAGGTACTCCCCCCATCTCATAATAAAAGTGGGAAAAGGTCATTGCCAGTGAGGACACCCTCCACAAGGACAATTCCATGGGGACACCCACCTCCGATGACTACTATGTACCCTTGGGGACACTCTCCTCCGATGCTGACTATGGACCCTGGAGGACTCCTACCACCAAGGATGATGACTACAGGCCCCCAGACGCCGCTGGATCCACAGTGGTGACTATCTCTGCACCCTGTATTCTTGCTTCATTGCTATCTTTTTTCCAGTCTGTCCTATCGCTATCTCTTTTTTGTAATAATTTCCTTTATTATAATAATTGTCTTTTTAATAATAAAGCAACCAATCTATTGTGGTACTTGACCTCGTTTGCATCTTAATTTCATTCTTGGGATCACAAACAACATGGGTCCAGCACTGGGGTTTTTTCCAGTCGGACCTTGACATTAAATTGGTGTCACGTACAGGATCCCTTGCAGTGAAAAGTACCATAATATCACGTAAAGTGTAAGGTATTACGTGTGTACTTCTCGGGGATGTAAGGAGTAGATTTTGTAGAAACAAAATTTGTGTTCCCTCCCTGAGAAGATTGCCCCATCCAGAGATGAATAGCAGTGAAACTGCACCTCAGGGCAGGGATGGTGTTTTAGAGAAACATGAGGCTTGCCCCTCTCTGCCAGGGGTAGAATGGGCAAAGAAAAATTGGCATAATTTGCAAAGTGTAACAGACTGAATAAGCACCATGCAAAAGGAGGCAAAACTGCAGCCCGGAAAGGGTAAATCGATTATCTGTGTCATGCTGGGCGCCAGCTTGGCTGCTGCAGTATAGGCTAGAGAACAACAAACAGCTGAATCTCAGTTCATACAAACTTTACAAGACCTATTCTGATCCCTGCTGGATCTGGTAGTTAACTTTAAAGAACAGTTAGAGAAAGATAAAAATCAGGCTAACTACTTGCAATTAGCCCCGAAAGAGCAACTCCTTGCAGGGAAAAAGTCCTCTCTGATCTGAGAAAACAACTGAATACCCCCTTGGTGACCTGGAAGAGGCAAGACTAAGGTTAGAAAAATTTAAATGTCCCTGCTGTGTCTCTCCGACCCCTGGTAGAAGCAGAATATACTTACAAAGGGGAAGAGGATAAATTCCCAAAGTGAGGAATCCTATGAAGGAGGTTCCGTATATTGCTACGGAATTAGCTAAATTTAAAAAGGAATCCAGTCATACTCCAAAGGAATCGTAATCTGAATATGTTTGGAGAGTATTGCTGTCTGAGGGAGATCAAGTTTTACTAAGTGAGAAGGAAGCTGAGGAACACTGGGAGCCGGGAGTATTTTTAACCACCAGTAACCACAGTGCACCCTGGTCCTTAACTCAAAGTGTAGCCTATTGGGCTGGAGAACTCAACCCTTTGGAAAGGGGAGATCCCCTCACCATCACAGGGACAGTTGACCAGTTAGTAGAAAATGTACAGAAAGTGGCATGTCTGCAAATGATGTATGATCGGGAGCTTAGACTTAAACGGGAGTCCCCGATGATGGTACCGGTCAATCCCAAATGTATGACTCCCCTCATTCGGGGTCTTCCCAACTCGCTGAATGCCATGGGGATCCAATTGCAGGGAAAGATATAAGCAACATCACAAAGTGAAAGGGTTGTTGCTGCCCTGGAAGGACTGCCTATCACCTGATCAACAGAAAAGAAAGCATGGATGTGGGGGAAAGTTGCCCAGGAGTTAATTAATTATGGGAGGAAGTACGGTCCCATCAATATTTCTAGTAAAATTGATACTAAGGGACTTAGACGAACAGAGGTAAAGACCCCTCCTCTTCTGAATAATGGGAAACACTTGACACTCCTTACTCCCCCAAAAGGTAGAATTATTCCTAAGAAAAGGCAAGGGTTGTGGACATTGGGGTGGTGAAAGGGTATTCTTAAAGATTTAATGGATGGATTACCCACTGGTGAATTGGAAAAGCTGGTGTTAGAGTGGCCTGAAATAAACCCCATGGGCCCTAAAGAAAAGGGAAAACTTCCACAAAATGTGGAGGGCCCCAGTGCCCCCACCACTTACTAACTCCAACCTTTGATTGTGAGTGGAGGGGTGGAGGGTGGAGATACATTCGACAGATCACTGAGAATAATTAAGGTGAATTACTTGTTTTGTGAGACCTGATATGGTGCCACATGTTTCACTTGCTTTGTATTGCGCATGTGCCTCCCAGGGATGTAATGGGTAAAATTTTGACAAAGGAAACTTAAAGTGTTACCTCTTTGAGATGGCTACCCCAACCTGTTGCTGCATTTCACTTGCTTTGTATTATGAAGATAGGCTGAGAAAACTGGGGCTGTTCAGCCTGGAGAAGAGAAGGCTGTGTGGAGACCTCATAGCAGCCTTCCAATACCTGAAGGGGGCCTATAGGGATGCTGGGGAGGGACCCTTCATTAGGGACTGTGGTGAGAGGACAAGGGGTAACGGGTTCAAACTTAAACAGGGGAAGTTTAGATTGGATATGAGGAAGAAATTCTTTACTGTGAGGGTGGTGAGGCACTGGAATGGGTTTCCCAGGGAAGTTGTGAATGCTTCATCCCTGGCGGCGTTCAAGGTGGGGTTGGACATAGCCTTGGATGGCATGGTTTAGTGGGAGGTGTCCCTGCCCATGGCAGGGGGGTTGGAACTAGATGATCTTGAGGTCCTTTCCAGCCCTAACTATTCTATGATTCTATGTGTGTACCTCTCAGGGACATAAGGGATGGATTTGTGGAAACAAATGAGTTCCTTCCTTGAGATGACCACTCCACCTATTAGATATGGGTGACAATAGAACTGCCCCTGCCCCCCCGCCCCCCAAGGGCAGAGATGTTTTGTAAAAACATTGAAAACAAAATTATAGATGCAATACAGGCACTACAGATTTGAGGTATCCAGCCTATCCCAGGTGACATCACAAAACTGTATGGCTCTTGACTTGCTATTAGCTTCCCAAGGAGCTCTTTGTGCAATCATAAATATAAGCTGCTGCACATATGTGGATCAGAGCAGCAAAATATGTACGGATTCAGCCAAAATTTGGTACCAATTTTGGACTTGTACCAAGTCACTAGAGATGATACCTCATGGAGTTTTGGTGAGTTATGGTACAAATTTACCTCTTGGCTACCAAATTGGACACGGTTAAAGAATTTCTTTGTAATAATTATAATAATAATTTATGTTTGTGCCCTAGCAGACATGATTCAATGTTGTAGTTGCTATTCACAATGGTATTTCAGAATTAAATATAGGAAAATATGAGATGAGACTTATAGGATATATGTGTATCCTGTAAGTCTCAAAGGGGGGAATGGTAAGCTAAAATGCTAAGTTGTAAATTAAAAACCGCTCTGTTGAGAGCAAGATAGGGTTGGTTCTTCAAGATAAGAAACAAATCAGAACAAACTGATCTAAAACATGGACACAGTTGTTAAGTAATTCACAAGTCTTCTGCACAAGCACAGGTTAATCGGCAGACACAGTGAGGAAGACTGTCGAAGACCACCAGAGACCCCTCGAGACCACCACCCAGCAAGGAAGCACATGTGTAATTAAAATGAAAATATTATAATTAGTTCCAGGAAATCTAGTGAATATTTGTAAACAAACTGGTGGACCCCTGGGTGCCACAGTCACTTGGGAGACTTTAATAAAGCACTGTAATGAATTATACAGTATTACAGATTGGCTACCCAGAACACTAACCAATTGGTCAAGAGGAGCTCGAGAACCTATTCATAACTTAAATCGCATTATTTAGTTACAAGCTATTTTAGAAATCATTACCAAGGAAACAGCCCATGCCCTTGATCCATTAGCAGATCAGGCCATGCAAATGCGGATGGCAATATTTCAACGTTGCATGGTTCTTGACCGCCTGCTAGCTGTGGAAGAGGGAGTTTGTGGCGAAGTAAATAATTCTAATTGTTGTTTGAAAATTGATGATAATGGTAAAACAGCAAAACAAATCACCTCTGGAATTTGAAAATTGGCTCATGTTCCTGTCCAAACCAGGAAAGGATGGGAGTTTGACCCTTTTCCCTGGCTGCCTGGAGGCCAGGGGGTTAAACAAATTTTTATTTGTTATGTGGCTTTGCTATGTTTTTATTTTTACCTTGTATTATTCCTTATCTCATTCAGTTAATTCGGAGTGTTGTAACAAACATGCAGTTTATAACTACTGCCTCTCCCGATGGAACTAAACAAATCAGATTAATAAGTCCACAGAAACTGTCAGTTGTAAAAATAGTTTAAACCGCTGCTTTTTTCATTTCTTGGCCTCTTTTGCACTATCTCTTTTCTAAAACCACCTGGATCCAGAACAGACTTTGAGACATAGGGTGGTGTGAGAGACAGAACTGAAATCAAACTCCACTGTCCATTGTCTCAAGGATTGGTGTGAGGAGCTGAAACGGGACTCCATCATCCATTGCCTGAGAGATGGGTGCAAAGAGCTGAGATAAGACTCTTGTCCATTATCTTGACATAATGACAGATAATGTCATTATATATGGCAGTAAGAACAGAGGTACTACCCCCAACTCATAGTAAAAGGGGGAAAAAGTAATCGCCAGGGAGGACACCTCCACAGGGACACCCACCTCTGATGACGACTGGACCCTGGGAACACTCTCCTCCCATACCGACTACAGACCCAGGAGGACTCCCACCACCTCCGACTACTATGTACCCTTGGGGACACTCTCCTCCGATGCAGACTATGGACCCTGAAGGACTCCCACCACCAAGGACAACAACTGCAGACCCCCAGGACACTGCTGGATCCACAGTGGTGACTATCTCTCTGCACCCCAAATTCTTGCTCCTTTTCTATCTTTTTTCCTATCTGTCCTATCACTATGTCTTTTTTATAATAATTTCATTTTTTCATAATAATTGTCTTTTTGTAATAAACCAACCAATCTATTGTGGTACTTGACCTCGTTTGCATCTTAATTTCACTCTTGGGATCACAAACAAGATGAGTCCGGCGCTGGGGTTTTCTCCAGTTGGACCCTGATGGCATCACAGCAACCTGACACCTGATAACAGCAATTGAAGGCCATCTTTTTATGCCACACAGTTCTGTGCATGCTATTTTAGTGGAATATGCAAGAGCATGACAAGTGTATATAAGAGCATCAGCATAAAATACATTATTTTTGTTTTGCTGGTGTGATGTGAGTGTTTTCACAGTGAATAGTAGTTCTCGCTCATGTTCAAAGTAAATTAGACCAAGACTTCTTATCAAGAGGCTAGAGAGTGGTATTCACTGTGTCCATATGACTGAGCTGAGTTGAGCCTCTGGAAGAGTCAGTTTAATGACTTCGCATACCCTTGGTTCTGCATGTCTGCACCTCTTGTTCTGTTGTTGAGCCCCGTGGCATGCTTTTATTGCCTGCCAGAGCACTTTCACAATATATTGAACATGTAAGTACAGAATCCTAAATGCAGCTCTCTGCTTTCCCCCCAAATAATGCAATAGATATCAGTGTGTAACTGGCAGGTCCTTTCAGCCACTCTTCTTATGGTATTTGTGTGACAAGAATTGCTACTTTGCAGCATTACTTGTCTCTGCTTAAGACACGGTTAGAGATATTTAGAGAAAAAAGGGCTTAAAAATCCAACCGCTTGTGGTATGGGTGTTTTGTTTGGTGGTTTGTTTTTTTTTTTGTTTTTGTTTTTTTAAATTTAAGTATTTTGGGTTTTAGGGCAAAGGTCACACTCTGAACCCTTTTACCTAAGCAACTTGGAGTAACATGACATGGTTGGAGTTTGACCTGAAAGGCAACTGGAAATGCTTTTGCTTCAGTCCATATTGCCATGTCAACAGAGGTAGAAGTAAATTGTCATGATCTCGCAAGTCTCATTCTTTTAGTTATGTACTAAAGGTTAAATGCTTCTTCCATCATTATACCAGAGATCTCTAACAGAAGTGAGGAGAAAACTGGAAGCTTCTGACTTCCATTAACTGATGAGACCATCCTTCTTCCTGGTATTTCTTACTGATTGTTAAAATCATTAGTCTGATCTGTTCGTTACTCTGAGAGGAGCGTGGGAGTATCTTCATTATTCTGTTAGCTGTAGTCTGCTGTTGCATGTACAGAGTGGGAGATTGAAGGCTGCTGATAAAACACCTATGGGAGATTACTCTGGCAAAGTTGTGAGAAAATTTAAGAATGGAGTTGTGGCTGGATGCTTTTTTTTGGCTTATTTTGGCACTTTATTCTTTATTCTTTAGATTTATATTCATACATTATTTGCCTTTTTCAATAGTTAGTACTTCTCTGTGTTTTGATGGTTATTTTGGTAATTTTGCAGCCTCTGCATATGACATAGTTATCACAGGAGTTGCTTTCTGAACAGATTTTGACACTCCCGAATGCTTTAGGAGGAAGTAATTCCTGCTTATGTATAAATTCAGTAATATGCATACTTTAAAAAATATGTATGACTTTATAATTGCCATTTCCCTTGTGAAAAGTCTCAAACTTTGCTTTTAGAGGCTGTGTGAGAAGAAGAGGCTGTTACAATGCTGAATCTGTTTGCTTTCAAATGATCCTATGTATTAGAAAGTACCAGGCCATCAACTGCTGTTGTCCAACACAGGATTGTTTTCTTTAGTACTTTATTAAAATTAAACTTTCTAATGAATTGTGGATGTTGTTTGGTGTCCACTATCCCTGGTTGGAATGAAAATGTGGATCAGTGTGTACTAATATCTAACAGATACACAAATTTACTAAGGGGGTTTTATATATATTTTTAGCTATTTGTGGAGAAGAGCTTTATTTTGTTCCTAATTAGAGTCTTGTCAACCATTTTCACATCTTCCTAAGGTAAACATGAAAGAAATGGAGTTGCTGAGGCCAGGAAAGAACCTTGCTTGGGTGTGTTGGAAAAAGAGTCAGGTCTATTACAGTAAGATGAAAGAACAGTCACTTGTCTGTGTTGTGCAGTGCTATCAATATTATGCAGAAATGCAAAACCTGGGGAACCTGTCAGTGGAAATTTCCATGTCCTTTATGCTTCACAGCTCAGAGAGCGCCTATTCTGCAAGGAGACTAGCAAGTGGCATGGCAGATTGGACAGTATACTACAGCAGAGATTCCTGCTTCACTGATGAGCTGCTGCTTTGAAATGTTTGTTTTCAGAGCTAACTAATAACTGAATGTTTGCTATAATATTGTGTTTGGCTAACTTATCTTTATTATTATTATTTTCATGATTTGAATCTCATGTGATCTACAGGAAAAACTTAAGAACTTTCATCCAAACTATGTGCATGACATAGCCCTCTAGAAATAGGGATGGGGTAGGAAAGTTAACAGAAGTGTTTGTAGTAACTTTGTAGTGAATTTGCATGTGGTTTGCCAGACAATTACTGCCGCTGTCAGAGTAGATCCACCATGATGCTGTGGTACCTCTTTTGAGGGCTGACAACTGAGATACCTTGGGGAGGGTGAGAAGTGATGGCAAATATCTGAGAATACTGGAATTTGACAGTGTTGACAGTTTGTATGATGGGAGACATCAGAGTCAATATAGATATAAATCATTGTATAATCAGGCAGTAGAATGGACTTTTTATGTCTGTGTAGGAAAAAATCTTCCAGTAGATTTTGAACATTGATTTAAAAAAAAAATATATGTTTTTAAACATCCACTGGAGCACTGGTAGTGTATTTTGTGTGCATGCAGTGCTGAATGCAGGTTTTTCAGCCTAGAGCAGCCTCAAAGATGAGGCACAGAACTAAGCACAGCAATTAGTTCTGCTTGGCTTATTATCCTGGGCTCAGTCCCAGGGAAGCACTGCTACAGGGAGGAAACATTGAGGACTCAGGTGTGTCTTTTTAGAACACATAGATCAGTGGTTATATCTTGTGCTACTTGAAAACTTATTTCATCATCTTTGCAGGGTTGGTATTTTGTTTTGTTTTGTTGCAAGGATGAAACCTTTGTGTGTGAGCAACTGACACTTGAAGTAGTTGGCAGCAAATCTGATGTAGTGCCACAATGGCCAACTGTCTTATGCCAACCTTGGCTCTAAAGAGTGTAATTACGAAGTAGTTAAAAGCCTTCACAGGACGATCTTGATATATTTTTTTTTCTCCCCCTACTGTTTTGATAGAACATCCTAGTTTTCTTTGGCTTGCTTAGCTGTTGAATGAGAAATTAAGTCAGTAAGTTTTAAATACAAGAAATATTACGTGGTTTGGTAGTTACTGCTAGTAAGGTGTATTGCTTTCTGACAATAACTGCTGGCCCTGTTTATGTGCAGGACTACTTATTGGAAAAAATATGCAGGAAAAGCAGTGAGGGGCAGCTAAAAAAGAATCAAGAGGGAAATCTACAAGAACACAAAATGAAATGGGGGTTGTAGAAGCATTCATTCATTCAGGAATATGTTTTGTCATTTACAGCAGAGTAACTTCATCTAACAGAGCTTGTATTCCAACTTAAAAGTAGTTAAAAATTAGAATCAAGTCATATGAATCTTGGTTGTGAGGCCACTTCTTCCATTTCTTCAGAATTGTAGCTTGTCCCTGACCTTTTGGAGAGCTAAGGTTTTTGAAAGTCACTTGTGTTAAATCAGGGGTTTTTACACACTTTTCTTGTGATGCTGGAAATAGAACTGATTTCAGCAAGTGCCAGACACTTGGGGACAGGATCGAAGTGCCTGAACAGGAGCACCTGCTGAGAGACCTTTGGGGGCTGCTGCCTGCAACATGGGACCCATGGGGTCCTTCAGACTTGCATGGGGTCCAGGCACTATAGTCTCACACTGTGAGATGGGCACTAAGATATCTCTGCACAAAGCTCCTGTATCTGTGTAAGCCTAAATAGATGAGAAAAAGAGATGGGAATCAGTGCTCATACAGTTAATTTGGCTCTTTCTACACAGAAATTACTTTTGCTTGAGAGACCATGTTTCCATTTTTAATTGTGGTTCAAAATACTCATACAATGTTTAATAATATGATCATAGAATAAAATTATGGGAGTTTGACCAGAGGTGCTTGGTTGTAGAGGACTGACTGGTATGTTTGTAAACTTCAAATTAATAGCTTCATATAGAAACAAGGGAAAAAGTTCCCAAACCTTGGAGTTGGAGGGAAAATGAAGAGCATTGTAAAAAAAGAAAAATCATTGTCCTGGGTTCAGCAGTTATTTTTCTCCTTAGTAGCTGGAGCTGGTGTACTGCTGTGTTTTTGACTTTCAGCCTGGGAACAACGCTGATAACACGCTGATGTTTTTAGTTGTTGCTAAGTAATGTTTACTCTGATCAAGGGCTTTTCAGTCTCATGCTATTGCCAGTGAGGAGAGGCACAAGAAGCCCAGAGGAAGCAGAGGCAGGACACCTGAACCAAAGTAGCCAAGGGGGTTGATTCTGAGAAATCTCTAGGAACTTGCCAACAAAGTCGACAAGCAGGTGTTCTTTATTGTGGCACCGGGAGACACAGGGGATAGCTCCTCCTAGTGTATCTCATCCGAGCATCAAACAGGCTGTGATTATATTGTCCTTAAACATGCATATTCATTAAATTACATACATTACATCAAGCTTCTAGAGAATCCCTCCTGCATGCACACCAAAATGTGGTAGTGGGCTTTGGGACCCCTGGTGGTTATTTCTTCATCACTTCATTTTAGGATCATTGTCATATGGTTTAGGATCATTTGTCAACCACTGGGCGGGTTCTGGCAAAGCTTATCTGTCATTTCCTTTTCTCTATAGAATCATAGAATCATAGAATAGTTAGGGTTGGAAAGGACCTCAAGATCATCGAGTTCCAACCCCCCTGCCATGGGCAGGGACACCTCCCACTAAACCATGCCACCCAAGGCTATGTCCAACCCCACCTTGAACGCCGCCAGGGATGAAGCATTCACAACTTCCCTGGGCAACCCATTCCAGGGCCTTACCACCCTTACAGTAAAGAATTTCTTCCTCATATCCAATCTAAACTTCCCCTGTTTGAGCCCGTTACCCCTTGTCTTCTCACTACAGTCCCTCATGAAGAGTCCCTCCCCAGCATCCCTATAGGCCCCCTTCAGGTATTGGAAGGCTGCTATGAGGTCTCCACACAGCCTTCTCTTCTCCAGGCTGAACAGCCCCAACTTCCTCAGCCTATCTTCATATGGGAGGTGCTCCAGTCCCCTGATCGTCCTCGTGGCCCTCCTCTGCACTTGTTCCAACAGTTCCATGTCCTTTTTATGTTGAGGACACCAGAACTGCACACATTACTCCAAGTGAGGTCTCACAAGAGCAGAGTAGAGGGGCAGGATCACCTCCCTCGACCTGCTGGTCACACTCCTTTTGATGCAGCCCAGGATACGGTTGGCTTTCTGGGCTGCAAGTGCACACTGCCGGCTCATGTTCATTTTTTCATCGACCAACACCCCCAAGTCCTTCTCCGCAGGGGTGCTCTGAATGTGTTCTCTGCCCAACCTGTTGCTAACAAAGCCTGAAGTCCTTGAAGTTGCTTATTTATAACCCCATTCTTCAGTCCACCCTATTCTTCAATCAACCCCATTCTTCAAGGTATTCCATGCCACAGCATATAATGCCCAGTAGAAAAGCTGGGAGAGTTACCCGGAAAGTGCAGATCGCTGCTTGGGTCAGGCTGGGTATCGGTTGGCGGGTGGTTAGCAATTGTATTCTCTCCCCTTGTTATTTCCCTTATTGTTATTATTATTGGTGGTAGTAGTAGGGGTTTCGTTTTATACCTTAGTTACTGGACTTTTCTCATCTCAACCCGTGGGATTTACATTCTATTGATTGTCTTCCGAGTGAGGGGCTGTGTGGTTCTGAGTTACTGGCTGGGCTTAAACCACAACAGTCATTAACCACACTTCCCCCTCCCTTTACATGCCAACTACAAAATTAATCTCTGAAACCCAAAGTCATGAATGGAAATGTTACTTTTGAGCTCTCTCTTTTGTGGAAAATAACCTGGATAGCAGCAGGCCACTAACCTTTTCCACCTTTTGTGACAAAGTCAAGTTGTTGAAATGTGCAGGTTTCTTTTCCAGATTACATAAGTTTAGCTACTTTACACTCCATGTAAATGTAAACTCTTGGATTTCAGAAAGTGCATGACCAAAACAACTACTTGTTTGTCATATTTTTGTTAATACAAATTGCAATTGCAATATGGCGATGTTTCCCTTTTAAATAGTCACTTGTGCAGTCTCTTACTTCACCACAAAATGCAGGATAAAAAGGCAGAGGATGGCTTTTGATCGAATGTCTTAGAAGTCTGTAATTGTGAAGTCATGGAGATAAAGGCACATGGATATTACTGATGCCTCTTGAGCAACAGAGCTAACTCCTGTTAATGTACTAAACTAGAGGATTAAACAGAAGCTTTCAAACCTGATGTGCCTTGCAGCTTTCAGGAGTGACTTTATGGGAGTTTTCAGGTCTGTTAACAGACCTCTCATTTATAGCACCAATTCGGGGGGGGGGGGGGGGGGGATTTTTTTTTTGTTTGTTTTTTGTTTGTTTTTTTTTTAAATGGTTCCTAATTTAAGAACCATACCAGACCCTTAAAACGAAAGACTGTAGGATGCTGTCCACTTTTCTAGAGTTTCCCACCTTTACAGCAGAATCAGCAGAAGAGCCTTGCCCTTTTTAGTATAAAATGCTGTCTTGGCATAAACTTATCTTCATCCACAAGTCGTTTCCTCTGCTTTATGCTCCTTCTGAGTGGAACAGATAGCTGGTGATGGCAGTAGTAAATACTTGTCCTGGGTTGCTCTGTTTTGGACTAGTAGGACTGTTAGTGAGTGAACAGAATGACTCACAAATAACTAGCAAGTGATAAGAAGTCAGTCCTTCATTTTAAATCATTTTGGAAAGGAGAAAGGGAGCAGCAGCAGTCTAGAGTGGATTTGGTTCAGCTCATAGATTTTATTCTGTTATGGATGGTAGCTTTGTACAGTATTTTATTGCACAGCATACTCTCATGAGGTGGTTGTAATTTCAGCAGAAATTCTTCTGTGTGATTTGGTTTTTACTTTGTCTATAAATATAATAGAAATTCAGCTACATTGTGGCCAGATTTGAAATGGCTCATCTTTTTTCAATTAGTCTATTCTTTTCATTATCACAATTATTAATTTTCTCTTACATGGAAAAAAGCTACATTATTTTAGGGAGTGTCCTTTACTTCTTGAGTTCTTACTGTAGTTCACTCTTTTTTGTTTTGCTCTTACTTTGTTCAAAACCACTGTATTTTTTCTTACCTTTCTGCTCTTAGTAGTAAGTACCAAATTTTGGGTTAAAAACCTTCACTGATATTTTTTCTCTGTTCTTACCATTATATATCTGTATGACTATGTTATTGATAAGTGTTGTAAGCTCCAGTCTGATCTGTGGATATGAAAGACTGTGTTAGTTTTAGCTTTTTAAGAAGTGAGCCTTATTGTATGAATGTGAATCATTAATTGCATTAAAAAGGTTTGATCTAAACAGGGAAAATGGAATTGCAGTTCTTCAGTTTTGAATTGTTGACAAAGTTTCTAATGTACTTACATCTTTGGTTTCCTGGAAGAATCGTGACAAAGGCACCAGCAGTCTTAATTTCAGCAGTATTTCATATTCAGTGGTATCTGAAACTTCTTAAAAGAAGACTTTGAGTCGATTCGTAGCATGGGGATAGATGATAATGTCTATCATGTTGTGGGTAGGTCATCCTGTCTTGCTTCTACTGTTCTCTGGCAAGGTGGTCAAGCTGATGGATTCAGAAAGTCAGAGGTCAGCAGAATTAATTAATAAGCACATCTGACCCCATAAATCTTAGAGCTGTCATGGTTTAAGCCCAGCCGGTAACTCAGAACCACACAGCCACTTGCTCGCTACCCCCTTCCCCCCCCCTCCCGGCAGGATGGGAAGGCGAATTGAAAGAATGTAAACCCCATGGTTTGAGATAACAGTCCAGTAACTAAAGTATAATGTAAAACTACTACTACTAAGAACAATAAAGGAAATAACAAGGAGAGAGAATATAAAACTAAAAAGGGAAGGGGGAAAACCCCACAATAAATGCATGTGATGCACAATACAATTGCTCACCACCTGTTGACTAATACTCTGCCTGACCTAAGCAGCTATCTGGGCCTTCTGGGTGACTCCCCATAATTTATATACTGGGCATGACGTGCTGTGGTATGGAATACTCCCTTGGCTACTTTGGGTCACGTGTCCTATCTCTGCTTCCTCTCAGCTTCTTGTGCCCCTCCTCATTGGCAGAGCATGAGAAACTAAAAGTCCTTGTTCAGGGTAAGCATTACTTAGCAACAACTAAAGCATCAGTGTGTTGTTATTGTTCTCAGACTAAAGCCGCAACACAGCACTGCACCAGCTACTAAGAAGGAGAAAAATAACTGTTACAGCTGAACCCAGGACAGAATATTGTGTGTCAACTACTTAGTCTTTAAATATGGTACTAAGGAAGTACAGAATGCGTGTCTGAAAAACCAGTCTGGATTATAAGAAGTGAAAAGGTGGAATAGTAAGCAAATTTTTGTTCTGATGGTTAGCTCCTTTACAATTAAAACTTACTTAATTTTGAATATGACTTGTCTTAACTCTGCAGCTGTTAATTTTGCTATACTATTTATTTTGTTATGATTTTCTGTGTTGAACTTTGAAAACAACTAGGATTTTTTTATTATTTGAACGCTGGAGTCAGCTCAATCTTATTAATATTCAAAGCAGTTTAGGTTCTTTAATTCATACTGTGAGAAACTGTCTCCTGCTGTCAAATAACTTCTGTGGTTCTTTTCTGTATCCTGTCCAGTTTTTCAACGTAATTTTAAACATGTGGATACTGGAACAGGGCAGAGCATTGCAGTTTCCTTTGCACAGGTAAGATTACAACCTTATGTCTGTCATGTCCATATGTCCAAAGGAATGTATAAGTGCTTTTTCTTCCTTTTTTTTGATCATGGCATCACATCTTGAAATGCTTACCTACTGTAATTACTAAGTTATGATTTTTTTCTTCTAGAATGTTGTCTTCATTCTGTAGGCCTTTCCTGTAGGTTACAGATGTACTCTGGTAGTACAATATATAACTCGATCTTGGGTTGAACTCCTTTTTAATTATTTTTTGTTTAGTTATTCAAGAGCGTAGCTGCCCTCATGTCCTGGGTTCAGCAGCAGCAGTCATTTTTTCTCCTTCTCGGTAGCTGGTGCAGCGCTGTGGTTTTGATTTTGGGCCTGGGAACAGTGCTGATAACACCAGTGTTTTCAGTTACCACTTGGTGATGTTTAGGCTGGCCAAGGACTTTGTGAGTCTCATGCTCTGCCAGGGAGGAGGGGAAGCCGGGAGGAAGGAGAGACAGGACACCTGACCCAGACTAACCAAAGAGGTTATTCCATACCATAGCACGTCATGTCCAGGATGTAAAGATGGAGAGCAGAGACCCGGAAGGGTGAAGGGGGGTGCACCGGTGGTGGTGCACTGCGTGGTCGGGCTTGATATTGGATGGTGAGAAATTGTATTCTTTTCCCTTGTATTTTCTCTTGTCATTATTATTATTGGTGTTAGCAGTAGTGATTTCTGTTATACCTTAGTTACTAAACTGTTCTTATCTCAACCTGTGGGAGTTGCATTCTTTCGATTCTCCTTCCCATCCCTCCAGGAGCGGAGGGAAGAAAGAGTGGGGAGTGAGTGAGAGAGCGGCTGCGTGAGTTTGAGGGGTTTAAACCACGACACCTCAGTATTTAGTTTCAGCATTTTTGGTGATATACATATGTTTAGAGACTTGATGAAAATGTTGAATACTGTTGAGTCTGGTGGCTGTTGTCATATATGTAGTGAGACTTCCCCTCTAGTGAGGAAAGGTTTGCACAGATGAGAACCACAGCTCTTGTTGGCAAACCCAGAGGCACAGTTAGAGCTGCTAAACTCAGAGTTGGAAAGGATAGTTGGAGAAACTGTAATATGCCATTTATTTTCTGATATCTCTATTCCTTAACTTTATCTCTGCAAAACAAGAAGTTATATAGTTAAAACTGCAATAGCTATTTAATAAAATTCCTTTTTTTTTTTTTCCATGCTGTAAGTACCAAATAATATCTATCTTTGTAAGCCTGAACAGAGAGAAAAAATATTTCTCTAATTATACACTGGCAGGTGGAAAGATGATAGGAGTTTGAGACCCACCATTTGTTTTTGTTTCCTTACTATTTGAGAAGACAGTTTGGGTATTACTGGGATCATGAAATCTGAACATGTCTGTGGAAATAGCAATGAGCAATGGAAGCCTCTCAGATTTCTTGAAAAGGTCCCCCTTTTAGATGAGGATTAGGCCACAGTGATACATACAGTTCATTGCCAGGTGCACTTAATTTTGATAAACCAGCTGTCCCTGGGTCAGTACCCTCAAAATAGATAGTTTTTCCTGTGAATAACGCAGCGCCAGAAACTCAGTTTTTACAATTACTTTCTAAAGCATTCTTCAGTCATGGCACAAAAATCAGATGTTTTGGGGGTGGCTAGATGACAGTGGTCTTTCAAAGTTTTTGTGCTGTGTATCTGGAACATAATCATGGGATTCATACCCAGGGAATAAGTTTAGGTTTGTATCTTCAGTTTTCTGAGCCTCACTTCTTACAGAGCTTTACAAGATGCACTTTGAGGAAAAATAAAACAAGAAAATAAATCCTGCTTGTAGTAAGTGGAGGAGCAGGAACAGGAAGTGAGCCTGGCTTGCATGTCAAAGGAGAGAGTTAAGTAGACTAAATTTATCCTTGAATCTAAGTAGAGTGGTGATGGGATTTTGTTTTTAATGGTGGGAGTTTTGTTGTGGTTTTATTGTGTTTTTTTTTTTCTTTAACTCAAAACTTTAAGTGGCACCGCTGACATTCAGAATTTTTATTTATATTCCAGTGATATGTTAATGCCTCTGCTTTATGTAAGCTACATCAGCATAATCATCTGAACACTGACATGTGCAGCATATGTATAGCTGAATTGGATGTTACCTGTCATTTTTCTGTCCTTGGAGCAAAGCAAGGATTTTCCCTGAACATAGGTGCCATGGGGTGTTGCTGTGCTTATGTTCTAAAATGTCCGCTTGAAACATTAATCTTAGGCAATAAATATGTAAAAATCAGTGTATTTTCACAATCCAGGTATCTGTTATTCATAGAAATGGTGTACGACATGCAGTCTTCTACAATTAATGCCTCAAAGAATTGGTAGAAAAATTCCTGATGGTTATCTGGGCAGTGCATGTAGCACTGTTGTGATGTGAATGAGAACAAAGGGTTCCTGGAGTGCTGAAGTTTGATATTGAGGTTACTTCAGTGTCAGATGAGGTAGAACAGCTTTACTCATTTATGCTGACGGTACTTTTCTAAAAAAAAAAAAACAGTAGAAATTGAGGTAACTCATCCACAATGTGCACTGGTGCTTTATGTGTGCATGCTATATAACTGCAGTTCACAGACTAATGTGCACACATGCTACATTTCCTGTGTAATAATCTTTGCCTTCTTTTGTGTGAGTGATAAACTGCATAGAAAGTGGGAAAATATTGCTATAGTTCTTGTTCTAACCTTCTTCTGTTTCATCACTTCTAATAAAAGCAAGCAAATAGTCATTCTTTAGTAATGCTAATAAATTTATTTTTTTAGGATCTGGTCAACACTGGACTCAGCACTTTCTTCTTTTTCATTGCCTCTGTAGTACTTGCTGCTTTAAACCATAAAACTGGAGCAGAAATTGCTACTGTGGTAAGAATTTGAACTTCTTTATATATGACTCATCTATTAAAACTAAGAATAACTTCCTCGTGTTCACTGAATACACCCATTGCCTTTGCCATCACAATTTGCTTCTAATTTTACAGTTCTGATTTGAAAAGTACTGACATCCTTTGAGTTGTTTGTCTTAAGGCTTGAGGCAAGAACAAACAGAAAAATGACTTGCAGAGAACACTTTAGCAGTTGAGCTTGCCTTCTTTATAGCTAGCTTAGATGATACTGCTCTATATTGCAAGCCTATGGAAACGACAGAGCCAAAATTTCACAAGGAATTGGAGCTTCTTTCACACAATTTGCTGAATTCTTCTTGCTCACTACAGACCATTTGTGTTCTGTGGAGTGAGTGTAGTAGTACTTCAAATTAATTTTGTGCTTGAGTTGGCAACATTTTTAATCCCCCCCCCCGCCTTTTCAAACCTGGATGTTGAAAATCCCACCACAGTTCTGCAAAAGTATATAGGAAAAATTGAAAAAAAAAAAAAAAAAAAAAAAAAATACAAATTAGCTCCTTCTCCAGGCTGATGGTCTGGACTGGTCATCTGTTCTCTTGTCATTCATTCACTGTTATGTTCACCCTGTGGAATGAACTGTTAGATGAAGAAGAGTTATGTTCTTTGTATATTTGTTGTACATTGTTGTATATTTCTATGTTTGTAGACAAAGAACTTTGTTTTCTGGGATCATTGATCTTGGTCGTTTTTGAAGATTTTCTAGTTCGTTGAAGAAAAACATAAATTTTTATAGACCATAGTGATTTGTCAGTGAAAATAAAGTAGAAAACCAAGCTTCTGAGGAATTTGTCACAGAACTACTCTTGTTCTTGTTTTCAAAAATTGTCTTTGACAATTCTTTCTACTTCTTGTAGATATTTGGTTTCTTGGCAGTGGCAATGTATGCTGTGAACACATATTTAGCTATTAAAAAGTGGCGAGTGAACAGCAGACAACAAAATAGTGGGCAGACCAGTGATTACATATGTGCTCGGAGAGAGTCCAGAGAAGTGGATCATCGCCCTGAGATTCAGTGTCTGGATGCATGAAAGTGACATTCAAATGGGACTGCAAAGGGAAAAGACATGCTTAACTCCCTCATGGAATAAAGGGGTTTATCTTTATTTGAGGAAGAAAAGGAAGATCACATGGTGGTGAAGAATGCCCAGCCCTGCATATGTTCACAGGTGTATTGAGTCGGAAGCTGTTGTCATGAAGGCAGTAAATGTTGGTCATTCAAAAGTAAGATCCGTTTAAGATGTCCACATATATATACACATATATAGCTTATATAATATATGTATATGCTCTGAAGTATGTTATTGTTTTGGATTAACTGCATAGTACTTTCCTCTCCCAAGTGCAAGTTCTGAATATGTATGTTCTGCCACTGTTTCTTCACCTATTGGAAAACACTTAAGACCGGCACTGCATTTGTTGGTTAACATAAGAAAAGCACCTAAAGGAAATTTAATAAATGCAAAAAGGAAGTGAGGGGCAAATAACAATAACTTTAGCCATGTTGTTATGTCCAGCAAACTCTCTGTATCTATCCTCATGCAGCCTCAGCAGTACGGATCAATTCTTGTCTGCAAGATCTCCTGCAGTTTCATTGTTGGTGCACTTATATAGCTGAAATGGACAACCATCTCCCATTTTTTGTTTGATGGATGTAGCGTTGAGGTAGTTACTCTATGGGTTACTCTGGAATTGCCATATTCAGTTCATGCTAACTGCACAAATTCATGCATGTTCCCTTGAATGGTCACCATAATGCATCAAGTGCAAGTATGTGGTAAGCAAGAACTAGCAACAAATTATGATGGGCTTATAAAGTGTTCCTAAGGTTGCAATATTGTGATTCGTGCAAGATAAATATTGTTCTTTTTGGAAGGTTGGGTGCGTCTTCTGAAATTAAAACTTGGTAGTAGGTAAAACTGAATTTTTAAAGTTTGTTGTTTTTTTGTTTGTTTGTTTTTGTTTGTTTTTTTTTTTAATTGTGTGTTTTTGCAATTTTTTTCCCCTAATACTTCTTTGGAAAAAAAAGTTAATTGGAGGATAATATGGTTGTATTGATTTCTTTACAAATAGTTTTACCTAACTGTAGGTTTCTTATTTTAATTGTACTTCCAGTGAAGAGAAGGATATTTTGTCTACTCAAAACTCAAATTCTGCAGTAGCTGGTCAGACAAAATCATAACATTATTCGAAAGATATCCCTTGATATTTTTCTGGGCTTTATTTGATTGGTGGTTTTATCTGTGTAGTGTATTATTTGGTATATGCATGTGGGCATGTTACATATATATGTGGGGGAGAAGATCTCTAGAGCTGAATTCCTTTCTGGTATAAGGTGCTGAAATCTCTAAGATTAGTAGAACTGTGTGTTCTGTCTGTCTGAATTTATCTCACATTTGACTTGAACACTTTTTGCATTGTGTTCTTGTGTAGCTGTATTCTTAAGTGGATGAATGCAGTTAACTGGAGTCTTAAGAACAAATGGCAGTATGTGGCAGATGGGTCACTTATAAACATGAAAAACAGGTTATACCAAACAGTAGGTCAGTAGAAGTGCGTGGGCTTTTTAATACCTGAGGGAACTGTGACAGCAGCAGGTGTGAACCTAATGCTGCAATGTTTGAACTGAATGTTTGAGCAACAGAGAATTATTTTGATGTGTGAAAAAACAGTGGCAAAACTGATGTCTTCTCGTTTTCAATTTACTGATGTCTATAGCACATTTCACCTTAGTGGCTAAGATAGAGGTCAAAATTCAGAGTTACTAATGAGGTTAAAGAAAGCTTGAATTTTCTTAAGGTGTAATGGTTTACCAGTTATTACAGGAACATTTTATTTTGCTTCTTGAAAGTTAATATCAAAGGGAACACCAGTTTAAAAAAAGATGGAACCGTATAAGCCAGCCTCTGGTGTTGGGTTTAGAACAGAGTCATTTTACTGAGATGGTGTCTCACCAAGATTACTATGCATTTCAGAAAAGTAAATGACAGTTGCATGTTCAGTGTGGTATGAAATAACAAAGTTTATTATTGCCAGTACAGATGCTACAGCCCTGCTGTTTATAAGCACTCTGCCTAATATTGGCAAAGTTTGCAATGGGAGTTCATGGACAGTGTCAGTGTTTTACAAGAACCTTTCAGAATGTTGTCCTCCACAAGATCCATGCTTTTTAGTGTGGAATCCTCATCTGAAATCAAAAACCAGAAGTTAGGTGATGCATAGCAAAGGCTTTTCATTAGGAGTGTATCCTGTTTGCTGGTTAACAACAAGGACTGAAATGGTGCATACGCAAGAGGATGCCCTGTTTCCCTCCTGTACTCCCTGTGCTGATTCTGGTTTTTTTCAGAGGTGTGGGAAGTCTCATGCATCTATAAGCTTATGAATTTGTTGTCTTTCAAATCCTTACACCTTTTCTTACCTAGCTTTTTCTGGAGTGAGATCATGAAAAGCTTTTGTTACCTGTTAGCTGGAATGACAAATGCAGTGATACAGTTATACTTCTAATACAGTATAATTGTGGAGAGCTATTTGACTGTAAATGGGCATGTGAGCAATCCAGACAATTGCTTGACAATTGTAAGGTAGTGACCCGCAGGCATTGAGGCTTCGCCTGAGGGTTACTAAAGTTCGTGTATGTGCAGAAGCCTTGGGAAAGTTAGCACGGAAAACTACTGAGTGAGATATGCAAAGGAGGACTGATAACTGTAACCCTGAAACATATGCTGTAATAGTTAACCAATCATTAAGCTGTTACTGAGTGAATCCTATTCTGTATTTAGTCACGTGAACAATGCATGTATCCAATTAGACTTGTGTGTGTTAATGATAGACAAGTAGAGTGCCTATATATACTGAGCTATCTGCGCAATAAACTTGGCACAGCCTGATCATATTGGTCTGTGTGCTGTGTCCAGGACTTCTGTGTCAACAGTGTAATACTTCATAGTGTACCTGAACAACCCTGAGTGCTTTTACATGTGAAATGTTTCCTACAGCTGAGAACAGAAGGCCATTATTTATTACTTGCATCATGACATGAGCTTAGCACAGCTTTTGGGTAGAATTCAGAGAATATTAATTTAAAAAATGCTATCTGATATACTTTGTAAGCCAAAAACAAATGTAAATTTGTAATTTCTTTATTTTGGGGACTAAAGATGATTTTAGTGTTGTATGGTATGTACTTTCTTTAAATCTAAGTTAAGAATTTATTACTCTATGGAGACATTGTTTGCTGTTTGGATTATAGAGAAGGGAAAATTAAATAGCTGAGAGACAATTAAATTTGAAGCATTAAGATCATATGATATATACTCAGTTGATTCCTCCCCCAGACTTGATTTTACGTGGTGTATTGAAGAGGTAATATTTTAAGACTCTTATGCAAACTGCAGTCATCATAAAAAAAACTCTGAAGGAAGAAAATAGGGTAGAAAGTTTTGATTTTGTTTTTGTGGGGTTTTTTTTTATTTGAAGCTTGCTTAGAAAAGTGACATTAAATTGCTTCTCTCAGCCAGTTAGTCTGTCTTTTAATTCCTGAACAGAGAGAGATAATTTCTTTCAGTCCGTAAGAGTGCTGTTTAGTTCCATAAAGGGACTCAAAACCTACTGTTAATAAAACTAAATTAAAGCTAAACAGTTGAAACTTGTAGGAACAGGATGCTCAAAACTGTAATGGTTCTGATATGTCCTCTTCAAACTAAGCCCTCATGTATGCAAGCTCCATGTATTTCTGTGCATAGAAATAACTAAATTGTGCAACCTATGCACAGACATCAAATGATTAAACAATAAGATATAATTGGAACAACAGCATAATAATTGTTGTATAGTGTTGTATGAATATGTTTTCCTCTTTATGCTGTGTATGATCAGTTTTGTCAGCCTTGGTTCAAATTTATCATATGTTCCTGTAATGATGTGCAAAGTGCCTACAATAGGAGTTTCTAAACCTCATAATTAAGAACTGATTTGACAGTTTAATTGCTTCTTCGTAAAGTTGATTCCTTCATTTTCTCTCCATTCGTTCCTTTCATTTTGTGTATTCATGCCTCATCTATGTTATGTTTTAATATTTCTTTTTTTTAAGCCTTCATTGATCTCCATAGTGTCTGCTTCAACAGATGGAAGATAATACTCTGTCCTTTTGATTATATAATTATGTCCTTTTGATCTATAATTTTTTCATCCATTTCACAGAATCACAGAATAGTAAGGGCTGGAAAGGACCTCAAGATCATCGAGTTCCAACCACCCCGCCATGGGCAGGGACACCTCCCACTAAACCATGCCATCCAAGGCTATGTCCAACCCCACCTTGAACGCCGCCAGGGATGAAGCATTCACAACTTCCCTGGGCAGCCCATTCCAGGGCCCCACCACCCTCACAGTAAAGAATTTCTTCCTCAGATCCAATCTAAACCTCCCCTGTTTAAGTTTAAACCCATTACCCCTTGTCCTCTCACCACAGTCCCTAATGAAGAGTCCCTCCCCAGCATCCCTATAGGCCCCCTTCAGGTATTGGAAGGCTGCTATGAGGTCTCCATGCAGCCTTCTCTTCTCCAGGCTGAACAGCCCCAACTTTCTCAGCCTATCTTCATACGAGAGGTGCTCCAGTCCCCTGATCATTTTCATGGCCCTCCTCTGGACTTGTTCTAACACTTCCATGTCCTTTTTATGTTGAGGACACCAGAACTGCACGCAATACTCCAAGTGAGGTCTCACGAGAGCAGAGTAGAGGGGCAGGATCACCTCCCTCGAAATGCTGGTCACACTCCTTTTGATGCAGCCCAGAATACGGTTGGCCTTCTGGGCTGCAAGCGCACACTGCCGGCTCATGTTCATTTTTTCATCAACCCACACCCCCAAGTCCTTCTCTGCAGGGCTGCTCTCAATCTCCTCCCCGCCCAACCTGTAGCTGTGCCTGGCATTGCTCCGACCCAGGTGGAGGACTTTGCATTTAGCATGGTTGAACTTCATCAGGTTGGCATCAGCCCACCTCACAAGCGTGTCAAGGTCCCTCTGGATGGCATTCCTTCCCTCCAATGTATCAACCGAACCACACAGCTTGGTGTCATCGGCAAACTTGCTGAGGGCGCACTCAATCCCACTGTCCATGTCACCCACAAAGATGTTGAACAAGACCGGTCCCAACACCGATCCCTGGGGGACACCACTCGTTACCGGTCTCCAGCTGGACACTGAGCCACTGAGCACTACTCTTTGCGTGCGGCCATCCAGCCAGTTCTTTATCCACCGAGTGGTCCACCTATCAAATAGATGTCTCTCCAACTTAGAGAGAAGGATGTCATGGGAGACAGTGTCAAAGGCTTTACACAAGTCCAGGTAGATGACATCAACTGCTCTGCCCCTGTCCATCAGTTCCGTAGCCCCTTCATAGAAGGTCACCAGTTCATTGTTGATTCGAGAAAGAAGAGGGGAAAACTGGGGAAAGTTTTTCAGTCTTCCTAAGATAACCTTATTTTACTTCCTTCCCTGTGAATTATTTTGTACCATATGATGATCACCCCTTCCTAATGCAGCAGACTTACTGCTTCATAAATTGCTGCAGAATGCAGCGGGAGATTTGATCTGCTACAAGCTGCATGTGGACTGTTATGAGTGAATTAATCACTAGTTTTCCATGAACTTTAAGGTCCCTAAATAAATTTGATAATTGTCACCCTCGTGCCATTTTGGGAATGTGCAAGTACAGCAAATGCTTATCTAATATGTGATTTTATTAATATAACCCTTCCCCCCCTTCTTCCTTAGTCTTTGTTCTGTATATATTATTTTCTTCTCTCATGACACCTTTGCAAACATTCCTACTTGTTTGTTTTGTTTTGTTTTGGGGGGGAACCAATTCAACATAAGTAAGAATAATGTTTTGGGGGCATAATAATAAAAAAAAAAAAAAAAAAAAAAAAAAAACAAAAACAAAAACAAAAAACAACCACCAATTCAAGAATTCAAGTAGTGTAGAAAATAGCATACTCTCTCCTACTCAGATGAGATACTAAACAGCTTTGTATGTGAAAATCAGAGCATAAAGAACAGGGTTTATGCTGAAAGCTCTGGAGCCAAATACCTTCAGCAGGTATTTCAGATAAATAAAAAGGCAGGCACAATCTGATCATAAACTTGATGTGATGAAAAGGTGAGAGGGAGAGAGAAACCCAAACTTGATCATTAGTAATCTAGTGCTTTCATAATGATACATGAACGTTTATAATCCCCAACCACAGAAGGAGAGATTGCTTCTGCGCTTTGTAGAGAAGAGATACTCACCTTGAATCAGTAGTGTAGAAGTGTTTCTCTTTTCTTAACTCTGGAGCAGTGCTGGCTGTGTAATACAGTTGGAGAGGTTCTACACCAATGTTGATAATGGTGCATCTTAAAAGCTGAGGTATGCTGACAAATCGGTGTGATTATCAAATAACTTCTGCTCAGTCTAAGTGTGGTAGTTGGTTCACAGAGACCTGCAGGACACAGATGCTGCACCAGAAGGGCTTTATGTGTCTAGAAGAAAGTATAGTTTCAGACTAATTTCTGCTCAGTCCCAATGAAATGAGTAGAGCCATCAAACACCACTTCTGAAAACTGGGTACTTACTTCTTGCTGTTTAGAGCATAAAATAATGGATTGTTTAGAGGGCCAGCAAAGCTCAGAACGCCTGTGAAGACAGAAATGTCATGTACGAATTTTAATGGCAACAAAAGAAAAAAATTTAAAAAAATAGGTACAAAACAGTTCTGTCTGGGGTGCCATGTTGCCACAAGACTTGTTTCTCAAGGCCCAGGATAGTATTCCGGGCAGTGGCATTGGGCACAGTGTATGCTTCCAGCCATCTTTGTGGTTGCTTCTAGCATGGCAAGCACATGGTGCTTGCCTTGGTGAGTTGATGGGAGTGTGATATAGTCAGTCTGACAGGCCTCCCCATATTTGTACTTCAGCCATTGTCCTCCATACCAGAGAGTCTTTAACCACTTGGCTTCCTTAATTGCAGCACGTTTCACATTCATAAATGACGTGGGCAATAGTGTCCATTGTTAACTCCACCCCTCGATCACAAGCCCATCTATATGTTGCATCTCTGCCCTGATGGCCTGAGGTGTCATGGGCCCACAGGGCTAAAAATAATTCACCCTTATGTTGCCAATCTAAGTCCATCTGAGCTACTTCAATCTTAACAGCTTTATCCACTTGTTGGTTGTTCTGGTGTTTCTCAGTGGCCCGACTCTTCGGTACATGTGCATCTATGTGGAGTACATTCACCACAAGGTTCTGCACCAGGGCAGTGATATATTGCCACTGTGCAGCAGCCCAGCTGGATGGCTTTCACCTCTTCAAACTGATGCAATTCTCCCTCTCCTTCATCAGTTTCTGCTGCTTGTCTTAGGGGACTCCATACAGCTGCCTTCCATCTCCGACGCTTTCCCTCAATACGGCAGGACCCATCAGTAAACAAGGCATATTGCTTTTCACTTTCTGACAGTTTATTATATGGTGGGGACTCTTTAGCACGCATCACCTCTTCCTCTGGTGACATTCCAAAATCTTTGCCCTCTAGCCAGTCCATGATGATTTCTAGAATTCCTGCTCAACTGGGATTTCCTGTAAGAGCTCATTGTGTAATTAGCGTGGCCCACTTACTCCATGTAGCATCGGTTGCATGATGGGTAGAGGTGACCCTGCCTTTGAACATCTAGCCCAGCACGGGCAACCGGGGTGCCAGAAGGAGCTGGGCTTCACTGTCAGTCACTTTTCAAGCAGCTCGAACCCCTTCATAGGCTGCCAGTATCTCTTTTTCAGTTGGAGTATAGCTGTCATATCTTGCTTAGTCTGGACTGGTCCAAGGGCTACTGCATGACCTATTTCTCATTTAATTTCTTCAAAGGCTTGTTGTTGCTCAGGGCCCTATTTGAAATCATAGTTCTTCGGAGCCGCGTGATGGTGGGCTTACAATCAGACTGTAATTTGGGATGTGCATTCTACAGAACCCCAGAACACCTAAGAAAGCTTATGTTTCCTTCTTACGGGGTGGTGGAGACATTGCTGTTGTCTTGTTGATCACATCTGTGGGGATCTGGTGACGTCCATCTTGCCATTTTATTCCCAAAAATAGAATCTCCTGTGCAGGTCTCTTGACCTTACTCCATTTATTGGCAAAACCAGCCTTCAGAAGGATTTAGATGATTTTCCTCCCTTTCTCAAAAACTTGTTCCGCTATTTTGTCCCAGACAATAATGTCATCAATGTATTGCAGCTGTTCTAGAGCTTGCCTCTCTTCCAGTGCAGTCTGGATCAGTCCATGGCAGATGGTAGGGCTGTGTTTCCACCCCTGGGGCATTCGGTTCCAAGTGTACTGGATGCCTCTCCAAGGAAAAGCGAATTGAGGCCTACACTCTGCTGTCAAAGGAATTGAGAAAAACGCATTTGCAATATTAAATGTGGCATCCCACTTGGCTGCCTTTGACTCCAGTTCATACTGAAGTACTAGCATGTCTGGTACGATAGCACTCAATGGTGGTGTGACTTCATTCAGGCCACGATAGTCTACTTTTAGTCTCCACTCTTGGTTAGACTTTTGCACTGGCTATATGGGGCAGTTAAAGTGTGAGCAGATCCTACTGATCACTCCTTGGCTCTCCAGTGTACGGATCACCTTATGGATAGGAATATGGATGGTGCAATATTGCTGCAGTGCACTGTTGTGGTCACAACTGGCACTTGTTGTTCTTCGACCTTCAGCAAAGCCACAACAGAAGGATCCCCTGAGAGACCAGGCAAGGTGGACAGCTGTTCAATTTCCTCTGTCTCCAAAGAAGCAATACCAAAAGCTCACAAAGATCTGTAGTGATTTAAGCCCAGCTGGTAACTCAGAACCATGCAGCCGCTCCCTCAGTCCTTGCCCTTCCCCCCCTTTCCTCTTCCCGCTCCCAGAGGGATGGGGAGGACAATCAAAAGAATGTGACTCCCACGAGTTGAAATAAGAACAGTCCAGTAACTAAGGTATAACATAAAACACTACTGCTACCACCAATACCAATAATGGTAAGGGAAATAACAAGGGAAGAGAATACAACCACTCACCACCCGCCGAGCAATATCCAGCCCAACCTGAGTAGTGATCTAGCCCTTCTGGGTAACTGCCCCCAGTTTATATAATGGGCATGACGTGCTGTGGTATAGAATGTCCCTTTGGCTAGTTTGGGTCAGGAGTCCTGTCTCTGCTTCCTCCCAGCTTCCCCTCCATCCTGGCAGAGCATGAGACTCAGAAAGTCCTTGGTCAGACTAAACATTACTTTGCAACAACTAAAACCATCGTTGTTATCAGCGTTGTTCCCAGGCTGAAAGTTAAAACCACAGCACTGCACCAGCTACTAAGGCGGCAAAAAATGGCTGCTACTGCTGAACCCAGGACAGTATCCACCCCTTACTCCATAACATTCACGTTATGCTAAAAAATCCCACATTTTTCAATATATCATCACTCTTGTCTCATATATATATATACACACACACACATCCACACACACGCAAAGAGAGAGATATCATTTCCAATCCCTATAAAGCTGCTGAGTTCTTCCGGTCCATGATGTCAGGCTCAGAGGGTTGAGATAATGACAGATCTGACCAGAGTGTGTCTAATTGTATTTGTGATATGCATTTATTGGTTTATTAATAGTTACTCGTCACAATGATGATTTATTCGCTCTTAAAGTTGTTGCTCTTGATCTCAGAGTTTCAGCATGTCATACCTTACTTACAGCCGGTATTTGCTGTTTTAGTATTTATCAGCTGGGGGGCTTGGGTTAAGGTTCTTATTTCGCTGCACTTTATGGCATTGACTTGTAATACAATACTCATTGATCATGAAACTGATCTGGCTTGTGTTTCCAGTGTGGTCATCACCTCTGTACTTTGGGAGGCATATAATGGAAGTGTTTAGCTATTACACATCTTTTTCTCCCTCCTCGGGTGGTCAACCTATGAAGGAGGCATTCTCTTAAGTTTCCAGCTCCCCCACCAGACTATTTACAGCATCATTTGAGAGTTCTGAAGGTTTTGAATGGCCTTTGAGTACCCTTGAGACCTGCCTGCTGATTGTGATGGGGATCACCATGTTAGCAACCATGCAGAGTGTGTTTTACCCACAACCATTTTGTCTGATCTTCAAAGTTAAGCAGAGTCAGGTTTGGGTCTTGTCTAAGGTTAGATGACGATGTAAGAGGACCAAGAGGTTTTCCCCGAGGCTGGACAGTCATGAGTGGCAGGATGTGTGGGATAGTATGGGCAAGTATCTAGGCCAGTGGGCCCCTCCAGTGCTTTGGAACTTCACCACTGAACAAGTGCAAAGTCCAGAAAAATTAGTAAAACACTTAAATGAGGTGTGTTGTCATCCTGGTCATACCAGAGAGGGACCAATCATGCAACGTGCTGGGGCTTGGCCTATGTTTACAGAGCCCTGTTCAACACTATCCAGCACCTTCAAAGGCAAAAAAATGCCACTGGATCTGATGGCAAAGCCACAGACAATGCAGCTACTCCAACTCCAAATACAGCAGCTACACCAACCCTAGTGACAAGTACAGCAGCTACTGAAACTCTGACCACAATAGACAACACAGCTAATCCAATTCCAAGCAAAGCAACTACACCAGCCCCAGTGACAAGTGCAGCAGCTACACAAACCCTGACAGCAACAGACAGTGCAGCTGCTGGTGCTACTCAAACCCCAAGCACAGTGGCTGCATCAATCCGGACAACAGACACTGCATCCACTCCAATCACAGTGATAATCACTGCATCTAAAACAGAGGAGCAATTCGTGCCAATATTGGTTGCCCCTGTACACAAGGGGAAAAGCAAAAGAGAGGCACAGAAAGCAACCCGTACAGCGAAGAAAGATGAAGAAATGATGCACTTACTACACGGGACAGCATCTGACCAGGAGTTATTATTATGTGTATCATTGAAGAAGAAAGAGAGGTGACTTCTCAACCCCGTAGCTCAACAGAGCCACGGAATATGCAAAAAGATTTTACTCATCAACCAGGGGAGCACATCATCACGTGGTTGCTCTGATGCTGGGACAATGGGGCCGACAATCACGAACAAGAAGGTAGGGAAGCTAAGCAGCTGGGGTCACTTGCTAGGGAAGGGGGAATTGACATAGCAATTGCAAAAGCAAAACAGTCCCTCAGCCCTTGGAGGAGGCTCTTGGCAGCTGTGAAAGAAAGGTTTCCATAGAAGGACGATGTTATGAGTCGTTTGGCCAAGTGTACTACTTATAGAGAACGGCATCCAGTCTCTGAGGGAATCGGCCATTGTAGAGATGATGTATCACAGGCCAGATGCTGGGAATGCACCCATAGATCCATATGAAGTCAAATGTATGTGACCCATGTGGCGGAAATTTACATGGAATGCACCGTCGTCATATGCCCACTCATTGGCAGTGATAACCTGGAATGACATAGTATAGCCAACAGTGGATGAAATGATTCATAAACTCTGAGAGTTCGAAGACAATCTCACCCCTTCCATCATTTCAGCTGTGGAAAAATACCAGACCCAGGAGTTCAAACAATTGAGATATGATCTCTCCGGTCTACCCAGCTCCCCATCTCTATCAACCCACGTCTCAGCTATTAACAAAAGGCGTCCTATTGTTCGAAAGAGAAGATACAGGAGGTACATACCACGGACCACTCAGTGGTTTTACCTGCGGGATCATGGAGAAGATATGACGAAGTGGGATGGAAAACCTACCTCAGCTCTAGAGGAATGGGTGCATGAACTGAAGAGAACAAAGGTCAAGGATGGTCATCCCATGAACTCTGAAGCTTCAGTCTCTGGTGAGCAGGTTCCCAGAAGGAGTGGAAGAGCTGATTTTACTCCAGCTCCTGTGATAAAGAAAACTAATCCCTGTCTACAAGATGTAAGTGACCAATGTGATGACTATTAGAGGGGCCCTGCCTCCAGCCAGGTGGAGGAGAGGGACAATCGGATTTACTGGACTGTGTGGATCAGATGGCCTGGCACATCAGTCCCACAGAAGTGTAAGGCTCTAGGAGATGCCAGAGCACAGTGTACCCTGATGCCATCAAGCTGTCAAGGGGTGGAGCCCATTTATATTTCTGGAGTGACAGGAGGATCCCAAGAGTTGTCTGTACTCGAGGCTGAAATCAGCCTGACTGGGAGGGAATGGCAAAAGCACCCCATTGTGACTGGTCCATAGGCTCCATGCATCCTTGGCATAGACTACCTTAGGAGAGGGTACTTCAAAGACCTAAAAGGGTACCAATGGGCTGTTGGTACTGCTGCTTTGGAGACAGAGGAAATTGAGCAGCTGTCCACCTTGCCTGGTCTCTCAGAGGATCTTTCTGTTGTGGGGTTGCTGAAGGTCAAAGAACAAGTGCCATTCGTGACCACAACAATGCACCGACGGCAATATCGCACCAACCAAGCTTCCCTGATTCCTATCCGTAGGCTGATCCGTACACTGGAGAGCCAAGGAGTGATCAGTAGGACCCACGTACCCTTTAATATCCCCATATGGCCATTGTGAAAGTCTAACCAAGAGTGGAGACTAAAAGTGGATTATCGTGGCCTGAATGAAGTCACACCACCATTGAGTGCTGCCATACTGGACATCAGAGAACTTCAGTATGGACTGGAGTCCAAGGCAGCCAAGTGGTATGCCACAACTGATATTGCCAATGCATTTTTCTCAATTTCTTTGGCAGCTGAGTGCGGGCCACAGTTCGCTTTTGCTTGGTGGGCATCCAGTACACTTGGAACCAACTGCCCCAGAGGTTGCAAGACAGCCCTACCGTTGCCATGGACTGATACAGACTACACTTGAACAAGGGCAAGCTCCAGAACACCTGCAGTACATTGATGACATTATCATGTGGGGTGATACAGTGGAAGAAGTTTTTGAGAAAGGGAGGAAAATAATCCAAATCCTGCTGAAAAACGGTTTTGCCATAAAACGGAGTAAGGTCAAGGGACCTACACAGGAGATTCTATTTTTGGGAATAAAATGGCAAGATGGATGTCGCCATATCCCCACAGATGTGATCAAGATAACAGCAATGTCACAACCAACTAATAAGAAAGAATCACAAGCTTTCTTAGGTGTTGTGGAGTTCTGGAGAATGCACATCCCAAATTGCAGTTTGATTGTAAGCCCCCTCTATCATGTGACCCGGAAGAAGAATGATTTTAAATTGGGGCCCTGAGTAACAAGCCTTTGAACAAATTAAATGAGAGATACTTCATGCAGAAGCCCTTGGACCAGTCCAGACTGGGCCAGATGTTAAAAATGTACTTTACACTGCAGCTGGGGAAAATGGTCCTACCTGGAGCCTCTGGCAGAAAGCCCCAGGGGAGACTTGAGGTCGACCCCTCAGCTTTTGGAGTTGGGAATACAGAGGATCTGAGGCCAGCTATACCCCAACTGAAAAAGAGATACTGGCAGCCTATGAAGGGGTTCAAGCTGCTTCAGAAGTGATTGGCACTGAAGCACAGCTCCTCCTGGCTCCCTGGTTGCCCGTGCTGGGCTTGATGTTCAAAGGCAGGGCTTCCTCTACACATCATGCAACTGATGATACATGGGGTAAGTGGGCTGCACTAATTACACAACGAGCTTGAATAGGAAATCCTAGTTGTGCAGGACTTCTGGAAGTCATCATGGACTGGCCAGAGGGCAAAGATTTTGGAATGTCACCAGAGGGGGAGGTGATGCGTGCTGAAAAGGCAACACCATGTAATAAACTGCGAGAAAGTGAAAAGCAATATGCCTTGTTTAGTGGTGGGTCCTGCCATACTGTGGGAAAGCATTGGAGATGGAAGGCAGCTGTATGGAGTCCTCGACGACAAGTTGCAGAAACTGCTGAAGGAGAGGGTGAATCGAGTCAGTTTTCAGAGGTTAAAGTCATCCAGCTGGCTTTGGACATTGCTGAAAGAGAAAAGTGGCCAGTACTTTATCTCTAAAGTGGCTCATGGATGGTGGCAAATGCCCTGTGGGGGTAGTTGCAGCAATGGAAGCAGAGCAACTGGCAACGCAGAGCTAAACCCATCTGGGCTGCTGCACCGTGGCAAAATATTGCTGCCCAGGTGCAGAACCTGTTGGTGAAGGTACATCATGTAGATCCTCATGTACCCAAGAGTCAGGCCACTGAGGAACACCATAACAACCAACAAGCGGATAAAGCTGCTAAGATTGAAGTGGCTCAGATGGACTTAGATTGGCAACATAAGGGTGAATTATTTTTGGCCCGGTGGGCCCATGACACTTCAGGCCATCAAGGCAGAGATGCAACATACAGATGGGCTCGTGACTGAGGGGTGGACTTAGCAATGGACACTATTACACAGGTTATTCATGACTGTGAAACATATGCTGCATTCAGCAAGCTGAATGGGTAAAGCTTCTTTGGTATGGAGGACGATGGCTGAAGTACAAATATGGAGATGCCTGGCAGAATGATTCTATCACGCTCCCACCAACCCGACAAGGCAAGTGCCATGTGCTTACCATGGTGGAAGCAACCACTAGATGGCTGGCAACATAAGCTGTGGCCCATGCCACTGCCCGGAACATGATCCTGGGCCTTGAGAAACAGATTTTGTGGCGACACGGCCCCCCAGAGAGAATTGAGTCAGACAATGGGACTCGTTTCCAGAACAGCCTTATAGACACTTGGGCCAAAGAGCATGGCATTGAGTGGGTATCTGACATCCCCTACCGTGCACCAACCTCTGGGAAAATGAAACGGTACAATGGGCTGTTAAAAACTACACTGAGAGCAATGGGTGGTGGGAATTTCAAACATAGGGATGCACATTGACCAAAAGCCACCTGGTTGGTCAACACCAGAGGATCGGCTAACAGGACTGGCCCGCCCAGTCAGAACTTTTACATACTGTAGAAGGGGAAAAAGTTCCTTTGGTGCACATAAAGAATTTTTTTGGGAAGACGGTCTGGGTTATTCATGCTTCAGGTAAAGGCAAACCCACTCGTGGGATTGCTTTCACTCAGGGACCCAGATATACTTGGTGGGTAATGCGGGAAGATGGGGAAGTCTGATGGAGGTACCTCAAGGGGAGTTGATTTTAGGGGAAAACAGCCAATGAACTCAATTATATGCTGTTGCCTGCTATGTAGCACTTTTATAGCCCGCCAACTTGATGTCTTCCTGTCACCAGTGACTCGTCCTATGTTCCCTCTGACCATCATTGCAACAAAGAATGAGTTTTAAGGAAACCAGATGAGCTCAGCTGTGACAAGGCGAGTTCCCCGGTGTCATCATCAGGCAAGAACGCAACCCTGCACACTGTCTCTCCTGCTCTGAAAGACTGATACAAGAGATGGAGCCCGACATTATAGAATCATAGAATCATAGAATAGTTAGGGTTGGAAAGGACCTTAAGATCATCGAGTTCCAACCCCCCTGCCATGGGCAGGGACACCTCCCACTAAACCATGCCATCCAAGGCTATGTCCAACCCCACCTTGAACTCTGCCAGGGATGAAGCATTCACAACTTCCCTGGGCAACCCATTCCAGGGCCTTACCACCCTTACAGTAAAGAATTTCTTCCTCATATCCAATCTAAACTTCCCCTGTTAAGTTTGAACCCGTTACCCCTTGTCCTTTCACTACAGTCCCTAATGAAGAGTCCCTCCCCAGCATCCCTATAGGCCCCCTTCAGGTATTGGAAGGCTGCTATGAGGTCTCCACACAGCCTTCTCTTCTCCAGGCTGAACAGACCCAATTTTCTCAACCTATCAATCCCAGCCCAGTATTACCTGTGGCTACGCTTGTGCTAGAGTTTATATTTAGCAGATCCTTTGCAGTTTACCACTTGGTTTTAGTTTTTAAGACAAACACCAAGCTCAGTAATGAAGATGGTAATTCATATTTTTATGATTTTTTTTAATTACCACTATAACATTTATGGTTTCTCTAAACACATTTGTCAAAACGTTTCTGAGATGGCATCTTGCACTTGGCAAAATGTTATTTTGGAATGGTCACTGTGTTTGTATTTCACATCAAATAACATCATGTACTATAGTGACTCAAGAGAAGCATGATCAGCAGTCAGTAGAACAGAAATTGGTAATAAGCAAAACCAATCAATTAACAGGATTTTTAAATAGCAGTATTCATTTTGTCAGCAGTCATGGGAGGGTAGTTCTTTAAGTCTTAAACTGCTCTCTTCCTGTCCCTGCTCTTGGTGGGGCCAGGAGAAGAAAAATCATAATATTCCTTCATCACACGAGGTGGATTCTGTGAAGTGTTGGTGGGAAGAAGCTGGAGAGACAAGAGTTGGACCTCCCTGCTGTCATGGACCGGATGAACTCAGCAGCTTTATAAGGATTAGTCCATGCTGTAAGGAATGGTATCTCTGTGTCTGTGTCTCTGTGTGTGTGTGTGTGTATGTGTGTGTGTATATGAGATAAGAGTGATGATATATTGAAAAATGTGGGATCTGAGCATGATGTGAATGGTATGGAATAAGGGCTGGATACTCTCCTGGGTTCAGCAGTAGCAGTCATTTTCCTCCTTCTTAGTAGCTGGTACAGTGCTGTGTTTTTGTCTTTCAGCCTGGAAACAATGCTGATAACAACGATGCATTTAGTTATTGCTAAGTAATCCATGTAGGTGCTACTGATATAGATAGCAGTAGCACGGAGAACATAAAGAAGGACTACAGAGCACTGGGAGAGGTGGTTAGGGGCTCTGGAGCTCAGATTGTCTTTTCGTCAATTCTCCAGGATACAGGGCAGGACCTCGAAAAGGCTAGGAGGATTGGCCAGGTCAATAAATGGTTAGAAGGGTGGTGCTATAGTCAGGGGTTTGGGTACCTTGAATATGGTACTCAATTTAGCAGGCCAGGCCTACTGGGGGCTGGTGGAGCTGGTCTGACAAAGAAGGGGAAGAGTGGATTTGGTAGGAGGCTTGCCAGGCTGGTCAAGGATGCTTTAAACTAGATGTGTTGGGGGAGGGGGGCAGCATTCCATCCCAACACACCCAGTCGGTTGGTAGCACCTATAGTAAACATTCGGAGCAATGTAGGGTGTCATGACAAGGGATATTCCAGCTGCTGAAGCCAATGAGCCGGCTTCAATTGGATCTCGCCTCAAATGCCTCTACACAAATGCCCGTAGCCTGGGGAACAAACAAGAGGAATTAGAGATGTGTGCACGTCTACGGGGGTATGATATCATAGGCATCACAGAAACATGGTGGGATGGCTCCTATGACTGGTGTGTTGGAATGGAAGGTTACCGGCTCTTTAGGAAAGAAAGGCCCAGCAGACAGGGAAGGGGAGTTGCTATTTATGTTAGGGATAGGCTGGAGAGTATGGAACTCTGTCTGGGGACAGGTGAGCAGTCGACAGAGAGTTTGTGGGTCAGGTTTAAAGGGCGAACAGCGATGGGTGACATTATTGTGGGGATCTGTTACAGACCGCCTGGCCAAGGGGAGTTGCTGGATGAAGCGCTCTATAGACAGAGAGGCGCAGCCTCACGCTCGCAGGCCCTTGTTCTCATGGGGGACTTCAACCACCCTGATATCTCCTGGAGGGATGGTACGGCCCGGCACAAGCAATCCAGAAGGTTCCTCGATTGTGTGGAAGACAACTTCCTTCTGCAAGTAATAGAGGAGCCGACAAGGAGAGGTGCCATGCTTGACCTTTTCCTCACCAACAAGAAAGGGCTGGTTGGAAATGTGACGCTCCAGGGCAGCCTTGATTGCAGTGATCATGAGATGGTTGAATTTGAGATCCTCAGGACAGTGAGAAGAGCGTGCAGCAAGCTCACTGCCCTGGACTTCAAGAGAGCAGACTTTGGCCTCTTCAGGAACCTGCTCAGTAAGGTTCCATGGGATACAGCCCTAGAGGGCAGGGAGGCCCAAGTCTGTTGGTTGATATTCAAGGATCACCTGCTGCAGGCTCAGGAGCAATGCATCCCAACTAGAAGGAAGTTTAGCAGGAGGGCCAGGAGACCTCCTTGGATGGATAAGGAGCTTCTGAGCAAAATTCGAAGGAAAAAAGAGGCTTATAAAAGGTGGAAGCAAGGTCAGGTGGCCTGGGAAGAATACAGGGATGTTGTCCGGGAAGCTAGTGACCAGGTTAGGAAAGCTAAGGCCCACTTAGAATTAAACTTGGCTAGGGAATGTTAAGGATAACAGGAAGGGACTCTATAGGAACACTGCAAATAAAAGACAGACGAGGGACAACGTGGGCCCTCTCCAGAAGCTATCAGGAGAACTGGCTACCCTGGATTTAGAGAAGGCTGAGGTTCTTAATGACTTCTTTGCCTCAACCTTCACCGGCAAATGCTCTGACCACACCACACAAGTCTTGGAAGGCAGGGACAGTGAGAATGAAGACCCAGGGCCCACTGTAGGAGAGCATCTGGTTCGAGACCACCTTAGGAACCTGAATGGATACAAGTCCATGGGACCGGATGAAATCCATCTGCGGGTCCTGAAGGAGCTGGCAAATGAAGTTGCTAAGCCATTGTCCATCATATTTGAAAAATCATGGCAGTCAGGTGAAGTTCCCAACGACTGGAAAAAGGGAAATATAACCCCCATTTTTAAGAAGGGGAAAATGGATGAGCCAGGGAATTACAGACCAGTCAGTCTCACCTCTGTGCCTGGCAAAATCTTGGAGCGGATTCTCCTGGAAGGCATGCTAAAGCACATGAAAACCAACAAGGTGCTTGGTGATAGCCAGCATGGCTTCACTAAGGGGAAATCCTGCCTGACCAATCTGGTGGCCTTCTATGAAGGGGCTACGGAACTGATGGACAGGCGCAGAGCAGTTGATGTCATCTACCGGGACTTGTGTAAAGCCTTTGACACTGTCTCACATGACATCCTTCTCTCTAAGTTGGAGAGACATCAATTTGATAGGTGGACCACTCGGTGGATAAAGAACTGGCTGGATGGCTGCACGCAAAGAGTAGTGCTCAATGGCTCAATGTCCAGCTGGAAACCGGTAAGGTGTGGTGTTCCCCAGGGATCGGTGTTGGGGCCGGTCTTGTTCAGCATCTTTGTGGGTGACATGGACAGTGGGATTGAGTGCACCCTCAGCAAGTTTGCCGATGACACCAAGCTGTGTGGTTCGGTTGATACATTGGAGGGAAGGAATGCTATCCAGAGGGACCTAGACATGCTTGTGAGGTGGGCTGATACCAACCTGATGAAGTTTAAGCATGACAAGTGCAAGGTCCTACACCTGGGTCAGAGCAATCCCAGGCACAGCTACAGATTGGGCGGGGAGGAGATTCAGAGCAGCCCTGTGGAGAAGGACTTGGGGGTGTGGGTTGATGAAAAAATGAACATGAGCTGGCAGTGTGCGCTTGCAGCCCAGAAAGCCAACTGTATCCTGGGCTGCATCAAAAGGAGTGTGACCAGCATTTCGAGGGAGGTGATCCTGCCCCTCTACTCTGCTCTCGTGAGACCTCACTTGGAGTATTGTGTGCAGTTCTGGTGTCCTCAACATAAAAAGGACATGGAAGTGTTAGAACAAGTGCAGAGGAGGGCCACGAGGATGATTAGGGGACTGGAGCACCTCCCGTATGAAGATAGGCTGAGAAAATTGGGGCTGTTCAGCCTGGAGAAGAGAAGGCTGCGTGGAGGCCTCATAGCAGCCTTCCAATACCTGAAGGGGGCCTATAGGGATGCTGGGGAGGGACTCTTCATTAGGGACTGTGGTGAGAGGACAAGGGGTAACGGGTTCAAACTTAAACAGGGGAAGTTTAGATTGGATATGAGGAAGAAATTCTTTACTGTAAGGGTGGTGAGGCCCTGGAATGGGTTGCCCAGGGAAGTTGTGAATGCTTCATCCCTGGTGGCGTTCAAGGTGGGGTTGGACATAGCCTTGGATGGCATGGTTTAGTGGGAGGTGTCCCCTGCCCATGGCAGGGGGGTTGGAACTCGATGATCTTGAGGTCCTTTCCAACCCTAACTATTCTATGATTCTATGATTCCCTCAGGGACTGGATTCCTCTCTCTATCGTGGTCCACTTGCCTGAGCGACTCATAACATCATCCTTGTAGGAAAACCTTTCCTTCACAGATGCCAAGAGCTGCCTCCAAATGCTGAGGGCTCATTTCTCTTTTGCAATCGCTTTGTCAATTCCTCCTTCCCTATCAAGTTATCCCAGGTGCTTGTCTTCCCTACCTTCTAGTTCATGATTTTTGGCCCCATTGTTCCAGCATCAGAGCAACCAGGTGATGATGCGCTCCCCTAATTGACGGGTAAAATCTTTCCGCATATTTCGTAGCTCGGTTGAGGTACGGGGTCAAGAAGTCACCTCTTCTTCCTCTTCCTCTGATTCCTGTATTAATAACTCTCATTCAGATGGTGCGCACAGTGGGTCTTCATCATTCTTCACTGCTTTTCCCCTTGCTTACAGGGGCAACTGCTATTGGCATGGATTGGTTCTTTGGTTTACCTGCAGTGTCTGTCACCGGGGTTGAAGTGGCTGCTGTTTCTGTCAGTGGGGTTGGAGTGGCTGCAGTGTCTGTTGTCGGGGTTGGTGTAGCTGCGGTGCTTGGAGTTGGAGTAGCTGCAGTGCTTGGAGTTGGAGTAGCTGCATTTTCTGTTGGGCTCAGGGTGTGAGTAGCTGCTGTGCTTGTCGCTGGAGTTGGAGGAGCTGCTGTGCTTAGGGTTTGAGTAGCTGCATTGTCTGTTGCTTTCCCATCAGATCCAGGGACATCTTTTTCCTACTCCTCACAGAACAGGGCACTATAGGAGTAGGCCAAGCCCCAGCACGTTGCAGCAAGTTGGCCCTCTGTGGAACAATTAGGAATTAAACTTATATTTGAAATGCAGCATTGTCCACACATAAGGGAAAAACGGACTTTCAGGGCCTCTCAAAGAAGGATGCAGCCACACCTGGTATACCAGGAATGTGCACTCCACAGCAGTTCCCATGGCAACACAGACGGAGGGTGGAGCGAGGTGGAGATCTTGTGGCTACACTTTGTCCTAACCTCAGCAAAAGATGGGAACTAGGTGGTACAAGAAACTGATAAACTGCATACTTGCTACCCTCAACCAGCAGCCTGTCATCTTCTGACAGAATGCCATCCTCTGTGTGAACTTTGCTTCATTATAATGTCATTATAATGCATTTACATGCTAAAATACACTCCCATCTCCAATAGGACCCCCCCCAAAAAAAAAACAGACCACCCCCCTCTGAGCATGCACTCTGAAATTTTGGTGTCATATACCTTTAACAGCAAAGAGAGATATTTGCACCAGTAATAATAACGGTATGTATGACTAGAGTCACTCAAGCTCCACCTAGAAGGTGAAAAATAGTATAAAATGACCCAAGAGAGAGGGGGATACTGGGGAAGATACCATTGTGGAAGATAACATCCACAGACTCCTGGGACCGGTCGATGGGCTGGACCTTTCTTCCTTCCCCATAGTGACACCTGTGGGTAAGACTTGCACAGTATTCAGTGCTTCCCTAGGAAAACTTAGAATCTCTATAGAATACTGTCGTGGTTTAAGTCTCTATAAACTCACGCAGTCGCTCTCTCACTCACTCCCCACTCTTTCTTCCCCCAGTCCCTGGGGAATGGGGAGGAGAATCGAAAGAATGCAACTCCCACAGGTTGAGATAAGAACAGTTTAGTAACTAAGGTATAACACAAACCACTACTGCACCCAATATCAAGCCCAACCACTCAGTGCACCCCCACCAGTGAACCCCCACCCTTCTGGGTCTCTGCTCTCCCTTTTCACATCCTGGGCATGACATGCTGTGGTATGGAATAACCTCTTTGGTCAGTTTGGGTCAGGTGTCCTGTCTCCTTCCTCCCGGCTTCCCCTCCTCCCTAGCAGAGCATGAGCCTCAGAAAGTCCTTGGTCAGACCAAAACATCACCAAGCAGTAACTGAAAACACTGGTGTTATCAGCACTGTTCCCAAGCCAAAAGTCAAAAACACAGCGCTGCACTAGCTACCGAGAAGGGGAAAAATGACTGCTACTGCTGAACCCAGGACATTCCACCCCTTATTCCATACCATTCACGTCACACTCAGATCCCACATTTTCAATATACCATCACATGTATATATATACATACACACACACAGAGGGAGAGAGATCATCCCTTAGTGCACGGACCAATCCCTATAAAGCTGCTGAGTCCATTCAGTCCGTGATGTCGAGTTCCATCTCTTGTCACAGTCTTTCAGAGCAGGAGACGGTGTGCAGCGTTCACACGCATGAATAACCTGGGCAATGATGTCCATTGCTAAGTCCACCCCTCGATCATGAGTCCATCTGTATGCTGCATCTCAGCCCTAATGGCCTGAGGTGTCATGAGCCCACCAGGCTCAAAATAATTCACCCACCCCTCCGGCAGTTTCTGTAGCTTGTCGTTGGGGACTCCATACAGCTGCTTTCCATCTCCGATGTTTCCAAAGCACTGGAGGGTTCCAGTGGACTAGATACTCCCCCAAACTGTCCCATCCACCCTGCCACTCATGACTGTCCACCCTCGGGGAAAATCTCTTGGTCCCCCTACATGGTAGTCTAGCCCCAGACAAGGCCCACACCCCACTCTGCTTAACTCTCAGGGCCAGACAAAATGGTCGTGGGTAAAACACACTGTATGCATGCCAACATGCCGATCCCCACAGAATCAGCAGGCAGGTCTCAAGGGTACCCAAAGGCCATTCAAAACCTTCGGAACTCTCAAATGACGCTGGTGTACTTGTCACTGGGGCTGATGTAGCTGCTGTGCTTGCCGGCTCTCCCACCACCAGCTGCTCTTTGTCTGAGTCCAGATCTTCCTCCTCTGCCTTGCTGGGAAGTGCTGCATGGTCTCCTGCATCCTGCTGGGGCTCGGGCTCGTGGGGCTCTGCGGGCGGCTGCTGGGGAATGCTCTCGGCCGCTGCGGGGCTAGGCTCGGCCGCTGCCCCCTCTCGCTGCTCAGTAGCTGCAGGGCTCGGCTCGGCCTCGAGGCTTGGCTCCTCCACCACTGTCATCTCCTCCACCACTGTTGTCTCCTCCTCCTGCTCGGCAGCTGCCGTGCTGCGCTCAGCGGGGGGGCTCAGCTCCTGGTCCCCGGGGCTGCGCTCCCGGCCGTTTCGGCCGCCGGCGGTTCCCGGGACCGCCCCCCCTCAGCTCCACAAAGCCTCACGAAGACATAGGCGAGGACGAGGGCCAGGACCGTGAAGAGCAGCCGAGCTGCCAGATAGAAGTCCGCGTCCACATCCACGTCCACATCCGCCCCCCCACTGCTTCTGGAGCCCGCCCGTATCACAAGCCATTCCAGTAAAGTACACTGAAACAAGAACCTTAGCCCAAAACCCATATCCCAATGCTAAGATAATAAACAATGGTTGTAAGTAAGGTACAACAGGCTGAAACCATGAACTCAAGAGCAACAACTCTGAGAGCCAATAAATCAGCATTGTGATGAGTGGCTATTAATCCTGTTGTTATCTCAACCCTTCGAGCCCCACGTTGGGCGCCAAAAGAACTGTCGTGGTTTAAGCCTCTATAAACTCACTCAGTTGCTCTCTCACTCACTCCCCACTCTTTCTTCCCCCAGTCCCTGGGGAATGGGGAGGAGAATCGAAAGAATGCAACTCCCACAGGTTGAGATGAGAACAGTTTAGTAACTAAAGTATAACACAAACCACTACTGCACCCAATATCAAGCCCAACCACTCAGTGCACCCCCACCAGTGAACCCCCACCCTTCTGGGTCTCTGCTCTCCCTTTTCACATCCTGGGCATGACATGCTGTGGTATGGAATAACCTCTTTGGTCAGTTTGGGTCAGGTGTCCTGTCTCCTTCCTCCCGGCTTCCCCTCCTCCCTAGCAGAGCATGAGCCTCAGAAAGTCCTTGGTCAGACCAAAACATCACCAAGCAGTAACTGAAAACACTGGTGTTATCAGCACTGTTCCCAAGCCAAAAGTCAAAAACACAGCGCTGCACCAGCTACCAAGGAGAAAAATGACTGCTACTGCTGAACCCAGGACAACTACTTTTCACTGTTACCTTTATATTTTAGAGCCAGGCTGTGTTAACTTGTATCCATGTAACTATTATTTGCACGCGCTTTTGCAGACAGTACTTATTACCGACAATCCATAAGAACCTGTACCTGTTGCCTCAATAAACTGCACTGTTTCGATAGCCAATCGCAATCAATAAACTGCACTGATTCGGTAGCCGATCGTAATTTTCTCACTGAATGCGACCCCATCTCTCGGTGTGGCCGTGAGGGTTCATGAGCATGATTGGACTGGGCAGTGTGGTGCAATATCGGTGAATTCGGATCAGTAGAGGTTCGATATAGCGAACGCAACTGGACTGGTAGTTGCATATTGGAGCCATTCTCGGTCCCTCTAATAAGTTTATTTAAATTTATTTATTAAAAATATTCATTTATTTTTAGAGGTTTATTTTCTCCCCTTTAACGCAACAGAAAATTGGCGTAGTCGGCAGGATTGCCATGGATAAACTGCAGCAAAAATATGATTGTGCCCCTTCCCCAGCTGGGAAGGAGTGGGCCCATAAGTTACGGAAGGATGAAGAGAAAGTGGTAGAACGTATTGAACAGTGTTGGGCTTTATACAAGCTTAAAGAGGGAAAAGGTAAAAACGTTATGTGTGCAGTGTTAGGTGCTTGTTTATCTTGTGCACAAGAGGAAGCTAAAAACGCCCCTGCTCCTAATCTAAGTTTTGATGTAGAATATTCTGCTCTGAAGTCAGAAAATGAAGTGCTAAAAACATCATTAGCCTTTCACAAGGAGATGGGAAAAATTGGAAGCTCAAAATGATCAACTTGAGAGCAAAAATAAAAACCTGGATAGTCCTTTTGACCCGGTGCCTGTTGATCTGGAAAAAGAGCCGGATTTATATCCCCCAGATCCTCATGATAAATGGGCAGCTGTAAAGGGAGAAGCGAGATGGGTGGGGGATGCAGATGTATTGTGTGCTTTCCTGGTGATATATGTGCTGGACTGAGACGCACGGTGGGAAGGTCTCTCGTATGCTTTTATCAAAAGGCAAATATAAGTATGTCCGTGTTTCTACTGACCCTTGCAGACCTTTATAGATACTGCTGGCCACTTCTTCCGATGTAGGCTGTTCACATGTGTTGGAATGAGTGTGCATTTTGGTCTGTATAAAAGCCCAAGCCTCATACAATGTAGGGGAGGCAGAGCCTCCGTGGGGATGCCTGCTGAGGTTGAGCCTGCCACCTTGCACTGCGATGATGCTGCTCGGAGCTGGTTTCCTGATTGTTTTTACAGGGTCGTTGTACCATGTTCTGTATGTGGGACCGTGTAGTGGGAGTAATGACTGTCTGGATTTTGTGTTTTAAATATTGTAGTTGTGTGGAGTCTGTTTGTGGGATTCCATGCGTATGTGTGTGTGTGTTGAGGGCAGATGGTGTTCTGTGTATTTTTTGTTGTCGGGTTCACGTAAAAGTTTTTCATGGGTAGCAGATTAACATTTCGGGCAAGAAAGGGTTAATACAAAAGTGCTGTTGCTGGTAGGTATTTATGGCTGTTGCTTAGCAGGCTGGCAGCTGTAGCTGCTGCTGAGCAGGCAGGCATTTATAGCTGCTGTAGAGCAGGCCAGCATTTGCAGCTGCGCAAAGCGGGGTGAGTGAGTTGGAAAAATAAAAGCATAAAAAACCTCTCAAACTATTGAAGTACTGGAGCAGTTTGTAGAGGCACCACAAACAAGGCCTAAAGAAGCCTGCAACGCACTGGGCACAAGGGAGGAGTCCTGCTTAGTGTGTTTAAGGTAACCTGGGGGTGAATCCAAGACTTGAAACACAAACTGCTAACTGAAAAAGAGAGAGGGGTAGCGCAACCACAAGCTTTACCAGCCACCACCCAAGCAGCATCAGGGTGGCAAAGAAAGAAAAAAAATGGGTAATGACATAGCAAACTCCTTGACTGTTAACACCGTGCAGTTTGCTTCTACAACTACTTAACATTCCTTTTTTATCAGAATGCCTCTGCTTTAAGGAAACACTTTAACCTGTCTTACTTCTTAAGAACTGATAACCTAGGGGAGGGAGTATATTTGTGTCCTACCTACAGGTCCATGGCGGCTGCCTGCAAAGTTTGTCAAGCCTTGCCATGAGCTGGACAGACGAGTGTAAGAACCTGATGCCTCAGCTATAAGAGCTGACCGTGAATACCCCAAGCAGAATCAGATAGAGGAAGAGAAAAGTGAATGATTGCAAAACATCACTTGGGGGCAACTGAAAAGTAACAGTTTGAATATGTGTGCTTGTAAATGTTATAAACACCAATTTTGTTATAAAAAACCCCAATGCCAGCACTGACATCAGCAGCCAATTTCTTTATTGTGCTCGTTGATGGGAGATAAGCAAGCAGCACTGGGTGTGCAGGGAGTCATCACTCTGCCCAAATCACACACTGAGGGGTTAAGTGAGAAGATATTTATTACACACAAACATGCATATTCAGTAGGTTTCCAAGAGAACATCGGGGATATTGCAATTAGTTTAGGTACTCATTATCATAAGTCTCCTCCCTTTTGGCGCTTGCGCACTGCCCTCCAATGGTCGTGGGCAGGGGTCTTCAAGATGAAGTAAGCAGTCTTCCTCAGGATGCACTTTTCACCTTTAGCACGGTTGAATGCCCTAGTAGTCCCAATTAGCTGAAACCAGCCGAATTGGCAAGTTTCTGACAGCTGGCAAAGATTTAGAGCAGTGCGATTTCCTTACAAGAGATATGCAACACCATACCGGCAGATAAGGAGTGTTTGAACCTTAGCAGATGCCCAGGAGGCACTGTTTTCAGGCTGATTGATAAGTAGAAGGGCTACTAAATCTTATTACCACATCACAGACTTACAACACAAACACTGTTCTCTAAGTTAGGCTAAAAGCTGACAGATAAGTAGAAGGGCTATTAGAGCTTATTATCACAACACATTGTTCTCTAAGTTAGGCTGAAAGTATTTTAACCCATGTTTTCAAACACTTACTTTTCTTTTACCCAAAGAAGTAACAGATGGCGACTTTTTATTAATATTGCCTTAGCTATGTGGATATAACTCAGTTTCTCGTATAGTTACTTTCCGCCCCATATTAATGGTTTCTCGTTTCATGAATTTTCACACCATATTTTGTAACAAACTATCACTTCTCTATTTCCTTTTTTAACATGAATCATAGTCCATTCTATCACATGAAGTAGCTATTAATAGAGGCTGTGATTTTGTGTATAAAACCACCTGTGCTTACTAGCCAGTTGCTAATAAGAAACTACACCTTGTATTGTATGGATTTGTCACTTGTAAAAGAGATGTTAGAGCATGCAAATTTGCAGCAGCTGCTAGAAAATGCTAAGGCAAAAGCTACAAAGATTCTAATACAATGATAGCATTGTAAAAAGCAGGCAATGGAACAAATTAAGAGGGTGAGAGAACTCCACTGGTAAGAAATTTCTTTGGCTGGTCCCTCACTGCCACTAGCATTTTCAACATGCTGCTGCACCCGGTAATATACATACTGCTAATGTAAATCTGTATGTGCTTTGCCATAGTAGCGATTTGTTACTGGATAAAGCAGGTGAAACTCTGCATAGACAATGAGGTGAAGTCTGTTACAATCATCCATACCCTTACCTCTGTCTAAAATTACCAGTTTGGCAATACCCGTTGCCTGCAGCAACACTTACAGGGGTTGACGGGGTGGTAATGGAGTTGGAAAAGAGGGGTATCATTAAACGAACTCACTCACCTTATAATTCCCCGGTGTGGCCGTAAAAAAACCCACCAGACAATGGCATTTCACAGTAGATTATCAACAGCTAAATGCCAATACTGCACCTCCAACTGCAGCAGTTGCAAATATTGCTGAAATTGTGACAATGATACAAGGAGCTGCCCACCCTTGGATGGCTGCCTTAGATGTTAAGGATATGTTTTTCATGATTCCCCTCCTTGAACAGGACAAAGCGCAGTTTGCATTCACATGGAAAGGAATCCAATATACCTTTAACCGACTTCCACAGGGATGAGTGGAGTTGGGATAGCACACACAGGGTTCCAAAACTGCCAGGGGTGGTGGGACAAGAAATGAAAGTAGGAAATGAGCGAACCCTCACCTCCTCAGGACGATCAAAAGAGATGTAACTGGTATCTTAGGAACAGGGCTAGGAGTCTTAAATAGCATAGACGCTGAAATTCTAGCCAACAAACCAGCCACAATAACTAGTGACTTAACTAAATTGAAATACCCTTTACAATCTTCTCTTTTGGCTTTGGGAAATCACCAATGGTTTTTATATTACCTCAATGGGAAGAAACGAGTGAAAAAGACCACTAGCTAATCATAAATACACTGGATGTCGCCCAAAACAATGCTTTTCTGGCCCTCAGCTGTATCCAAGCCCAACTATGGATACAATCAATGACAGCTGCAATTATAAGGGAAGGCAAAGCAGGTACCTTATCCACTGAAATTCGAAAAGTGGTCTGGGATAATGCGTTTGAACTTGAAAAGAAATTCCAGTCTTGGTGGCATCTGGTTAATTTCACTTATGATCCCATTGAGAGTAAAGTCACTGCTTTTGTCCTAATGATACGCAGTGCTTCGGTACATGCCATATACCCAATCATTGCACTGGGATTGAATCAACATGGAACTGTACTCTATCCAATTAAGCATAGAGTATGGGCACAATATAACAATAAATGGCAAACTGTTGATGTTGATGCATGCATCATGCAAAACCAACAAGGATTCATTTGTGAAAGTAATACCATAAAGGCACAAGACATTTGTCTTGACACTGAACAAAGCATTTGTCATTCTGAAATGCATCCCAATGAAAATCCAGAAACCGTGCTTGTATATACTGGAAAAGGATGTGCTTGTACGAGAACTCTTTGTAACTCCATACTAATAGATAATGTTGCTGTGGATATCAATGATCACTTAAACCTTTGCATTTGCAATTTTACTAACATCATTGGATTTCATTTTAATTATTCAGTTCCTGTCACTTCTCAGCAATTGTTGCAATCGAAGTATACGCTGCTTAGTGACTTGCTATTCACTCCTATCAGAATGAACCTCGCATTAGTGAAAAAGCTGCTACACCGTGAAGACTTGAAGCAGTTGCTGTCCCAGGCCAAGGAGAATGGACAAAGAACTCTGATCACTGTCCACCACGATGCAGAAGAAATCCATCAGGTGTTAGAAAGAGTCCAGAATGATGGAGAACATAAATGGTGGGACACACTTTTTGGATGATCACCAACTGCCACAGGCATTTTTTATAGGATGCTTCACCCTGTTGTGATTTTGCTAATACTCACTATATTAGGTTTTGCTTTGACGACTGCTTTGTATGTTAGACTTTGGATTATGTTAAAACACTTAACTAATTTAGTATCCCCAGAAGACATATATGTACTTAGCGATCCTCACCCAAAAAATATATGGAACATTCCAAGTTCCTCCTAAATATTGTGAAGCTTCAGTGACTATAGTCATGGGGTGGATTATGTGGAACAATTAGGAAATGTGGAATAATTAGGAATTAAACTTATATTTGAAATGCAGCATTGCCCACACATAAAGGAAAACCGGACTTTCAGGGCCTCTCAAAGAAGGATGCAGACACCCCTGGAATGTGCACTCCACAGTGGTTCCCATGCATACACAGACGGATGATGGAGCGGGGTGAAGACCTCGCAGCCATAATTTGTCCTAACATCAACAAGAAACAGGAACCAGGTGGTACAAGAAACCGATAAGCTGCATACTTGCTACCCTGAGCCGGCAGCCTGTCATCTTTTGACAGAATGCCATCCTCTGTGTGAAATTTGCTTCATTATAATGCATTTACATGCTAAAATACACTCCCATCTCCAATAGGACCCCCCCCCCCAAAAAAAAACAACAGACCACCCCCCTCTGAGCATGCACTCTGAAGTTCTGGTGTCATATACCTTTACCAGCAAAGAGAGAGAGATTTGCACCAATCATAATAAAGGTATGTATGACTACAGTCACTCAAGCTCCACCTTGAAGGTGAAAAATAGTACAAAATGACCCAGGAGAGAGGGGGATACTGGGGAAGATACCATCATGGAAGATAACATCAACAGACTCCTGGGACCGGTCGACGGGCTGGACCCTTCTTTCCCTCCCCATAGGGACGCCTGTGGGTAAGACTTGCACAGTATCCAGTGCTTCCCGGGAAAAACTTAGAATCTCTATAGAGTTACTTTTTACTGTTACCTTTATATTGTAGAGCCAGGCTGTGTTAACTTTATCGAGCGCTTGTATCCACGTAACTATTAATCGCACGTGCTTTTGCAGACAGTACTTATTACCGACAATCCATAAGAACCTGTACCTGTTGCATCAATAAACTGCATTGTTTCGGTAGCCAATCGCAATCAATAAACTGCATTGTTTCGGTAGCCAATCGCCACTCTCAGTGAATCCAGACCAGTAGAGGTTTGATATAGCGAACGCGGTCGGACTGGTCGCTGCATATTGGAGCCGTTCCCGGCCCCTCTAGTTAAGCAAGGGGGTTTATTTTCTCCCCTTTAATGCAACATACCACTTGAACAGCACTCAAAGCACAACCAAGTTACTGAGGCTGTTAAACAGAGGTGAGGAAAGAAAAAAAGAAAAGAAGAAAAAGAACCCACAAAAAAACACACACAAAGCACTTGGAAGCTAGGGAAAAAAACCCACAGCGTTAAAGTTGCTTGGATGACCTTAATTCATCTCCCTTCTACCCTGATCAGAAAATGCTTGGAACCTTATCTGCAGCCTCCACTACTAGTATCATAGCAATAGCTGTTTGCAACGTCAGCATTACAAGCAAAGATACTGTGCTTAGAAGAGAATATGGGAAAGCGTGTGTATACAGGACCTTGATGTGAAGGATTTCTGAGCTAGACTAGCTGCTGGGAGAGCTTTGAGATAGCAGAGGAATGTTGCTGGGAAATTTTGAGACTGTAGGGGAGTATTGCAGAGAAAGTAAGGCAAGGTAAGAAGGAAGAAAGAAGCGAGAAACCAGTATCCAATGAGGGGATGACAGCGAGAAGCAGGCATCCAATCAAGGCAACCAGTGAGCAAGATATCAACCAATAAAGAAGCAAAAATACCCACGTGGTTGGTGATAGCTAACCAATTGTATCAGCCGCTCATACACGCGGGTACTTCGTATAGCCTATATCAACCCTGGACCTTTGGGAAATAAACGATTTTGTTTCCTAACCGGAAACAGGGTCCATGCCTTACTCTCCACAAATGGCGCCCGAACAGGGACTTTAGAGGCGGATGAAGAGCCCTGGTGGAGAAGCTGACCAAACAAGTTAGACAGCGGACCAGAGAGCTGTACTCCCAGGAGAATACGCACCGCTGAAAAAGGTGAGCGGCCAGGAAGATGGGAACACAGATGTCTGCGGAAGAAAAGACTATTGTTTCTTTGCTAACGTACGTTTTAACGCAGCACGGCATTACATACGATGAAAAGGCTATTCATGCCCTACTTGCATGGCTTAAGGGGCGGGGATTCGCTGTCAATTCTCAGATGGTGCTTCAGCTGGAGCAGTGGGACTAGGCTAAAGAGACTCCTTGGGAGGCTGTGTCCAGGGGGGATGAGATCGTTTTTCTGCTGTTAACAACATGGCGCTTACTCTATGAGGCTCTTAGCAAGCTTCAGAACCCATCGTGGGGCGCAGTCGCTAACCATCGTAACGAGCCGACTGCCGCTGCCCCTCCGGTGCCGGTGGTGCCGTCTGCGCCACCACTAGCGGACATGGTGTCGACCCCCCCCACCGCAATCCCCCCGACAGCGACCCCCCCATCAGCAAACCCCCCCACCGCACACACCCCCCATCCCGTACTCCCCGTAGCCATTTGGGATGGAGAAGATTACGACCCTCGCAAACGCTGGCAAAAATTGCAAAATGAAGCTGCAGCGGATGGGGAGCATTTTGATATGGCATTTCCTGTAATAATAGGAAATAATCGACCTAATGAGTGGGAACCGATGAGATGGGAACTGATTAAAGAACTGAGAAAGACTGTATTGCAGTACGGGCTAGCCTCGCCATATACAAGGAGTCTTTTACAGTCTGTGCTACAGGGCGAGATTATGACTCCGTTTGATATCAAAGCCCTTGCCAAATTGCTGCTCGCCCCCTCCCAGAAAGCGGTATTTTTGTCATATTGGCAGGGTCAATGTGATATAGCAGCGATTGGTAATCTCGGCTGGAATCTGGGGGACCCTCTCTTGGGGGCTGGAATCCCACAATTAATAGGGGATCCTACTGTTAACACGCCGCAGATATAGGCTCAGATAGCCCCAGAGATTTTACGCCAGTCAGCAGAACTAGCGCTTAAGGCAATGCTTAAAGTGCCGGATGTCGGGAAATCCGTAAAGGCACTCATGGGCATCAGACAGCCAAAAGACGAGCCATACATGCAATTCATAGATCGTTTGCAGACGGCTGTCGATAAGCAAGTGGAGAATGATGCTGCCAAAGATGCCTTATTATTGAAACTAGCAATAGAGAATGCAAACCCGGACTGTCAAAAGGTGTTGCAAATGCTAAAAAATCCTACTTTGATCGATATGATTGAAGCATGTAACTGCATTGGCTCAATAGACCACGTTAACGAAAATCTAGTAGGGCATTTAGCAGCAGCTCTGCTAACCACACAGCGGCTGTGTTTTAAGTGTGGCAAACCCGGCCACTTTAAGCATTACTGCCCTCAGGCGAGCCAAATTCCACTTTATTTTCTCTATTCCCTAGCTTTAATTTATCTGCCAGAGTAGATTCCCCAGGTCCCTCTTTGTCTGTCTAGTTCCAACTCAGCCACGGGAACCACCCCATGGCAGTCCCCCCCAGGGCAGTCTCACTTCAAGCGCCCAAACTCCACATAACGCGTACACCAATCCTATTCCACAGAAAAAGAGCCCACTCCGCGCTCCCGCAGGAGCTCCGCCAGCGCCTCGGGCAGCGTCTCCATCCCGCCCCGCAGCGACCATTGGCTCCAGCGCTCGGCCCGCGCGTGTGCGGGTTCTCCCCCGCCACCATCGCGGCGCTCACCAGAGCCCAGCGCCAGCCCCGGCAGCACCGAGCACGGGCGCCGCTCGTCCTGGAAGAGCAGCGGGAAGCAGGAGCGGACGCTCAGCGCCCGGCAGTCCCCGGCGAGCACCCTCCTTGGGCTGCTTTTTTTCTTCTCACAGTTGCTCACCCTGCCCTGCAGCGGCTGCAGATGCCTCTGCTATAGCGCTTCTGTTTTAACCCTTTCTTAACTCTGAATGTGAATCTGCTGCTTGTTGCCAGTGACAGCAATCTCTTCCTCCTTATCAACATCAGATAGGACAGATGCAGAGGGTGCTCCTCTCGGAGGTACCCGTGATACAAAATTTTCCAACCTATCTTCCTGATTACTTTTTTTAACTTTAAATATCTTTCTCCGATATCACAAGCTGAACAACTTCTCTCCATCTTAACCTTCAGTTTTGCCCTGCCCTTTTCCAAAGCCAAAATCAAGGAATCTAATGGAGCTATACCAATTTTGCACTCTATCACTCCGGGTGGTTTCCCAAAGTGAAAAACACATCTGCATACACTACCGCATCCCATCTTCCTTGCTACCCCAAAACCAACAGTAATTGCAACAGTGCATCGCAGTTCAAAGTTCCATCTTTAGCCCACCTTTCCTAACATTCCAAAGTACATAAAGGCCACCATTGGCCACAATATTCCACCAATGCTTTCCTAATCACCGAGCCCCCAGGAGACCCTCCCAGTTCTTTCCAATGTGTTAAAACGTACCCCAGAGGACTCTTTTTCAAGATTTCTCCACTCTGCTGATATCCCATTGTCAATCTCACATTCACACACACACACGCGGGATCCCACAGACACACTCCACACAGTTACAACATTTGAGACAGAGACAGAGACTAAAATTCACAACTAATAACACAGTTATAGCATCCGGTCACCAGTATTAAAAATCACAAAACCGAAATCATTGCTGTAAGAGCACCTTTTATGAAGATGGCCCTTGTCTGCTCCCGCAGAGAACCGAATGAGTCGAGGGGTCCCTCCGGGAAAAATTCCCAGGGGCCCTAGGGAGCCCTGTCCTCAGCGGGTCCTGCAGCCGAGCAGAGTTAAAGTCCCATCTGGTCTTATTTTCTGACCTTTTTTTTTACTCTTTTCTGGTTTTACAGTCTTTCTTTGATCTTTTAAAAAATTAAATTTAATCTTAGGAGTTTTATGGCAACTCCTATAGCCCTTGGCTACCTGTGAGAGTGTCTCGTGGGGGGGGCCGAATCTATATCCCACCCATGAATCCTATAAGAGTCACACACTCTCACACACAGGCAACCGAATCCAATCATCAGCCCTAAAGGGCTATCGGGTGGTATGTCTGGTAATTTTTTTTACAACTTTTACAACCTCCCTGGGAGTCTTTCCCTTGATTACGAGCTCGACTTTTATTTTGACCCATTTAATTATCCGATCGGCTAAAATAAAGGAAAAAAAAATAAAATCGGGGAAGCCTTGGTCTGGGAATTTGTGGCAATTCCCCTAGCCCTTGGTTGCCAGTAAGAGTGCCTTGCAGGGGGTTTAGGACCTATCACCCACCCACGAATCCTCTAAGAATCACTTCGGTCCTTCACCGGCCAAGTCCCTCGCGGGAGATTGGAACCGCGGTTAGAAGACCTCCGCACTTGCTTCGGAGCTTTGCCCTGATTCGCCTCGGACCTTTCGTTCTGACACGTTTCAGAACTTTGCTCCGTCTCATTCACACTCTTACATTCACAGGCAACCGAATCCCACCCCACCGAACAGAGTATGACTCTCTCCGGTCTATGCTCACGACTCTCCGTGGTCGCACGCCTCTCTCCGGGTCGTCGTTCGGGTCCTGTGGGACCGATGTGCCAGGCCATATTATC